>JARHVA010001118.1:1015000-1657500 GCA_037957365.1 Torreya grandis | reverse complement strand
TAATTTAGGGAGTACATAGACATCTTAAATTTGATCTCTTAGATATTGTACATAACTTAGCAAAATAGATTTTTTTTAATTATTGTTCCACATTTGGTCTATCATTTTTATTTGATATTTACCTTACTACACTTTTATATATCTTCAACATTTATCATTCATAATCAATTCTACATATAACCCATTGAGCCCATTTAGTGAGGTTATTTATTGGGTTCTTCCTAGGCCCTAGATCAATGGTATAAGAGCATACATTCATCATATCATCTCGTAGTGGTATCATGGTGTATATATGTTTCATCTTTATTTGTATTCTCCCTTATATGAGGTCTAAATATATTAATTTAGGGATTGAGACTTGTGACCCTTCATCATACCTTCTTACACATCATTATATGGAAAATAAATCCTCAATGATTCCAAATTTATAAATGTTATATAAAATGGGAAAGAATCATTTGTAAAGGCAACATGAAGAATTGGAAAACCACAATGAACATGAATGGGTATGTATTTTTTAATAGTTTGATCAAATTCTCATTCATTTTAAAACTCTTCCTAACACATCTCATTCAAATCAACCATTTGGTGGTCAATTTACATAAAAGGTACAATTCAATATACACATCCCTATATTTGAAGGAAAAATAAATCCAAATGACCTAGATAACTAGATCAATATATTTTTTTCATACTACATAATTAATCATTTCTTTACCCAAGAAAATATTACTTTCACTCTTATGAAATTTTCTTTATTATTAAAGAAATGGTGGGGAAAATATTGAATTACATACTAAAACATTGAATATGAATTTAACTTAGATATAACTGTAGATACATAAAATAATTTTATATAATCAATCAAATAAACATATTATCCTATTGGAAATTAAGCTGACTAGTATAATTTTTTTCTCAGTTTCACTATGAAGAGATCATTTGATGTAGAAATATATAGACATGTTGCATACTTTAGTTAGGATTTAGATCATAACCTTGTTTTTAAGTATAGGTCAGGTTTGAGACCATAAATAAAATTGGATATGGAATTACTCTAGATATTCTCCATTAGATAAACATTAAAAAAATCTTATAATTTGGAATAAAATGTCAAACTGAAGACCAAGAAAGAAGGTTTCAAGTCTCACAACAAAATACAGTCTAAATTTTACAAGCATAATTCTAAACTAGAGAATTACCATTCACATCATCCACAAAATAATAAAAAATCAAAAAATTATCATAATAGTTAGTCTAATAGTATAAATTTGTGCTCAATTCATAACTCAAGAAATCACTCTAATTAAGAGTGTCATGGTTGAAATAATCTACTTGCACAGATAGAGGTAGTAGGTACATGCATTGTGGCACTAGACAAAGGTAAATATATTATGGATTATGAACCTATTTCTATGGTTAATACCAAAAACATATTTAATTACCTTAACATAGATTTAAAGGAAGAAGAAATATTTTTCCATTCTCAAATTTGGATCAAGGGTCGACTATTACACTTCATCAATAATAATGGAAGATATAAGATTCTAGTTTCTCTATAAATATTTCAAATTTTGAAATTGACATTTGTGCCTCTTATAATAATTGATTCTCTACTAAACAATCTCTTTTGTTTAAAATTATTTTCTAAAATTATTCTTAACTTTGGGTGCCATCAAAATCCTCTTGTGAAACATTTTAAATACAACCTTCAAAGCAAGGTAATGTTTGTTTGATTAATTTTTTATTCCCTTCAACTTATATAATGCACCTTTGACATTCATGTGGATGATGAATTACATCCTTAGTCCCTTCACTACTTTATTTTCTTTAGTCTACCTCAATGACAACTTAATCTTTATAAAAAAAATGAGATGAACATATACACCATATAGAACAAATTTTTCACACTTTCTGGTAGTATAATTTACATGATAACATAGATAAATATTCATTTTCCATGTAGGAGATACAATATATATGATTTATAATAAACACATAAGGAGTGGAAGTGGACTCAACCAAGATTCAAGTCATCTAAGAATGGCCTACACCAAAGAATTTCATAGAGCTTTGCATATTCTTAGGATTATGAAAAATTATACAAGATATTTGTACTTGGTTTTTTCATGTGATTTGGCCTCTAAATCAAGTTACCAAAGGTGGCACAAAATTAATATTCATCTAGTAAAATTCAAAATATAAAGTATTCAAATAATTGAAAGGTAGACTTTATTCCACACCAATAATTATGTTACCTAATCATTAATAACAATTCAAGATTGATACCGATGCATATGAAGTTAAATTTAGAGTAGTCCTCCATCAAAATGTTCATTGAGTTTATTACCATATTTAAATAATCATTGTGTTAATAAAAAAATAATCAAAATATGATCATGAGCTTTATGCTATGTTTTAGGCATGTAAGCATTGTAAAAATTATATCTTACATAAGGAAATTGTGATCCACACTAATCACAAGCTTATTTAATTATTATATACATAAAAAAGTTAAAAAAATAGAAGCATCAAAAATGGTATTCTTATCTTCACCAATTCCATCTAAACATCAAAAATAATAAAGGAAGTGTTAATATAGAAGCATATTGTTTAATCCATATTTTAGTAGAATATCTCATTTCTATACTTGACACATGCAAACATGAAGTAATCACATGGTTATAAAAGTATCCACATGACATTAATATTGCATTAACCTATCATAATTCACTTTGTATAAATTTAGTTCCATATTTTTATATTCAAGATGGACTCATATATAATTTTGGGAACTTGTACACATTGCATGAGGCATATATATAAAAAATAAGATGGGAAACCCATTTATGCAATGTTAAAATACACTTTTGAATTGAAAATACCCTTGCGATTTATAAGTACTTATTTTAGCCACATGCCAAGTTAAATTTATTCAAATACATTAGGGCATGTACCACATGTGCAATTGAGAAACAAACTATTAATAATCAAGGTTAAACACATATCTTCCATTTATAATGATATCATGGGATCTATTTCCAAGGAATTCCTCTCATAATATGCTACTACCAAGCATGATAATTATTATGTTTATGTAGTAATTGATATGTTATCAAAGATGAAAAAAATTATACCTTGTAATAAAGAAATGTCACCACTATAAATAGATAAATGATATTTTCAACATATCTATATCCATTCTGGAATCCAAAAAATATATCTTATCTATTAGGTATACAAGTTTCTCAAAAAAAATTGAAAAGTGATTTAGTCTATGCTAGAATAAAGTTGAATGAGTTTATCATGTTCCATCCATAGATTGATGGATAGAAGGAAGTGTTAAATAGTATGATATTATATCTTCTTATAATATAAAATAGGATGATCATGTTACATCCACATGCTTCGAATGAAAGTATGCATTTCATTCAACATAGATACAATATATCTCTACATAACTCTATAACACACATCACATTTTAGGTATTGTTCATCTTCCAAAATTTTGCACTCATTAACGTAGCTTATCTTACTCCACAATTAACAATAATAAATTATTAATCTCAAAATGAAATTGAAAAATTTAATCAATTCATTGAGAAAATTTACACATTTAATAACTAGTCTAAACCATTATAGAGTAGGGAAATGTTAAGTATAAGTAGCACCATTGTAATCATAAAATATTACACACCTAGGTTGGTGATTGATTATGGATACATTAAAGCAGGAAAGACTTACAATACCTTACCATAAGACTCATACTTTTTTATGGGCCTTATATCATCACCAATAAATTAAGAGATATCATTTTCTATCTTATTCTTATTTCATACCTTGGGTTGCATTTCGTCTTCAATTTATAAATTTTGTGTCATTAATTTACACCTCTGTTAGATAATTAAGAATTTGTGGAGAGTAATAAATGATCAAATATTAATCCATATTATATAAAAATGGTGCAAAATAAAATTAAGAATTTAACACCAAGGTCAAATAGACATGTCAACAAGAGGTCCCTCTCTTCTATATCATCAAAGTAGGTCAACTACATTCCCAAAAAAAATGGTTTATAGAAACAAATGTTAACAATGCATTTCCAAATTATACTTCAAAACTTCATGCAATGGGGACCATTACCTTTCAAACAAGGGAAACTAATCCTAGAGGATACACATCATTAATCAAAGTCATTAATTTTTTATACTAATCAATAACTCATGTAGATTTTACAATAAATATATAAATTTATCTAAAATGTGTGGAAAACCATAATTACTAACCCCTATTCTACAATAATATAAAAATCCTACTGTAAAAAATATATCATGTAGGTTGGAAATAATGTCAAAATAATTCATTAGTATAATGATTGGTTGTGAAGAAGTTTCCACCAACCATTGTAGTAGTATAATCAATGCTCCATATTCATCCATTGTATATTGATGTATAAATAAATTATTTCTAGTTGGTTATAATAAAGTTAGAGAGTATGTAGACATCATACACATAACCTACTAGATATTGTATATCTTAACACAATACAATTTTTCTATTATAGTTTTACATCTAGTATATTGTTATTATTTTTTATTTCCCTTTCTTATTCCAATTTTATCTATATTCAAAATTTATTATTCATAAACACTTCCATTTATAACCTAAAACACATATCTTGAGCCCTAGATCAATATGGGCCACAACTACAAATGCTAGTTTTGAGACCTTGAACCACTCCCCAACATTAAGGAAGATACAAAAACATGTATGGGGCATGTTCATGTGATAATTTTGGCTATGAATTATATTTAATATAATATTTATGTAGAGGAATATTCCCCAACTAAGGTGTGATATGTAAAGGAGAGACCTTATTTATGAGAATGAGAGTGGATACTTTGGTGACTTAGCAAAGAATACTCGGATCCCATGAGACTTTGTATTATGGAAAAAATTTATAGGGATCAAGAGTAGCAATCCCATAAGGTAAGATTAAAACCCTCAATTTTATTATTATATAAGGGGATATAATAATCATGCATAATGGAATGACATACAAATGAAATGATAATGTGGTCATCAGGGGATATCAAGTTATAGAGTTTTTCCATGATAATCCAATACATCAAGGTAATAATAATGTTTTAGATTGAGGTAAAAACAGGTTTTGAAGGGGCCCCGAAGCCCTATGATAGGATAAAAAGATAGAGCAGTTACAAACACCAGGATTAGCAATCCTTACACCTACTAGAAGCTAGCAGCAAAAATAGGAAAAAATAGGGGCATCATCATAATTCATTTTATATTCCGCCCCCTCACATTCCAAAGAAAGATTTTCTAACTATTTTTGAGGGGCAAAGTCCAGAATAGTTGCCTGCCTACCATCAGCAATATGCTGCTTACTTTCTAGCTCTCTATTTTTCTTTGCAGATCTTCTTCCCGGTCTGTCAAGAGAGCCAACATCCGGTTTCACTTTTAAAAATTGTTTGTCTCCTTTTCCAGATTTATCCGTTGTAGAAGCCGGGTGTATCACCTTCATTTTCTGGTCTTTTTTGCTGCTTCTTGTTTCAACTCCCTTTGTAATGGTCTTTTTTATCAGCATTTTTCTTTGGTTTAGAAAGTGTTTATGTTTTCTCCTTTATCATTTACGTTTAGCTCCTTCAGAGGGGGAGCATTCTCAGCCTGAATCTCCTTGGACTGAGACTCAAGAGGTTCTCCTTTCTCTGATTTATTTTCAGTTCTATCCACAAAATTTCCTTTCTCCCGCTCAGTTATGTCTTCTACATCTCCCCATCGGTCTTCCATCTTTTGACAGCCCATAATTTGTTTTGATAAATCTATCAAATCGACCATTCTTTGTTCAGGAATTGTGGTTTCTAATTGCAGCCCTTTACCTTCTTGCTCATAATTTTCATTCTCATCAGCAAACTCTTCATCCGTCTCTGATTGTGGAACTTTGGGATCTTCATTAGAGATCTATTTCTCCTCCTCAGCATGCAGGACTTTATTATCTTCATTGTTCTTCAGTTCTTGTAGATTATTTTCTTTGGGTATCCATACTTTCTTGTGCTGAACCTTGGTCTTTCTGTCATCCAGAACACCGCTTGAATAATTTTTTCTTTTGTAAGGACAGTTTTTGGCCCAATGCCCCTAATTTTTACAAACATAGCATGAATTGGGCAGATCTTCAAAAACAAACCTTTGAGTTTTTTTGCCATGCTTAGAAATTAAATCCACTTTTTCTAGGAGATTATTCAAATCTGCAACTTTAACATATAGTCTGGCCTGTTGAAGTTTGGATCTGGTAGCCATTGCATTATCCAAAGCCATTAGTTCACCAAAAGAGCTGGCTATACCTTTAAAAATGTCCTCGTGCCAAAACTCAAGAGGGAGGCCTGGAAGTCTTACCCAAATGGGAGTGTTTAAGAAGAAAGAATCTGAAAGATCCATGTTAGGTTCCCATTTTTTAATAGTTAAAGAACATTTGCCAAAAGACCATGGTCCTCCACACAGAACCATCTTCATGTCCTCTTTATAGTTGAAATTAAACAAGAAAAAACCATTCAACATTGGAGCTATTTCAACCTCTCCTCGAATGACCCATTTTCTTTTAACCATTTTAGTAAGGGATTCTATATCTGGTCTTGCCCCTAAAAATTTACCCACTAGGGTGAATTCCAAAGAAGACACATAAAGATCTATTAAAGAATCTGGGATAAAAACTTGAAACTCACCTTTCTCCCAGCAAGATTTTGTAATAACCGGTGGGAAGAGAAGTTTTTCATTGGGTTTCTTGCCAAACAGAGAGGACCACTTCTTTTGTTTGGAGTACTCTGCCTTCAGCTCTTCTGAAAAAATTTCCTTGTTTAAATGCTCTTTCTCTTTCTCCTTTTCAGTCTTCTACCCCACCACAGCAAAAGAGTGATCCTGTTGGGTAGTACTGGTAGGTATTCCAGTCTTTTTATCAGCATAAAATTCTGTTTCTTCATTTATTTCTGCCTCTCCTGCTGTCCCTCCAGGATTATTATCTCCTTCTTGGGTCTCCACCAACAGTTTTCTATTTACCTTCCATCCTTCTCTTCCCCCTTGTGGGAAGGCACCTTCTATCTGCCTCCCTACACCTTCTAGGAGTGCTTCCAGTACACCCTGCTCGCCCTGCACTCCTCCCAACGCGCCCAGCACGCCCAGCGCGCCCAGTGCGCCCCAGCACGTCATTCAAATTTCTTATACTTACAAAGAGTCATGTTAGAATGTATAATATTGATGTACATGTATATTTATTTGATAAATTATATATAACTTATATTTGATTATATTTTTTTTAAAATATGATATCAATATGGCACTCATTGACTGAGGTTACTAACCATGTTATTATGGATGATATGAAATTATGATAGTATATTGCATTGATATAGGATACAATGGAACTTTTTCTTAGGATTCACATACATTTTATTTTTACTTAATTTAACTTTACTCTTTTAGGAATATTTGGGCACATTAATCACCTTGAGTGTACATATAAGGAGTAGTTTCAGATAACAATATGTTGGATCATGACACTTTGTTAGATATTATTTCATGCTTGTCCATTCTTATTACTTCATTATTATATGATATTAAATTTTCTTGTCCCTCAAGGTTACTAATCTCACGTATTCCTCTCTATTTCCCATTTTCATATGTTGATGTTATGTCATCAACCTAGTTTCTGATGTCTTATAATGGCCCTAATCTATCCAACATCATCGAACATATCAATGGCATTTTCCAAATCTAAGATTTGAATTTTAGGATTTGAATCCATATTTACATGGTTTAGGTTTTTTATTTATAAAAATATATACATCTAATCCAATCTTATATCACACATAAATTCACATTAGGAAGAAGAAAGTAAAACAAGGCTAAGGAAGTTACCCTAATGAAAGACAATTTAATACAAGGACTTTAAAATATCAAGGATAGAAGTTGATCTTTCACGGTACACATCATATTTGGAGCCCACACCTTGGGTCTACATGTATCTTATTTTTTCTACCCTGAGTTCACCTATAACCATCTCTCAAAATGTGATAGAAGCCAATGGGGATATTATTGTGCCAACAAAACCACCAAAGGTAAGTATCCTAACCCTATATTTTTATAAATGAAAATTTTAACTTTAAAATATGGATCTAAACACTATAAGTTAAAACTCATATTTTTATAATGTCATTAGCCTAATTGATGGTGTAAAAAACTATCCAATAGAGATAACATGTTATCAACTTGGCTAATGACATCATCTAGATCAGGGATAAAACATCATTAGTTAGGTTGATGCCATGGGGTAAACATGTATAAATGGGGAAAATAGAGAAATAAAATAAAACATTAACCTCAATGAAAAATAAAAGTTAATGTCATTAAAAAATTAAACAGGTATTTAAGAACATATAAGCATGAAAATATATCTAATAAAGTGTCAGTTACTAACCCACTATGATTCCTCTATAATTTTTATGATGCACACTCAATGATATTAATGTGCTAATAAATCTTATGAGATGAAAATGTTAGTAAATGAAAATTGTATATGCATAATATTTTCAAACTTTATCAATTATTGTCACCATTTATCTTGTAAGAACTAGTCAAGTCTCAATCTCTCTGAGTGCATGCCTTAAGGGGTGCATTGAGAAAAGGGTGGACAAATCATTGGTGATTTGAGATATTGTTGTCCTTTTTTATCACTATCAATCTACATACTTGTCTCCTAAAACCATTCCCCTTAGCTTTGCCTCCTATTTTCCACCTTCCTCTAGTCATTTACCACCTTCATTAGTCCTTCCTTAACCTAAACCCCTTTTTGACATTTTACAAAACATAGTCAACCCCATTGACTTTATACTCTTATTTGATAAAACTTATTAGGTTCTAGGTCAGCCCTTGGTCAACCTAGTCCATGACCTAGTTTGTTTTTATTAATTATGATACTAGGTCGACTGGGTCAACCTTGTCAGCCTAAAAATTTAAAAGGGATTAGGGTTAGATCTACTTATATAAAAACATTAATTTCACCATTTATAAGAGAATAAAATAAGAAGTAAGATATATTACACATCTACTTATTCACCATTCTACTTGAGGAACAAGCTTAAAGCTTCATACTTTCTTTGGAGATATGGATCTTATCTTGTGGAAAAATATTTTAGATGCATTGATAGGTTGTGTAGCCTAGAGAAGATATATATTTTTCATCCTTACATACGACAACGAGCTCTTGCAAAAAACCTTGGTCAAGGAAGAGATTAAAGGTTGATGGGTTTGTCTTTGAAGGTAAGTATTCCTAACTTTTGTTCCTCCTTTATAAGAGTAAATAGATATGCCTTTGAACTTATATTCCATTCATTAGGATTATATATACATTAATGTGAGTATATGTCTTACATGAATGTTTACTTTTCATGTTTAATACCCCCACTTTGTGCCACAACATTTGGTGAGCACTAGATAAGATTTACTTTACCTTTATTAGTTTAGTGAATATGAAAACATATAACCTTGTTAGGGTTATTACATAGTTTTGATTAATTGGAGGCTTTGAAATCATCCCTAATGATATTATTGAGGTAATATATCCCTTGATTAGGTTTATAATATCCATCTTAGTCATGACCTTGATTTTCTAATGTATCACCAATAGAAAGTGTAAGTAGGATTTATCTTCTCTGAGCTAGGATTGATTTATAGACATGTTGCATTTCCCATTGCATACATTTTGGTGAACCTAATGTGAATCTATCCTTTACAATTTTCCTTTTAGGATTTCATTTATATCATCTTATTATTTTTATATATTTACGATACTATATCAAATTGACTGATATAGTTCTAACTTTTTGTGTACAGGTTTAACACATAGTCACATCTAAATGACTCTATTTTGTCTATGCAGGTCTTCATCAAATATAAGTTACTAGATAAAACAAGTAGACACAATATCTTCTTTAGTCCCAAATAAGGATACAAGGTCAAACTGTCAACTTTGTCATCTTATTCTCTCTACTAGCATCTAGATCAACAAATTAGGTCAAACAGGTCAACTTAGTCATCTTATTTACTCTACCAACATTAAGATCAAAAAACTAGGTCGAATAGGACAACTTTTTCATCTTATCTTTCTTTAACATAGGGTTTTATAGAACTAGGTTGAATCAGATGACTTAGTTTGTAGAATTTGAAAGCAACATTTAAGGCACTTCAACATAAAATTTACAATTCTAATCATCATCAAATCCACCAAGGTTCCTCTCTTTCCTTTCTTAATCATTTCAGTATTTCCTTTCAGTTATATTTTGTACAAGTTAGTAGCCTTCAAGACTCTAATCCTATAATAAACTAAGTTAAACTGGTCAACTTAGTTCTATAGCCTATCTTCTATCTAAAATACTTAGTTGACCTATTTGACTCTGTTCTTAAAGACTTTTGCTTTCATAGAATAGTAGCAATCCATTCGACTCTGTTCTATATTATTTAATACAATTTTGTCTAAACTGACTCTATACTACTCTAAACTTTAGAATCAATCATTATTTTCTAGTAATTAATTCACACTTTCATTTTTAGCTATTTGCATGCTTAAAGTAACTCACTAGTCTAAATAGGTGGTTTTTAAAATTATCATTTAGTTACACTATTTCTCTCTTTTGTACACACTACCAAATCACACAATATTCAAAACACATTTAACACTAGACTTCTCAAGGCCTACCTACTTATATTTCATCACCAAGGGAGAAGCTGACTTGGTTTTTTGGACAAGTATAAATACATGGTTAATGGTATATATTGGTAAATCACCTAACACCCTTATCACTATGATATTGTGAAGTGAGGGGGTAAACCCCAATACCAAGCTATTACTATTGATAACATAGATCCCTTTCAGCCTAAACATCCTGAAACCATCCATAGATTGATTTATAGTTCCCTATTTTCAGCCAACTTTCCTATCGCACTTAAATCAATACTTTTTAATAATCTAATAGCACTCAGTATGACCACTTAATTATCACTTACTTTTTAGTTGATTGCTTTCTCTCTAATCATTATGTGTTGTATTGAAAAAACTTGCATTAGCCAATATAGGTGCAAGGTTTTGTGTTGTGTGGCCCAATTGGATCACTCACATTGACCTAATTATTTGTGTGTTTGATTTCACTTATTGTTTCAATTATATTGAAAAAAAATTCCCCTATTTTTAGCACATTGTCATTATGTTTGGTACAGTCTCTTACAGACTATGTTTCCCCTACCAATAGTACACAATTAACCTATCTGATTGTGTCTTCTTTTCAACCTGATTTATCTCCCAGTCTATAATATAGAGTCAACCTGTATGACTCTATATACTTTTTTGATAGTTAGGTTATAATACTAAGTCTACTAGTTCAACCTTGTATCCTTATCAACTTAGTTTCATACCCTGACTGTAGTACAAAGTTGACTTGTATGACTTTGTACCCTTATCTATTTCTTTTATTATAACCACAATTAACCTGGTTGACTCTATATCTTTTCTACCTCTTTGTCTTTGAATGAAATTAGTCTTCCTTAGTCTCTCTCTCATCATGAAATTCCTATTTGAAGACAAAACTAAGTTGAGTTCAATAGATATGATGAGCTTTACCAACCCCAATCAGTTCTCTGATAAATAGCTTATGGTTCCTACCCTAGATGAAATTAATGTGCATGTAGCCACTCACACTATAAATTATGGGACCCATCCTCATTCCTCTTCATTTCATAACCCTCTCTTCTCCTTAAAATATCTACCTAAATTAGAGTATACTCCAAAAATTATCTTCTTCATCAATGAGTTTCCTCAACATCAAGGAAAAGATCCTTCTACTATGTATCATCTTATGATAAGTGGCCAAACCAAGGATCCTCATTCACCTTCTCCCACATTTTCACACAAATTTGGGGACACTAGTTTCTTTACTTCTCAACCTCTTAACTCTCTTTTGACCCCTTCTCATACTATGACATATTCCTCTATTATTTCTTTCACCTCCCATGCCAAGTATCTCTACTAACATGGCAGATTATACATCTAGTGGGCCTCTTTTAAGACCCTCTCTTCTCAATTCTTCCACTAGTGCATCATTTTATATCCATGGTAATCATGCCTCTAGTGTTGCTTCTTCTTATCCCTCTACTAGTGCATCTTTTTCCACATAAGAAAATCATGATACTAGTGCCTCACTTACTAACAATTCCTCTCAGGCTACTAATAGCATACATTCTACGATTCATAGTGCTACCCAAGCTACTCATACCAATGCCAATACTTCACATAGTGCAAATAACACCACTCAAACCCATCAAATTCTATTGTAAAATCTTAAACAAATGAATGTTTTCTAAGATAATAATTCCAACCAAATGATGCAGATTCAAAATCATCCTATCCATCTCCAAAATCACCCTCAACAGGTTCCATGGGGAACGCATAACCAAAATGTCCCCCCACCTCCTCTTTGGGATTCCCATGTTAATCTTATCTATCAACCTTCTCTTGTTAACAAACAATTAAGCACCTTCAAAATTATACTCGTACACCTCAAATTGATAAAATCAATATAGGTGGCATCACCCCTACCATTAGATACAATGGGTCAATAGACACCACTCTACACTTAAAAACATTTGGAAATCTATACAAATATTGGGTTAAGTTAGATGGTTTTACTGCTACCAAGATATTATAAAACTCTCTCTCTAGAGATGGTTTACATTGGTATAACCAACTCAAGTCTCATTCTATCACTATTTTGGAACATTTAGTCAATGATCTAGTCCAAGAGTTTAGATCAATATCTCCCTAAAAATACCTTGGCCCATTTTATTAATTGTAAGTATCTTGAGATAGAAACCACACAAGAATTCATCAAATGGTGTAATACCTTGTCTAACAAGTTTGAACATAATATGGTAGATTATAATATCTTTCATCTATTCACCAATGCTCTTTATCCTAAGTTACAATATCAGATCTAGACTCTCTTTCCACAAATTTTAGAAGAGGCCATTGACCAAGCCAAGTGCCAAGATTTCCTAATGAATCAATTTGAGCCATCCCAACCTTCTATGGGTACTCTCATGTTAATCAAAAATTAAAATAATCATGCTACTAATGATGGTGTCACCGATTCTTATGATACCATTCATACTATTCAAGCTATTATTCTCAACCAGGCTCTAGAACAAGCTTCCCCTCCTAGCCACATCACTAATCCTCATTTATATTCAACAAATAGCATCAATGTTCATAAACCTTTATCCTTAGTAGAATTACAAAAGTATCTACCAAGGCTTCTTTCGTGAGAGCTTGATCCCACTTATCCCATGAAATCCTAGTATGATCCCAATAAATTCTATTGGTTTCATGCTAGTTGGAGACATTCTCATGAAACTTGTAGACAATTACATAATTTGTCTATGTATTTCCTTCTCGGTCCCAATTTTGACCATGATTCTATCATTTGTAAATGTAAAAAATCATATGGCATTGTCTTCAAATCCCATGAAACACAAACTAAATCTCAAGCTTTAAAATAGGCTAATGCTCATTTGGATATATACAAATATCTTATTCTGAATCACCAAGACAAAAATGATAAGCCTACACCTTCTACTTATAATGTTGATATTCTTATAGACCCAACTCTTAAATAAAATGTGGTCAATATGACTAATATGCAAACGGTAGTTTCCTTCATTGATTCTCATCCCAACCACACTCCTAAATCATCTTGAACTTTTTGTGTTATCTAAGACTCTTCCCCAACTCACTTAATAGAGTTGGGGCAAGAAGGCCTTATATCTTTCAATGAACCAATTACAAAACCTCTTTTGGATAACACTTATCATACCATTTCTACCACTTCTCCAACTTATTTACCCATCATGAATGATACTCAAAACTCTATTAACACTTCTTCCAATTTAGCTCAAACCAAACCTACATCAACTACCCCATATTCTCAAGATAATCAACAAACTTGTCCTCTAATTAAAACTCCTACATATTTTAAACATAAATTCATATGCACTTCAGATCCTCCTTCTAAAGGCCTCCTTCAACACTATTCACTTCTTTCTAACATTCTCCTTATGGGTTATGATGAGTGGGATCCTATCACAGAACTTACTAATATCCCATCTCAAATGACATTTCTCAAAATTATGAAGACTTTTTCATGTCATTGTAATCATCTTATACAACTCTTATTCGAAATGAAAATATCTCATCCTCCCCTAATAGGATGTGAGTCCACCTTATCTAGATCAAAATATAACATTTTATAACAATGTGAAGTGATGTCCATACACGTTGATGAAACAATGGACACTGCTCTTTCAATCAAAGTCCTCATTAATTTTATGAAACTCAATGAGATTTTTCTTCATGTGGATGATCTTCCCCTTTTTATCATTGTTTAAATTGGTGATATCCAAGTCAAGATTATCTTGATTGATGAGGGTTTAGGCACTTTTGTTGCCTCTCTCAATTTTATTAAAACCCTTAGATATTATGAATGTAATTTTAAGTCCACATGAAACACGTGTCAAGGCTATGACTAAAGTAAAATACCTACCTTAGGTTGTGTATGTCTCCCTATCACTATTTGAGTGAAGGTAATGATCTTCACTTTTCCTCTATCATATAACATTTTGCTTGGTAGGAAATGAACTCATCACATGAGATTAGTTGCCTCTTTCACTTGATAATGTGTCGAATTTCCTCACAATGGATAAATATATAAGATTCAAGGTGACACTAACCCTTGGAATTTTAAACAATTCCAAGACCATGGCATATTCAATATTCCAAACCTTAAATGCTTGATGAGTGTTTTATTTCATGAATCTCAATGGTTGAACTTTCCTTTCAACTCTACCTAAGGTTACAATGGTCACCCCAAACTCAATAGGAATATACCATCTAAATCTTAGATTTAGATGATGATGAGTTTGATGAGATCAATTTAAAGATCAAAACCTCAAATATCTCACCTCATCTCATTTCTTAGCTTCCCCCTTCTTTGAAGCCATGTTCCCATTAACCACCTAGTAATGATATACTCATAGTCTTAACGAAGAATCAACACTTGATTCATCACACCTTAGTGGATGACAAGATCATCCATATCTGTATCATTGATCATCATACACCTAACTATGATGATGGCTATACCTTAGATGATCCATTCTTAAGAGGTCCTTTTTAGGCTTGAGATGTCAAAATTATTCATTATCATTCTTCTTTGCTTTAGTCTTTATATATATCTTATAACATTCCATTCTATATAATTCCTAATTTTAGCATTTTTCCTCTTGTTCATAGGGTATAAATGGTGTGCACACCTCTAGTTTCTGAATATCCTCATATAAGTATGCCTATGGATCATGCTATGAATGATCCCTATCACTTTGCTAGATACCAGGACCCCTATAACTAACTTATCCCTGAGATGCTTACGGCTATCTTTTAACCTTCTATGTATCCCACCCCTCTCTTAGCTAAGCCCAGTTTAGATCATATTCACACTCCCTCTCTAAATGAATATATTTCTATTTTTGATTTTATTTATCCTTCAGTTGAGTCTCACCCAATATTTCCACCAGCCCCACCTTTTATTTGTGATGGTTTTCTCCCTTTATTGTATCTTGATCCTTTGCCCACAAAATGGGTTGATCAACAATATTTTGATATTGATAAAGTTGTCAATCATTAGACTAGAGACTGTTCATTACACCAACCTCCTTTGGCTTTTATTTCCACTCCCTCTATTAGTATACCCATAAATTCTACTAACAAGTGTATATGTTGCTTCTATGACATAGATATTCATTCCTCCATGCATTGTTATAAGCTACATCAATTTATTGACACTTTGTGTCCCAGCACTCCTCAACCCACAAAAAATGTTATACCTCCATTGAAAATATTACCTAAATATATTCCCAAATATGGAGAGGTATATTATCTCTGGCACCAATGTTTTACTCATCACACTGTTCATTTCCATATCCTTTAGTAGCAACTCAAGGATCACCTCATGACCATTATTATGCCTCCTACTCTTCCTACCATAATTCACCCTCTCAATAAGGCTCCACCTTCTTCCCCTATGGATCCACTACCTTTGGTCCCTTCTCCACCTTTAGTTTATCTACCCATGATTCCCTCACCCATGGATCTTCCTTCACCTGTGGCCCATTCTCCACTGGTGACCCCTTCATCTCCCACAAAGTCCATTCCCATTGTTTCTCTTGTGCATCCCCTACATGATAACCCTCATTATCATGATAATTTAGGCATTCTTATATTTTTTATTGAGGATATTCAACACAAAGTATTTTCTCAACTTTCCTTGAAGATCGATGAGACTTTGGTTGTAATCCGAGTTCAGATTCATAGAGACTTATCAGATGTTATGGATAATGTGTGTGGACAAATCTACCACTATTTATGAAAATATACATGGTGTTATTTCATTTATTTCTTCATTTTGGATTATATGTGTGCTCCAAATTTACATTTATCTATCTTATATCATTTGTCATTGTGTCAAATTATTATCTATCTTACAGGATGACTTTATTTTCACATTACATATTACTTATAACATCATTATTATTCTTATGTTTTTTTATGGATTATTTTTCATAAATACATAATTCTTCTCTATGTGTTCTTTTTATATGGCTATCTTGTTATTTTTCATGATTGTTTTCTATCTTATCTCTATAAACATAGATAATTATTATTGTGACATGGTTATACAAACTTTGCTCCCTTTAGTAATTCCTTATTTACCATGTGATCAGTTATCAAAAAATTCATCTCATTACAATCTCCTTTTATTGTTCCACTTTGGATCTCCCTTTATTCCCTTTATTTCCTCTCACAAACTAAGCATACACATGGTTGAAACTTGAGATAACATGTTGATTCATAGTTTTGCCTAAGTGTTCTAGTCAGTCATATCTTTAGATACTTAGCTTATTTTAGCCAAAGCCTAAAGGTATCACCTTATCTCCCATACTTGGATATTTTAAATCTATATGGAGGAGGAATCTTAAACTCCATAAAAATTCAAAATCTAAATCATTTAACAAAAGGCAATGATCTAAAATGCAACATTTAAGTTTTGCAAAAGTCAAATAAAACTAAAAGACATGATTCTAAGCACATCTCCATTTGATAATTGAATCTCAAACTCCACATTTGGCCTCATGATAGAGTTGAGGTCCATTGGGGTGTGGTAGGTTAGTAGATTTGAAGAAGATAATAAAGAAATATTTTAGTGCTACCTACATTTTCATGCAAGTCCCAATTTTTGTAGTAGACCTATGACTCTATAAGAGGTCCTGAAAAATGGGGAACACATTATAAGAATGTAGGTCCATTTTAATTTTATTGTTCAAAACAACCAACATGAGTTGATCTTAGTCCCACACTTATTTTCCTATACAAATTTGTGCCTATAGTGAACAAGTATCCTTTGTATATCGATGGTCACTAGTCACTTAGTGTCTTTCTATGTCCTTAGTGTGCCTCATGTTTCCTAAGGTCTTCTCATAAGATGCATATGCTATACTTATTACATTCCCTCTTTCATTATCTACAAACATAATATTTTCCCTTGTGAAATATTATTTTTTTCAATGATCACTCCCCCCAGGGATCCCATTTGTGAGTTGCAGTGTAAGACCTTAGATAAGACTAGGCCTTCCTCACAAATTACCAAATTTTCACATTAACATTAAAAACATCCGATTTTACCATATTTTACCCTTTTAACATTATTTTTAACTCATTGGTATTCCCTTTGTGAGTTGTTCTGACCATTTTTTTCCCAACAAGACAAAAATCGGTCCCCTTCTATCCCTATTGTTCTAGGCCATTTCATTTTTTGATTTTGCATGAATCTATCCATTTCTACAGACTCTACAAGGTTTCTACAGACTCTGTAGATCTAAATCTATGGACTCTATAGGTTTTGGATTTCTATGGACTCTGCAAGTTTTGGATTTCTATGGACTCAGTAGGTTAGTCCTTTGGTGTATGAAGGATCAGCTCAGAGAGTGTTGGGTTTTACAAGGCTTCTTTGAGCTCTTTTCTAAAGAAAATCATGAAGAAGGTTGGCATCATTGAACCATTGAACCAGTTCAATACATGGTTCAATGAGTTGGTTCAATGAGGCATCCTAAAACCCAAGGGCAAGCACCCTTATGGAGGGCAGTTCTAAGTAAAAGAGCCCTTACGGAGGGCAAGGAGATTTTCAAAGGCAGCCGAAGGGGTAAATTTTTCAAAATTTTGTTTAAGTCAAAATTTCTTCAAAATTTTTGACTAAAAGAATTCCTTCAAACAAAAGTCTAAAGAAATTCATATAAAGGCACCAAGTTCTCTTCCTCTTTTTATATATTGAAAAAAACTTCTCTTTTGAGGAGGGATCCACTCTCTTAGCCTTAAGGCAAAACTCTGCCCAAAAATCTCTCAGGCTTGTAAGGCAGAGCTCTGCCAAATTTTACCTTCAATCAAGACTTAGCATTTTTACCTCCATCTGGACTTGCACTCACACAATGTCTATGTGTTATTTTGTGTTAAGTCATCGTCTTTGATGTTTTCCACAGAACGACTCTAGCATGTCTAGTGCATTATGAGTTTCTCTTTTGCAAGTTTGCTAGAAGTGTCCCTAGAGGAGTGTAGGTGCCTGTGAATAGGCTGTCAAACTATGTCCTAGAACACCTTTGATAGTTCCTTCCTCCCTATATCTCCATGGACCCCTGACTCACTAACACAGAAGATTTTTCCCACATCAGATGAAGTGTATGGGTGTTTCTTCCCAATGAAAAGTGTATGTTCGAGCCTGAGTGGATCACACTTTTTTGGTGTATCACCTTTTCACTTTTAGGCTTAGGTTCTATTTTCAGCATCTCTCTCTCCCTTTTCATCCCCCCCCCTTTTTTCATTTTATTTTTTAGCAGTAGGAGAAACTAGGGCCTAAGGATACATCAGAGGGAGCTAGCCCTCATCTTGTGGCCTAGCCATGATACCCATAGATGCCTCAAACTATCCCCTCTACATAGTACATTATAATAAATCCATCTAGTATCTCAACCCTACTAACTGTCACTATAGGTTGGTCACCTAGGCCTGTACCTATCCACATGTTTTTATCTACCTTACAGCCTCCCACATTAGTTACAACTAGCTTTCCTGAGTTGGAGAAGATGGTACCACATGATCACCTAATGTGGTGGGGTCATATGGTGCCAACACCCCATCTAAAATGTCATGGTATGATTCCATGAATAGGGATCCCCATTTGACCTCCTCTATCATAGGGTCCAAAAAACTAAAACCTAGATAGATATTAGATCACATATACATCTCAAAATATATCTATCTGCCTAAAATCATATACAACTAGTATTCTATCTCAAAGACAAATAATTACAATATTTCTTACCTATCCCATTATCACCAACCACCATCTCCTCATCTACTCATCTACCAAACATGATATCTCTATCAACTCATCCCCATAGCACCTCCTCCATGGGTCACCTCCCTATCAAAACAAATCCCAAAGTCACCACTTTTACATGCTATGAGAATCTCCTCAAATGTGCCTTTGTCATCCAAATTTGCACTGGGCTGACTGTTGAATCATCCTACATAGCCACCCTTGCCTTTGTTTGATCTCACTAATGGAGATTTTATTGATCATATACCTGAGGTGGTCACTACTCTTCCTAATGAGGTGCGTACTATGGTACCTATTATCCCCTACATACACATCCATGCCCTTTCCTTATCTAACTACTAACTATCATGCTCAACCAGTTAATGGTCCTATGTACCATGGCCTAATCACCAGTTTCTCAATTAGAACTCCTCTTCCTCCTCTCCCCCTTGGCTCTCTAACATGTTGTGCCCAAAAAATAGACACTACTATAGGAGCCACTAGGTACAAGAGTCTAAACTACCCTAGCAAGCATGCCACTAATTGTAGCTCTACCCATTAGGTATAGTGGCCCATGATCCACACTCGAGCCTGCCCTGGTACCATGATCACCCAACTAGGATAAATCGTTGTAATAAATGTGTATGGATACCACATGATCTCTAATTGTGTGACTATCTATAACACTAGCATGTGGGGCATGACCAATGCTACCTGGTCATGTCTCCATCTAATAACCTAAGGTAACCTATCATTAACCACATGGGGTAACCCAGTTGGGTGATACATCAAAAACCTCTCATATATCCATGTTCTCAACAACACCACTTGATCCATGGTATTTTTCCTTTTAGATAACATCCCATAAATATCATGCATGAGTTTGACCTAGATGATAGACCCAAAATCATAGACCACCTCTCATCTAAAATAGACTAGCACAATGCCATCGCATATAATGGTACCTTACTATCCAACTTGTGACACAACACTCATGCTATCACAAATCCAATCATAACCTTCAAGATATCTATAATATATGTAATATACACATTAAATAAGCTCACCCTCAACCTTAAGTGGATCTTATCTGAGCACATTAACCACCTGGCTAGTGCTCATCTCTCCTCTAGATCATCTAGTGTCTATGTGATCACCAGTGTCCCCTATAGTTAGTCCAAGTAATGCATTGACATCCTTCATGTGATACCTACCTCTATGGTATCCCCATCCACAACCCATCAAAATATGTTCATCAACCATTCTCTTGTTCTGAGGAACATGATAATGAGATCAACACTTAGTGGGATGTGTCTCATCTCCATGATACCTCCCAGACCCAATGAAACTAGTCCAACTTTGTCCATATCTATAAAGTGCTCCATCAAATCTAGTAATTATTGACCATTTTAACCATAATTCAAAATGGTTCAAACCCCCTATAGTAAAAAAACTTATATATGGGTCTAATATAGTGTCATAGGGTGTTTTATCATTCATTAGATGTAATTTTATGTCATTTATACCTTGATCATGGTTTAACTAAGTCTTATGTTATTTTGAATTAGTTAGGGGTCATTTTAGAGTCATATACACAAATGCTATAGTTTTGAGGGGTGTTTGCATATTCTAGTTCCTCTTCAACATTCAATATATTAGTCCTAATAAATTAAGTTAGTTTCTAACTAAATATTGGCATGTGATAAAAAAATCAAGAAGATAGGTTTAAAACCTTCTGCTCCTTCATTACCCTTCTAGATATGTGAAACTAGTCAACTGCGTGAGTCTGCCACCATGAATGAACATATATAGGTGTTATGGAGAAGATCATTGTGTTAAAAGGAGAAATTTCCCAAATTCAATCACTTTCTAGTTGAAAAATATCATTTGAATAAGGTGAAGACATTCAAAATAAATCATAAGGCTAGAGTAGAGGATGTCAAATTAAAGCTATAAGAAATAACCATTTAGTTTCAAATCTTCAAAAATATCTTAAGCTTAAATGCATAATTGCCAAGTGGAGAGATCTCATGTGATTAGATCACAAATCAATTACATGTGGGTAGTTAACGAGTTAAAAGTTCCTAGAGTGAATGAACGGTGTGAATTCCTACATATAAACCAAGATCGATGATTTTCATTTGAGACTAGGATCATAGATCAATGGTGCACATTCAATAGCATAATGAAGATCCAACATGAGAAAAAGGTTAGTGTATCTTAAGATTGAATGAGTTGATGATAAGTGTCATGATCATGGTTACTTACCAAATAAATAGTACATGCTTAACCAAGCAGAAGGAGGATCAACAACACAAGTTTAATCATGCTGATGAGATCAATGATGTGCATAAAATCAAGGAGTCAAAGAGATAAATTACATGTGAGAATGACAAATGTCATAATCTCTAGACCCTTGATCAATAATCAATGGCCAATGTTGAAGGTCAAAGAAAGGAAACTCTTTAGAGGATTAATGAAGTGATTTTGATTAAATTTCTAGGAGTCATGGGGTAAAGACATTTCTAAAATAAATTGCATGATAGAGGATGCCACATTGACATACATGTCAGATCAAAAATATTTTTTGGACCTGAATATGCAGATGTATAAACAAGATATCACACTAAGATTGTGTATGTCACTATATAAGCTCAGTCTAAGACCATTTTATATTACAGGGAGGCCATTTTTGGTTTAGGACCAATTCAGGCCTACAGGAAATGGAATGGAAAACTCCAATAGGAAATTTGAAATGCTCGCATATTTTTGGACATTCTGCAAAGGAATTTGGAGATTCAATTGATTATGAGGAAGGTTTCAAACTTTGATTTTATGGGGTTTATCTACAATTTCTCCTCCCTCAATTCTATCATCAATTCTATCCTTGGTTAGTTATGAGACAATCTAAAAGAGTTAAATGATTAAGGCAATTTATTGAACAAGCAAGGAGAGTCCTAAACCACATCTCATGAAGTTTCATGATTTAGAGGACCACTTGTCCTATTAGACCTTGCATGTTCTATTTCATACTCATTCTCCTACATGTTTAACTTCTTTCTCTTATCATGACACATGTATCAGGGACTCTTGGTCTTCATTCTTTCCTCCTCTCTCTAAAATTCTATAAGTATTAACCTTTTAGGCCTTTTTAAGATTAATTCCACTCCATGTATGATGAATCCCTACTAGAATGACATTACATTTTTCCTTTGAACAATTAATTCAAGTTTGGTTTTGAGTTCATGAACATTTGTCTAAGTGTGCAAAGTGATGTATGGTGATGCAAAGTGATAATATTCTATCCTTTCTTACCTTATCCTCTCATGTTTATGCAAGAGATCCTATTTTAACAAGTCATATGAAGTGTTTTTAAATGTACGAGTCTATATTTTAAGTGTATAATAAGCCTTATTGTTTACAATTAGCTTATGGTTCACTTACCTTGGATAGATTTCATGCATCTCACCTCTATATTTAAATACTCATGTTAGAATATCTTAAGACCTGGAAGTTAGCTTGTATGCCTTTTTTCTTAGTGTATGAAGTATAATGGTCATATGAAAATCATCTTGGTGTATCACCCCATTAGATTATATTCATTTCATGCAAACTTATATCCCTTTTCCCCACAAACAATCAATTAGTTTAGGTGATATGCACTTCAAGATACATTCAGGGAGCTAGCCCTTAAACCTAGAGGCTCACTTCCACTATAAGTACATCCACATACCTAGAAGTGTTCCCATGTTTTCCAAATATATAATAGTCTTGAATAACCTCTTCTAGGGTGCAATATTTGGTGACAATATTTGTGGCATGCCCAATGGGACCAAGGTCCAAGATAGTAGAAAGATTATTGGTGTGTCTTTCCTCTAATAAGATTTTGGCATCATGCATGTTAGCACCAATGGAAACTTTGAATGATAATTTATAGTTTTAAGCAGCCTATGTATATCTCATCAAATATTTTGATCAACTTTTTCATCTCATCTAACATATAAATTTGATATGAATAAATATGGTGAATATTACTATCATGAACCTCCCTATCAACCTTGCTATGAACCACATTATACCCCAATAGTTATATCACAATGGCTATCAATCCTATAAGCCATGGCAGACCTACAGTCCTCCATTTCTCTCTCTATATGGACACCATGTTATTGAACAACCCTATGGGGAAGGCTACCAAGAATCCTATCAATAAATTACTTCCTATCAACCCAAATATGAGCCCTACCAATCATTCCATGATGCCTATCAACCAAAATAAGATGTTTATATGAATTTTACATCAAGATATCAAAATGCAAGAATTGAATTATTAAAGCTTGAAATACAACAAGTTAGAGCTAGTATTGACCCCCATAATTACCCTCCTCCTCCTCCATCATCCCCACCTCATGTCCAATAATTCTTGGCACTTCTATCAAAGTTGTTAGATAGTGGAGACAATATGGGAACATGGGATGATGTGTTTGATGTGCTTCCTAACCATCTCATGGAATGGTTAAGAAGTTTTGTCCAAAGATGGATGAGTGCATGGGAGGTGGTTGAAGATGAAATTTAATGGGATATAAAAAACAAATATGATTGGAAAATAAGTTACTTCAATGCTTAATAGATAGGCTAAAGATGTGGGAAGACAAAGGACCTAAAAATGAACATGTCATTGTTGAAGAGCCCCAAGGAGGCTATTGGCAAGGTGAGGTTCATGTTGATATAGGTGTTTTATTTTATAACTAGCCTAAGAAATCACTTCCCCATGAGACTAATAGTGCATTCCTATTTCCTAAATCCACTCACTGTAGAAAGGATTACAAAGCAAGTTAGTCAAACATTAGTCCATAAATCATGAAAAATGCACAAAGAACTAACTAACTAAGCCTATTTATTCCTATGGGAATTACAAAGGATAGAAAGAAACAAATGAAAGAAAGAAAACATCATATTACCTTCCCAAATGGATTCACCATACCCATGTGGCTCAAATCATGTTCTCCCTTGATCAAGCATCCTTGTCTTTGTAAACAAAGGTGGCAAACTCCTCCAATGTCTCAAGAACACTCCATAAAACCTAGGCTCATGATTCCAAATCACTAAAATAGCCTATCAATGAAGCTTAAAAATAAAATCAATGATCAAATGCAAATGATTATGGAAATTAGTTAACATTATAACTTTATAATATTCAAGCTTAAAATTCATGTCTATGGCCTCTCTATTTATAGATTTTTGAGATTGGTCAAGATCAACCATGATCATTCATCTCAAGATTGAGATGTGTGGCCATGGATAATCTTAATATTTAGAATTAAATCCATAATTATCTTCATCATTACCTTGAAAGAAGGGGCATTGAAGAAGCATAGGAGGCATTAACTAGGCATGGGTGACCCATAATCTTGATATTTATGGTATTTATGGCTTAGGGATGTCTTCCCAAGAAATGATGTCACCTAATGATGTAGTTAATAAGAATCAATTTTCAAAAATAAATATTCAACAACTCTCATGGAAAATCTATTTAAGCTCTTGATTTAGATTAATTAGCCTTAAACAAGGTTAATCAACATTTATGCAATTATTTGAAAATTGGCCCTCAATTAATCAAATGGTTAGAAAGTCATATTACTAGGTCATAATTTAATTGGAGAGGAACTGGAAGGTGATGTTAGATGTTTTGGAGTTGTATTCCCATTTAGGATGTTTCCAACACCAAATAATAAAGGTACATGATGCATACCTATTAATTAGAAGAAAAGAGTGATCTAGGAAACAAAATGGTGAAATTGTCATTTTGACTCAAAATGATCTGATCAAAGTTAGTTGGTCTATAAAATGCATTACCCTATTTAAGGATAATTGTTAATCAACATTTGTACAATTATTTGAAAAATGGCCCTCAATTAATCAAAATGGTTAGAAAGTCATATTACTGGGTCATAATTTGATTGGAGAGGAACTAGAAGGTGATGTTAGATGTGTTGGAGTTGTATTCCCATTTAGGATTTTTCCAACACCAAATAATAAAGGTACATGATGCATACCAATTTATTAGAAGAAAAGAGTGATCTAAAACACTAAATGGTGAAATTGTCATTTTGACTCAAAATGATCTGATCAAAGTTAGTTGGTCCATAAAATGTATTACATAAACTGGTACTTTTAAGTGATAAGTTCAAACCATTTAGGGCATTTTATGGATTTTGACATAAAATGTGCATTTGAGTGCAATTTGAGTAAGATTGAAAATTTCAACACAAATGGTGTTAGGAACTGCATGTCTACTTTTTGCCCCTATTTGAGAAGGTGTAACAAGACATTCAGGTGAAGCAACATATTTTCAAAGAAAAGAGTTTTCAAGAAGAAATTGGAATATACCCATGATTCCCCCCTTGAGAGGACATACTTGGATGGAAGAAAAGGATGGACTCTCAAAAAGAGAGAGATTAACCCATGGAATATATCACATCCAGATGAACTAATGCTTGCACACATGATTACCATTAATGATAAAAATATAATTAGAGGTATAATAGGCCTAGAGATAGGGAGAATGGGAAATATACAATTCATAAATGTAAGGGAAACACTTTAAACATACCCAATTTGAGAGTACAAACTGCACGCTTATGGTATTGATCAATCCTGAGATAAGTTGTACACTAAAATATTGACATCATGGGATTTAATGTGCAGAGATTAGAATTAGAGGAAAAGAGAGAACGTTCTACTTTAGGAAGGGAAGTACCACTAGAATGGGGTCTCCAAAGAAAATATAATAAGTACTTGAGTAGAGTAAATTTGATCATGATAAAATAGTTTTGCCCTAGTAGAGTGAATCTTGATCATTGATAAAGAATAAATAATGATTTTACCCTATAGAGCTGATTTAATTTGGACATTGTTCAGATGTTATGCCCCAGCATGGGTAATTGGCAATCAAAATAGTTCAAGGATATAACCTAAAAGATAGGTTAAAAGTGATCGGGTGCAAATGTACATGTGATGGTGTAATGGTGTAGAAAGCCATATAAAACCAAGCATATGAGAATGCACAAAGTGATGAGAGATATGAAAAGAAGAATGGAGATAGCCAAGCTAACCTCAATATAAATTGAGCGCTACCTACATAGTTCTATGGACTCATGTTCCAACATGAACATCATGCCAATGTAGTTCACCCATGTTTGGGAGAGAATGGAATGAGGAATGATGAAAAATGACCAAGAATTGATTAGACTTATAATGTATGAAAAGATATGCACATCTAAGCATAGAAAATAAAATTCATGTTACCTAGAAGCCTAATTCCATATCATGAGCCTAGGTTTTGTAAAGTGTTCTTGAGAATCATTCATCGGAGTTAATGTTAACGTTAAGACATTGAGACCTGAGCATAAATTTATTGCTATAGAAAAATAAGTTAGGCATCATAAGTATGAATAACTTAGAATGACATAAGATTCCAATTGTGTTGAGCCAGTTCAAATGTGAATATCTATAACTAAGGATAATAGTGGAACAATGACCAAAACTAGAGTTACAATGATTTACATTTAAACCAAAAAGCAAAGACAAAGAAAAAGATAAACATAAACATAAATGAACCTAAGTTGAAATCAAGATATGATCAATCAAGACTTAAGTAGGAAAAAAAATGTTTAGAAATAAAAGACAAGAACATCTTAACAACATGAGACCAAGATATGAATAATCAAGATCCATGTGGACCATCAAGGCATTCTCAAACACAAAAGAGAAAATCAAAATCAAATAGAAAAACAAGACAAAAATAATAATCAAATAAACAAAATGATCTAATAATAATGTAATATCATAGGATCAAGATATAAACAATCAAGATCTATGTGAATCATCAAGATGTTCTGAAACACAAAAGAGATCAGCAAAAAATAATTAAGAAAACACAAGACCAAGATGAGACAAGAAGTAATAAAAAGATAAAATGATAATAAATAAAAGGAGAGGTGAAAAAGCACAATAAAACACCAAGAAAACACAACTAAACACACACACAAACAAAAACTAAGTTAGTGCAATTTAAATACAAATGTTCATGCATGTGTTGTACAGGCATTACTTTCCACCACATCATAACAATGAACAATCACATGACAATTGTTCCCTAATTAAAGAGGAACAATGATAGAAGAAGTGGGGGAAGAGAAGAAAAGGAAGGGGTTAGATGAGTTTACTCCTGATGTATAAGTCAAGTGGATGTTACCTACATATTTACATGGATGCATGTTCCAAAATGAACTTCAAGCCAAATATAGTTCTCCCAAGAAATAGGATAGAAGAAAAATGATGATCAAACTAGCTTGATTAATGTTATAGAAGAAATGGAAAATATGACAAACAAATGAGAATGGTCTAGCAAATAAGAAGCTGATGATATGAGAAAGAATGATCTTGAAAAATGGTAAGTGCACGGGACAAGATGAAATGAATGGGTGTTTTTGAGCTTGCAAAATGGTAAGAGTGTATCATGGTGGAACGGGAATGTACAAATTTATAGAAGCATGAGACAATGTTTTTGTTCTTTTATGGATCATGTTCTGATGTTTTTGGTATTTTCAAAGTATTTCTAATGTTTTTGGTGTTTTTGGGGAAAATATACACAAGGTGGGACCATCTAGTCAAGGAGATGCACATCCTAAGAGTAGAGGTTCCAATAAGATATCTAAGCTAGCTACAATGGCCCCAGTGAGAGTGAGGAATCTTGATAAAGCAATAAAGAGTAGCAAATGTGATATAGAATAATGTGTAACCTAAACTAAAATAGAATTATTTTGATTCACCTATCTATAATAGTGTAGTAATGGTCTAGAACTGAGAAGATGTTTCTATTCACTTATCTAAAGCTACACAATATTGTCCTAGCTAAACTGCTTTGTATAACTACCATTGAAGATGTTCATAATGTTCATGAGACATAATTGAGATCATAATTGGTCAAGGGATTAAATGTGTTCAAGATTATAACATGATTTAGACATAAAAAAGAATATTCTTCTCTAAGAGAGCAATCCATAATGGGATGAAGAATGTGTTCAGAGTGCCAAGGATTCAAAGCCTTTACTGTCAAAAATCATGAAAAGTGGACCCAGGTAGTATCAAATTCATTCAAGGTAAGATAAAAGTGTGGGATAAAATTACGATAGCACAAGTTTCCCCCAAGTCATGGGTCTTGTTGATAATGGTTTAAAGCTATTCATGCATATAATCTCTTAAGGTGTATGATGTTCATGGGCTTTGAAAGTTCTTTACCATTAGGTTTAGCTAATCAATGTGCTCTTGATCTATAATTTACTGTGACAATATATGGTCCTAACCAATTAGGCTAAAACTTGTCTTTATTTTTGGGTTTAGCATTCATATTCTTTTAGTTTTCTTTTAAAACTAAGTCACCAATCTCAAATTCTTGAGGGAGAATGTGTTTATTTTATCTTCTTTGAAATCTATTCTGATAGGCCTGCAAGTTTTTTAGGGCAACCAAACACTTACCATCGAGAAGCTCTAGTTCATGTAGTCATGAGGCTCTATAGTCTTGATTATCTTCAATGTGCTCCAGTGATATTATTAATGATGGTATTTCAATCTTGATCAGGATGATAACTTTAGTGCCAAAAATAAGGGAGTATGGAGTAGCCCCAGTTAGGGTGTGATGATTGGTTCTATAAACCCAAAGGGTAGGAAAGAGTTACAAGTGTCAATTATGGCTAGCATCATTGACAATATTCCTTTAAGATGGCTAGAATGGTTTTATTTGATGCCTCAACTTAGTTTTTGCCTTGCGGGTTATATGGAGTGGATTTCTTGTGCTTGATCTTGAATTTTTCACAAAGATATTTCACATCTTGGTTCATAAAGGATCTGCCATTATCAGATATAATATGGGTTGGGATGCCATATCAATAGATGATATGGTAATGAATGAATTTGGCTATTTATTTCCTGATAACATAAGTGAGAGGAATGGCCTCAATCCATTTGGTAAAGTATTCATTTTTAGTCAAAATGTGCTTATGGCCATCTAAAGATGTCAGGTTAATTTTCCCAATGAGATCAAGACCCCATATTGAGAATGGCCATGGTGTTGTAATCGACTGCAATGGTAAGGAAGGTGCATGTATCAAGTTGCCATGTTGTTGATAAGGAACACACTTTTTTACATAATTAAAAGCATCTATCTCCATTTTGGGCCAATAATAGCCTATTCTAAGGAGTTTCTTTGCTAGGAATACACCATTGGTATGGACCCCACACATTTCTTCATGAACCTCCTTTAGTTTTAGCTTAGATTATACTAAAGATAAAAAATAAAGAAGCATTCCATCATAGCCTTTATGATAAAGCATGTTTCCAAGGAGGATATAACATGTTAAGTGATGAAGGAATAGTTTTTGTTGGTTGTTGGAAAGGTTGGTGAGAAATACATGACTATAGAAATAGTTATAAAAATCTTGGTACCATGGTAGCTCAGGTGAGGATTAAGATCAGCAACAGTGCATATCCTCTCTAAATCTAATAGAATATGTGTTGATTGAAGAAGATTTTCAATTAATAATTGATACTCTTTATCTCTATCATGCATTTGAATCATGGAACCAATTGTTGCCATGACATCGATAGATCTATTGTTGACTCATGAAACTTGCTCAAACTATAGAGATTTAAATGTGTTTTGAGGTTATTGAAAATTTAATTTTAAAGAAAAAGATTATCATTCCTTGTTTGATACAGGTCATTTGTCTAATTAATGATTAGATATGAATCTACATAGACCTTTAAGCTTTGAATATCCCACTATATAGCAAGATGGAGCCCTACAACTAATGCCTCATATTTGGCCATATTATTTGTATAATGATATTGTATATGGAATGATTTGGGAATCACATCCCCCTATGGCATGATCAATAATATGCCAAATCTAGACCCTCAAGATATAAAGGATCCATCAAAATAGAACATCCAATATTTAAGTTCTTGTGATGCTTGTTCTATCATCATGATAGAATCATCTAGAAGGTCAAAGTTGAGAGGTTGAGTGGCCGTAATAGGAGCTTCTATAATTTTTTCAGTAAGAACTTATCCTTTGATTGCCTTTTAATTTTGGTACTCAATATCAAAATCACTAAGAAGCATAATCCATTTAGCCATGCATCCTTAAAGATCTGATTTAGATAAGAGGAACTTGAGAGGATCTACCTTGGTGATAACAATGGTTTTGTTATTTAGCATATAATGTCACAATTTTTGAGTGGAAAAAACCATAGCTAATCATGCCTTATCAATAGTCATATAATTATGTTCATAGGCTACCAATATGTGGCTTAAATAATAAACAATGTGTTTCTTACAATGATCATCATGCTGAGCCAAAATTAACCCTAGTGCATGTTTTGTGGCTGATATATAAAGAAGCAATGGCTTTCCTTGTGTTGGAGGTTATAAGACTGGTGGATTGGCCAAGTATGTTTAAATATTTACAAATGCTATCTAAAAATATTCATCCCACTAAAATGTTACCCCTTTCTTTAAGATATGGGTAAATCGATGGCACTTATCTACCAATTTAGAAATGAACCTACGTATAGACTGAATCTTTCCTTGTAGACCTCATAATTGCTTAAGCTTATTTGGTGGAGGCATTTATAGAATAGCGTTGACCTTTATAGGGTTGACTTTGATCCCTTGTTATGATACAATGAACCCTATCAATTTTCTTGGTGTGACTCCAAAGATGCATTTCTTAGGATTTAAGCAGACTTTATATGCACAAAGCCTCTCAAATATTTTTCATAGACTATCAGGATGTCCAGCTCTTGTTCTTGATTTTGCTATTATATCATCAACATAGTCCTCAATAATTTCATACATAATGTCATGGAAAATGACAGTCATTACATGTTGATATGTGGCTCCAACATTCTTCAAACCAAATGGCATGACTTGGTAATAGAATGTCCCCCAAAGAGTGGTGAATGTGGTCTTATGTTGATCTTCAGGGGTTATCTTGATCTGATTATAACTAGAAAATCCATCCATTAAGGATAACATCTCATACCCAATAGTTGATTTGATGATCATGTTGATGTTGGATAGAGGAAAATCATCTTTGGGGTATGCTTTTTTGATATCATAAAAATCAATACAAATACATATGCCTGGGGTCTTTTTACTCACTAGTACCATGTTAGAAACCCATTGAGAGTAGTCTGGTGGTCTGATAAAATTAGATCCTAACAACTTTTCCAACTCAACCTTAACCAAAAGGGAAATATGTGGATGCATCTTTCTTAATTTTTACTTGATTGGTTTAACACTAGGATGAACAACAATATGATGCACAACAAAATCTAGGTCCAAGATTGGCATGTCAAAGTATACCCATGCAAATATGTCTATATAATCCTTCAAAATGGATATAATATTTTCATGTTCTGCTTTAGTAAGGGTATCTCCAAGATAAACTATTTTGGTATCCTCATGGGTTCCCAAATTCACTTTTATTATCCTCTCCATAAGGAATATGGATCTATCTTCTAGAATTGTAGGTAATGTATGGTCATGATCATTTTTATTTATTATATCTTCTTGTTGTTCCTCCCAAAGATCTAGATAATATGAAGAATCAGAATCTACCTTCTCAGCTAAAGGCCAATTGGTAAAAACCTCTAGAAACTTAAGAGTAAGATGCTCAAATATATAATATTTTTCTAAAGAGATGCTTGTACTAGCTATGGAACTTGGGCTAGATGGGATTTCTACGTCCTAAGGGGATGAGTAAACTTTCCCACCTAGGAGTGCCTAAAATAGGTTTTCACTCAAAGGCTTGTCTTTTTATTTACTTTTTACCTGATCGACAAGTGCCTCAAAGAGGTTTTAACTTGAAGATCTCGATGTTTGTTCTTTATTATGACCAAGAAATTTTGCTTTGCTCTCCAAAGTAGGCAAAAGGATCTAATGAAAAATCAAAACCTTGCTTATGATCACCAATGGGGAATGCATATCGTACGCCCATGTATTCTACAATTGATTCTTCATTTTGGAACTCATCAAGGCATATGACCAAATTTTTTTGATCCTAATCTATGAGTTCAGAATGGTAAAGGCATAAGTTATAGTGAGTATTTGCTTTAAGACAAGAAGTGCTAATGGTAAATATATAATGTCCTACCTCAAGAAGGGAAGCACCACTAGGATAGGTTTTTTCTTCAAGATGGGAAGCTCTAATAGGTGTTATGGTCAATATGGCATTTGAATCAAACAAATTTGAGTCAACAAGCTCATCAAAAAGGCTATAATGGAATGTTGTGTCACTACTAGGAGTCTCATTATTTATCACTTCAAAAGATTCACTATCAAATGTCATGAGGTCATCTTCTAGTGGTTTAAATCTAAGACCATGATTCTAATTGACAAATCCAGTTGATAAGGGCTCTAAAATTCCTTGCACCTATGGACCAAGGCCTTTCCCTATATAGTCAATATGATCCATTATTCTATTAGGGATAGGATACTTTGGATTCTAAAAATAATTAGCAAGGCCTTCAGAATATAACCAATCTCCCTCAATAAAAGACTCTCAATCTTTCTTTGGTGTAATTGTAGTTACAAAAACCATAGGAGGTTTTGGTTGTTTCTTCTTTGGTTGCCAAATTTGATTAGGTTTGTTAGGAGTCTAGGAAGTTTTAAGCTTACCAAATGTTTTAGGGGATTTTAGGATTTTTTTTAATATGGAGGACATCCTTCAGATGGTACGTGTAAATGCCTACATCTTTAATAATAACCTACTTGGCTAGAGCTATAAGAAATAGATCAGTTGAAGTGGAGGCTAGATCATCATGGTCTATATAATTAGATGGATATGGATGAGAAATGATGGATTTGTTCTTCTTTGTGATGAATTCATAACCTGGGCAATATTTATAATTACAAAACTCTGCTTTAAGATGTTTGCAATATTGATATGGCTACTGATCAATGGGAATAGTAACCTTGATCCCATCATGGGGAAACTTAAGGCATTGGTGAAGAGTAGATGGAACTACCTATACTTCATGGATCCAAGACCAACCAAGAAGTATGTTATAAGGAAGCTCAATATCCAAAATATGGAATAATGTGTGATGATAAATAGACCCAACCATGACTATCAACCAAATTACACCAAATGACTCCCTCTTAGCATTGTCGTAAGCCTTGATTGTAATAGTTTCTAGCTGAATGTCTTTATCCATGTAGCCCAATGATCATACCAATTTAAGAGATATGATGTTCAGCCTTAAACCATTATCTATAAGAACCTGCTTGATCTTATGATCTGCAATGATTATCTCAATGTTTAGTGGGTTATTATAGTTTGGGCTGAGGGTGGACATGTCTTTTTGATCAAATGTGATTTGCTGAAATGAAGATAGGTATCCAACTAGGTTCTAAAACTAATCAAGGTTTATATCATTAGGCATAATAGACTCTTGTAAAAGTTTGTTGAAGATGGTTCTATGGACATCAGATGTCTGCAAGAGTTCTAATATGCAAATTTATGCAGGGATTTTATCTAATTGATCCATTAGACTATAAGGCCTTTGAAATGTGGATTGAACTATTTTAGTCTTTGTTGGGATAGTATTCAGCTTTAGAACCATTGGCACTATGTTCTCATTAGGTTTTATGGAAGAAGTGGGTGAAGGGCCCTGCATGGTAACTCATGGGTGCCTAGTTGTGACTACATAACCTAGAGGTGGAAAGGAGTTATTATAATTAGAAGAGGAAGGCAAAGGGCCTTAGATGGTGACTCACGAGCAACTAACTATATTACTACAATTTTGGGTCAATGAGGAGCCTTTATAATTAAAAGAAAGGTGTTATTATTCAGGATTAGCAACCCATGTAAATGGAGTAGCAACATGATGATGCAAACCTGACATGGTATTACTAGGGGAAAGGGTGTTGACCCTATAATGATGGGTCACATGTTGTGAGGAACATGAGATTAGCCATGTAGATTTATAGTAATAGTGACAATGTGGGTCATAGAAATGCATCCCATAATATGATTATAGTCATAAGGTACATTGTTATAAGCCACATTATTAGTATGGACATTATGATCTTGATTATGCTCATTATGATTCTAACCTTGTTGTTGGTTTTGATTCTACCTATGTCATTGATTATGACCATTTTGATTATTTCTTGGTGGTGGTGGATCATGTCAAGGAAAGGGGTCTTTATATATTCCCATATCCTAATTTGTGTCCTAATTAGGGCCTAGCTTAATTTCAAGTTAACCACTTTCAATAAAGTCCTCAATAATATGTCATAATTGAATTTAATGATATGTGCCATGACCAGCAACACGATGAAAGTTACACCATTCATTCTATTTGTACCAATCTAGTTTTGGTTGATCTTGAGGAAATGGCCTTGATACTGGCCATATAATTAAATTAGCTATAAAGAGCTTTTGTAACATTGTTTCAATTGATTCTCCTAACTTATTGAAGACTCTAAAATTGTTATGAAATGTCCTTCATGGAGCTTGTCTCTACAAATTAGGTAGTGGATTTGGGGGAGTTAATTGTACATTTGGAGGAGGCATAGCTTGTACCATTTGTATATATATTGTTTCAGTCACCCCATTTTCCAACCATGTTCTTATTTTTGCTAAAGCCTTTTGGCTTATCCTACATAAATGTTTGAACCAGTGATTTAGTTTGATTAGATGCTTAACCTTGCACAAAAATCTTAACAAGGCCCTTAGTAATAAGAGTCTTCTCAATCTGCACTCCTTTGTCAATAATTTCTTCAAATGAGTTAGCACAAGATAACCATAGATTATGCTTAACTTTAAGATGCAAATTTTTTGCAAAGATATCAACCAACTATTTGTCTAGCAAATTATGTTAAAATCAGCCTGCCAATGCTCTCCACCTTTATAGATATGTGATGAAACTTTCACCATCATGTTGATTAGCTTTGCATAAGTCAATAATGGTTAATTCATGTTCTATGTTATATGAGAAATGGTTAACAAATTTTTTTTATTAAGTCATTCCAATCTATAACTGATCCCTTGGGTAATTTAAGTAGCTAATCAAGAGCTTGTCCCGCTAAACTTCATGGAAATAGTCATAGTAAGTACTCTCTACTATAAGCAACCTCTTGACATAAGATGAAGAATTCCTATATGTGTTCACATTTATCTCCTTTTCCCTTGTATTTGTCAAATTTGGGTGCCTCAAAATGAGGTGGAAAGGGGTTTTGGAGAATAGATAAATCAAATGGATATGGGCATATCTCATCGAATTTGTACTTTTTGACTCTATTATTTGTCTCCAATATTTGAATAATTTCCTTCATAGAATTCAATTCTTACATGTTTGGTGCATTTTTGGATTGAATAAGATGTTCCTGGGGTGGAATGTGCCCCTGGTTTCATTGTTTTTGGGGTGGAATGTGCCCCTAGTTTCATTGCTATTGGGTTGGAATGTGCCCCTAGTTTCATTGCTATTGGGGTGGAATGTGCCCCTAGTTTCATTACTATTGGGGTGGAATGTGCCCCTGGTTTTGTTGATGTTGGGGTGGAATGTGCCCCTAGTTTTGTGTGGATCTATAGGGAGTGTATACCTATTGATCCATGACTTGGTTCTGATTTTCTCATTGAGTTGAGAATATAGGTTGTTGATTCTTGGATTGTAAAACATTCCCTAAATTTGGTATGTCTATTTGTACAAAAGCTTGCTCTTGTCATCATTGTTCTTCTTCTCTAACTAAGGTATCCAATTATTATGTAGGAAAGTCATAAGGTAGTCTAGCACCTGATTCTATCAATCTAAGAAGGGCTTCATCTTGATCTTCTTGGGGTTGATATTCATTGTAATCATCTTTAGATCTTATCATTGCATGGATATCATAAAAAATAATGGGGTTATCTTGACCATCATAAAATTGCTCAGCTTCATAACTAAGGCCATAAGAGGCCCCAGTATGAGTGAACCTTTGAATCATATCTAAAAGAGCTATTATGTGGGTTTGACTAACTTTGTACCAATGCTTAGAAATGAAACAAAGTATGCTTTGGCTTTATTTTAAACAAATAACCAAGGTACCAATGAGATTATAAAGGAGGGTGGTTTGAAACTAGGTACAATTTAGAATATTTGGTTCATGAGTTTACTCAACCTTTGGTAAGGTTAAAATCATATAGATTGGAAGAGGGTAAGTTAACTAAAAGACCCAAGGTGAAAATTAGGACACCAATGCCTAGATATTTGTGATACACCTATACTGTAAAAGCTAGTTTCAACTTTAACAAGTTGATGATAGAAGTTTAGAGGAAAGCTCTCCAGATTATGAAGAAGACAAAATGGGCTAAGTAACTTAAGATGTAAAAACATACATGAATCACTAAGTATAAAGCTAAGACCAAATAGGTAGCACAATGTCACCACATGGTTCTAGTAGGATAAAATATGTTCTAGGACTCAAATCATGAGCAATACGCAAGATGAATTGAGTCCACCAATATTATAACATGATTTTGAGTCTTAATAAATGACCTTCTATCCAAATGGAAAATTGAACCCAAGTTAGAACAAGCTTAGTGCAAAAATGGCAAACCCACTTTGACACACTAACCCTTAGAATTCAAAAAGGTTAAATTTTTAATGTGGATTATAAATGAAGTATTTAAATAAATTGGGTTAAATATCTAGACTCAATTAGGTAGCATGACTGCACCAAAGTGGATGATATGACACAAAGCTTTCGATAACAATTTAAACAAGGAAAATATGAATTTTCCAATTGGACAGCGTAATGCCTCCCTTGCTCAAGAAAATTGAGGACAATGTATTTTGGTTAAGTTTAATGAGTTAACAAGCAATTTTAGACACAAATCAAAACCAAGTAAGCTAATGACAAAAAACAAACATCTTAAGTCTAAATTGACAAGGTATGGCAAAGTAGTGTCTACTAAACTAGAAAGTTTTTTATCATTCTAGGGGAATCAATTTCAAAATGACTTTCACATCAAATGATGCAAAAGATAAGCACAAAAATTAGGTGACTACAACATTGGCTAGTCATAAAAAAGTCTAGTCCTTTTTATAACCACTACATCATGTTGTTCACTCAGTGTAGTGTGATATCCAAATGTAGATACATCCCATGTGTAGCTCCAATTAGGAGCTAAATGAAGTTAATGTCAAGAGATGAAACACTAGGTCAAGGCTTCCCTAAAAAACTCATGGGAGGTAATGGTGTCCCCCTCGCAAGCCAAGTTTGCATAAAAACAAAGAAAGCATGAAAGTAGAAAGACTTTAGGGTCATTTTCAAGATCACTCAAACTTTAACGAGTTTTTGGGGAGAATTTTAGATGAAATTATTTCTAAGCCTTGGATTAGGTTACTTGCAATAGGAATGGCACTTTTAATTCCAAGGGTTCCCTAAAGGGGACAAATGGAAGAGCATACACGTGGCACCCCTCTTTTTTCCAAACAAAGATTTAACCTAAATAACTAAATAAATACAAAAACTTGGAAAGGTGAGTTAATTTTTAAATCCAAATGGAAAATTGGGTGGTGCTCATTTGACCCCTTGGTCTTACTTGTAACTTTGAAACTAATGCTAAAAATTCACTTAAACACCTAAATATTACTTTAAGTACCCAAAACAATGTTCCTAATCCATTTTAAGCATGCAAAAGGTGATCTAAACATGTTTTTAGCAAATGTCAAGTTTGGTCTTGCAACAAAAATTTTACAATTTCCTTTAGCCTTGATTCTCTTTTGGGTTTGAAATAATAAACTTTAGAAAAAGATCTCTTGGGTTTGTGTTTTAAGAAAAACACAATGACCAATGTCGGTTATTTAACTGACGATGGTTACATTTTCTAACCGATGACGGTTATCTAACTAACATCAGTTATACCAATGTGACCAATGATAGGTATCCAACTAATGTTAGCTTTACTAACTGATGTCAGTTAATCTATCCAACTGATGTTGGTTTTACTAGCTGACGTCAGTTACTGTGTAAATTCGTGGCAAACAAAAATGGCAAAATAAAGTTAGAAAAACAATTTTTAAGATTTTTAATGGTCTAAATGAATATTTTAAAGCTATAAAATGATCTTCTTCATGTGTGGGATGCATCTTGTCCCACCAGGAATGCCAAGATGTAAAGAGGATTATAATTCAAGTTAGTCAAACATTAGTCCATAAATTATGAAAAATGCATAAAGAACTAACTAACTAAGCCTATCTATTCCAATGGGAATTACAAAGGATAGCAAGAAACAAATGAAAGAAAGACAACATCATATTACCTTCCCAAATGGATTCACCATACCCATGTGGCTCAAAATCATGTTCTCCCTTGATCAAGCATCCTTGTCTTTGTCAAAAAAGGTGGCATAGTCCTCCAATGTCTCAAGAACACTCCATAAAACCTAGGCTCATGATTCCAAATCACTAAACTAGCCTATCAATGAAGCTTCCAAAAAAAATCAATGATAAAATGCAAAGGATTATGGAAACAATTTAATAGTATAACTTTGCAATATTTAAGCTTAAAATTCATGTCCATGGCCTCTCTATTTATATATTTTTGAGATTGGTCAGGATTAACCATGACCATCCATCTCAAGATTGAGATGTGTGGCCATGGATAATCCTAATATTTAGAATTAAATCCATAATTATCTTCATCATGACCTTAGAAGAAGGGGAATTGAAGAGGCATGGGAGGCATTAGCTAGGCATGAGTGACCCATAATTCTGATATTTATGGCATTTATGGCCTAGGGATGTCTTCCCAAGAAATGATGTCCCCTGATGATGTAGTTAATAAGAATCAATTTTCAAAAAGAAATATTCAACAAATCTCATGGAAAATCCACTTAAGCTTTTGAGTTGGATTAATTAGCCTTAAACAAGGTTAATCAACATTTGAGTAATAATTTGAAAATTGGCCCTCAATTAATCAAAATGGTCAAAAAGTCATATTACTAGGTGATAATTTGATTGGAGAGGAATTGGAAGGTGATGTTAGATGTGTTAGAGCTATATTCCCATTTAGGATGTTGACAACACCAAATAATAAAGGTATATGATGTGTACCAATGAATTAGAAGAATAGAGTGATTCAGAGCACTAAATGGTGAAATTATCATTTTGACTTGAAATGATCTTATCAAAGTTAGTTGGCCCATAAAATGCATTACCCTATTCAGGGATAATTTGACCTAAACTGGCACTTGTAAGTGACAAGTTCAAACCATTTAGGGTGTTTTATGGATTTTGACTTAAAATGTGCATTTGAGTGTAATTCGAGTAAGATTGACAATTTCAACACAAATGGTGTTAGGAACTAGATGTCTACACTCAAAACCCCTTTCTGACCCCTCAAATTCCATATCTTTCACATGAGCCTATCCATAAACCTTCCACTTCAACCTTTCTTGAGGAAGAGCCCATCTTGAGGGAAACAAGTAAAGAAGAGAAAATCTAAGCCATGGTTGACCAAGAAGATGTCATGAGTGACTATGAGGAATAAATCACCATAGGGAATCCCCTTGGTGAACAGAAGGTAAATCCTACCTTCTTGATTGAAGAGAAACATATTGAATACTCTTTTGTAGCTATCCATGAGGAATGTGGCCAAGAATTAAAGAGAGAGGTATTTAAATAAGACTCCATGTCTGATCATGAGGTTGAAGATGACCATCTCAAGCATGAAGTGGAGTGTGCTATCAAGGATGAAGGTCAAGTCACTCTTCAAGAAGTTGCAATCCTAAAGGATTCTCATGAAATCAAGATAAAGATATTTCTTGGAGATGACTCAATACCCCTATCTGATTTTGAATCACCCTTAGATGCATTAGAAAATGAATAACACTATCTTGATGACATCATATATCAAGAAGAGAAGATTAAATAAGTAGTGTTTCTAAATGACAAGGAGGAAAAAGATGATTGGCAGTTGCAAATGAAGATTTTTAAAGAGCTTGAAGAGATTTTACAAGTAGAATGATAAGTACATGGCAAGGTGGAAAAAGAGTTTTCCATGGAGGAAAATGACCAAGATTAGATAGAATATGCAGAACTCCTTAATGATCTTGAAGAACTTGCAGTTGAGAAGAAGCCTAATCTTATCGATAACAACATGGAAACCAAGAGGCTATGACTTGTTAAACCACCATTGAAGGTCATAGATAAGGAACCATATGAGAAATTTGAGGCTATTTGGATGCAATAAAAGTTCATTTCCATATCTAGCCTATTTGGATCTACTTGGTTCTCATTGAACACCATGCCAATGAAGTTGGAAAACGCCATGAAGAAGATAGAGGTATCAATACCAAGAATCAAAATACTACATGACTCATTAATTCCTATATGTCATGAAGCAAGAGCAAACTTCCCATTTGATCTAGGATAAAGTGTTCATCTCAGGTAAGTTAGTGTTTGAGTTAGTTAGTTTGTGTGTTCCATAAGTGCTCATGAAACACATGTGTGTTTCTTACTTTATGTCTTGTTATTATTTTTTTCTTTTATTTGGTGTGTTTTCAAAGGCAATTGTGTGTAAATATAATGTATAGGTGACTCCATGTCCCAATGGGCATGATTAGGCTATTGGTCTTGGCATAGGAAGCATACTACCCTTGGGAAATTGCCAATAATGTTGACCATTTTGACCACAAGTCAAAATGGGTCAAACCCCCTATAGTAAAAAAAATTATATAGGGGTTTAATATAGTGTCATAGGGTGTTTTATTATTTAATTAGATGTAATTTTATGCTATTTGTACCTTTATCATGGTTTAATTAAGTCTTATGCTATTTTGAGTAAGTAAGGGGTCATTTTAGAGTCATATACATAAATGGTACAATTTTGAGAGGTGTCCACATGTTCTAGGTTCCTCTTAAATTTTAAATATGTTAGTCCTTATCATTTATGTTAGTTTATAACTAAATATTAGTAGGTGATAATTGAAAATCAAGAAGATAGGTTCAAAACCATTATGCTCCTTCATTGCCCTTCTAGATATGCAGAACCAATGAGTTGAGTGAGTCTGCCATCATGAATGAGCATCTATAGGTGTTATGGAGAATATAATTATGTAAAAAGTAGAAATTACCTAGATTTAATCACTTCATGGTTGAAAAATATCATTTGAAGAAGGTGAAGATGTTCAAAATAAACCACAAGGCTAGAGTAGAGGATGTCAAATTAAATCCACAAGAAATAACCATTTGGGTTCAAATCTTCAAAAGGATCCTAAGCTTAAATGTAAAAATCCAAAGTGGAGAGATCTCATGCAATTGGATAATAGATCAATGGCACATGGGTAGTTAATGAGTTAAAATTTTATGGAGTAGATTGATAGTGTGTATTCCTACGTAAAAACTAAGATTGATAATCATCATTGAAGATTGGGATCATAGATCAATGGTGCACATTCAATCATGCAATGAAGATCTGATGGTGAGAAAAAGGTAAAAAGGTTAGCATATCATAAGATTAAATGTGTTAATAAAAAGTGTCATGATCATGGTGACTTACCAGATCAACGGTACATGCTTGATCAAGCAGAAGAAGGATCGATGATAAGCATTCAATCATGTTAAGGAGATTGATGATGCACATAAAGTCAAGGAGTCAAAGAGCTAAATTTCACATGATAATGATAAGTGTCATAATATCAGGACTCTAGATCAATAATCAATGGACAAAATTCAAGGTCAAATCAAGGAAACTCCCAAGAGGATCAATGAAATGAGTTCAATCCAATTTCTAGGAGTCATGGGGTAAAGACATGTGTCTAAAGTAAATAACATGATAAGAAGATGCCACATAGACATACACATTAGATCAAAATTATTTTTTGGCATGAATATTTAGAAATGTAAACAAGAGATTAAAATAAGATTGTGTATCTCATCATGTAAGCTCAGTCTAAGACCATGTCATATTACAGGGAAGCCATTTTTGGTTTACGACCAATTTAGGCCCATAGGGAATAGAATGGAGAACTCAAGTAGGAAATTTGAAATGCTTGCATATTTTTGGACACTCTACAGAGGAATATAAATATTTGATTGATGATGAGGAAGGTTTTAAAATTTGATTTTATGGATTTTGTCCACAATTTTTCCTCATTTAATGCAATCATCATTTCTATCCCTGGTTAGTTATAGGACATTCTAAAAGAGCTAAATGATGATGGAAATTTCATGAACATTCAAGGAGAGTACTACACCATATTTCATAAAGTTTCATGCTTTGGAGGGCCATTTATCCTATCAGACCTTGCATGGTCTATTTCATACTCATTATCCTACATGTTTAACTTCTTTCTCTCAGCATGACACATGTCTCAGTGACTCTTGGTCTTCATTCTTTTCTCCTCTCTCAGGAATTCTACAAGTAACAACCTTTTTGGACTTTGTAGGAAAAATTCCACTCCATGTATGGTAAATCCCTCCTATAATGACATTGTATTTTTCCTTTGAATAATTAATACAAGTTTAGTTTTGAGTTCATGAACATTTGCCTAAGTGTGCAAAGTGATGTATGGTGATGCAAATTGATAATATTCTATCCTTTATTCCCTTATCCTCTCATGTTTATACAAGATTTCCTATTCTAGCAGGTCATATTAAGTGTTTTCAAATGTATGGGTATATATTTTATGTGTATAATGAGCCCTAGTGTCTGCAATTAGCCTATGGTTCACTTACCTTGGATAGATTTCATTCATCTCACCTCCATATTGAAATGCACATGTTAAAATATCTTAAGACTTGGAAGTTAGCTTGTAGGCCTTGTTTCTTAGTGTAGGGAGTATAATGGTAATATGTAAATCATCTTGGTGTATCACCCCCTTAGAGTATATTCATTTCATGCAAACTTATATCCATTTTCTCCACAAGCAATCAACTAGTTTAGGTGATAAGCACTTCAAGATACATTCAGGGAGCTAGCCCTTAAACCTAAAGGCTCACTTCCACTATAGGTACACCCACATACCTAAAAGTGTTCCTATGTTTCAAAAATCTAGAAGAGGCTTGAAAAACCTCTTCTAGGGTGAAAGATTTGGTGACAATAGTAACCATGAGGCATTAATCAATCGCCAAAATCTTTGGTGCCTCTGTAAAATATCAAACAATAAAAGTTGTATTAGATCTTCATGTCATTCATAATCAAAATACATTCTTAAAAATTTCATAAAACTCAGTTTGTTTTATTTAGTTTCTTCATTTTCTACCAAATTGACCTATTACAAACTAAATCATCCTTATCCTTTATTAAGGATACTAGATCGACCTTGTCAAAATTTTAACTAAATCAGCCTTTGTAGTACTAATTCAGTCACCATTTGGCCCACCAATACTAAGTTATCACCATTGATCCCTTGTAGTACTAATTCAACCACTTCAAAAATAAATAAGTCATCCCACTAGTACTAATTCATCCCTCTTCTTAAACCAACTAAGTCGGCCAGCAACTACAAAGTCGACTTACTAGTTTTTCTTATCTTCTACATACTATGTCAACCTAGTTGACTTAGTTCATCCACTATGATGACTATTTGACTAATTTCCATAAATTCCTTGGGAATTTATTGGTCTGACTCCTTCTTATCCAATACCCCATTTGACCCCTATTGTCCCTATAAATTTCTTAGGGTTCATTCTAGTGCCTAGATTTTTCCTAACAGTCAAATTTATATAAATCACTCAATTTAAAATAAAGTTAATCAAAATTTTGAAAATTTTAATTATTTACCTATGTTACACTCACTTCAACTAGTATGCATCCACCCCATCTCAATTGTCATCTCCTCACCATCCTAGCTCTCTGGGCTCTCACTAGGTCTATCAGAGCTCTATTTTTCTCAAAATACTAAATAATACTAAATGAATTATTTTTCATCTTATTTATATTTACTATTCCAAAATTATGTACCATTTAAATATTTACCATAATATTTCTTATTTTTCTCATATATTTATCTTTACTCACTCTTTTTCCAAACTATAAAATGTTTTGGAATCTTGACATCATCGAGAATATTTTTAACTATTACATGTCCATTTTGTAAATATTTCAATTTTTTGATCTTTTTCACTAATATTTATGGGTTCACCTAATGTTCCTCACATTGTAAACATTCATATTTCTCACATCTCCTTTATCTAAAACACTAAAGGAAGTAAGGGTATGTGTTTTTCAATTTTATCATTTTATTTATCTTATTTATTCCTTACGACACTTTATTCAGCTTCAACATTATGTGTCACTATGTTCTTTCCCCAAAGCACCATCCCATGTTTCACCTACATGAAACATGATGAGATTCATGTGGGGCATATGTATATATATAATATTTCCAAATTTTATCAATTAATGATGCTCTTTATCTTATAGGAACCCATCGAGTCTTAATCTCTCTAAGTGCATGCCTTAAGGGGTACACTGAGAAAGGGGTGGGCAAACCATTGGTGCTTCATAGGATTGTTGTCCCTTTTTGCCACTTTATATCTACACACTTGTCTCCTAAAACCATTCCCCTAAGCTTTGAATCCTATTTTTCACCATAATCTAGTGATGTAACACCTTTATTATTCATTCCCTAATCTAAACCCCTTTTTGATAGTTTATAGTACATAGTCAACCCCATTAGCCTTGTACTATTATTTGATAAAACTTATTAAGGTCTAGTTCAGCCCCTAGCTTACCTAGTCCATGATTTATTTTATTTTTGTCAATTATGATACTAGGTCTATTGGGTAAACCTTGTCAGCCTAAACTTTCAGAAGGCATTAGGGTTAGATCCACTTATATAAACACATTCATTTTACCATTTATAAAAGAAGAGAAGAAGTAAGATATAGTGTGCATTTGCTTATCCACCATTCTACTTGAGGAGTAAGCTTAGGGTTTTATACTTTATTTGAAGATATTGATCTTGTCTTATGGATAAGTTTAGTAGATGCATTGATAGGTTGTGTAGCCTAGAGCCAATTTATCTTTGTCATCCTTACATACCACAAAAACCTCTTGTGAAGCACCTTGGTCAAGGGAGAGATTGAGCCTCAACAGGTTCATTTTCGAAGGTAATTATTATTAACTTTATTCCTCATTTGTAAGAGTAGATAAATATGCATTTGCACTTATCTTCCAAGAATTAGGATTTTATATACATTGGCATGAGTATATATCTTCTATGCATGTTTACTTTTCATGTTTATTACCCCCACTTTATGCCACAAATTTTGGTGAACACTAGATTAGATTTAGTTTACTTGTTATTAGTTCAGTGAATATGAAAACATAGAACCTAGTTAGGGTTATTGCATAGTTTTTCTTGAATGGAGGCTTTGGAACCCTCCATAGTGATATTATTATGGTAAGAGATTCCTTGATTAGGTTTAGCAGATTCATCTTGGTCATGACCCTGATTATCTAATGTATCCCCAATTAGAAGTGTAAGTAGGATTTATCTTCTCTAATCTAGAATTGATTTATATATTTGTTGTATTTCCTATTTCATATAAAAATTAGATGTATACACATTATAGACACCCCATTCTGGCCACAACTGGCTTCTAACCAAACTTTAGACTGACTTCTACCAAACATTACAAATTAAGCCTAAGAATTAGTGAACATCCCAATTTCATCTATATTCCATTCATTAATGCTCAGAATTATGTTGAGGCCTCCCTATTTGGGGTATTATATTATACACAACAATAACATCTCATGGATTCATCCCTAATTACCTTGTAACCTAATAAGTGGCAATTTGGCCTATGGACCTATTAAGTGGGGCACTTGAATAATTATTAAAAAATATAAAATCCTAATGAAAATGAATCAACTAATTAAACCAAATTAAATTCTTAGCTAAATAATCCATTTGTAATTAATGAATATCTAAAAATGGAAATTCAAAAATATAAAATATTAAGCTTCATCATCATTTCCTTTATGAGTCATCAAGCTCTCATAAAATATATAACACATTTAAATTGTGAGTTATGCCTAAAATGAAAATCATAGTTATATGTACCCTCCTTAACTCATCTAGAGTTAAATTTAACTCACCTAAGGTTAGTTTAAACTCATTTCATATTTAAATCCTAACCTAACTCAACTTAGGTAAGATTTAACTTTGGAGGATATAAATACAAGGCCTTACCTATTGATCTTAAAGCTTTTTTAGTGCAATATTATTATCCCAAAATACCTCCAAGAATATTTTTTAGTGCAATGTTATTATACCAAAATAGATTCAAGAATATTTTTTAGTAGTGTTACCATGCCAATTTCATAAGCCAAGCTAAGCCAACCAACATTACCAAGGTGCCAAGGAGAGATGGAGAAATGGATATTCATTGATACAGATTTCTTGAGCACATAGCCAAGTAAGCCAATTCAACAAGCCATTTTGGAGCTATAAAGAAGGTAAAAGGATTATTTCTTTTGTTTTCTAGTTGTGTTTTCATTGTATGCTTGTTACATATGCTCTCAATAATATCTAGGCTATAGGTGTTAGTGTTTAGTGTATTTGTTTTGATTGGATTTTATTAAATAACACTATACTAATCTCCCCTCTATGGATTCCTTGTTCACATGATGACACACACAATAGGACCCGTACCCAACAAAGTTCTTCCCATGGCAGCTTAGGATCTCTTTCTAACATTTTTCATGTCAAATTCTTAACTTGCTAAGCAAAAAGTGAAAAATTAAAGCTCATAGATGTTACACATAAAATTACACTTTTTCTCTGTGTTGTCACATTATTACAACTTCTAGTCACATTATTACAACCCTAGTTGCATTTTTGCACACCTAATTGTATTTTTTCATGCTTAATTGCATTTTTACATGCCTAGGTGTGTTTTGCATGTCCAAGTGAATTTTTCATGCTAGTTGTGTTTTTGAATGCCTAGTTGTGTTATTAGATGCCTAATTGTAGTTTTGTATGCTCAATTGTAGCTATAAATTCTTATTTGTGGTTTCACATTGATAATTATGGTTTTGCATTATCAATTACATTTTTATAAGTCCTAGTTATGGTTTTGTGTTTCCAGTTACATTATTGTCTTAATAGTTGCATTATTTCACTTTAAATTTATAATTTTGTACTAACATTTTATTTGTAAGAAATTTTAGTTTTGCACTAACTAATTGTAATTCTTGCTAGAAAGTTATGGTTTTGCTCTATGTATCTACCTACAATATTGCACTGTGTGAAAAACATAAGAAACCTGAGAGCTAAATTTCAATTGTCATTTTCTCACTTCATTTTAAATTATAAGCATAGGGACAGCCTAACACTTTTTGTAGGATCCAAAGACCAAGGAAATCCATTTTTAACACTCTAAGATTCAAACTCACATTTACATTTGGTGTTTAAAACTCATTTACTTGACTTATTTTTGTTTTTGAAAGTTTTCAAATAATGCCGAGGGGATAAAATTCATATCATATTGCACTTGGTTCTATAAAAATGAACTCAAACTCTAGTTAAGTGCTCATAAGAGATTTTTGATTTTTGGGTTGTTGTTGTTTTCTTGTTTCACAAGATAAGTGTAACATGTATGCTCTCCCCCCATCTCCTTTAAGAAAATTGGGTGATAAAAATTGCTTCATTTTTTACCTTTGTAACTTTGTCAAAAGCATAGAAGGAAATTTTCTAAGGAATTTCCCAAAATTTGAGTGATTTGGATGATCCCAAAATGACCCTAAAGTCTTACAATTTTTATTTTCATGCATCTTAGCTTGTGAATGGGAGTTCATAGCCTCCCCATGGGTTATCTAGGGAAGTGTTGACCTAGTATTTCATCTCTCAACATCATTTCAACCCCACTCCATGGTATGGGTATATAAATTAAGGTCAACTTACTGGGATGCTTATTTAAGTGATTAAGCAAGCTTTATTAGTAAGAAACTACCTTAGAACATAGGTTTAACTCAAACATCGGACTACACAGAGCAATTGATACATATCATGGTTATGAAAAGGATAATACATTTTCACAACAAGCTAGTTAATGTGTATTCAAATGATGTGGTATGCCCTGATGTTAACCACACATATGGGACCATTTAGAAAATATGAAAATTGATAGTTTTTAGACAACCCCACTTGCCATGGATATATTGTCAATGCAGGGCAAGTAACCTAAAGTTACATGTCATCATATTAACTCTTGAGAGAAGAGGGCGATTAAAAACCCTAATTTTCATGTGAATTTAAATTTTTGGATTAAAACATTATTTCCTCTCAAGAACAAGTATATAGATGAAATTTGATAGTACAAATCCAACTTGTCAATTTTTAGGACTAAGACGATACACTTAGGTGTTTTTATTGTTTTTCCTTTTTACTTACATTGTATTAAGCCAAAAATATTTATTTGTTAGACCATGTTAAAAAAAAAATCATGTTTTCACATCACTCTTTTATTTAAAGAGGGGTTATTCCATCCATTTGATTCCATACTTTGCCTTAGTCATTTGTCAAACTTTTATGTGTGTGTGTCACTTATTTGAAAGAGGCATTATTATGATTCCCATTTAATTCCAAGTCTTGTGCCTTAGAGTTTTGAAATAAAAAAAAATTCATACCTTTAAATCATGATAACATCATTATGCTACTCACATTATTTCAAAGACTTTTTGCCTTATATCCAATCACAATTTTAAAATCACATGTGCCCTCTTGGTCTATGGCTAGTATCGTTATGTTGTTCATTTTAGTCTTATTTGTTGTCCATTTGAGGAACCAAAACTTTTAAGATAATTTTGAAATTTGTCTTGATAATTTCATATTCAAGTATTTATTGGTTTATGCCTATGCCTCACATAATTTTGGCTTAGACATTTACCTCTAGTTTTTGGATTAGACAACTTGGACTAATTCCGTGCTTGTTCTAGCATTTTTTGTGCCTAGATTTTGGAAGTGGTTAATCTTCTATGTGCCTAAAGTCGAATTTATTTTGACAAAGGTCAAGATTATGTTTGAATTTTAATGCCTAATTTGAGTCCAAATGTTTCAAATTTATTAGATTAATTACCTTACCTTTTAGACCTAGTGTGTGCCAAGTCTAGCTTTTGTGTCATGTTCCCAAAGGACCTAGAAATTCCCATTTGTATTATACCTAGTGTAATTCAAAGTCTATATTTTGTGTCATGTTCCCAAAAAACCCAAAAATTCACATTTGTCTTAGACCTATTGTGTTTCAAAGTCTATATTTTGTGTCATGTTTCCAAAAGTCCTAGCATTTTATCTTTTATATTAGACCTAGCTATTTTGAGCCTAGCTTTGTGCCTTGTTCCCAAAGACCTAGCATTTTTTTTCATTTTTAGTACTAGATTAGAATTTTTTGAAACACTTCTTAATGAGTTTGGCATTTGGTTTTATCCATTCACTTTACCATTTGTGTGAGACATTTGAAGTTAGATTATTGTGGACTGAGTCTGTCATTGCCTATTTTTGGAGAAATAACTCCAGTTCTGGACCAAGTTTTACCAAGTTCAGACCATTAGCCTTTTAGACCTTATTTTTAAGATTTTATATAACTATAGACCTTCTTCATAGAATATTATTCATTAATTTGGATATGTATCATTATACTCATATTGGATCCATACATAATCTAGGTTATGATAGCGTGGTCATGAATGATAACTTTGTTCAAGACCCCTACGATGATGTAGTTTATGAGATGGATCCCTATCCTCCTTAAACTAATCAATTTGGGGAACAAAGTCAAGATCCATTATCCTACTACCTGATTAATGTTGTCTCCAAATATTTCACCCTAGAAGAGAGTGTTTATTCCTCTCCTAGATTTGGGCAACGTTGGAACATTTGTGGGCATGTGGGTATGCTAATAGGGGAAATGGACCCCTAGGTTGAAGGGATAGCTCCCTGTATATGATTCTCTACAAAACCACTACTATTGGACCAGCTTTCTTGAAGGGAAAAGAGTTATAAATTTTCATAAAGGGAAATCCTACTCTAACATGGGTGATACACCAAGACTACATTCCACATGAATATCACATTCCAGTGCACAATGTAACAAAAGCATAGACATTCCCAAGATCTAAAGAGTCTAACAAAAGTTTTTTAACTCATAAGTGAGATGTGAAAGATAACACAAGGTAAATGAGCTGAAAGGTAGACCCTACACATTCTAGAATAATAGTAGACATGTAGAAATGTAATACACTCAAACACACACCATGTGATCAGCTAGACTAAGAACTCTTATTCAGGCATGAAGAATGAAGGGGTAGGAGGATAAAAAAAATCATCACAAGCTACCACCATACATCACTCTCAGACTTAGACAATCTTCCAAAAACATGAAAGAACAAACCTATGCTAATGTTAAAATGTAGAATGTGATATCATTCTAGTAGGGTTCCATTGTAATAGGTGTGTTCTCCTTTTCCCTTGCACAAGGGAATTATTTTAATAAAAAAGAGAAGATGAAGATGTCTTTGACACCAGAGGGGAGGAATCTATTTTATTAGAAGTCTCCATCTTCAATTGCAACTAAATTTTCCTAATATGCTCATTCAAGCCATCTGATTGATCTATATTACCCTCTCGAACGTTCTTGGCTTGCCCTCTAGAAGATGCTTCTCCAATAGCTGCCAAGCGAGATCAAGATATTTTTCAATGGAAATAAAATAGTTGTTGCAAGTGGAGCCACTTGTCTAAAACTTGTTTTGATGCCTAACATCTTCTCCTCAGCTTTTCTCCCTTTCCTATGGCTCTCAAAGAATGGCACAGATTTTGATTTTATGCTATCGATCTACTTGGCATGGATTCCTATATATCATTATCCATCTATTCCTCTCCTACCATGTAGAAGCTTCTCATTTGTCTATTCATGTCTCTTGTGCACCATTGATCAACCATTGGATAAATTTTATAAGCTAAGTAGCTCTAAAAATCCAATTTGCTCTTTGGTGACCTATTCAGGTTCTCTAAGCTACTTTACTTATAAGTTCATAAGTAAAGCACTTGAAGAAACCTGATTTTCTCCTATAGACCCATTCAAGTTTTCTAACTAAATTTACTTATAAATATTATAAGCAAAGAACTTGATTAAACCTGATTTGCTCTTGGTGACCCATTCGGGTTTTCTAAACTCACTTTGGAGTTTCCCAGCTTGAAGACTTTAGGTTCTTCTAGCCTGACTAATTTCCAACGACTAGTTCCTTTCCCTGAATTTGATGTCCCTTGACCGATCACTCCATTGGGACATGTCCTTCAAGAATATTTATTGAAACCTTTTTCTTGGGTTTTTTCCTTCAGGTTTTTATTCTGAAAGAATTCCTTCAGACAATTTGTTTGAAAGAATTCCTTTGAACTTTCTATTTGGGTTTTTGCATAGTGTCCCTTCAAACTTTTCCAAAGGGCACTTTGGAAGCAAAAGTGACCCTTGAGTAAATTCTAAAGGGCACTTTGAGATCAAAAGTGACCCTTAAAAAAAATTTGAAGGGAATTTTTGAAAGAGAGTGGCCCTTCAGACTTTTTCAAAGGGCACTTTGGAAGAAAAAATGACCCTTCAAAAATTCTAAAGGGCACTTTGAGATAAAGTGTCCCTTCAAGATTTTCCAAAAGGCACTTTGGAAGAAAAATTGACCCTTCAAAAAAATTTGAAGGGCACTTGGAAGAACTTTGAGACAAAGTGTCCCTTTAAAAAAGTTCTGAAGGGCACTTTGAGACAAAGTGTCCCTTCAAAAAAAATTGAAGGGAACTTTTGAAGAAAAGTGAGACAAAGTGTCCCTTCATAAAAAATTTGAAGGGCACTTGGAATAAAAGTGGCCCTTTAAATTTTTTTGAAGGGAACTTTGAAGACAAGGAAGGATAGACAAGGAAAAGGTCGAACAAAAGCCTAAAATGAGAGAAACACTTGTACAATGTTGGCTCATAACAAAAGTGAACAAAGAAACTACATTTAGTCAATTTTCCAAGGGGGAAAAATTGGCTAACATTATTAGTGATTCCTAGGGGATGCATGCCTTCTATGCCAAAGACCAATTTCCTAAATCCTTCCATTGGGCATGAAGTCATGCATATAGGCACTTTAAAGAGAATTGAACAAAATTTGGCTCAAAAACATACTATATGGGTCAATCACACACACAAGACAGAGACACGCAAAAGGAAGGAAAAAAAACACTTGTGTTTCAAAGCACTTAGGTAACACAACAATAAACTAAAATAAACACACCTAAACTACTATTTACAGAAGAGACTTGAGATGAAAACTTCCTCTTGGATTAAAGGGGTAGTTGGAAACCTTCCTGGCTTCATGACATAGAGTGACAAATGAAGCATGCAACCTTTTTATCCTTAGCATCAATGCCTCCATCTTCTTCATGGTGTTTAACAAGAACCAAGCAACTCCAAACAAGTTAGCCATAGAAATGAACTTTTCCTAAAGCTCAACAACTTCAAGCCCCTCACAATATTATTCAAATTTTACCTCAAATGGTAATGAAACAAGGCTTTCATTATTGGTTTCCATGGGATTCTTAATGAGATTGGGATTCTCATCAAATGTAAGATCTTCAAGTTCACTAAGGATCTCTACATAGTCTACCCAATATTGGTCATTATCTTCCATGGGAAAGCTTTCCTTCACCTTGTCATTAATTTATTCCTCAACTTGGTAGAGGCTTTCAAGCTCCTGAAAGAGCTCCATTTTCTACTACCAATCATTTATGTCCTCTCCTAGATTTGGACAACATTGGAACATTTCCAAGCCTATGGGTATGCCTATGGAAGAAATGGACCTCTATATTGAAAGGGATAGCTCATTGTATATGTCTCTACAATACAATCTCTACTAAACCAACTTGTTTAAAAGGAAAAGAGTTAGAAATTTATAGAAAAGGAAATCATATTCTAAGAGTGGTGATACACCAAAACTATTTCCCATATGAATGTCAGATTCTAGTGCACAATACAACAAAAGCACAAACCATTCCCAAGCTCTAAAGTTTATAACAATAATATTTCAACATAGAGGTGAGATGAATTAAAAATGACACAAGGTAAATGAGCTAAAAGGCAAACTTTGCACATTTAAGACAGTAATACACATGTAGAAATTCAATACACTTAGATACACACTATGTGACTAGTTAGACTAAGAACTCTTGTTCAGGTATGAAGGATAAAGTGGGTAGAAGGATGGAAAATCATCACATGCTACCATTATACATCTCTTTCACACTTAGACCAAAAACCCTAAAAAATCTTGAAGGAAAGATATTTATGCTAAATGGTTAAAGGCAAAACTTGAATCATTCCAAGAGGGCTTCACCATATACTACATGCTCTTCTTTTTTACTAGCCAAGGGTCTGTTTATATAGAAAGAATAAAGAGATAAGGGGATGCCCTTGGCACCAAGGAAAGGAATCAATTTTTTTGGAAGTCTTCATCTTCAGTTGCAACTGATTTTTCCAATGATGCTCATTAGGGCATTCTGATTGATCCATGTCACCTTCATGAATGCCCTTGGCTTGCCCTCTTGGAGACATTTTTTCAATGGTTGCTTAATATAATAGAACTATGTGGAGATGGTGCCAAAAATGGTTTCTATTAATGGAGCCACCTATTGTATATTTTTGTTGATGCCCAACTACTTTTCCTTAGCTTTTTGTGATGCACAATGGCATGGAAAGAAGTTTTTATTTTTCTTGGCATTGTCTTTCCTTTTTGATTGGTCCTTAAGGAATGACTTAGATTGGTGATTTTGAGTCATTGATCTAATGGTCATGGATGCCTATGGATCAACCTCCATTTATATTTGACAAGGTGACTCTACTCCAGCTCATGCCATATGGCAACTTCTCATTGTCTTTGTCTTTTCGAAAAGATTATTTCAGACAAAATGTCTAAAATAATTCTTTTGGGTTTTCACTGTCCCTTTATAAAAAAATTAAAGGACACTTTTGTCAAGAAAGACCCTTCAGATTTGTGAAAATGCCCCTTCTAAAGGGTAAGAGACCTTTGAAACTTTGGAAATATACCCTTTGAAAGGATGGAGTTGCCTTTCGAAAGAATTGAATTGCCCTTTGAAATAATGGAGTGCCCTTCAAAAAAGTCGAATTGTCCTTAAAACTTCTTGAAATGGGCCTTTTTGAAGGGAATGTACCCTTCAAAAAAATTTAAGACTTTTACCTTGGGAAATGAGAGAGGCATTATCAAGACCATTTCAAGTTTTCTAAGCCCTATTACTTACTAACTTCAGACCTTTCATTGCTCACTACTTATAAATCAATTTAAGACTTTCTCCTTGGAAACCCCAAAGTCATGCATCATTTAAAACCCTCAAATCATTGGAAGGAGTAATTCAAGTTCATAAACTTAGATTACTTCTACTCATGAAATTTTTATAAGTTGAGTCATTCAGAGAACCTGACTTGGTCTTGAAGAGTAACTCAGGTTTATGAGGGGCCAAGACTTGACTTGTGGAGAACCTAACTTACACTACAATAGAGCCAAAACACTTTAGCCTCCTTGAATTGAAACTTTGGACCTCTAAAATGACCTATTCTTGTAATTACTATTTGACTCTCCTTGAAAATGGTTGAATAAATTATACTAAGGTGAAATTTGGTCAATATTCTTAGTGATTCTAAGGGGAAGCATGCCTACTATGTCAAAGACCAATCATCTAAATCCTTACATTGAGCATGGAGTCATGCATATAGGCACTTCAAAGAGAACTAAACAAGCTTTGGTTCAAAAACACACTAGCTAGGTTGATGACACGCACAAGGCAAAGACACACACCAAATAAAGGAAAGAAAACACACCTATGTTAGAAAGCACTTAGGGAACACAACAGTGAACAAAAAGGAAACACGCATAGCTAAAATAGTATTTACAAGAAGATGAGCGAGGGATAACACTTACTCTTGGATCAAAGGGGTAGCTTAAAACCTTTTTGGTTTCATGACATAGAGGAATGGATGAGGCATGCAACCTTTTGATCTTTGGCATCAATGCCTCTATCTTATTCATGGTGTTTAACAAGAACCAAGTAGCTCCAAATAGGTTAGCTAAAGAAATATACTTCTCTTGTAGCTCAACAACTTCAAGTTTCTCAAAATATTCTTCAACTTTGACTTCCACTAGTGATGCAACAAGGATTACATTCTTGGTTTCTATGGTATTCTTAATGAGATTGGGATTCTCTTTAGCTACAAGTTCTTCAAGCTCACTAAGGAGCTCTACATAGTCTACCCAATCTTGGTCATTGTCTTCTATGGGAAATCTTTCCTTCACCTTGTCATGAACTTATCCCTCAACTTGGTAGAGGTTTTCAATCTCTTTAAAGAGCTCCATTTGATGCTACCAACCATATATGTCTTCTTTGACATCGTAGATCACTACCTCTTCTCTCTTTTCTTCTTGATATGTGAGATTATCAAGGTATTTTTCCTTAAGCTACAATGCATCTGAGGGTGATTCAAAATATGAAAGAGGTACAGAGTTATCCTCAAGCACTATGTCTTCAAGTTTGATGTCATGAGATTCTTCCAAGACTGAAACCTCTTGAGGAGTGCCTTGAAAATATTCCTTGATGATGCACTTCACTTCATGTTTGAGATGGCCCTTTATAACCTCAAGATCAGACATGGTTTCTTCTTTGAATACCTTTCCATTGAATTCTAGGTCACACTCCTCATAGATAGCTATAAAAGGGTCTTCAACCCAATTTTCTTCACTCAAGGAGGTAAGGTTGTCCTTGTCTTCACCAAGATGAGTTTCTACGGTGGTTTCTTATTTTGATTCTTCCCTTGAAAAAGTCTCTTCTTCAAGGGGAGGGATGGTGGAAGAGAGATATATGATTCTATGGGTTGAGGATGGAGAGTGGTGGTCAAGGATGGACATGGAGATGGGTGAAACTTCTTGAATGGGCTCTTGAGGGAGAGGCAAGATAGGAGGAGCAATAGGAATAAGAATCTTCTTCATAAAAGCTATCATCATCCTCCTCATCTTCTTGAGGCTCTTCATATATTTTTGGAAATTCTTTTACAGCTACAACTTGTTCCATACTCTCCTAAGTTTTCATACCCTCTTGGGTTTCCCATCTCTCTAATCGATCAATCCACCATTGAAAAGATCTTCTAGCCCTAGACTATCCTTCACCAATGGCATATTGGTTCTATTCTTCAACATACCCCCACATGTCTATTAACAACCAAACTAAAAACCTTAACCAATCCACAAAACCACTGAGAGTTTCATCATTACACTTATCTAGCACAATCATATGCTCTTCTAATTCTAAAAATCCTAGCATAACTGCCCACATATTTTGAGAATGAGAGGGGTAGTAAGATTGGACAAAGTGGATGGGTTATTTAACCTCTTTAAACAAAGATTTGAAAGCTCCATATTCTAATTCCCAACTAATGGTGTTGTCTGACTCATCATGACAATGCTAAGGCAAAGATGGGTCATATGGTTGGTCAACAATAGCATACTCATTTGGAAAAGGACTAGGTTAACCATAGGGCTATCATGACTCATAGGGAGGATGGTATTATTGGTAGGAATATTTAGAAGGGTAGAAAGGGTCATGATAGGGAGGTGTATGGTAAGGATTCTCCCCATATCCATCCATATCAACTTCACAAGTCACATGAAAAAACAAGGACTAATCAAAATATTCATCAATAGATACATGGGTTGCTTACAACCAAAAATTAATTTGGAGTCACCATTGGTGTTTGCTTGGATGATTCCAAAAGATAATAAGAGATAAGACACACCAAAAATCTTTCCACTATTTGGACTTGGTCCCACTGGGTGTGCCAAAATTATTGTCTCCAAATCTTGCACCCTAGAAGAGAGTGTTTAGTCCTCTCCCAGATTTGGGAAACATTGAAACATTTCTAGGCCTATGGGTATGCCTATGGAATAAATGGACCTCTAGATTAAAAGGGATAACTCCTTATATATGTCTCTGCAATACAATCTCTACTAAACCAACTTTTTTAAAAGGAAAAGAGTTAGCAATTTGTAGAAAAGGAAATCCTATTTTAAGAGTAGTGATACACCAAAACTATTTTCCATATGAATGTCAGATTCTAGTGCATAATACAGCAAAATCACAAACCATTCCCAAGATATAAATATTCTAACAACAATATTTCAACATAGAGGTGAGATACATAAAAAATGACATAAGGTAAATGAGTTGAAAGGAAAACTTTGCACTTTCAAGACAGTAATACACATGTAGAAATTCAATACACTTGGATACACACTGTGTGACCAGTTAGACCAATAAATCTTGTTCAAGTATGAAGGATAAAGTGGGTATAAGGATGTAAAATCATCACATACTACCACTATACATCTCTTGCACACTTAGATCAAAAACCTATAAAAATCTTGAAGGAAATATATTTATGTTTAATGCTTAAAGATAGAACTTGAATCATTCTAGCAAGGCTTCACCATACACTACGTGCTCTTCTTTTTTACTAGCCAAGGGGCTATATATATATATATATATATATATATATATATATATATATATATATATATATATATATTAATAATAAAGAGATAAGGGGAGGCCCTTTTCACCTAGGAAAGGAATCAATTTTATTGGAAGTCATCATCTTCAGTTGTAACTAATTTTGACAATGATGCTCATTAGGGAACTCTGATCGATCCATATCACTTCATGAATGCCCTTGGCTTTCCCTTTTGGAGATGATTTTTCAATAACTAATTAATATAATATATATGTGTGGATATGACACCAAAAATTGTTTTTTGTTAATGGAGCCACCTATTCAAAATTTGTTTTAGTGCCCAACTGCTTCTCCTTGGCTTGTCATGATGCACAATGGCATGGGGAGAAGTTGTTTTTATTCTACTTGGCTTTATCTTTCCTTTTTGATTGGTCCTTAAGGAATGACTCAAATTGGTGATTCTGAGTCATTGATCTGCTAAGCACAGATGCATATGGATCATCTTCCATCTATCTTTGACAAGCTGACTCTAGTCTAGCTCATGCCACATGGTAGCTTCTCATTGTCTTTGTCTTTTTGGAAAGATTGTTTTAGATAAAATGTCTAAAGATAATTATTTTGGGTTTTCACTAAGTGTCCCTTTGAAAACTTTTTGAAGGACACTTTTACTAAGAAATACCCTTCAAATTTAAGAAAATGCCCCTTTTGAAGGGTAAGAGACCTTCAAAACTTTGTAAATTTACCCTTTGGAAGGATGGAGTTTCCTTTAAAAAGAATTGAACTACCCTTTGGAAGAATGGATTGCCCTTTGGAAAAGTTGAACTATCCTTTGGACTTCTTAAAATGGGCCTTTCTCAAGGGAACGTGCCCTTCAAAAAAGTTTAAGAATTTTACCCTGGGAAATCTATGAGGAATTATCAAGACCATGTTGGTTTTCTAAGTCCTATTACTTACTCATTTTGGCCCTTTCATTTCTTGCTACTTATAAATCAATTTAAGACTTACTCTTTTGAAAACTTGAAATCATGCATTATTGAAAACCTTCAAAGCATTGGAAGGAGTAATTCAGGTTCATAAACCCAAATTACTTCTACTCATGAAATTTTTATAAGACAAGTCATTTAAAGAACCTGACTTGGTCTTGAGGACTAACTCAGGTTTATGAGGGGCCAAGAATTGACTTTTGGAGAACCTGACTTACACTACAATGGAGCTAAAACAGTTTAGCCTCCTTGACTTGCAACTTTGGGCCTCTAAAATGACCTATTCTTGAAATTTCTATTTGGATCTCCTTGAAAATGGTTAAACAAATTATACTGAGGTGAAATTTGGTCAATAATTAACACACCTCCATATTCATAGTAAGACTAAGAGCAAACCACATAATACCTTTCTAGCATACCATCAGTTGTATAAAAATCTCAACAAAAACTGTATTGCATTACTATGTCATCGACATATGATCCTTATTTGTTTTATTATCACTTTCTTAAGGATGAGGTTTTAGTTAGATCTGTAGAGGTAGGGGCCAAGTTTCCAATAGACTTCCCCCATGAAAAATTATGTAGTCTTGTTAGAGTGCCTCTAAACACACCTTATACCCAAACCATTGAATAGGCTTATACTAGTTATCCTCAAGCACTCATGATAATATCATATCAAGACCCAAACATGATTTTAAAAGGAAAGGGCCTCATGGAAGACCACTTTATACAAATTCAATAAGCATATCAAAATTATTTGAATATATCCCATAATTTTAATGTCATAGCTATGTCAAATGGTCCACTCATAGAGCTAGCTCCTTCAACAAGAGTATTAATTGAATTGAAATGTCAAGATAATTTAGGTATAAACCTATTTTCACAAAGCACTTCAGTCGATGACACGTATAATGGCCCATCTATTAAATATGTGATTTCACCTTCTACATAGAATAATATGCCAAACATGGTGGATAATATGCAAGTGTCTTCCAATCCAGGACAAAGTGGTTTAACTACACCAATAAATAGTCCACAATAACTAGTGCCTTTATCCAAAACCATAAGTGGTTTAGAATAATAGGGGGCAAGAACTCCTATGTCCAAAACAAAACAAGCTACTTCCAATCCTCAACTAGTTGCTTTATCAAGCACACAACCATAAGGATTAAGTAATCAAGTGATGGCTAGTGCTTTGCCTCAAAAAAAAATGTTGAATGCTAACATTCTAAAAGATCAAACATAATATAATCTACCACCACAACATGGGGAAATAAAATTTACACCTTGATAGGTAGTGATAAATATACCTTTATAGTCATAGACCAATATACCTTTACAATCATGAATGTTGTATAATCAACAATGTATGTCTATTATTCAAAGACAAATGTTGAACACCCAACAAACAGCTAGTTTACAACCTATGTTTTCACAACATAGAGGTACCACTATCTAATAAGTACAAATAAGGCAAAAATTGCCTTTCACTTAGCATGTGCCACAGATCCAAAGATAGGGCCTTGGTCCATAATAAGTTCCCTTTATTCAACCAGGTTTAACTAGTCAGTATTAAGTACCTACTTAACCTCAATAAGCATAGTATTTTACCCAAAGACATATCCTTCCATCATAACCCAAACTCCATTAAAAACCAATGCTATATACCAAATTTGAACTATAATATAACATAATAACATATGTAATTTCAATAATTGCATCTTAATTTATGGATGAATATTCTTGGTCGATTCACCCATCAAACTAACATTCTATAACAAATCATACCTTCATTATACCTAGGTCAAGGTAATCCACCTTTGACCACTAAACTACCACCTCAGCCAAATGTTCCATATATTTTATTGGCCCAATAAATTCAACAAATGAAGGATGATATTTCCACCAATTAAGTAGGGAAGAAGACTAATAAATTCAAGTTAGATTACGTGTGTTCATATCCATTCAACATGGAACATCTTTAGATGCAATTTAATATAGGTTATGAACCACCAAAATTTGATAAATACAAGGGTAAAAGAGACTCTAAGGGGCATTTTATATAATTATTTGTTACTTTCCAATCAATGGCTTATAGTGACATTTACTTACTCCTTTTATTTCCTCGAAGTCTAATAAGACATGATTTTGAGTGGTTCCTTAAATTGCCAATGAATTTCATATATGATTTTGAAGACCTCTAAAAAAAATTGTGAAAGATTTCTCCTATAATATCGAACATGGGATTTCATTAGTAGATTTGATTCAAGCCAAGAAGAAAGATGGTGAGATATTTTCAAGATATCTATAGAGATGGAGAACACTTACTAGTCACTTCACTCATAACTTACCAGATAAAAAATTATCCATACTAAAAATTTTCACAATGAGATATCTTATCATCTAGAGCTTCAGTGTGCACATACCTTCAAAGATATCATTGATAAAGGTTTACAAATTTAAAACACCCTTATCAATAAAGGGATTATAAATTTAACCTCTTCTAATAAAAATAAAAACCAAAACCAAGGTGTAGGCCCAAGTCAAAACCCTAACCAAGTCCAAGCACCAACATTGACACCAACTCAGGCTAATAACTATGAGAAATCTAAGAAATATAGCCATAATAAGATTGTTGTTGGAAATTGGGTAACTAAGTCATGCCATGTCCAAATGGTGTAAAGGTCTACTCAACCTATGATGTATATGCAAATTACTCCTCATCAACAACCTATTCAACAAACACAACCTTCACAACAACCTTGACCAGATCCAAAAATGCAAAAACTACCACCTTTAAAAACCCCTCCTCTAAGAATAATACCCACTCCTCAAGTCTTCAATGACCTTGGTGAACCTATTGAATCAATGTTTCACAAACTGGTTGCAACTAATATGATTAGTTGGCCAATATTAAAGCACTATCATGAGGGTATTTTATATTTAGACTAGTACAAAGAGCATGAGTTCTATGAAGATCATCATGTTCATGGACATTCTATATGTTGTTGTGTGTAGTTAAAGCACCTCATATAAAAATGTTGGAAAATGAGGAGATCACATTGGATAATATAGAGAATTTACATCCAATCAAAACTTGGGTATCTACCAAAACCCTTTTTTGTAACATAACAATAATAATCAATAGCTACAATAATGAAGACCAGAATAACAAAAATTGTAGTATAAAAAATTACCATGATAATAACAATAATACTAATAATAATAACATCAACTGAATGGGAGGAACCAAGGTGAAAATGATTCCAATAACCAAAAAACTTACCACATTGTTACACATGATAATAACAAAGTTGTAGTTCATATTATGGGAGGTCACATTTCTACCATCTCCATTAATCTTAGACTGAGTGCTAACATACTAGGACCATTTCCAAACAATTCTAATCAACCCACCTATGCTAGTAATCCTTACTTGACCTAAGATGGAAACTAAGTACAATAAAAACCAAAGATTACTATTTTAGGGCCTTATATCGATAATTAATCATTACACCATGACCACAACCAAGTACACTAGAAATCATGGCTTATCCTATCTAGCTCATCTCCATCATCATCAAGTTACAATGGTCTAGTAGCTAATCCTAATTATGCAATCATAACTCAATGGTATAAGATTAACATTCTAGACCCACACACTCCTACCAATGAACTAATCCAACCCACTATCTTGGCTAGAAACCAACCATATACCACTATTAAGGAAAATCCATATGCCATTGTGGAATAACTCAAAAAGATACCTGCACAAATCTCCATATTATATTTTTTGCATATGTCTACTATCCAAAAGAACATCCTAATAAAACTCCTAGGCCAATCCCAAGTTCCAAATGACATAACCTCAAACAAATTCCAATCTATGGTTGGACATCTATCCCTAAGCCAATAGTTGACCTTCAACCAAAGTGATATGCCATCCTTTGGACCTCTCTATAATAATCCCATATGTATTAAAGTTGTTATAATGTGGCACAAAGTTAAAAGTGTCCTCATAGATAATGGATCATGCCTAAATATTACATCTTTGAAGCTCATTAAGTATCTCAAATATATAATAGTTGATCTACAATTAGAAACAATTACTATCAAATCCTATAATAGTGAACAATGGTAATCACAAAGCACCATAAGCTTTTTAGTTATTGTTGGGCCCTTGACCCATGATACATGTTGCCATGTGGTATACCTAGATTTATCATACAATTTACTCTTGGGTAGACCTTAGATACATGAAATTCATGCAAACCCTTCGACATTGCACTAGTGTCTCAAGTTTTTGCACTCAGGCATGGAGGTCACTATCATTAGAGATTTTCAACCTTATGAACATTGCAAACATTTGGATGTTGAGTATAAAAGTTACAACTACCACTTTGGCCTAGATCTAGTTCCCAAAAATGATAAATACAAAGAAATATTTATCATATTTCTAGAGGCTAATTGTATAGTCTTAGATATCCTTCACTCATCTTCACAGATACCTCCTCTAGAAATGTCTAATCATTTTACCATCTCAGTCAATCCTCCAAGAGAGTATTTGACACATGACACATTCCACATTACTAAACTTCCACAAAACCCCAAGTCCTATGGAATACCTAAAGCTAGGCCACCTTGTATGTAATGACAAAAAAAAGGAAAATTCAAGCTTCATAGTCCATCACTTGTTATTTTAACATTACCCGTTAGCCAAGAAGAGGATTCACTTGCCAATGATGAATCTTAGTTGTACGATGACAAGTTTGTTGATTACTACAAAAATGCTAAATATCTCATTCCTAACAAGATCATGGAGAACCAAGCCTATGAAGGTGGAGGTATCGAGCCAAATCAACATGGTACTCTTGAGCCAATTTCCATGAATAGGTATAAAGTAACTTATGGTCTCAAATTTAAACTACTTGGGGGTGACCCCATGTATCTTATTCATGTTACAATGCCAGCGTTTGGTGATGGTGATGCTAATAGTGAAGTAGAGTCTGATCATAACATTTATGAAGACCTTTCTAATACTAACATGTTTAACCTACATACCATTTGTACCATTACCCCAATAATCCAATGTAACCCACTTCCTCTATATCACCCTTAAATTATACCTTGGGACCAACAAGAATCCACAATTCTTATAGATGAGTTTGAGAATGATGAGGCATTTTGCAATTTTCTATGTGTAAGAGACAATGTTTCATTGGGATACCATAAATAAGGGTTATCTATTAAAATATAACTTTCAACCTATTTTTTAGAATGGTTGAACACCCTTAGCCAAAAAAAAAGAATAAAACATTGAGGTCTCAAAGTGAAAACCTCTTTGAGGTGCTTTTGGACCAAGGTAAAAGTAAATAAAAAGACTAATATTTTGGTGAAAACATGTTTAGGTTCCATTAGATGGGGGGGGTTCACCTTTCTTTGAATGCAATTATGAACTTGATTTTGGGTCCAAGATCAATTCTATAGAATAACATGCCTTTGATTGAATTACCCAAGAATTTTCTATAGTATTTGTGACATGGCCATCATTGCCATTAGGAGATTTAGATTCATCTTGTTTAGGGGAGATTGAATACCAATTCAAACCAAAATATTTTATAGTTTTAGGCTAATTCAAATTATTTCTAAACATTTAAGAAGATGACTTGACTCTCCTAATGAAAAATACTATGGAAGTCAACATTGGGACTTTAGATGACCCAAAGTGGATCAAATTAGGAATATCCCTCACTAAGGAGGAATGTGAAATATTTACATCCCTTTTAAGGGAATTTTTTAGCTTTTTTACATGGGCCTATTTAGACATGGCAATTTTAGACCCCACCTTGGTTGTACACTACCTTGTTGTATATCTTGATGCCAAACTTGTGAAGCAAAAATTGTGCAAGATGTATTCTCATATTGTTGTACTAGTAAAGAAAGAGTTGGAAAAACTCTTATAAGTGAGATGCATCTGATTGATGAACTATTCAAAGTGGATCTCAAATGTTGTACCTATTAGTAAAAATCCTAAAGAAATCTGAATCTACACTAATTTTAGAGATATAAATAAAGTTTGCCTTAAGGATGACTTTCCTTTACCAAATATCGACATGATAGTTGACTCCACAATAGGGTATGAAATACTTTCACTTATGGATGGATTTTTAGGGTACAATCAAATTAGGATCACACTAGAATACCAACACAAGACAATGTTCACCACTTTATAGGGAATGTTCTATTATTAGGTTATGCCATTCAGCCTCAAGAATGTTAGGGCCACATACTAAAAATCCAATACCATCATATTTCATGATATGATGCATGAAATTGTTGAAGACTATGTTGATGACATCATGGTTAAATCAAAGACCTATGTTAATCATCCAGCCACACTACAAAGAATATTTGAGAGGCTTCATATATATAAGGTCAAAATTAATCTTAAGAAGTGTATATTTGGTGTCACTTCAGGTAAATTATTAAGCTTTATCATCTCTCATCGAAGCATTAAAGTTGATCTTTCCAAAGTAAAATCTATTATCGAGATGCCACCACCTTCTAATTTGAAGAAACTCCATAGTTTTTAGGGTAAGATTTAATATATCAAGCAATTCATCTCATAATTGGCTGACAAATGCCATCCATTTACACACTTACTAGAGAAGGGTGTCACATTTTATTAGGATGAAGACTGTCAAAAATACTTTCATTACTTGAAGGAATATCTTACCAATCCACCTTTTTTATTACTACCAATGCTAGGAAAACCATTTCTACTATACTTATTTATGATAAACAAATCCCTAGGGGCACTTCTAACTCAACATGATGACAATGGGAAAGAACATGCCACGTAATATCTAAGATGTACACTGGTCACGTATGAATACAACTATATGCCAATAGAAAAATCTTGTTTAGCTATGGTTTTTGTAGCTCATAAGTTGTGGCATTACATTCTTAACAACAAGACCATAATTATTTCCAAGGTAGATCCATTCAAGTATCTAGTATCTAAGATAACTTTACAAAGCTACATGGATAAATGAATCATGATTTTGAGTGAGTTAAAGATCGATCATGTTAATTAGGTGGCTATAAAGGTAAAAATACTTACATATTAGATTATTGAAGCTCTCCTTGTAGATATTGAACCCCTTAATTTAAAATTCATAGATGAGTCCATCATGACCATCATAGAAACACCTCCTGAGGAGTAGCACTAAAAGCTATATTTTAATGGATCATTGACATCACATGGATCTGGGCTAGACCTATTGTTTATTACACCACAAGAGGATATTATCCACAAATCATTCTATATCATCTTTATTTGTACTAATAACATGGCTAAATACAATGTGCTTATTGCAGGCATTCATCAAGAAGTACTATGGAATATTCAACATCTCATGGTTTATGGTGATTCTTAGTTAATTATCAATCAAGTTACAGACCACTTTCAGACCAAAGGTGACAATTTGGTGCCATACAAGGCCATAGTCAACATTATCAAATAGAAAATCATTAGCATACAATTTAAACACACACCTGGGGCTAGTAACAGGATAATAGATGTCATGGCTGCCATTGGTTCTTTAATTTACCACACAAACAAGGCAAAAGAATATCAATTCCTTGTTGAAAATCTTCTAACACCTACTCATAAAACTTTGAATGTCATAATGATATATGATGTTATTGGTCCCACATTTATTTGGTTCTTATACCTCTATAACTACCTACATGACCATATCATGCCACCAGACCTATCATGTAAATAACAAAAATCCTTTACACATCAAGCCTCTCGCTATACCTTACTTGGCCTAACCCTTTACCACTGTAACTTTGATGGAACTCTACTTCATTATTTAAATTTGGTAGAAGTAACATTAGCATTACGTGAAGTTCATGGAGTATGTGGAGCCCACACCAGTGGGGTTGTCCTAGATTAAAAAACTCCTATGTATTGGTTACTATTGGCTAACTATGGAAGCAGATGAAACTACTTATGTCAAAAGGTGTGACAAGTGTCAAAGGCATGCCAAATTGATTCATGCCTTAGCCAGAACATTAAAATCAATGCTTACACCATGGTTGTTTGTAACATAGGGCCTCGATCTCATTAGAAATATTAACCCTACCTCATATAATGGCCACAAACACATCCTAACTGCTACCAAATATTTCACTAAGTGGGTTGAAGATATACCCCTCACTTACATGATTAGAAAACATATTTCCAAATTCATCTTAATTCATCTCATATACTTCTATGGTATCCCATCCAACATTATATCTGATAATGGTATATCATTTAAAAACAAGGATGTTGATGCACTATGTGCTGAGTACAATATCACCCAACATTTTTTTACTACATATTACCCATAAGGTAATGGTCAAGCTGAGGCATCTAATAAAACCATTATCAACATCCTTAAAAATATTTTCAATGTTTCTAGCCATGATTTTCACCTCCAAATCTTCTGCACCCTCTAGGCATATCACACTAAATACCATACTCCAACTGAAGCCATTCCATATTCCCTAGTCTATGGCACTGAGGCCATTATTCCCATTGAGGTCAAATTACCTTCTCTATGTATCTTATTGAAACACATCCTAAATGATGAAGATTACATAGTAGCTTACCTAAAATATCTTGAGTTACTTGATGAAAAATACATGGTCATTGTTAATAGCCTTCAAGCATACCAAAATAGACTATGTGGCCAATATAACTGATGGGACAAAAATAAAGAGTTCAATCTTGGTGATCTTATTCTCAAATAAAACCAAAATAATACCATGACCAAGAATAGAAAGAAAGGCAAATTCAAACCCAATTGGATAGGCCCAAATGTCATTATTATGAATTATGGCTCTAGAGCATACATGATTGCTACACCAAATGAAGATGAACTTAATGAGCCAATGAACATCATACACCTCAAGCATTATTTTTATTGAGATTCCTATCATATTATCTATGAGGCATGTTTACATTGAACTATATCATCATCTTCTTTATATCATATAGTATATCATTCTACCATACCTTCCTTATTGACCAAAGTTATTTTAACCCTTCATCCCCACCCCTTTGACCTTGGTTCTATTTTATTGGTTCTTCAGGCACCTACAAAAATAAGATTCAGATGAATTTTAAGTAGTTAATTAAGTATTTTAGATAGAGATAGTATTTTGGACCAGTATGATAGTGGTCGATAGCTACATCCTTCATTTGTTATTTCATTTCATTATGAGCATTAATGATTATATCTACCTTTGGGCAAATCAGTGTCCCATTCTATGCTACTAATTCTAACTGCCTTTGGGAAAATTAGTATTATTGACCTATGTCATTATTTTCTAATTATAATTTTCTATGGAAAAATTAGGAGCAACATGTTTACTATGCATTATTGTATCAGCTTACCATTCTTATTGCCATACTATGCCATTTGCCTAATTCACAAACTTACTACTACCTAGTCAAATTCCTCTATTATAAGGTAGAACTATAATTACTTGAGGTCCTAATGGGACTATTTAAGCAATGCTTGATTGAAGTTGAGGTTAGCTTAGTCTCCCTTTTCCCACATTCTCACCATTTGGGAGCAACCTAGGCAACACTCTCACTATTTTATGAGTTTGACCATTTAATCTCTCATAATTATTGATCAAGTTGAGATGCATAGAAAACCCCTAAACATTTGTAAAATATCTAAAAATCTTAAAAATCATAAAAACATGAAAATTGGCTTAGAATTTTCATGCTATATATAAAGATATCACAATTTTTGGATGGGCCATATTCATTATTTAGTTTATTTCTAGACCACCTTGGTCTATTTCCTCCCATTTTTGGGAGAACTACATCAGCATGAGGTCCGTTTAGACTATGTAGGTAGCACCTAGATACATGGGGTATTTTGGGTTATCTTAACCACACCTTCCTTTATTTTTTGACCACTTCTTTTCCATTTTATGAATTCATATTGTGAGCATTGTGTATTCAAATTTGATACACTAATGAATGTTAGGATTCATTTTATTCTTTCACCATTTTGAGAGCAACCATTTATTACGCTCTCACTATTTTACAAGACCATTCCCATATTTCCTCTACAACACAATCAAGTTTCATTCCTCTATTTACTCTATCCCATATCTTGGGAAAACTACATTAGGCCTAAAGTTCACACTAGATCTTGTGTCCATAGAATTATGTAGGCAGTGTCCACTTACCTTGTGCATCTGGAGTTAGCCCAACTACCCCTTACTTTCTCATATTTCCCCCATTTTTTCTATTTGTTTTATTGTCTCCTATAGCCTAGGGATAATGTCTATCATCTTGTTTATGTCATTGCTTCCCTATATCCTAGGGGCAGCCTTGTGCCATTGTTCTTATGTTGTTATACCTGTGTCATTATTGCCTAGCTTAGGGGTCACCTTGTTGCCAAGAGTAACACCTCTATTACACATGCACAAACAATTTGTCTTCTATTTGCACCAACATTATGATTAACCATTGTTTGTGTTTGTTTCATTTTATTCTCGTTATTTTTTTTTATTCGCTTTTTGTTTCTTGGTTTTTTTTGTGTTTTTATTTATTAATGTTTTTATCTTTCTATTTATTTGATTATTTTACTATTTGTTTGATTTCATTATTGTGCCTTGAATTAGTATATCTACATTCATGGGGTGATTCCTTGTGCATTATACTTAAGTCTATCTATATTCATATGTCAACATTGTCATCATGGTTTTAATCATTGGTGCATTATTTTAATTTGTTTATTGGATTGCATGTTAGTCTTTATGCATATTATAATGAAGTTATCTTTATGTTTTATATCATGATGCATACCATCACGTGCTACAAAAAAAATTAGCTCAAGAAATATTACAAGCATTGATGTCATGGTACTTCTTTTTGGTCGCCTAAAAAATTCCCAATTTATCCAAATAATTTCCCAAATATAGAGTAATTAAATCATGAATGAATTTTAATACTTACTAGTTATGATGTGCATATCCATCCTAGTAGGTTACCCAAATTTAACTTTATCCTCTGTATCAACTTACTCTTACTCCATGAGTACAGTTTCAATATGTAATCCCCCTTTCTTTTCCATATTGTCCCAAACTACCATGCCAATGATTATAATTGCCTTTGGGAAAATCATTGTGTTTTGATCTATCTAGATGTTAATGATTATAACTACCTTTAGGCAAACCATTATCTCTATTTACCCAAATGTGGAATGTTTTCATTTGGATAATGATTATAACTACCTTTGGGTAAATCATTATCTTTTTAACTTATCATTTTGCTAATGATTCTAACCACCTTTGGGTAAATCAATATATTTTTACCTCACTCTATTAATGATTATAACTACCTTTAGGTAAATCATCCTTTTTATCTACCCAAATGGGGCATCTCACTATGCCAATGATTTTAATCACCTTCGGGCAAATCATTCTTTTTCCACCCCCTTTACCTTTTGGTCCCATCATCTTCCTTTTTCTGAGCGACTAATCACTAACCTTCTTTGCTAACCACTCCCTCGAGGGGCTATCCAGGGCTCATTCATCACCAATTGGGGCATTAGTAATTAAATACCTTTTCATTCTTTGAGAATACATTACTATGAATATAGCTTTTAATGACTTCCTAAATAGGGGAAAACTATAGACATCCCATTCTGACCATAACTAGCTTCTAACCAAACTTCAGATTGATTTTTACCAAACATTGTAAATTAAGCCTATGAATCACTGAACATCTTAATTTCATATACACTCCATTCATTAATGTCATAATCATGTTTATGCATCTTTGTTTCGGGTATTATATCATAAACAATAATAACCTCTCTTGGATTCATCCCCAGTCACCTTGCAACCTAACAATTGTTAGTTTGGCATATGGACCCATTAAGTGGGGCCCTTAAAGCTAAAATTCTAATAAAAATGAATCAAATAATTAAACCAAATTAAATTCTTAGATAAATAATCCATTTATAATTAATGAATATCTAAAAATGGAAATTCAAAATATCAAGCTTCTTCATCATTGCCTTTATGAGTTATCAAGCTCTCACAAAATATCTAACAAATATATAATTTGTGATCCATGCCTATTAAATGAAAAACATAATTACATGTACCACACTTAATTCAATTGGAGTTAACTTTAACTCACCTAAGGTTAGTTTGAACTCATTCCATGCTTAAATCCTAACCTAACTCAACTTGGGTAAAAGAGTTAACTTTGGAAGCTATAAATATAAGGCCTTACCTAATGATCTTAAAGATTTTTTAGTGCAATGTTATTATGACAAAATACCTCTAATAATATTTTTTATTTCAATGTTATTATGCTAAAATATATGCAGGAAGATTTTCTAGTAGTGTTACCATACCAATTTCATAAGCCAAACTAAGCCAACCAACATTACCAAGGTGCCAATGAGAGGTGGAGCAATGAAGCTTCATTGATAAAGATTTTTTGAGCACATAGTTGAGCAAGCCAATTCAACAAGACATTTTGGAGATACAAGGAAGGTAAAAGGATGTTTTATTTTGTTTTTTAGTTGTGTTTTCATTTTATGCTTATTACATATGCTTTCACTAGTGTCTAGGCTAGAGGTGTTAGTGTTTAGTGTGTTTGTTTTGATTTAATTTTATTGACTAACACTATACTAATCTCCCCTCTATGTATTCCTTGTTCACACACATTCCCCATCCAAAAATCATCATGAATCATGATAGTGTAATGTGGTATTGTGTTTTTGTAAGCTGACATGGGATAAACATGGAGTTATTTTTTTTGGAGGAGATAAATATGGGATAAAACACTTTTTTATATAGTTATATATTAGGTTTTTTAGATTTATAAGCTCTAGTATAACCATTTATTTCTTATAGAGATAGGATGTAGGAATGAACCAATAAAATCATTCATAATGATCATCAAGGTAGGTTTTATATTTACATTTGGTATAGGCAACTAGGGTAGATTAGGAAAAGTAGGTACTAGGGAAAATATTCTTGAGGGAATTAGCCAAGCCCAAAAATATAATAAATTGAAGCATACCAAAAAAATTAATGCACAAATTAATTCATATTTCATGATATTGTGGATAATGTGATACTAGAACATGATACTACATTAATGTAGGATTTAGTGGAATTTTTAGTTGGGATTCATGTTGGATAATTTATATTCAATGGAGAGGATAAAAAGCCCTATAATGACAAGGATAAGATACAAGTCCTTCCTCATCTACAAAAATTTTCTACGAGGGAGATTTTACATTGATGTAATAGGTCATAGACACCTATTAGTAACATATGAGTGATTAGGTATCATAAATGACTCCTATAACTGTTAGGATGGAGAAAGACTATGTGACTATAAGGAAAGTTTAGGAGCTATAAATCACTATTTTTGGCATAAGGGACGCTCATGCATTGACTTATAAAGATCAATTATTTATTTGATCCCTTAAATAGGCTAGATATGTTCCTCATATGAAAGTGTAGCCCCTTTCCCTTATAGGGGTTAAGGTGAAACATGATATTATATATATGATGTATATTGGTTTATGATATTAAAAAAATCATATATATGAAATTTAGTTCCATATTATTCTCTACATGTGTATGTTTTGATTATTGAGTTTGAAATGATTTGAGTTGTAGTATTGTAGCATGATGGAATTATGTTTTTTTAATTATATCTCACTATTTCATTTTAAAAATGTGAGCATGTCCCAAAATAAAAAATTAAAGACAAAGTGTAAAATGATGCAAATGGTAAATATTTGACATTTAAAAAATGTGAGCATGTCCCAAAATAAAAAATTAAAGACAAAGTGTAAAATGATGCAAATGGTAAATATTTGACATGTAATGTAAGTTGATATAGAAATCATACAAAAAAAATATGTGATAATACAGTGGAAAGGTAAATAAAAATAGAGAATGTAAGAAGATAAAAGTATGAAAAAAAAAAAAAAAAAAGATGTGATCAAATGATAAGGTACCAAGACCTAAAATTTAAGTATGTATAAAACCCCAAGAAAACCAAAAATGTGACAAAATACAATAAAATAAATGAGCTATAACTAAATAAGTGCTTGTGATATAATATATTTTTGAAATAATAAGACCATTTAATGTTATAGTGAAGATGATAAAAATGGTGTAAATGTGAATTTGATTAAGTAGATAAGTGTTTTTGAAGAAGGCTCATTTGATTCCCCAAGGTCATAAAATTTAATTTCACAAACCTTTAGCAAAGCTATAATAAAAGAGATAGCATGAGAGATGAACATTTTTGAGGAAGGCATGGTTGATTCCCCGTGGTATTAACATCTTAAACTCACAAAATTTTAGCAACATATATAATAAAAGAGTCTCATTTCCCATAAAACCTAAGATTTTTGTTAGATCCATGTTTATGTATGGAAATCACATTTTTATCATATGAGTTGGGGAATTCATTCTATGATTCAGGTGGATATATTATCTTTAGTATTAGACCTTATATTTATAAGGGGTTTGATGATAGTTCTTGAAAAGTATTAATTACTTATATTTTCAGCTATATTTAGTACTAGACATTTTATAAAAGGGTGAATGTTATACTTTAGTAAATAATTTTATTTTTTACATTGGAGAAAATACTAATTTTTATGCTAGAGTAGTTGATTGGGGAGCCTATATAGAAATTTACAATATTAATTATATTGTAAACACCTTAGATGGCAGCATCATATGCATTTAATTCCTCTTTAGTGGTTTATCATATGAATATTCTATTAGTTTGACATTAAATTTTGATATGTTATTCATGTATAAATTATATGTGTCTATATTAATTAAAATCTAAAGGAATAAATGATCTAGCTAAAGTAAAACATAGTTATTTTATGTCACTACTAAACAAGACACCAATTTTGTATATGAAACTCTTTTGTAAAAATTTAATATTTTTGATGGTGAAAGAGTGTGTACACAATTTTTAAGGTCACATGTTCAAATATTATGAAGGTATAACTATACACTTAATTTTAAAATATATAATATAAATGAAGAAAATAATCAGTGTGTGGGCTTCCAAAAGGGGTGTCATACACAAAATTTATGTCTCACTCAAATGAAACCAAAATAATAAATTTTCATTTTTACATTTACCTTATATTTTTTTCAGTTTTATATTTCTTTAGGATTTGACCCTATGACCAAGATTTTGATAAGTTTTATATTGAATTAGTTTGTTAAGAATGGTTATTTAATTAATTATTTAATAGTTTTTCTTCCATTTACTTTTTTGATAGATGATAAAATTAATATGGTAAAATTTAATGTTCATGAAACATAGATCCCTATGAATCAATTAGAGTGGGTATTATAAATGTTAACTCAATAATATTAGAAGCAAAAAGTCCATTTTTATACAAATTAAAAATATTTAAACTTTTCTTGGATGCAACACTTATTTTATTCATGTCCATATGTTTTAATACTTAAAATCTTCATTTCACAAATAAATATTTTCTCAAATGGTACATTAGAATTTGAGAAAAGAGATGTCACTCTTTGTGTAATTTGTTCAACTATATTGATTTAATTTATACTCTCATTTCATATTTTTATTGTTGGTGTTGTTTAGATGTATTTATTAATTTATTAATTAAGTTTTTGAATTCTTTTTGTTTTGGTGTTATTTAAACCTCCTTTTGTTTATTGTAAACTAAATAGACTTTATGGATTTTTTAAACTTCATGTATTATGGGACACTTACTGCACAAACATCTATTTTATTTTTAGATGTTCTATTGGTTGTAGATAAATTTTAAGATGTAATTATAAACACTCAAATTTGGTACAAATCTTTTATTGTCATGTTTTACTCCCAATTTAATTTATTTGGAAAAAAAATTACATTTTAACTCACTTATAAGATGGTCCCAAACCCACATAAGTATGTATTTGGTCCATAAAGCTTAAAATCACCTCAACATTTATCCAAAAGGTATAAAATAGTCCATTTTAATTGTGTATTATCCATTAGACATCCCCACTTCAAAAATAGACATTAGTGTATCTTCTAGATAAATTCATGTCTATTCAGGCTTGTCTTGGAAAATATCGTACCCATATGGCTTTATTTATTTTAGCTTTATCAATTTGTCTCTTTATTATTTTTGGTCATAATATTTAACTCTTCCCATTTGAATTTTATAAATTTTTATAATGCACCATTATTATCATAGATACTATTATAAATACAAAGTATTTCTAAGTTATTGAATAAAATTAGTGATCAAGAATGAGAACATTTGACACTTCATTACTTTTGACATTCCAAGAGCCAATCCTAGAGCTTAGCTTCTCCAATCAAGTGCTGCTTCATTGAATTTAATCTTACACACTTCAAATGCTTATCTATATTTTTCTCATTACAAATTAATTTATGAAAAATGATGGTAATTAGACTACAATAGTTTAATTTATCACTTATTGAGAAGAGGAGGTTGATACCCGTAATTGAGCTATTCCATTGACAAACCACATAAATACTTAGAGATTTTATTTGAAGAATGTAAAATACTTAGTTTTAATGCTTCTTAGGTAGTTGGGTAACTACATTACCTTTTATAGAGTGTGCAAGCTATGTCAAAGTGAAGTTTTAGCTATACAATATATTCTACCCTAAATTTTTTTGAAGTGAAGCTATAGTCACAATAAGGAATATGTAATGAAAAATAAGTAAAAATATATTGTGAAACCCTATAGGAATAAACTCAAAAATACATAAATTATATCAAATCAATTGAGCACATATATTAAAAGCTTGTATAGGTATGGGTTCATCTCAGATGAGTTAACATTATGAATCCGAAGAGCCACAAATTCGTTAGTTACTTGTTGGTGAATCAAAAGATAATTAAAATCAAAAAATGAAATGGAAAATAAACCACTCTTTCCTAAGTACTTGGTTGAGCTTAACATAATGAACAAAACTAAAATAGAGGATAAAAACACAAAACTATGTTACCCTTGTAAACACTAGTGTTCACTTGTTGGCATAGAGGATGTTCTTGTTTGGATTATGAGAAATAGAGACTTTGGTCAATGTATTTAACATCTTGGCATCACTTATCTAAGACTACATGTGGCTTTGCTTGGATTGTCTTGGCTTGGTGTGAAGATTCTTGATTCAATTTGACATTATAACATTACTTGAGAGGCCTATTGAAGGCATTCCTGTAGAATAACCTTACACAAAAAAGATTCTTTAGATAGATTGATGTTACTTATATTTACAAGTATTAAAACTAAATCTAACCCTAGGGTGGTTAGGTTTAGTTTAAAGCTTGGTTGAGTCTAAACTAACCTTGGTAAAGTTTAGGTTAACCCTGGGTTGGGTCAAAGTAATTATGAAGGCTTGACAAATTATAGAATATATTTATTGCCATTACAACTTATAGAAGATATTTATGAGGTTGTGACTAGTCTTTTATTTGAATTTTAGGAATTAATAAAATATATTATTAACTCCCTTGACTTTGACCTCATCTTTATTGAAAAATTCCTTTAAAAAAAATGTAATTCCCTAATTCAACTTGGAATTTTTACTTAAGTAGCTAATTGAATTTTGATTTTTAATTAATCCTACTTAAATTTTGTGGAAGGTTATGGTGGCTCAATTTTATGCATAAGGAAATCTTTTTGTTTAGCTTGATCAATAGCTTCTTCCAAAGTGCGTGGAGAAAGGGTACGGACTTGATATTGTAATTTGGGATAAAGAGCATTTGTAAAGAGATGAAAAAGATTATCTTTGGCCACATTGTGTTCACATTTATTTGATAAAGTCTTCCATCATTTAACAAATGCTTGGGTAGTTTCATTTTTTCTTTGTTTGCAATTGATGAAATGGGCCAAAGTGTTTTTAGGGAGATCACTAGTTTGGAATTCTTAAACTAAAGCATTCACTAAATCCTCTAAACTAGTAATGAAATGAGATCTATGTTGATTGTACCAATCCAAGGCATCACCTGTGAGGGTCTTAGCAAGGAGCTTGGTAGCGATAAAGGTGTTTAATTTAACCCAATAATTATAAAGATTCCTAAATGTTTTAAGATGAAGATAATGATCAGTTGATCCATTATAAGAGATTTTAGGTGTTATACCTCGTATATCAATATTAGAAATTTGAGTAGTAAGAGGTTCATTTTGTAGATGCTTTATAGTTTTATTTATTAAAGGAGGTTGAGGAATAATATTGCCTTGATAATCTCAAAGAGGAGGGGGAGGAACACTTTGGTTATGTATGCCCCAAGCCATTGGTTACATTTGTGGTTGTGTTTGGAGATGAAGAAGGTGATTTTGTATTCTCATCATTTGATTTGTGTTATGGGCTTGGAAAGCATTCATTTGATTGAGAGTTTGCAATAAAATTTGGTGAGTTTGACTAACATTATTAGAAGATTTAGTGTTGGTATTAGTGGCTTGGGTACCATTATTGGTGTTTTTTAGAGCTTGAGATGAATAATGAGAATGAGAGACACTAGTGGCAAATCTTGATTGTGTAGAAATATATGAACTAGTGAATGGAAGAGAAGAAGAAGCACTAGAAGCATAAGTGCCTTAGGTAGAAAACAATGAACTAGTGGAAGGATTAAGGATAGTGGATCTTAAGAGAGGTCCACTAGATGTAGAAGCATCCATGGTAGTTGAGATACTAGGTATGGAGGTAGAAGAAAATAAGGAAGAAGATGAATCATGAGAAGAGGTCATGATCAAAGGGAGAGGTTCAAAGCAAAGAAATCAGTACTACCAAATCCATTTAAGAATGTAGAATGTGGTGAATGAGATTCATTATCTTAACCATTAATCATGAGATTGTAAATGGTAGATGGATCTTTCCCTTTATGTTGGGGAAATTGGTTAATAAAAAAAAGCATTTCAGGAGTATACTCTAACTCAGGCTGGTTTTCTAAGAGAAAAGAAGGATTATGTTGTAAATAGCTATCATGAGGGAACCCATAGTCCATTATGCGAGTTGTAATATGGACATTACTAGCATTTGATAAAGGAAATCTACTTTGTCTATGGGAAACCCTATGAGGATTGGTAAATTCTATCATGTCTACTATCTGAGATGTAGTGTTGTCACCTAACAAGAAATCCATGATGAAAGAGGAAGTAAAGCAATATGAGAAAACAATAGATTCAAAAAAAGTGAGAGAAATAAATTTAGGTCAACTTGGTTGACCTAGTGTAAAAAAAATACAATAAAGTTGGACAGGGTCCACGAACCAACCCAGTACAAAGAGTAGAAGCTAATAAAAAAGGAAAAATAGGCTTGAAAACTATGCTAGGTCAACCTGATCAACCTAGTACAATACACAAGAGCTATAAAAACTACTAGGTTGACTAGGTTGACTTAGTGTAGTTGATAGAGGTAGAAAGTAGGGCCTAAGATAGTGTAGAGTTGTGCTAGTCAACATAGCACAATAGACAGGAAAAGAGAAAGGATTGCTAAAAAGATGAAAAATGAAATGATATATGCCTATAGCTAGTCTAGAAAATTATATATTATAATGAAATGCATATCCGATTGAATTGACATTGGATAATTCAATTGGTACATATAAATAGATTGTAATTTTGAAAGAAAAGTATAGAGCAAAGTAGAAATGGAGAAATAGAAACTGACCTTGGTGTTTTAGAGATGAAAATAGAATAGGTAATTGACTTATAACCTTGGAGATAATTAGACCAATTTGTAGAACTAGGTCAAGCTGGTTGACCAATTAATATAGGAACCTACTACAAAATCTAAAAAAGTGTGCTAAGTCAACCTAGTTAACTTAGTAGACTAAACTAGATGTTTGAAAATGTGCTAAGTCAAGTTGGTTGACCTAGTTGACTTGACTACAAATCTATAAGTCCAGAATCCAGAATTTGAAACCTACACTATGAATCCTAAATAGGAACCTACTATAAAATGGTTGGAAATGTGTTAGGCTAACCCTATCAACCTAGTAGAATAAATAGAAAGTCTGTAAAGTGATAGAAACTTATGTTGGGTTGAGTTGGTTGATCTATTTACCTATTCCTACACATAGATAAAAATATTTGGGTTGACAAAATCAAGCTAGCAAGTCAAAACATATGATATAAAAGATGAAAAAATGAATTAAATAAGTGAAATAAACCCTATAAGGGTTTAATTCATGTTAGGTTCACCAAAATGTATGCAATCAAAATTGCATGATACACATGAATCAATCTTGGATCAGATAAGATAAATCACACCTACACTTCTGATTGGGGCATACACTTGTTAAGTGGTAGCATGACCAATATGAGGATCCACTAGACCTGATTAGGGGATCACTTTTATCATATGTCACAACACATCATGCTAGGTAGGGTTCCAAAGCCTATAGTCTAACACAATCGCACAACCACCCTAAAAGAGTCATATGGTTTCTATATTCAATTATGATAATAAACAACAAAGTAAACTAATCTAATAACAAGAAAAATAAACTAATCTAGTGCTCACCAATGATTGTGACACAAGTAGGGGTTAGAACAAAAAAACTAAACTAAACATATATAGGAGACATATACTCACATCAATGTATATAGAATCCTAATACATGGCAGAGAAGAATACATACTACATTATCTATCTACACTTACAAAGGATAAATAAAGTTAGGGATACTTACCTTTGAAGATTAACTTATCGAGTCTCAAAATCTCCCTTGGCCAATGGTGCTTTGTAAGAGATTATTGTGGCTTATAAGAACAACCAAGATAAATCAGCTCTAGGCTACATAACATACCTAAGCATCCAAAAGACTTATCCACAAGACAAGATCAAATCTCCAAAAAAAAGTATCAAACCCTAAAAGCTTTATTACTCAAGTAGAATGGTCAATAATTATATGTTTATTCACACTTCTTCATTTAATTCAACTCTCTTTTGAAATGGTAATGAATGACCTTGTATATATAGTACTATCTCACCCTAAAGTCTTTTGGACATGTCGGTTGTGCTAGATCAACTGGGTCGACCTAGCACATTATCAAGCTAATGCCTAAATTTTGTGTTAGGTCAGTCAAGATGTAAAGCAACAAGGAAAGGCAAAGTATCCCCAGAACAAGCTATGTTGACCAGGTTGACCTAGCATATTGAATATGTCAAAAGTGAAACAAGGTAATAAATGAGGGATAAAACATGACAAATGGTGAGAATAGATAGCAAAGAGATAAATAAGCTTAGGGTTCAAGATTTTTAAGAGGTAATATTGTAGATAGCAAGTGGTAATAGGAAAAACAATCTTATGAAGCACTAAAGGTCTGCCCACCCCTTTCTTGTTGCACCCCTTAAGGCATGCACTCAGAGAGATTGAGACTCGATAGGTTCTTGCAAGATACAAAGTGTCAATAATCAATAAAAGTGTGAAAATATTATGTGTATACATATATTTGGCCTACAATTTTATAAGTCTTATCAAGAAATAAAAACTTGACTAAACTTCACTTTTATCCCTAGGATATATTTCACTTGCAAGTAAGTAATGTTTTAAATTTTTAATATGAAAATGGATGTCATGGATATTAAAATTTATTTATAACCTATTAATTAAAATAATGAATTTATATATTCATGATTTAGTCATTATGACTTTTTGATGAACCTATAAAGCTCTCTAATCAAGTTATAATCACTATATAACCTTTTATTTTTGCATATGGGAGATCTAAATGTTGTTTGATTTTCATGACCTAGTCATTTTTAGTTTTAGTGTATACCTGTGCATGATGTTGGAACTTGACCTTCTTATAGATCTATTAAAATGCATTTTGGTTGATGCCATAGCTAGGTTAATTTACATTTTTTATTGTGTTCTAATTTAATGGCAAGCTAGGTTTCATTTGTTGCTTGCATATATTTGACCTAGGTTGTGAATGTCTTTATCTTGTTGGTTTTACCTGTATTCCATGCATTAGTGGCACTATGGCCAAATATATTTAATGCATGTGTTTTTATCTTGCGTAGATGTTTGTAAAGCTCGATATGGTGAGGTACGATATCAATGGTAATAGTTTTTATTACTTTTTATACTCTCAAATTGAGTTTATATTGGTTGTGCTTTATCATTTGTCAAATGGTTAATATTGTGACTATTGATGTCAATATTATTATCTTATATAGTTGTTTATAAATGTGAACAACATGTGAATGTATTAGATTTCTCTTTAGCTGAAAGTGATGTTTTTGGTTTTCAAGCTTTTATTTAGCTCATGTTAATTTAGTTACTGGTACACCCTTGAGTAGCTGATGGAAGACTTATCAGCCTAGATTTAATATTAAATTGGTGTCAATAATTTATTTTGTGAGAATCAAGGATCACCAATCTTATTGTGCTTATGTCTGGGTCTAATCTTTGATTTTGGTTTGTGAGTCTACTATCTTTTTGGGTGATTGAATGCATTTATTGTGATTATGATTATAATGGCTTATGAATCTCATGTTGCTCTCATCCTCACCCTAAAATCCTAAATGCCTGACTCCACCACCTAACTGATGATTGGGGGTGGTAAGGGCCACCAATAGGGGGTTCATAGGATGGGTTAGGTTAGATCAGTTCATGTGTGGAATATCACTTGTTGATTGTTTATCCTCTATTGGTTCAAATTTTCTACATGATTCTTTGTTCTTACTTAATTATGAATCTGTTAAATACTCTAGTTGTAATAATTTGTATTGGATCTCTCTATATGTATTCCTTCTCCTGTAACACTTCATACATAATGAAAAATTGATTGCCACCTAACATACTCAACAAGGTGGGTGACATGTTTATATTATCATGTTGATGTTCTTGGGCTCTCAGTTGTTTTACTTGTAGTTAATCTTCCCTCATTATTTTTTTGTTAAGAATTGTTACAATCTATAAGGATATGTTAGTATATTTAATAAATTAAGGGTTTTTATTACTTATATGTTTAAGATGAAAATGAGATGCTTATGTAAATTTCTTAGTTTGAATCTTATTATAAATGATTGCTTATTTTGACCTTATTACCATAGAAACTTGTTGGGTAAGCTTTAAAAACGTAAAATAGTTGATGTGGAAGATAATCGATGTTATTTGAGTGCATGGTGAATTTGATTTCATAACTCATAATTTATTCATGTGTAAGTTGTATATTTTAATTGGTTCTAGAGTATTTGTCTTTGTGGTTATTGTTATATAAATAGGAGGTTTTTGTTTAATTCATACGTTATTGTACAAGAAATTTAAGTGTATGATGTTGGGCATATTATTGGCAACGTGGAGCATTATCCAAGAGGTTTTAGTTCCTTGGGATTATGATGTCATTTTGAAATTTCTTAGCATGCTACAACTAAGTGCAAATGGGCTTCAGTTGAGTTATTGTTGTAGAGGATGTAATGATACAAGTTTGGGGATACTGGAAATTAATTTCTGAGTTTCCATTTTTCATTATGGTATGCTGAAAATTAAATTATGAGTTTCCATTTCTCATTGATTTGTTATAATGGTTGCACAGTTGACACCATTGGTGAGTGGAATAACCAGTGTTAATATGGAAAAGTTAATGCATTATCTATTGAATTCTATCCTATTTTATGTGCATGTAATGTGTAGTTAAGTCTATGAAGTTGAGGTTGGGATGACTTAGTACTGGTAATGAGGATCTTGTTTAATTAGGAGACTCTTTTTTTTAGTCCTGATGGCAATGATTAGTTGATTGTTAGCAAAGTGATATAATGGTAATAGCAAGATCATTGATTGATGTTAGAAAATATTACTATGTTGTCATTGTTAAGTAAATCTATTTTATAGAAAGCTTAAGCATGGATTTTATATAATATTTGATTTTAAAATTTGTTATCACAATAGAGATATTTGGGAACTAATGCATCTCATTACTAGTGTAGAGTATTATATTCCTTATCTTTTAATTCTTGGTAATCAAGTTTATTTTGATATATGTAACTACTTTTTGTGTATAAATACCAAATGAAAAGTAGGTAGTAATATAGGGACTAGATCCCATTTACAAACCTACAAGATAGTTTATTTATGTTGTATAGATGATTTAATTACCTTACATCCATTATATATATTCAGTGTGATGTCATCTACCCTTGATAAGGATCATTGTGACTTATCTAAATACAAGTGGGAAATTGTTCTTGAGTAATGCAGTTATATCTAAAATTGTGTTAAGTGTCCAGTGAAAGAATGGTGGTACAATGATTCCTATAATTATAGACCATGATAGAATGATCCAAAGGAATAACACCATATAAGGGTATCTTTTCTTATAATAAATTTAACAAGACTTAAAGTAAATTAAATCTTATTAACATCCTTATGGATTATATAAGTGTACATTTACATTTGTTGACCTTGAGTATGTTAAAAATCATTGATTTAATTAATTAGTATGATGATTCTTATGCATTATGAATCTTGGTTTATATGAATGAAATTTTGTATTTTTTTATTATGGGGATAGTGGGATCAGCTTATGAAAAATTAGAAACTTCTATTTTCCATTAAGTTATTTCCTCATGAGGCAATTATTACATGATGATAGGGGAACTTATTACAATATTCCAAGTATCCCGAGTGTGGTATAAGGTGTTCACCTACCCTAGTTGATACCTAAAATTTTGTAGATGTGGGTCTCTTAAGGAGGGTAAATACACCTAGGTGCTCCTATTGGGAATGTGTGTGCCCCTATATAGTTCAGAGCTTATCATTATGGACCCACATATTGATATTCCCCAAACTGTATGAATACTCCACTAGGCAATATTCTTCCCCATAGGCTCTTCTAGAGGTAATTGCCCTAATTAAGGTTTACATGTGTTTAACTTTGGTTATGGGTTATGGGAGTATCACAATGAATTTGAATAATCACTTGCATATAGCATAACTAGGTGTAGTGGGCTCTTCTCATAGTTCAATTTTTTTACCCCACAAGTAATGACACTCAAATTTTTTTTGGTCATTTTTATAGTTTTATAAGGGAATGATTGTCCATGTGTTGTAAGAATTTATATTAGGATATTTTAAGAAGCTTATGCATGTTTTATATATGTATTCTATTATTGGAATGGAACTTTATTATATGGGATAGATATTATTTTGAAACATTTATAGGCTATGACCTTATGATAGTTACAATAGGAGATACTTATATATATATATATATATATATATATATATATATATATATATATATATATATATATATATGTCAAAACCAAGTATAGACTTGTAGTTATATTTATCTATATGAAACTATAACTACAAATCTATACTTGGTTTTGACATATATATATATATATATATATATATATATATATATATATATATATATATATGTATATGCACATATAAACTTATAATTAAACACACACACACACAAGGGAATGAAATATGTATATTTATATTTAACTGGGCTTATAAGATGTAAATACATAGTCAAATGTATTTATTTTTACCAAGATAATCTTGTATAGTTGTAGGTGATAATGTGAGATCTTAGTCATGTGTGTGTGTGTGTGTGTGTGTGTGTGTGTGTGTGTGTGTGTGTGTGTGAGAGAGAGAGAGAGAGAGAAAATGTAAATTTATATGCTACCATTTCGAATGATGAACTCGAGTAAATATGAAAACTATAGTAATATTTCTTGGAAACATACTATTTTTATTTATACATATAATAATGTTACATTCACCTATGAATGTAATGCATAGTGAACTATTACAAGAATCTTAAGCCTGAGCATAAATTAGTCTTCTTTTGGATGATTGTGAGAAACTGTAGGTTAGGATGAGGATTTCTAAGCATGAAAATGCATGAGTAACTATATGGTTACATAAGGGAATGAATTTCCATGTATTGTAAAAGTTTGTATTAGGATCTTTTGAGCAGCTTATGCATGTTTTATAAACATATTCTATTATTGGAATGGAACTTTATTATATGGGATAGAAATTATTTTGAATCATTTATAAGCTATGACCTTATGATAGTTTAACAACCCCATTGGTTTTTACCAAAATATAGAAATATTTTTTTAAAATTAATTACACATATTCATCATATAGATTTCACCATGAGAAACATAACTAGTGATCTTTAAATAATTATATTAATTTAGTTAACCAATAGGTTTATAGCTAATCCACTTAGCTAAGGATCACTATGAATATATATTATAATCATAAATAATACTAAATAACCATAAATACAACATCTAATCATAAATTAAATAGTATAAATTCATCCATGACTGATACAACATCATAGCCACCATTGTAGAAGTATGATGCATAAATGTTACAGTTTTCAACAGTACATAATAATATCTCAAATAATAAAACATGGTACATAGCTCCACAAAGTAGAGTCTCCATGACTAAAGTATCAATATGCAATCTCAAGTGTAGTCTCAAGTGTAGACACCAAAAATCCACACACTGTGATTCGAAATGTCATAATTCCCCTAGAATACCCTAGGACCCTCTCAAGACCAATATCACCTTCTAACCCCTAATCAACCTAGCCTATAGTCAATTTTAACTTAACTATCTCAACCCTACCTTTTATCCCTTTTTCCCCTCAACACTCAACTATTAATGGTCAGGGTAATAATCGATGGTCACCTTGACCACTAACGGTCAAGGTCCACCTCCTTTACCAAAAGCATACAAACCATCTGCTTTGCTTTTCTAATTATAGCTTATCTAAATCCCATTACAAGCCTTTACATGGACAATTTATAATTAGGTAGCCTAATTGAACCTTGACTTCCACCTCTTGCTTGAGCCTATAAGAAGAGAGGATCTTGAAGGTGAAATCCATCTACAATTATCATCAAGATCTTGTAGATATAGGAGTTTCTTTATTGTAGGTCAATCATCATAAATAACCTAGTGATCTAGCAATCATATTAGAGAGTTAATTTCTTGTGGCCTCTCCACCAAGCTTTTAGTTATTGTTACTCTACTAAAATTAAGTTAGATTCCACCAATAGATCAACTATCCACCCAATCAACCTTTAGAAAGGCAAGTACTTGTTTCTATGTATTCATCTACTTTATTTCCATTTTGTAATCAACCCAGATGTTATCCACCTCTCAAAATCCATATTTTGGATTTCATTAGTTAGTAATTTATCAACCTAGATCTAGACACAGTAGCCATTAATGGTTGACTCAACTGCCAATGTTCTATTCAACCATCGATGATCAGCTTGACTATCGACAGTCACCTCAATCATCGATGATTACCCCAACCATCGGCGGTCACTGTGGTAGTGAAAACTATTAAGTTGTTTTCACTTACCTACACCCAACCAAACTTAATTTTGGGTATCCCTACCTATTCACAGACCCCCTTAAAAAATTTTGAAGCATACCCCAACCCTCTAACACTAATATTGATTAGTTTATTACTAATTCAACCATTTATAACATATTTCTTAACAAGCATTCTTGTATTCAATTTTAGTACCTTTTGATTCATTGATGTAAGTACCTTTCTTTCTTGTTTATAAACTTAATTATTTAAAATGTGTGGATTGATAGCCCCTAAGTAAGCTCTCATTTTTGGGATCTAGCTATCACTAGGAAATCCACCTAACTATTTATCTAAAAAATAAGTTTGCTTTAGTGCTTGTTTATCTACAGGTCATCCTCCCAAGCCAAAGAGGAGCTCTTCATAATATTTTGATTCAATGCATGTATTATCAATCAGGTTTTTCAACCATACCTCTACTTAGTTTCTTCTTTTCATTTTCTCCATAATAAATAATAAATTCATTGAAACATTCTAGCACGCCTGGTGGGACCCATGTGTCCTTACTTGGTTCTTGTTTTCTTTCACTCTCTCCCTATTATTTACTCATTAACAAAATCAAAAGTTTCTTTTGGGCTTAAAATTAAGTACATACACTGACTATTGTAAAGTTAGTTCACATAGCTTAAATTAAAGTCAAAGTAATTTATCATAGCTTCACTCCTTGTTGCACACATAAAAACCAAATCACTAATTAAACATCAAATATACTTGAAACAAGGCCCAACTAGGATTGCATCACCTAACAGTAACCTTACCCTTTCTCGATGATCCTACTTAGGGTTCATTACCAAGTGGAGGACCAACTTAGCTCTTTGGTTGAGTATAATCTCTGGATATCAATATATTTTGGCTAAGCACCTGACACCCTTATCGTTATAGTGTGTGAAGTGAGGGGGTAGGCCCCAATACCAGGCCATGTATTGATTCTAATACATATTTTTTTGAGTGCCTAAACACAACCTGAAACCAACCTTAGACTTTGTCTTTATTACCCACTCTATAAACCAACTTTTGTCACATAAATTCTTAAGGCATAAGCCAAAAGTGAGATTAATTAAAACTCTATGGCTTAACATCTCTCTTAGAGTGTGATTGGATTTATTTGATATTTTCTTGCCTTCTCTTTATTTGAGTAGTGAGGTTGTTTATGCTTTTTACCTCCTTTATCTTGCATGGTTTTCACTTGCCAATAGTGAAGAGACCTTGCAGAGCAAAACTTATCACTAAGCCAACCTACTTCTTCCACCTCTTCATCCATGGACTATACCTCTAAACTAGTAGACTCTCATCACCTTTTGAGAAGTCCTACCTTCCCTCAGGAGGTTCCTCAGGGAGATGCATATTTTTCCACTTTCCTAGACAATAATCTTGTAGCCTTGAAACACTATCTTACAACCACATCTTACCATCTTCCAGCTCTAGCCCCATCTATAGATCCACCTTATGGCATGCCCCCATCTCATGGGGAGTACCTCCATTTCCATGGTCACTACACAACTATTGACTACCCAAGCTCCCTCATCAACCAATAACCCTAAGACTACCATTTAAAATCAACCAACCCAAACTACCACCACCCTTATAACTTCTACTCAAAACAACCACTCCTCTGCTATAGGAGTGCCTACATCTAGCACTACTAGCCTTCCTTTAGTCACCTTCAACTCTAAAATGACCACTCTCATTCAAAGCCTTTAGGGCTTCATACCCTCTACCTTGCCACCAATCATTACAAGGGTCACCACCCTTCCATCATTCACCAACCCAACTACTGCTCCTATCGAATAAGCACCCCTCAAATCAACCTTTGGCTACATCCCTAACCTATAAGGGCATGTACGCACTACCCATATACTTGCCTCTACCTACCCTTATACATCTTCCACCCAACCACTAACATCCACTCACTCATATGTGGCAACCTCCCAACCTTCTACTCATTATATGTATGTCTCTCAACCACCTCAACAATATGCATCTTACAACCCTCTGGGTACACAAACCTAAGCTGACCTAATGAAGATGCTTATGTATAATATGACCACCTTAGAGTCATCCATTTTGGGTGCTCACAACATATTGTCCTATGACCAAATTTTTAATGAGCCCATCCATCCATCTATACCTATCAAGCCATACCCTCCCCAATGGTAACTTCTCAAGTTTTCTAAGTTTTAGAGTAAGGAGGATCCCGAAAATCACCTTAGATCATTCAAGCATGCTTGTTATCTCATCACTTATGATGATACCCTTATCCTTTTCACCTTCCCCATGTCTCTAGCTGGTCTGGCCTTAGATTCATATAGTTCTTTACCCAATAATTACTTCTTCTCCTTTACCCAACCAGCCCAAACCTTCTTAGACCACTTTTCTATCAATATCTCCAAGAAATTGTCCATCACCGACCTCTATTCTATCTAGAAATTTGAGGATGAATCCATTTCCAATTTTGTGGCTTGTTGAAAGAACCTTATTAACCAGCTATCCTTATCCCTACCTCAACTTGAACTCATAGATCTCTTTACTCAGACATGTGCCAAGCATATCTACTCTACATTGTATGTCCAAAGCTTCTAAACCTTCGATGAAGCTTTTACTATGGCATGTAAGTTGGAGAGCCAAGACATTGATGATAGAAATCTTAAGCTCAAGAACATGAACTCAACCTATAAAACCAATGAGACTTCTTCCTCCAAGTTAAGTAACCAGTCCAATACCAACACCAAGAACAAGGGAACCACAAATACAATCATCCTTAAATCCACTCCTCCACCTTCTATTAACCAATAAAATTCCTCTAGTTCTTCAAAGCAAAACCCAAAGAACCAAACCTAGAACAACCAAAAATAATTCACTCCACTTGGAGAATCTTATGCTTCCATCTTGGAGAAGTTATTGAAATCTAATATCATTCAAATTCTTCCTATCAAGCCACCCCAATAATTTGACTCCTCTTGTCCCACACCTAGTCAGTACAATGAAAATGATTTGTGTATCTTTCATCAAATGATAGGACATGATGTCAGTAGGTGCAACACCTTCAAAATCCTTATCTAAACCCTCATTGATAAGGGGGAGCTTACATTGGATAACCCCAATGCACCATCAAACCAAGCCCTTGATATATTCAAGATACCCTTCCCAAACCATGCCCTTACTAAGAATGAGAGCAACAACATCAAGTATTCTCACAATACCCATATAGCTAACATGGTCTTTGATGCACTCATTACCAAACCACCTAGTACCCAATATTTTGATCTTCCACCTCCTCCATCTATTGAGGTGGTAGAATTACCTTCCCTTTTTTTAGATACCTAAACCAAGGAAACAACATCCCCTCTTCCTCTACTTATTGAGGTATTAGAGTCACTATCTACCCTTTATACTAACACACCAAAACAACCAACCATCACCACCTCACCTTCACCTTTAATTACTAAGCAAACTAATTTCCCTTTAGAGATCATTCTCAAGGAGAAAAACTTTGTATCTACTCCTCCCATAGAAGAACCATATGTTTCAACCCAATATCCTTTAATTGAATAAGAGGATGAGTTTACCATCCTTTTATCTCTACCTAGAGGCCTATCTTTTAGGTCCACTCTTTAGGTAACCAAACTAACTTATAAACCCTTCTCTAGGATAGTGCAAAATTTGGAATTTATCTCCAACCCTAACATAGATCAAGCCACCTTCTAGTAGCAATTAGGTCTCCCTTACATTACCTAACTAGAGCCTCCAATCCTTTCTAAGTCTAACCAACTTGCCACTTCCATTAGCCAACCCCTTACCATATCTACCCAAACAATAAAACCCTATATCCAACTAGCTAAGACCTCCACCAAACCAACCAACCCCTAAGCACTTAAACTAACTAAGACCCAAGTATCCAAGCCCTCTCCTATCATCCCAAATAGGTCTACCAAGAATCTTGGTATCCTTCCTACACTGAGCCTTAGTTTTCCATCTATGAAAGTGGACTAACCCTTTCAAGCCCACTAACCTAATGCCAACCCAAAGCAACTAAAGAGGTGAAGCCACACAAAGGTCAAAAGGTCTAAACTTTCCCTCCTTCACCATTTTCCTCCATTCTATGGCCTTATCCCTCTACCTTGAATAGGAAATCAATTACCTCTACAAAAACCTCACCATATATTTTAGTTACACCTTCATAGTTGTTCTTTGATGCACCTCTTTTCACCATGCCAACCATACCTAAGCTACCTACCTTGTGATCTTCCACCTATAGCTTATAAACCTCCTCACCTAAACTAAATCCATCAACTAAGCATACCACCTTACCCAGGGCACCTACTACCAAATCTATTTCCAAGCCACCTCTTACTCTAACCACCAAATCCAAAACCACTACACCTTTATAACCTTTAGCTAAGTCATACTCAACCATCTTTTATAGGTTATTATAGACTTCTTTTTTATCCTTACTTCCCATCAGGTCATTTGACCCTTTCACTTCAAAACCCACCTGGTACAATGATCACCAAGTTTGTGTTTTTTTTAGGATAACAGGCCATTATACAAAGAAATACAGAGCTCTCTAAACCATCATCTATTATCTTTTTGATGAGGATGATCTATTAATAGATGAACCTCCTATGAACCCCCTACTAATATAATAACCCACCATACCTACCCAACACTCACCCACTCCTCCACTCTCACCTTGAAGTGAAGATGAATCTAACCAATCCTCCAGCTCAACCTTTCCTTCTATCCATACCATCAATTTTGTCACAAGAGCACAATAAAAAGGTAAGGGGAAGCATAAGGTATAAATTCATTGGGCATACCCCTCCTCAAACTCCCAACCATCTTCATCCTTGACCAAACCCAAGGTATCTATCTTAGGTGCCTCATAATCTAACCCTTTAGAATCCATCAAGAGAGTTATCCTCAAACAACTTCATCAGACCTTGATAAATATCAGCTTATATGAGCTAATCTCTACCTCTCCCCACCATTTCCAAGTGCTAATGGAGGCTTTACAATCCATTGAGGTCCAGCCTGAGGACCCCCAACCTCTAGCTATCTTTGTTGGTGCTCTTCAGATTTCTAACCTTATTACTTTCTAAGATTTGGAAATACCCTCCATCTATCTTAAGGACCTAGATCATCCTCTCTTTATCACTACCTACATCAACTAAACCCACATCAAATGGGTCATGATTGATGGGGGAGCTAGCATAAACATCATCTCCTCTCATGCCTACAACCAACTTGACCTACCAGATAATGTCATGTTTGAATCCTCAATCATCCTTCATTCCTTAAATGATACCATGACCACTACCTTAGGTACTATCATCCTTCATATCTATATAGGACCTCGTACACTCACCAAACTATTCTATGTTGTATAAGGAGAATTCTAATACAACATCTTATTGGGATGACCTTGGATTTATTCCATGGGTTGTGTTCACTATACCCTTCACCATTGCATTAAGTTTGAGCATGAAGGCCAATTCATCACCATCCAATCTGACCCAAGTCCTTTCTATATATTTAACATGACATTCTACCCTAATGATATCCTCATACCCCCATTTATCACACCTTTAGCAACTCAAACCCAACCTTCAACAACCAAAGTGGATATCATACCTCCTTCTACTGATGAGGCATCAACTAGTTCCTCCATACCCTCATATCAAATCCCCACTATAGACCCTTTGAAATACACATTCTACCAACTTTCAGTGGGAGAGTATCACCTTTTAGCACTCGATGCTTTCCCTACTCCTCATGAGTATGGGTAACTTACCAACTAGCCAGGATATGACTCCAATGTCAAAATTATCATTCCCTTTGGACCTCCCAACCATCAAACCCATTTTGTTTACAAGGGACTTGATAAATTCCTTGATGATTATACCACCTCTCTTCTACCCTAACCATTCACCAATGGTTTCTTTTACCTTGATATACCAAGTTTCACCAAGACATACCTCCATCGATGTGCTTGAAAAGGTTTTGGTATGGGATGATATGAGCATGGCCCACATGAATTGGTCATCATCAAAACTAGGAAGCCACATGAGAATCATGGAATTGGTTTCATCTTGCCTAATAAGTAGAAATCCAAATAACTCATCACTACCATTGTTGAGGAGGATGTCCCTTTCTTACCCATGTGTGAGGATGATGACATCATCCCACCTAACCTTTTTTTTTCAACGTGATCAACCTTGGACCCTTAACTTATCAGAAGAAGGGGGAAACCATAACCATCCCTTTGATGCATCCTAAGATGATAGGAGAAGACTCTCCTACCATTAACATTGTTAAATGTCAAGATGATTCCATTCTCACCTACCTTGGTGCCCTAGATTTGTTTGACCCACAAATCTCTTCCTCTCAAGACTTCGACCATGTTGAATGAATCCACTAAAGATATCAACTTAGGTACTTTAAATAACCTCTACATCCTCAAACTAGACTAATCACTAAATACTGAGGAACATTGGGACTTCCCCTCTTTCCTCTAAGACCATAGCATAGTATTCACTTGGTATTACAATGATATGCCCAGAATTGACCCTGCCATTACTACCCATAACATATTCACTCATTATGATGCCAAACTTGTCAAGCAAAAGCTTCAGTGCATACATTATCACATATCCCTTTTCATCAAGGAAGAGCTTCAACATATCCTATCTGTTAAATTCATTCAACCTATCAACTACCCCTAATGGGTCTCAAATATCATACCTATCATTAAAGCCACAGGGGGACTATGCATTTGTGTGGAGTTTCATGACCTCAACCTCACCTACCCCAAAGATGATTTTCCTCTATCAAGCATTGATTGGCTTTTTTATCTTACAACTAGTAATGATATGTTACCTCTCTTAGATGGATTCTTAGGTTATAATCATATCTTGATTATTCTCAAAGACTAGCATAAAATTACTTTTACCATCCCTTGGGGGACCTTTTGTTATAGAGTCATGCCTTTTGGGTTAAAGAACATTGGTACAACCTACCAATGTGCCATGACCTACATTTTTCATGACCTTATCCATAATATCATGGAAGACTATGTAGATGACCTTCTTGAAAAATCCAAACTCTAAAAGGATCACTTGGTCATTTTTAAGATCATCGTTGAGTGACTTATCTACTATCATGTCCATCTTAACCCCAAGAAGTGCATTTTTGGGGTCTTGTGAGGAAAGCTTCTTAGCTTCATTATCTCTCTTCACATAATTGAAGTCAATCCCACCAAAATCAAAGTAATCCTAGACATGCTTCCTCCCACCAACCTCAAGCAACTTCATATCTTGCAAGGGAAGCTTTAGTCCATTCATCATTTCATTTCTCAGCTTTTAGACCGATGCCAACCTTTCGACCACCTTATGAATAAGGTTGTCTATTTTAAGTGAAATAGTGATTTTCAAAAGGCCTTTAATTCACTCAAAGAGTACCTTTTATCACCACCTATCCTTACCCCTCTCAAATATAACCAACCTTTCTACATATATATCTCTACCACTAACCATTCCCTAGGGGCAATGTTGGCTCACTGAGATGAACAACATAAAGAGTAATCCATATATTATATTAGTCATACGTTTGTAGAATATGAGACTTAATACACTCATACTAAGAAACTCTACTTAGCTTTAGTCTTCATGGCCACCAAGCTTCACCACTACCTTCTTAATCATAAAACCTATGTCATAACCAACATCAACCCACTCAAGTACATGCACTCCAAGCCATACCAAAACCAATGTATGTCCAAATGGCTCATGCTTTTAGTATAATTTGACCTTGAGTTCCTTTAGTATAAGTAAATTAAGGGGCAAGTCATTTCCAATCAATTGGTTGAAGCACCATTAGCAGATAATCAAACTCCTCCTCTTGAGTTCCCTGATGAGTCTATTACAACCCTATCTTAAGTGGATTTCACCTATCAAGCCACCATGTTCTTTGATGGATAAAAATTTCAATGTGGTGGGGGAGTAAGTATCATCCTTATCCCCTTTGATGGTGAAATTCTTCCTTTATCCTTCAAGATTGACTTTGAATGTACCAATAATATGGCTGAGTATGAATCCCTAGTAATACACCTTCAAACTACTTTAGCCCTAGGAGTCATAATGATCAACATCTTTGGTGACTCCTACCTTGTGGTCAATTAAATCAATGGCTCTTACCAGTGTAAGAATGACATTTTGTAGCAGTACAAGCAACTAGCAGATGAAATTTTATCATTTGAGCACTACTACATTGAATCAACTGCATGATCTAGCAATAAGTCCAATGACACCATGGCTTCCCTTGCCTCTCAAATACCATCTACACCCTCAGACTCTAAGATATCTATCATTATCCATAGACTTACCCAAATTTCTTATATCAAATTAGATTCTCCCACCATTTTAGATGTGGAGGAGACCTAACTTGACCTTTGGTATCAAAAAAACTTTGACTACCTTAACCTTGGCATAATTCCTTCTAGCCTCTCTAAGAATGTTTGATGAGTGTTTATTTAGAGTACCTCACATTATAATATTATGGGAGGAATGCTTTATGAACATAACTTCAATGGCCTCCTCTTCCATTGCCTGTGTAGTCACAAAGCCTCTCATGCTATCAAATAAATGCACAATGGCATCTATGGGAGACACTTTAGTGGTATAACTGTCACTAAGTGAATCCTCTATCCCAACTATTATTAGCATACCCTTAACCAAGATTTTTTTGATAATGTGAAAAAGTGTGTCAAATGTCAATAGCATGCCCATTTGCATCATACACTAGCCATAACCTTTGATTTTCTACCAATTCTAGCCTTTTTCACAATAGGGTCTAGATCTCATTGGGGAAATTAATCCCCATTCCTCATAGTGACACCATTCCATCATCACCATGACTAAGTATTTTACCAAGTGGGTAGAGCCTATTCCTCTAGTCTTAACCAAAGCAGAAAAGATTCTCAACTTTATCAACCATCATATCATCTATTGCTTCAGTGTACCTCATAAAATTATCATTAAAAATGGTAAATCCTTTAAAAATAAGCATTTCTAGGGTCTCTATGATGCATTTGTCATTAAGTTAAGTTTCTCCTCGCCCTATCACCCTCAAGCGAATAGACAAGTAGAAGCCTCTAATAAAACTTTTAATAACATGCTAACTAAAATGGTCAATGAATCAGGTCAAGATTGGCATTTTCACATCCCATTTACTTTATGGGCATATCATACTAGCATTAGAACCCCTACGGGTGTTATCTTATTTTCTCTTGTATTTAGGGTAGAGGTTGTCTTACCTCTTGAATTTTAAATCTCTTCCCTTCAAATATATTTGAAATATATTATTTTTTAGAGTGATTATTGTCAACACCATTTAGCCTAGCTTGAGCTACTCAATGAGCATCACCTAGCAACCCTTACCCACCTTCATTTCTATCAAGAATGTATCAAACATTCCTATAACATAGACCTTAAAGTGTGAGATTTCAACATCATAGACCTCATCCTAAAGGAAACTCAACATGTCACTAATATGGAGAAAAGTAAATTGGGAAAGTTTTCTTTCAATTATCTTGGACCTTATATCATAATAAATAAATATGGATCTCCAGCTTATCAGTTATCTTCTCTGAAAGGACACCCAAACCCTGAACCCCTCAATGTTTTTCATCTATATCTATTCTATTATTAAGAAGGATCAATTTCATCTTTTTTTCACTTAAGCCCATCCCTTGTCATCTACCCACATTCATCCCCCTTTTTTAGGGATAATCGATCAAAAATGAATCATGTGATATCTGTCACTAGCATATCATAATATTGAATAATGGGTACCATGGCTCTACCCATGACATGGTTCTCATGGTTCATTCCACCCCTTTTCAAGATGGATCCCCATGATCATTGTCACCTAAACCTCTTTATACCTAACTAACCCTCTTGTACTCTTGGTTTTGCCATCATGAAGGTGAACCATTAATCTAGCAAAAGCAAGTCTATGTCAAGAAAAATCAAAGATAAATAACAAAATCCCTATCACTATCAATCATGGGTCACTCCTAGAATTTATAGACTAACCCCTTGAAGGATAATTGTTTAAATTTTATTGGAAATTACCAAAACATAAGGTAGATTTCTCCCTCAAAGGACAATATCAAAAATCATTAGGCACAACACATAAACTTAGACCAATCCCTAGAAGGATGGCTAAGTATTCATTTGTCAAAAGCATAGCAATTTCTTAGATGCTTCCCACATCGATCAACTTCCCATATACAGCAATTAGCAAAAGACCTATTATCATAATCAAAGCAAAAGCAAAATAATCTTTAAAGCTACAATTAGCTCTCAAGTAGTATAATAAAGTGGAAGTTATAATCAGCTTCCAAAAGTAGACTTCCTGCATCAATTGGTCTACATAGCTTGGCATAGTCTTATTTATACTGACTCTTTAGACACCTATAAAAGAGACATGCTAGCCTCATAAGAAGGTTCCATTTTCACCCATCCTCCACTACATGCAAGGGATTATTGAGCTTATTTGACATTATGTGATCAAGACACCTTTTTGCCAACTAACTAATATTAATACAAAGCATTTGAAGGGCTTATATTCATTAATTTAATCCAACTTTGATTTTGTTTTAGTTTTTTCAATGAAAAAGCATCATGCCCTCTTCTTTCCCTATCATGAATAGTTGACATTTTCATTATGGCATTCACCTCTAGATTTATTCTCTATTCTACCTAACCTTCAAAACCCTAAAATTTTCATTGTGTGTAATCGTCGATAGCAAAACCCTAATCTTCCCTACTTAAAACTACCAAAAATAACCACATTTAAACAATTAAACCACCTAAATCCTATCTTACCACCTATCCACTCCTACACCCTCCTTCTAATTTCAATTCTACCAAGTCAATTCTCCTAACTTACCCAAAACATAAACCTAGGGCACACCCCTAGCAAACCTACTAATTCCATCACTAAAGCAACCAATTTAACTAAATAACAAACCTAATGTACTAACTATCTAAAATTAATACACCCCCTACCTCATTCCTTGATCATTGAAGAGGTTAGAGTCCACATCCTACCACTCGACCACACCCTCATCCACCTTGAATTATTGGTCCCCACTGATCATGAATGCTAGTATGCTCACCCAATCAATAAACTCCACCTTAATAATCACTCAGTCAAACCTCTCAACTACACACCAAAAGTGCCAAATCACTAGAGCACAAAATGCATAGGTCAAACAGACAAAAGTGAAAATGATTTTTTTCATTTACTTTTTATGTTTCAAGCTTTAGGGTTCCCCCTGACCATCAACAGTCGGGATCCCACACTTTTTTTTTGTACTTATACCTCAAAACCACATTTTAGAGATCAACCCAATCTCCCCCATACCAAATTTGAAATTTTTGGAGATTACCCTTCTCTGACCACCCATTAGGCCACCTCTACCTCGATGTTGGCCATTTTCAACCCAAACTATCATGTGTTTTGTGATGACCTTGTGTGGTCTATTTTACCACACTTACCATTTTTTCCATGTTGACTAATTGAATTTTACACCACCTCATGCTTACCTAACTTTCTTGTATCTTTTGGGAGCACTTCCTACCTTAGATACCCATGACACTTGACCTATTTGTGTTTGCCATGGGAGCACTTCTTATATTAGATACCCATGGAAGCACTGGCTTATTTAGGAGACTAATAGGTGTATCCAACTGCTATGCCTAAATATGGTCATGTGTTACATTGGTCACTCATCCTTCTAAAATTGATCTTATTTTTACCAACATTGGAAACCTTAGTTTGTGTGTGATCTTGGCTATCACACTTAGTCATTTTTTGTGTGCACATTTTCATCTTGAATGTTCACCCACCTTTTGTCACCACCTAGTGACTCCTTAAAAACCACTTGTTAAACTTGCACCTAATTTTGCTTTATCTCATCACCTCTTAGTTTTAGGGGGAACACCTCCTTCCATACTCAGGACAATCAATAGACATTTGACCAACACTCCATTTTTCTTTTATAGCTTGTTGATTGAAAGTTGCATAATAAAAAAAGGCAAAATATAGACACTAGAAATCTACACACCATGATTCTGAATGTCATAATTCCCTTGTAATACCCTAGGACCCTCTTGAGACCAATATCACCTTCCAACCCCTAATCAACATAGCCTACAGTCAAGTTTAACTTAACTATCTCAACCCTACCTTTTATCCCTTTTTCCCCTCATCACATGACCACCGATGGTCAGGGTAACCATCAACAGTCACCCTGACCATTGATGGTCAGGTTCCACCTCCCTAACTAAAAGATTTCAAACCATCTGCTTTGCTTTTCTAATTATATCTTGTCTAAATCCTATTGTGAGCCTTTGTATGAACAATTTATAATTAGGCAACCTAGTTAAACCTTGACTTCCAATTCTTGCTTGTGCCTATAAGAAGAGAGGAGCCTAAAGGTGAAATCCATCTACAATTATCATTAAGAGCTTTTGGATATAGAATTTTATTTCCTATAGGTAAATTACCATCAACAACCTAATGATTTATCAATCATATTAGAGAGTCAATTTATCTTGGCCTCTCCACTAAGCTTTCAAGTACCATTACTCTACCAGAATCAAACTAGATTCCACCAATAAATCAATGACCTCAAAAAACCACCCAATCAACCTCTGATAAGACAAGTATTTATTTTTGAATATTCATCTATTTCATTTCCATTTTATAATCAATCTAGACCTTATCTACCTCTCAGAATCCATCTTTTAGATCTTGTCAATTAGTAATTTATCAACCCATATCTAGACATAATAACCATCTATGGTTGACTCAACTGTTGATGGTCTATTCACTGATTATAGTCAATTTGACTACTAATGATCACCTTAACCATTAATGGTTACCCCAACCACCAATGGTCACTATGGCAGTGAAAACTATCACTTACATACACCCAACTAAACCTAATTTTTGGTGTTCCTACCTATTAACAGACCCCCTTCTAATTTTTTGAAGCATACCCCAACCTTCTAAAACTAGTATTTATTAGTTTTTTGCAACCATTTCTAGCATACTTCTTAGCAATCATTCTTGTATTCAATTTTAGTACCTTTTGATTTAGTGATTCAAGTACCTTTCTTTCTTGTTTATAAATTTAATTGCTTAAAATGTGTGGATTGACAACCCTTAAGAAAGATCTCACTTTTGGGATCTAACTATCACTAGGAAATTCACCTAGCTATCTATCTAATGAACAATTTTGTTTTATTGCTTTCTTATTTCCAGGTCATCCTCCCAAGCCAAAGAGGAGCTCTTCACAATATTCTAATTCAATGTGTGCACTATCAATCAAGTTTTTCAACCATACCTGTACTTAGTTTTTTCTTTTCTTTTTCTTCGCAATAAATAATAGATTCATTAAAACATAAAGTATATTACTCCAAATATGAGGGAGAGCATCATTCAAGCACTTTTCCACACCAACCACAGACCATAAATCCCTCACACTATCTCTCAAATAAGGAGATAGCCCTCTCTTCATGGATGTGTAGATAATGACGGTGTGCAAATCCAGAGTAACAAACTAGAACTAGTGTGTTGAAGATATCTAATACATAATATGTACCATAAACAAATCCATTCTAGTATGATATCGCACAAATATGAAAACTATATCAAAATATAAAATGATAATGTTTATCAAACATTACTTTGACTAAAGTTTTTAGTAATAAATTATCCTTAGGATCAATCAAATTCATACACACCAATCGATCGGATTACACCTATATTGCATTAATGGTGATAATTAAACTAGTGGAATCCATCCACTACTTATTTAGGGTCATGAATGTGAGATTCGGTAAAATAAATAATAATATTAAAACCAAATAGATGCATTCATGATATTTCACTTTAGCTAATCAAAATTATGCTAAGTATAGAAATATCACATACATTCATTTAATCTGTCAAATGAGTAAAAAGAATCCATATATCTAGTTTATTACAAATAATAAATAGAATCCAAAAATAGTCCTCAATATAACATACTATCTAGGTAATGATTATCTAGACTACTATTTGCTTAAACCACTAAGCAACTTATAATATTATTTCTCTACAAAATAACATTATAACACATGCTTAATAAATTATTCATAATCCACATATAACAAAATCCAGTCCAAAATATTTTATATTTAAACTCTTAAATAAAATATTTCAATACTTTAATACTAACCAAATATAAACAAGCATCATTTACACACTATATTGATAATAACACTTATATACATAGCATATATATATATATATATATATACTTTATTTTATACAGTATAATATTAAGATGACATCCACTATCATTCATCTTAGAGTATATTGTATACACTAAGTATACAGTCAGTTCACAAACAAAGGCTCCATAACCATTTTCATTAAACTAAGAAATTTCATTTGCCCTTGATAAATAAAACACACATAATTCTATAAATCAAACACAATTACCCCTTTATTCACTAAAATTATTTAATCAATTAATTCCAATCAATCCATTTAAGTTTTCCCAATTAAATTTAGTTCATATAAGCAAATATAAATACGCAATCACCTATACCCAAATTGGGTATTGTTTATTAAAATAATAATAACACATAGTCGAATACCCAACTTGAGTTTTTAATATAATAACTTTGACTCGACCGAATAAAACTATGCAAAACATGAAATTAAACCCATATACCCAATTCCTCAATGGACTAAGTAAACTCTTACATAATTCAATCAAATCCAAATAATAACAATATGCGGTCATATCACGACGGCCTTTTTCAAAAATTGGTCTGATGACAGGGTCACCTTGCATGGAATAACTGTAAACTTAACAGAGGATTTTCTTGCTGAGGTAATAGGGTTGCCAATGGATGGACTCAAATTTTCCAAGCAGACCAGTATTTCGAATGAGGCCTTTTGTAAGTTCCCCAAAACGGATGAGGAGGAGTAGAAGCTGGTCAAAAATGGGGATTTCTACGAGCTGGACCAGATTAAAGGGATATGGAGGGATGTCCTAAGCTGTATAAGGGAGTACTTCATTTTGGACGGAAGAAGCAAACGAGTGCATAAGTTCCATTTTGTCTTCCTCAACCACTTCAGGCATAAGGTTAGCTTGTCTTTTCCTTTCTATCTTCGTTACTCCCTGATCCAAAGCCTACATGCTCATAGGAAAAAGGATATGCGCCCTATTCTCCATGAAGGCCTTATTCTGCTTATTGAAGGCTATTGCAAGAACAGGGCACTGGTTAAGTATCCCAAATAGGGGAAAAATAAGTTGACAAGAAACAAAAAGAATGAAAATGTAAGCAGGAGAGGCAAAATTAAGACTCCTAGTCCTAATAAACAGACTGTAGAAGAAGAAAGGGGTCGGGAGAGAATTGAAGAACCCGAGGAGGAAAAACCAGAGGAGGAAGAAGGAACTGAGAGCTGGGACACCAACTCTAGTAATGATGAAGAAGGACCTGTGGAAATTGAAAAAGATAATGTCAACACAGAAGAGGATTCTGCTATCAGAACAGAAGAGATGGAGGAAAACCAGAAAGCGTCAGAGGATGAATTTGTCCAGGAAGATCTTGTTGAGGACCCAACTTCTAAGAATGAAAAGGAAATTTCTGTCCAGGATGATATTCAAAATATGGATATGGAAATTCAAACTGAAATTAATGAGCGGGAACAAAAGAGTCAAGAAGACATCTTTGAAGAAGAAAGGAATAGCCCTAATAAAAAGTCTGAGGATTGGAGAGGGAAGAATCAGAAAGATGAAACACACACTCCTACGACCTGGGTTAACTGTAAAGCTGAGTCTTCTTCCCAATTTGATTCCTGGTTGTGTAGGGAGATCATTGATCTTAAGAGAAAAGCGTAAAATTTGGAAGATTCTCTGAAAGCTGCTTGGAACAAAGTAAACAACATGGAAAATCAGTTAAGCGAGATCCCTATCAAGCTCAAAGCTTATGAAAACAACCTCTGGGAACTAATAAAGGACAACCAAAAGAAAATGGAGGAAGTAACGTCCAACATTTGTGCAGCTGCTATCAATATAGGTAAACGAGCCAATGAGGAGACCAAAGCACTAGAGGGTCCCAGCAAAAGGACAAGGCAAAGCTCCAGAAAGAAAGATACACAAAAAGGAGCTTTGTTGGAGGCTACCACTCAGGAAAATGTTTTAAAAGGAAAAGAAGCCATGAACTTGATACTGGAACTGGATGAATAATCTGGTCCTTCTTGTTGGTTTAGAAACTAGTACTGATCTTTGTTCCCTTTTTGTTATCTTTTGTATGTTGTGCTACCAAATTTTTGTTTCTGGGTTTTGACAGGATGTGTCTCTAATGGTTTTAGGTCCATTTAAAACCAATTTTTGCTACTTCTTTAAAGTGTTTTCTAGGCGTTGCCTGTGGGCTTAGACGTTCTTTACTTTGCTCTCTATTACAGGGTTTCAGGGTCCTTTCAAAACCTATTTTTACCTCAATCTAAAACAATATGCGGTCATATCCAAATATATGCAAAGCTCATAATTATAATGAATGTAATGATAACTAAACTCTGACATGAATACTATAAAAAAAAATTGGTATATTTCCATGTATAAATCTGAATGCATAACCTACAGTCATTTTTTTAGCTACCCATACCTAGGTTACACAAAGTGACAGCACATAAAGTTCCCAAATCCATATATAAACAAGTATGAATAATATAAGATTTCATAACATATCCTAGAGTTTAAACTATAATTTTACATGTATGTATAATTTTGTTTGAATATAAATACAAATAAAACCAATTGAAACCATAACCTCCAATTTGCCTAAATAAGTAACTTCATCTTTTAAATGTAATACATACAATCACCCATTAAAGTCTGACAATTGAATATAGGTATAGGTGTGTGTGTGTGTGTGTGTGTGTGTGTGTGTGTGTGTGTGTGTGTGTGTGTGTGTGTGTGTGTGTGTGTGTGTGTGTGTGTGTGTTTGTGTGTGTTTGTGTGTGTGTACTTAGTCTAAACTGATAATATATCAAAATATGTATACATATACAAATATATATATATGTATATATACTTTATCAATTTAGATCAAGTATATATATATATCAAAATATGTATATATATACAAATATATATATGTATATATACTTTATCAATTTAGATCAAGTATATACATGCGTGTATGTCAACACAGTATAATTTGTATAAAAAAAATTCATCAAACCGAAAATCCAAATAGATGTATACACAGTTGAACATGTATATTGTTTAAAGTTTCAATCCATATTCTAGATACCCAAAAATGAATGTATAACAAATTGATTTGAACCAATTAGCTTCAATCCAGAATGTATATACCCATGAAGAATAGTTTTCCATTAATGATCAAACTTTTTTGACTAAGAGAGGAGTTTAGGATAGAATTTCATACAAGCCTAAAATAGCCATGGTAAATCCTATGGCTTTACCCAATACCCTCATGTTACACTAAGTTGAATGTGGGGTTCTTTTGAGGATGAGACTTCCATAGGGCCCTACATAAAACCCATTTATACTATGTTTCAAATAATTAAAACCTAGTAACCCAACAATTTGAAAAAAACCCATTCAATATTTCACACAAGAATTTAATTACAAAACTTACCTAGTAAATGTATGAATGCCAAAAAAATATGAAAAATTCCCTTCTTCATACACTTGTTCACACCTTCTTCTCTTTCTATCTTTTAATCTCTATATGTCATGAGCCATCCCATTCACATCCCCCATTCTCTTGTTTTTAATCTTTTCCATACACCTACTCACCTTCCACTTCTCTACCATTAACAACAAATTAAACTGACTCAAAAATATGCATGCCCAGATAGCTCAACTAACTCCATAGTCTACCACCATGCAAACATAGCCAACTCCATGTTTTTCTCCAAAATGATGCTTAACCGAAGTTAATGGATGATTAGAAACCCTAATCATATCGAGGCTTCTATTGAATCCCTTAAAAAATCATTTTTATATTCTTTATAAAATTTGCACGACGTTGAATTAAAAAATCAATCATCAACCAAATAAACCATAAGTCACATAATCCTCAATGTTTTATTTCATGCAATGACTATAAAATTAGTTGATAACTAATATATTCCCATGCAATGACTATCAATCAAATACAATAATGATTATATGGCATGAAAATTCAACTAGGTATTACAATACTATAGTTTAATGTTGAAATGTTATCCACAAACATACATACAAAATACAATGATTTCCTAGAATCATTAAAAAATTAAAATAAATATATTCATTTATCTAATCTATATTATGAATATCAAACCTTTGGTCAAACAGTTAATCAAATACATCTTTTAAAATAATGTTATTTATCTTTTGACATATATAATATCATAATAATAATCTTTAATTATTATTATTATCTGAATCTTAAAGACCGAATAATGATTATGAAATCCATCACAAAATCATAATATTATACTATAAATCTATAATTAATAAGACAATAAGATAAGTAAACATAAACAAATTCACTCATTTATCCAAACAATTATGTCAAACAAGTTGAGCTACATAAGATCACAAAAATTAGCAAAATCACCCAAACAAATCATTATAATCATTAATAGCAACTAGATTAGTGAAAATGTAAAAGATCACAATAATCATTTAAATGTAAAACAAAACACTTTAACTATCTATCAAACAACACAATCATGAAATACAAATGTGGTGTGTGCAAGGGTTTCTAGATTTGTTCTCTGTCATGCCTCAATGTTTTCATCTAAACCACCCTCTTTGATGATGTTCTTCCTTCATCACACTCTGAAAGAAGAATTTATCTTGCATCCACCTCACAACAATAAAGTTATTTATCTCAAAACATCATTATATTCATAAATAATATGGTATAATAATTAAACATGATCACAATATATATAATGTAAAAGTATAGCTAACTCATAGCAAACTAATCATGCAAATTAAACAATACAAAATGTCCCATAATAAGCATATGTCATCAAGATTAATCAAATATTAGTTAATCAACTAATAAATCATTATAATCCACAAATTTAATAGGTTGTTCAGCTTAGAGAGAAATTGGGATGTGATAGATAGTTACAATAGGAGATCATTAAGTATGTTTTTATATATGTCAAAACTGAGTATAGACTCATCACTTATCAAAGTGTGTAAGAGTTTTAGGTTATAAAAAAGAAAGTACTATGTTTAATTTATTATGTATTAATGAGTTTAATTATTCATATGCTATATGAGTTGAAGAACAAACTTATGTATCTTATATATACATTTTCAAATATTGTAATATTTGTAATGACCCTTTTTCATATGATAATGGTAGGGTAGATCTAGTTATAAAGTATGAACAAGCTAAAACCTTATATAAATGATATTTTTCTCATGTAACTAAATATGAGGAAATTATGTAGAAAGGAAAATTATAGACATAATTTTATTATGAGTTATTTGATTTTTGATGGATTATGTTTTTATCGAGTTCTGCCATCAAATATATATATATATATATATATATATATATGAATTGTGTTTGAAGGATGTTTGATAAGGGACTTATAATGATTTAATTCTTGTTCTAGTCTCTGATACATATCTAGTTTTTGAATATAGTTCATTTGATAAACCTATGTATATCACTCTTGATATTAAGTAAATGGAAATAATGATATTATAGATTTATGATTGTTTACAGCTTATATTAATGTTGGATTAAGTGTATGTTACAATATATATTTATTATGCTTGAATTTTTATGTGAAAATTATTAAAATTAGTTATTGGATAACAAGTGATAGATATATGATGGTGCCAATATGAAACTCATATACCTATCCCCTACTATCTTTTGATTGTCATGATTCAATAGTAGAGAGTTTTATATGAGTGGAATTGACTTATATTTTTTTGATCTAATTTATATAATGAAAAATTTGTCCAAAGTAATGTTATAGATAATATAATATCATTCTATAGTACTTTCTAGTTTACATGTATATTTTGATTTCATTTTAGATAGAGGATTGAATTCCATGGTCTATTTGACTGATGCATGTATTAGTGATTGTACACACACATGTTTTGGTTAATTTATTGATATTTGAATTATTCTTATTTGCCCCTCCAAAAAAGGTAGGGCCACTCCTAGTGGGAAGCTATGGGGGAGATTGTTGGCCTATGGTTAGAGATAAAGCACTTGGATGATGTTCTCCCTCTGTCCAGTTATTTCAACCATTTGGGATCATATTCAACATATATATTTATGGATCATTGAGATGTTTGTGAATCTTTTTTGTACTATTATACATTTTGTATCATATATTTGACTTTGTATTAAAATTTAATATGTTTTACATTATTATTTTAAGGATATTCAATATAACAGTGATTGTGAGATTTATAATTAATTCTGAATATTATGATAGTAGTGGTTGTAGGCTCATTTATGATTGAATTGTGGATTATATCAGTGTTTTGTTGTACTTAATTCTTTCCACTGTACATTTAATTATAGATATTCATTTTGTAATTTGATTTAGACTGTTTGGAAACTAAATGAATTTATTATTAGCTAGTGGGGATAAACATGTCTACAATTAATGTTTTAGATGTATTGTAGTCAAATAGTAATCTTTCAAATAGTTAAAGTTGATTTTATAAGTGTACCTTATGTATTTTTTAAAAACCATGTAACTCTTGTGTAACCAAGTGGGGTTATACCAGAACCATTCCCAGTTGAATGGATGTGATTTACTATATTCCAATACTCCAAATAAGGCTTAAATTTCACATATTTATCTCAACTATGTGTGTTTTTAAACATTTTGAACAATCTAGAAAGTAATGTAACATTTTGATATTTGACACTTGGCATCTATTTTACCCTAATTTCGATTAATGTTTTGATTAATCTAATGAAGATATAAGTTTTAAATATAATTAAGATTAATTGTTATGGTCTTCAAGCATACATATGAATGTACACAATTGAAAATTAATTATTCTAATTTGTTTATGGCATATGCTAAACATGGAAATTATGATAGAGATCATAATACTTAGCTTTTCTAGTTGACTATCTAATTGTGACTCTGTCATGGAAGTGGAAAACATGAATAATAATGCCTTTGGTTCACTTGGTTCAAGAATTAATGTGTTACTTACACTAGGACTATTATGTATGATTGGGTCAATAAAAAAAGTAGATACTGACATGTTGATCAAAACTAACATATGTGAAAGAATGACATAGTGATTATATGATCACATTTTACTAGAATTTTGTATTTATGTTTGTGATCCCAAACCATAATGACATGTGAAAATATATAAAGCAACCTCTTTTTCCTTAAAATCTTAGATGTGCTTATGAGGGATATAAAATTACAAAAATGGGGGAATTGTAATGGACTGAGTTGACCCCAATTAACCTAATATAATGATTATATTCTACTTATGTGTCCAATAATCCAAGGAAAATCAGTCCACATGTATTTCATCCACCTAATATTATTATGCAATTGTGTTTCATTGCTATTTGTATGTAGCTAATGATTGGTTTTGGTACTTGATAATGTTTTCTTTGACCTAACTTTTGAGTGCTTCAAACTTAGCTTGTGACTAATCCTAGTGATAAGTATGTAAATTGGAAAGAATAGGGAAGATTTTATCAATAGAAAATAATGTATATATGAGTGTTTTTTAGATATCAAATCCATTTAAAATGAGGCCTTGGTTTTTTTATATATGGATCCATATGAATAATTACTCACACAATTAACACACTAGGATTATTTTTTGACCCTAAGGATAGATTTGATTTTAGAAAAAAACCTTTGATGAGAGTGGAACTAGTTCAACCAACATAGTTGTTATAGGTTGGTAGTAATGACCATAACCATTGAAATTGATCCACATATGGGTGGACTCCCTAAGAGTTTGAAGATGTCTATGTAGGATATTTAGTAATTTTAAAGCAACTAGTGAGTTTATGAAGTTTTATACAACATAAGGTAAGAATTGAATCATAAGATAGCATGCAAGTGTGAGAGGATGGAGAATTAAGACCCTTTTTTATGCTCAAGTCATTCATGGTAAATGTGTGTCATGTTTTTCATTTTCAAGTACTGAAGTCCAAATTTTAGTATTTAAAAATTTCCCCTTATTATTTTTTTTAGATAGGTACTTCAATTTTGATTTAAGCTCCAACTGATTTGGGACACAATCGAGGACCTAGATCCCTAAGTGATCATCTATCACAACTATCAAATTTATTAGCAATGGCCACAACCAGCTTGAGAATACCAATAAATGACCATAACTTACTTGAGAATACCATCAACAGCCATAATCATCCCAATAATACCAATGATTAGCCATAATTAACCTCTAATGCCATACTGAGATTTGAACCTGGGAGGTGCTTATAACATCTAAGTCACTTTACCAATTCACCCACATCTCATCAATATAAATTCCCCCCTTTTATTATAGTAATTAAATTTATAGATTAATAGGATTAAATATACTTGTGTGTGTACAACACACTCTAAAAATTTTAAGATGGCTCTAAATATGTAGTTTCACTCTATAAAAACATCAAATGAGAATGAAGTAATCAATGTTCATATGTGAAATTTGAGATCTAAAAATTTAAAGAGTAAGGATTAGATTACACCTATGTATAGGTGAAAACCATGTTGTATTCATTTATTTTTTGAGATGGTGCTTCATCATTGAAACATTAGAGAGTTGGGTGTGAACATCCCCCAAAATTTGGGTAATTATGCAAGATCTTGAGTTGGGAAGGAATCATGTCCCAACCCTCATGTATATGGATAAAATTAAATTATGTACTAACCCAAATAACTATTCAATAAAAATATATATAGAATCGATCAATCAAGGTTCAACTCTAAAATTAAAAATTATGTAGCCAAATGAGAGAACTGATCAAGTAAGTTCTACTCAAAGCTCCAATTTGATCAAGTTTGATCTAATTAAAAACAACAAAGCATGCTTGCAAATAGTTAACAATGTTCATGCTCCCATCATTATTTATGTTTTGATAAATGTGAAGTGTAATGACAACCATTTGAGATTTAACTATAACTATGTTATATATGTGCATGACCTAATATCATTCCCTTTGAATATGTATCTTGAATTTTATAAGTCATATTAAAAGTGTATGTGAATGTGTAAACCTAAAATTATGTTTTGATAAATTATTATGTATATGCTCATTCATATGTACCTATACTATGTATCAATATTCCAATGTATATCATTTGTCTAAAACAAACTAATATCTGAACCGTTTGAATCTATGAAATATATGAAATGTGTACTCATTTTTTTATTTTATGCTCATGAAGGATTATGTCTCTAAGCCAAGTCCACTATAATGCCCTCATTTTGAGATGAAAAATGTATCATGTAAGTCACTCATCTCAAAATAATAATGACTTATATTATGTCATGTGTAAATGTAACATCATGTAATAGCATTTCATCATGTGAATAATATGTCATCATAGTAATGTATTTAATAATCAAGGAATGTATGTAATATATGGATTATAGGGCATGTATGTTTCATGTATAGATAGGTGTATCAATGAAGCATGTAGTAAAAGTATCTCTGAATAGAACTACATAGTAATAGTGCATGATATAGACCATGGAACCCCTCAATTTCAACAAGTGTAAGTTTTATTTGTCACACATGGGCCAAAGAGATGCATACAGGGGACATAAATATGTCACAACAACCAAGGATAGAGGCTACACACAATATGACATAAATAAATTTTAAAAACAAGGTCCATCAATGGATGTGACAATAACAAAGTACAAGGACCACACACAATAGTAACACACAAATTATTCTATCATGTAAAAGAGCAAAATCACAAATGGATCATAAAATAAAGGACTATTATAAATTATCCATAAATATCAATTTCATATCATAGTATAATGGCATGCTATGTGTAAATATGTAATAAATGAGTAACTAACATGGCATGCATAAGCAATATAAGTGTCTCAACATAGTACAAGGTCATATAAATATATAACATATAATAGTGAAACATATGGAATAAGATGTAGAAAATATGGCCACTAGGTAGAGGGAAAACCAACATATTTATGTCCATGTGTAATTTTTATGCCATGCATAACACTCAAATATCATGAAATGCATTTGTGTATGTAAATAATATGCCATCTACCAAAACATGTGATAAATAACATATGTAAAAATGTAAACCAACCATCATGTCATGGTCAGGTCTTGACTTTGGATTTTTTGAATATTTGAATGTTTTTGCATTTAATTATTATTTGATAATTTATATATTTTTAAAATATTTGAAATTTAGGGATACTAACCAATGATGCACTCAAGGGGAGGACTAGGATATTTTCTTGTACTAGGTGGTGGTAGGATACTTTATCATGTATAAAATGTACCAACTAAGAATGAGTTAGAATATAATATATGATCATGTGTTGTATCATGTCTATCATCCTCAATGCTTCTAGAACTTATGATATGATATTGAAAGTAACTTCAACAAGATCATTCCAAGCCCAATATCTAAAGCATTAATAGCAAAAGCATCACAAAAAGAGTTGTAAGAGTTGCAAAGATGATATATAAAGACAAAGGTAATATCATATAATATCTATAAAATAACTTCTATAAATTATAAATGAGAATCCTTATATATATATATAGGCAAGGACAAATAATAATTAAGTCAAACTAACCAATGTGGGATAAATCCACAAAAGTACAAACTAGGAAATCGACAAAAACTATCTATATAACCTAGTAAATATGAGATATAAATCTAAAACCTCCCTCAAGTGAAGCTATGGGATAAAAATAGCCAAAAAATAAAGTGGCATATCCATAGTATGATTCCCAGCAATAAGCCCTGATGAGGTACTCATGTACAACATATATCCATGAAATGGAGAAAGGAAGAAAACCCATAAGAACAAAACTTCCCCCCCCCTCAAAATGATGTAAAAGATAGAAAAGAAGGAAATAAAGGAAGGAATGAATTCATGTGGAATCCCCCCTAAGGAAAACTTCCTTCACCCCACACAAAGATCATTACTATATATCTTATGTGTATGGAAAGGACGTAAGGAACCATCGACATAGGTGGTGAGATAGTCCCAAAAATAAAATGTTCTTCCCATTAATGTACATTCCTATTGAGTGCTATGAACAATGTGTCCCAAATACACATCACCTATAAAAATATATACATCAATAGGAGATAAAATACCCTATAAGAATCTATCAATACCTCCATGAGTGTAACCCATAGAGTGAAGTATACAAGATCCAAATATAAGAGTATATTCCTCAAAGGAACCAAACACATAAGTAGGTGGATCCAAAGTGAGATAAGAAATAAATGTAGTAGCAAGAATATCAATAAGCTCCAAATCAAAATGTGCAACAATAATAGGTTCCTCATGAAATCACCGTCAAAACACATATCCTCATAAAAAGAGGAATATGTGATGAATGAACAATTGTGGCACAATAAAAGTCATCCTCAAGAAGTCATGATGGTGTCTCATCCATGATCTTCAAAAGTGATGGTGAAGGTGCCACATCCTCAAGAATCATGTCCTATTGATCAATTAAATGAATAGGAGTACAAAATATATGATGAGTAATAGGTACCTCAATTAAACCATCATCAAAAGATAAATCATCACTAACAACTAAATAAGGTTGAATAGTGAGAGGTGTAAGAGATAAGAATGCCTCATCTAGATCACCATAAATAAGTATGTCCTCACAAATAAAGATCAATATTTATTCATGTCACTAGTAAAGATTAAATCCTCACTAATATGAGGATAAATAAGTGCCAATAGTGCCTCACCCATGTCACTATCAAGACTCAAATCTTTAACAACACTAGTGTCATCATCAAAATATAAATCCTCACTAATAAGAGGAGAAGAAAGTGGAACAGAAAGAGGTTGAGAAAAAGAGAGTGAAAAGGACATATAAGACTCAATGTCATTCTTAAATATGGATACAATAGCATCCCAATCTTCCTTTGGTGATGTGGCACATGTGACATAACACTACAAACTATCTAAAACATGGAGGTGAATAAAACAAAGAGCCTCATCTTGCATAGATGTAATTTGGGAAAGATTTTCCTCATCTACAAAGTGGGGAATATAGTTGGAGGTGTTGAGGAGATAAAATAATTATGACTCTATTTTCAAAAAATAAGGATAAAATCAATAATAATAACCCTCTCTAAAATACAAATCCTCCTATGACAATTTAACATCTCTCGACGAAATTAATGAACACCCCAAAAAAGTGTAAAGCCCCTCCAAATTTGGCACTTTATAATTTAGTGATTTTTTAAAATATAAATGAACCTAATGGATGTAAAATTAAAAACATACACTTTTGAAACAAATAGTACTCAATTTTGAGTCACGGTTCAAAAGTTATAGCCTTTACAAGTTTTTTCGTCATTAAAATGGGTTAAATAAGTAAACATGGCACAAAATTAAATGCACTAAGGACCAAAAAATGATTCACCACTTCATGAATATATAAAAAAAGATTCAAAACAATATTTATAACAATTTATTTGTCATAAACCAAGCATAGGTTGTCAAAATGGGTGAAATCCAGCTTAAAGAAGATTCTTTGCAAGATCCAAAAAAATTGTTTGAATGTGTCATGTTGTGACATATCAAAATGTGATACAAATTGATTCAAATGGGTCCTACCTATTATAATATTAAATTATACCTAAAATATTATCCTCTTCAAGAATTATATCTAAACTTTTAGATCATATGGCCACAAATAGAATAAAACTGACCAATTATCTAGATGATGAAGATAGATTGCTACAGTAATGTTCAAGCTATTAAAAGAGTTATATGACCTAATATAAAATAACTATAAATTATATGGTAGTAAATATAGTATTTTTATATAACCAAAATAGGTTTTATATTTGAACAATTAGATCTGTACCACCTATGGTGAGATAAAACTGACCTAGTGGTAGTTATCTACTAGCAAACTAGCGAGCAAAATTTTGAGTAGAAAGGATGTACAACTTGATATCTAAAGATTATAATAAATTTCATATGTAATAAAACTTACATTTATATTTCTCTATGTTTTAAAATCTTTATTTTTATGCATGTATGGCCTAAATCTATCCAAAAAATGCACAAATTGCCTAAAAAGCTTACAAAACAAACTTAAACATGAGTCTAGAAAAATAAGTATCTAATAGTAAAGCCTAAGATCTACATGGCCTACTAAATAGATAAAAATAAATATATCTAACATCCATACAATTTATCTTCTCTCTACTGAGAATAAATTTTGATAAATGGACAAACCCTTGTAGCAGCAAACTCATAAATGGATAGCTGCAAGGAACGTCAACAAGATCATTTCAAACCCAAGTTATAAATCATTAACATAAAAATAATCACAAGAATATTTTTAATAATTAAAAATATTATATACAAAGACAAATTCAATATTATATAATATCCATAAAATAACTTATATGTGTTTCAAATGAGAAGCCTTGCATATATAGGCAAGGACAAACAAGAAGTAAGTCAAAATAACCAATGTGGGATATATTCACAAAAGGAAAAAATATTAAATAGACAAAAACTATCTATATAACTTATAAGACATGAGAACCAACCCTAATATATATATATATATATATATATGTGTGTGTGTGTGTGTGTGTGTGTGTGTGTGTGTGTGTGTGTGTGTGTGTGTGTGTGTGTGTGTGTGTCTAGAAGGTTGAGGACTATATGATGTCTATTGTGTAATAGGAGGATTGTTGAGTATGATGCCAATATGGGCACTTGATTATTAATGTCAGATTTATTTTATTTGGTATTTTATTATTTTTATAAGGATATTTAATTTATTTATGTCTTATATTAACTATTTTATCAATTTTGAACACTCTTTGGGAACTTACTTAAAATAGTTAGAAGTGCTAGTTAGAGTCGAGTTCACTGAATATGCTCTTAATTGATGACAAATCCTTATCCATTCATCCACAAGTGGTGGGAAATATTTCATAAAAATTTTTTAATTAATTTAATGTTATTTTATTTAATCTCATAATTTATATGTATTTGGGTCACTTAGCTTATCTAGTGTGCATATATTACTTATTTGTAACAAAGACTTCTTGCATGTTGACCAAATATTATCAATGAGTCAAAAAAAATACCTTGAGTTTATTTTTAGTTATCTTAAAGTATATTTTTAAAATTATATTTATGTTTAACTTATTTTTTAATTAATGCTATAATTTAGCATTCACGTTTCATGCAAGTTAGTTGTAATTGGTTAGTTTTAGCCTTTCTTGTTAATAAAAGATTGTGCACAAGTGTGGCATAATAGTTATTATTAGAAATTAATTTTTCATGTATTTAAATCTAATTTTTATTTAAATTATTAAAAAATTAAAAATATAAAGATTTAGAATCTTAATTTGAAGTTATTTAGTGCATATTTTGTCATCAATCACACTTACAATACTACTAGATTAACAACTAGTAACTTTTAGACATATTGGATGATATATAAAGTAATTTTCAAATCAAATCAGATCTTATTTGAAGTCCCTTCATATTCAAAACCTTTATTTTTTTCATATCCTAATTCAACAAAGGTTCATAAGAGTTTTAATCCATTATTAATAGAATGAATTCTGCTTCCATGAATATTTTCATCTTCAAAGGTGACAAATTTGAATATTAGAGAGATAATTTAAAGATAATTATTGTATGGTAAATATTTTGGAATAATGTTCTCCATGGATACACATCACATCAATATTGGAAAAATTGAGTCAATGTAAAAAAAATGAAGATAAGGTGGATGCACAAGCTTTCTTATATCTTCATAGTGCCATAGAATCAAGCATTTATCCAAGATTTTCAGGATGAAAAAATGCCCATAAGACATATAATACCATAGAAAATTAATATCAAGGATATAATAAGGTAAAATAATAAAAAATCTAAACTCTTAAAATGAATTTTGAAAATTTGAGAATGTCACATAATGAGGGAGTTGGAGAATATTTTATAATGGTAAATGACTTAGTGCATAGAATGAGGGTTTATTGAGAAACTATACATGATAATTTTATATTATGTATATCAGCAAAATTGACCAATAAAAAAATTAGGTCCTAATTTCTCATTTACCCATGTCAAAGATTTTTCAGTGAACCAAAATCCAAAAATTACAAATAGAAGTCATGATCATGATTGATTTCATCTTATAATAGAATTAACCAATAGTGTTATGCAAGTTTTCAACAATGTTCTCATGTATAAATGCCTTGAATCAAAATTAACATTTGATTTAAATAAAGCCTTTGTCCTTCTATAACATATTGATCTTTTCATTTAGGATCATACATGATATCAGGGTTAGATATATGTGCACTAGATATCCTAAAAATATAGAAGGATTAGATGTCATTCCAAAGGACATTAGAACCAAATCTCAATTGATAATTTTAGGTTTTATGTGTTTTCCCAATTTAAAACTTTGGATGAAAATGTATAAGTGATTCATAGTTATAAACTACCTAAAAACCACATATACACATAACCATCTTCCACCATTACTTATTTGACCTCATAATACCTTTCGATAAATTAAAATTAATTAATATCTTTATTTAATGACTATCAATGATCAAAAAAACTTTTTTAAACACAAAACACATATAATAGATAAGTATACTTTAGTAGTTTTAAAGATATAATGACAAAACATGTCATTGATAGTCTCTCAGATGTTATAAAGTACTCTAATCCACTACCATCTATCTAATCATACTACCAAGTTGTATTATCACTCAAAATTTTAACCCTCTATCATAACCAAGTTATGATAAGTTTTATCTTTTCTTCAAAACTTAAAGAAACAAAATTACAACTCCTAGACTTCATCATTATTTCTACCATCTCAACTAAATCTACATTCAAGAGTGATGATAAACACTATAGTAGGTAGTATAATGATATATGACCAAATCAATAATCCTCACCAATAAATTTTAATAAGCAATCCAAGGTGCCTTATTAAATTCTATTAAAAATCCATATCCCTACACATTACTAAGTTTATTTAATGATAAATAACATGCTCTTTGGATTTATATTGGCTTATATAAAATGTCACACTCAACCACGTTTTCCTTAAATTCAAACTACATTTAAAAATTTAACACTTATTCACCTTATTTCATTCATATAATAAAAACTTATAAACATCAATACCATATTGAACAGTTCTCTTATGAAAGCTCAAGGATAAAGAATTCCCTATCATGTTAATAATTCACCATTATCATGATCATTCAAGTTGATAATGTTTTTATATATCATTCTCTTACTGAAAAAGTGTTACAATATTTTCCTATAGCCTTGCATATATTTTCCCTAGTTGTGCACCTAATAAAATAAGAGTTCTAATGAGTTAGCATGCTGACATATCACACAAGAAAAGGTTCTCACGCACTCACCCAAAACATTCAACTTAAGACCTGTTCCCATGGGTTTTGTCATGCAAAGGTGTATTCATTTAATTTTGTAAGTTATAGCACTCAAACAATCACTTAGTTTTAAACTCATACTTAGTTCCATATCTAACTCTTAACTATTTAATTATTACTTAACCAAAGAAAAATAAATTGGGCAAAAACTGATAACAAAATAGTATTAACTCCATTATAATCAATAACAGATTACACAAGTATTTCATTAACACAATCTTCCTTTCATTTCATTCATAAGTTATGTCAACATTATAATGATTCTATAATTACAATTATTAACAACAATACTAAGTAAAATAAGGGGGTGTTTATACATGGTTTACCCTGACCATTCAATTACAGAAGTGAATACAAAAAAGATGACTCACCAATGACCATTAACAAAAATGAGTCATGATAAGCCATTTACAATGACTTCCTAAAGACCTAGGCCTAATTGACCCTATATTCTTTCTCTATACTAGATCCTCATCATCATTTACCTATCTTCTTATGGGTCAGTGTTGGATTCATGTTTGACTCATTCTTCTCTAACGTTCATGAGAATTGTTCCTTAATTGTCTCCACTTTCCATGCCTTTCCTAAGTCTTTCACTAATATCTAAGTCCTACATTCTCAGGTTCTCCATGTATCATGATCAATTATTCCATTTGACTCACCTCATTCGTGCCATGGTCTTCCATGCCACAATATTTCATGGCATGTCTCTTATGTGACACTTGTCTTTAAAAAATACTTAGCCAAAATTGATTAAAATTTGAGGGCCCAACATCACCCCACACTAAGTCAATAGTCCATCCCAGACTATGCATTTTTTTCAAGTCCCTCTACTAAAAACTTAGGTATCATCTATTCAACCTATCACTTCACTTCCTCCCAATTATTCAATGCATTTTGGAGCTTATAAGTGATTTCCTCTACCACCTCCTTAAGCCTCTTAGTCTCCTTGTTGCTCTAGAAAGTCACCCACTTGAATGGTTAAACACTCAAGTGATGTATAAACATCTTTATGAACATCTTCCAATGAAATGACCTCTATCAAAACTTGTCCTTGGAGCATTGTAAAAATGACATTCAAATCTTGATGGTGAGTACTTATTTTTTTATAGGGCCTCCACATCTTGAAATGATTTAGCATGTTCATCTTGATCTTTTATTATCAATGCACTCTCAGCTAATTATTAGCATTAAATTTCCTCTGCTTGAAGTTGTGCTTCCAAAAAATTCCCAAGCCATACTAGTTTAATAAAAACTTAGCTATCATCTATTCAACCTATCACTTCACTTCCTCCCAATTATTCAATGCATTTTGGAGCTTATATGTGATTTCCTCTACCACCTCCTTAAGCCTCTTAGTCTCCTCATTGCTCTAGAAAGTCACCCACTTGAATGGTTAAACACTCAAGTGATGTATAAACATCCTTATGAACATCTTCCAATGAAATGACCTCTATCAAAACTTATCCTTGGAGCATTGTAAAATTGACATTAAACTCTTGATGATGAGTGCTTATTTTTTTTATAGGGCCTCCACATCTTGAAATGATTTAGAACGCTCATCTTGATCTTTTATTATCAATGCACTCTCAACTAATTATTGACATTGAAGTTCCTCCACTTGAAGCTATACCTCCAAAAAATTCCCAAGCCATACTAGTTTAATAAAAAACCCATCAAGGATGGGAACTGTATCACCAACTCTATTCAAAAATCTCTTCCATACTTCGACAGTCTTAGTGAATTACTATGTTTCCCAAGTTTGCTTTTACTTTGGGTTGGACTGGTCTTTACATTTTTTCAATAATAACTCCACCAGGGTTCCTAGCTTATCAATAGCCTCTATGACAAAAGGTAATCCATCTTCAAGGGTTAGTTCCTACTCTATAATAAGCTTGCATAGTGTTAGGGTCTTTACTCTAGCCATCGTTGTTGTTCTAGTTGGTGTTTGAGCTCTCCTACCTCCTCTTCAATAATTATCTTTATTGTGCACTCATTGTGATAGAGAGAAACAACCTTTTTATGTTTCCTCCAAAGCTATTTTACATCAAATTCCTACAAAGCATTATGGATTTCCACCTTGTGAACAAATTTTAATAGTGTCATGCTTGCCTGATATGTTGTTCACATCTAAGGATCTACCCAAATTGTGGAAAGAAGTTCCACATCTCCTAGTGCCAAAATAATGCCCTCCAAAGGTATTTCACATTAGCATTCTTCATTATATATCAATATAAAAATATAATTATGACCAAGTCTACTCGATTGAGTCTTCCTTGGGGAAATATTCCCACATAAATAAGTCTTTTTCCAGCACATCCTATTGATATTGAATGTAAAGTTTCAAGGTTTCACTAGTAGTCATCAATCTTTACTATATGGATTCGTCAATAGGTTCCTTCCCTTTAAAGGGATCATGCTCAAGTATTTCTATATCTGAATCCTCTTTTTGGTAACTTGGACTTGCATCAAGATCACCCATGCCCAAAGTTATGTTTATTCCTTCCCCCTCTTCACTAGTGGTACTCTCAATATCCACTTGTGTTTCATCTAAGGTGGATTCTTCGTGTTTCAATAGTGAGAGCTCTTATCTGACTCTAGTGTGGCTTCTCATTCCTCTTAATCCTTGGGGGAAGGTGCCCTCTTTAGTGTTGTTGTTAGAATTATTATCTTATGTTTAGGTTCCCCATCCTTAGGCATTGAAGTATCATATTTTGGAGGCATATATGTCTACATGGTAGAATTAGGGCCTTATGGTTAACTTGTAGGCAAATTATCTTTTAGGGGTAAAGTGGAATTCCATTTCCACTTCAATTAATTTGGTTGATCACTTGTGTTGGCATCATGCCCTAGCCTCTTCAATTTTTGGTAGGGTGGAATGGTTTATTTCTTATCCTCAATACTCTCTGATGTCCTTTTTTGTGGCTTCAACATATAAAATAATAAATTAATAGAATCCCCATCCAAAATTTTTTGGGCCTTGATGTCAGTATTATCCAACTCCAATTTCTCTGTATAGACCTTCTTCCTTGGATATAAATATATTTGGCAAAGAGTGTGGGTTTCAATGTCAATATTTTTAGCATCAATATTCATATGGTATGCATCATATATCCTATTTATGACATTCATAAAAGACCTTGTAGGGAGGGCATATGGTATCTTGAGCCATATCGACAAGTCATCTAAAGGGCTCATCTAGATGCACACTAGAGAAAAATGTTGCTTTATTACAAAATGGGATTAATCTCCTAGATGAGTAGGTAAGTCCTTGGTAATGTGCCACTTATTTCTAAATTCTTCTTTCATTCCATCATACCATCCCTTCATCTTAGCTTTATGATTAGGGGTTATAGCACTAGGGCATGTGAAGGCTTTAAACCTTTCCATCAGAGACTTATTCTCTAGAGTGTAAGACCACTCCAACTTGCCTCTTGAGTACTTTGACACGTGAATTTTATCAAATACCAAAAAATAAAAGAATAATTCCCCAAGAAAATTTTTTATTACACAGGCAGTGGGCCTTCTCTACATCTACAATAATGTTCTCTACAAAATACTATGAAAAAATATATTTGACCCCCAAGTTTATGGGAAACATACAAGTGTGCCATGTGTACTTATTTCCATCTATCCATACCTCCAACCTTGGTAATAACCAAGCATGTATCCACTCAAAGGATAGGATCGTGAAGACTAGCTATATACATTACATGGCCTTGCTTCTTGTACTGAAGTGTCATTGCAGTCTTCTAAATTTCCTCTTGATCTTCTAAATCTCCATTAAGGTCAGCACCTAAGTATTATATACATGTAACTTGGCTAACTATCTAGGATGTGATCCTCATCTTTCGCACTATAAAATAGAAATAATACTCATGTACATGTGAGATAAAGAACCTAAAGATCTCCACAGGTTTCCCAAAGTAAGGTAGATTAAATCACTAAAAAAATCTAACATTATTAAGTTTATTTCAAATACTAATATCATAATAAAGTTAATTTTGTGTATTCTACCACTCAACCTGATAGTTACACTATAATTCCACTTCAATCTCTAGCTAGCGGTGATTGTAGTCAAAACTTGGCAATTCAACACATTAGACTCCCATTTTTCCATATGCAATACTACTTCAAGATATTGCATATCTTCAATCAATATTGAGGGTAGGGGTGGTTTTGTCACTTTCTTCTTTGCCTTGTGTGTCATCTTAGATTATTTTTTGTTCATTATCTTGGTCTATTTTGGAAATATATCCCTGTGCATGCTAGATTCACTAGGTACTTCTTCTCTTATTATAATTGGTTGTACTTTTGCACCCTCAAAATCCTCTTCCTCTTGAATCACAAGTAATGGATCACTACATTGGGCCTTCTCCTTTGGCCACATCACCTTTTGAGGAGATCTAAGGTTGAGGAATGGTCTCTTGACCCTCCTAAATGAATACATGATTACTACTTTAATTCCCTCAGCTCTCCTACTTCAATATACTCCAATGGCAGATGTCAATACCTACAACCTAAAATTCCTTCAACTATGCTTCTCTAATCACTATTTCACCAATTTTCTTTATTCACAATGATCACCTTACTCCACAACATTCAAACTGGTCACTGAAATTCGATAAACGTTCCTCTTGTAGCTTGAAAACACTCTTTTTAGATCTATAAATTCATGAATTAGTAATAATAAAGTGTAAAAATGATGATTGATTAACCTTTTATAGTATCAAAAGGTAAATTACATTTACTTCCCCATGACCTCCTCCATCATTTCACATATTTAATGCCTCTAATGTTACTACCGTGATTTACATTTGGCACACTTACCATTACACATGATTTGATCACATTTAACACATCTTTCCCATCCCACACTTTTCTCAAAGTGCATGATAGCTATAAAGAATTTAAAAATTTGCATTTTCAAGGTGAGACCCTCATTTCTTTATCATGACACCTCATACCAATTATGCATCGCATCCTGCATATCCACTTGTCCTTATACACTTCCACTTACGTGCCCCATTTTTGTGTGCATTCCTTTCTATTGTTTCCTTGGTGCTTTGTATGTTTACTTCTTTCATACTTTTTAGAACACACTAAAAAATGTTTGTGGTCCTTCATGACATGACAAAGATAATAATAAAGAACTAAGTTTTGATCTAAACATAAGTAAGGGTGCATAACCAATGTCATGCCTTATTGAAAAATAAATCAAAATCCTAAATTAAACTAGTGGCATATGACTTATTAAAAATAAGGAAACATCACTCAAAATGGTAAGTGCAAAGCTAACTACCATTTAAATGTCCTAGAATAAACTAGTCCTCTAACTACTTCATCTTACATGCACCTATGGGATGAATATTTTGAATAATAAATAAGCCATCCCAATGGACACAAAGTTTTCCTGAATGGTGCATGAACTTGGAGTCATAAACCAATACCTACATACCTAGAGAAAAAATCTTATTCTTAACATGTCTATCATGTCAGGCCTTTAATTTCCACTTCTCCACTCTTTGACTCCAATGTACTAGAAAATATATTTCATCCAATTGTAGTAAAGCATCTAGGCATGCTTTCAAATATTCCTCATCATCTAATCAACCAACACATGAAATATGTAAAGAGGGTACAAGGAACTCAACTGTGAGAATGGCTTCAGCACCAAAGATACTCTTGTTTAAATATTTATATGTGGTCCTATATGCCCATAATACTATATAAATGTGATCATCCTAGTCAATATGACCAATATAAAAAATATTTATCGATGTTGACCCAAGATTTTATTGAATGTTTTGGTTATGCCATTAGCTTGAGGGTGGTAAGGTGTAGTCTTATGGTACACAATCATGAACTCAACCAAAAAGATATGGATGGTCTTGTTAAGGAAATGGGTTCCTCTATCACTAGTCAAAGTTAATAGACATCCATACCTTGTAATAATATTCTCCTAAATAAATCTAGTAGTAGTGGTAGCAGTACAATCTTGGATTAGTGTTGCTTCAGCCCAATGAGTGAGGTAATCAGTGGTGGTAATGACACAATGTGCTCTAATATGCCTCCTTATTGGAGTAATGGGGTCAAAAAAATCAACAACCCATTTCTTAAAGGGTTCATGAGCCAGTATCAGATGAAGGGGCATATGATCTATTTGTTTTGATTTACCTATGTGCTGACAAATATCACATTGGTGCACATAAGATTTAGCATCCTTAAAGAGAGTGGGCCACCACAACCCAGCTAATAGAACCTTCCACATTGTAGCATCATAGGCATAATATCCTCTAGTAACACCTTCATGAACCTCTTGAATAACTTTAGTGTGATCATGTTTCATGATGTAGTGGCATGATACTTCATCCCATCCAAGCTTATAAAGGTCACCCCTAATGAGCTAGAAAGGAGTAGCATGAATATCCAGCTACTTTTTCTCCTAAGTGCTAAGGTGGGTTGGTGATAAACCTATATTAAAAAAGCTATGATATCTTCCAATTCCTAAGGCACATGCATGACTTGAAAAATTTACATATCAGGTAGGTCATCCTCAATGACACACATCAATTCACTGAATTCAATGTGTGATAAATGATCAGGTCCATAATTGGCGTTACCTAGTTTCACCATCATAGAAAATTAAAATTCCTAAAAGAGCACAATCCATCAGTAAAATCATTTATGTAACATTGGATTATTCACATGGTATTTTAGTTCTTCGTGGTCTATAAATAAAATGAATAGGGTGGCCAATAAATACTGATGGAACTTTTGAGGCATGTATACCATGGACAAATCTTTACATTTTATAGTTGAGTAATTTTGTTAAGCTAGAGTAAGCTTCTAACTATCAAATTAAATGGGATGATTAAGATTTCCCTCACTAGTTTGATTAAAGATAGGGCCCATTGCCATGCTTAAAGCATCAACATGCACATGAAAGGGATTGATCTAGTCCAGAAGCTAGAAAATTGGGGCAGTGATTAGCTTGTCCTTGAGTGTTATGTATGTCTGTTGGTGAGCATTTATCCATAAGAATTTACCATTATGTTTAAGTAGTTCCTCAAGTGACACTGTGATCTTAGCATATCCCTGAATAAACTTTTGATAATACCATGTGTGTCTTAGAAAGGCATGGACCTTGCATTGGGTGGTCAGCATTAGAAGGCAAAGAATTAATTTAATCTTGGTAAATCCACCAAGAGTCTATCATGATAAATAACATGACCCAACAAAATTACAAATGGAGTAGTAAAAATACCCTTCTTCATATTCAAATAAATTTGAAGTTATCGGCAACACTCAAGCATAAGGTGAAGATTAGCACAATGATCCCACACCAAACCATAGATAGTCTAATCATCCAAGTAACTTGAAATAACTTATGAATAAAATCCTTAAAATCCTCTACCCCTATTTGTGAGAACTAGACCAAAGCATTCTTCAACCTGAAGAGAATCATGTTGTAAGCAAATGAAACCCATTTAGTTCTAAAGGTGGTTTTTAATTTACATTCCTCTATTATCTAGACTTGATGATACCCAAAAAAACCATTAGTGAACTTATAAATCTTGCACCCAACAACTCTTTTTAAGATCTTCTTAGTGAAATGTGTCAAAAGGGTTGTTTACACAAGTAACATTGAGTACTCGATAGTCTACATAAACATAAATACAATTATCCTTCTTGATACTAATCACCATGGGACCCACCCATTTAAACTCATCAATAAGATTGATAACTCTAACGTGTAACATATTATCAATCTCCTATTTAACCCAAGTGCATAGATTAAGATTCATCTAATACAGTCTCTTTTTTATTGATCAAATACCCTTAATTAATTGATGTGAATCTTACCCAATAAATAATGCACTCCTTTCTCAATATAATTGCATGTAAAAATGTCTTGATACTCCTTTAATAGTTCAAAAACCTTGGATATCTCAATATCAAACCAATAATTCCCCCATAATGGCCATCTTGAGCACATCTTTTATGCCAATATTACACTGATCCATCTGGAGTGGCTCTAAATATAGTTGCTAGTCATTTTTTATGGTGTCTCAGACATTGCATGCTCCATACTCAATATGTAAATCCAAGTGATTGATGGATGGATCTGGTGGGTCAAATTTGGTACCTTTGTCAACCTGGTACACAACATTTTATTTATCTTTCCTTATCTATTCCCTCAATGCATAGTCTAGTTGAGAGTCAATCGGTGAATAACGTGAAGCTTTTGTATCAAATTCTTGGAAAATGGACAAGTTATCCTCATGTGTGCCATGTATATTTCATATACAATCTTCAACCAGCATTGGATCACCTATAATAGCTTGATGCATGGCTTATAAGTTCAAGCATAAATCCATGTGAGGAGATGAGTAAAATACTGCCAAAATCATATTACTTTGAAGGATATCTAAAGAATCCATGTCCAATCATCATTCTTAATGTACATACCATACTCTAGCCTAGGTGCATAGACTACCATAGAATGCATGAACCCATATATACTCAGGCAAAGATGTCTCATTTGCATTCCACATGTTTTTTTAGTCCTCGATATGAACCTCTAGATCATTAATGCCATTATAAATTAAGGTTCTGTGAATGTGATTATCATGATGAAAATGATAGTGTATAGTAGAATGAACTCTGTCCCAAGTGATCAAATCATGATGATGAGTTGCCCACCATCAAGTAGTTGTTACTTCAAAAACATGTATAAGTGAGCATATTTATTCATCTTAAAACATATAAAAATCTTCTAGCCACTACACATACTCCTAAACTTCCATTTGACTACGAAATCTAGTTATTTCATCTAACCACATGGGTGGTGTAGCCATAATATGTCCATGAATAACGTGAACAAACTTATGGAATTTAAGTTGTTTGTGTAGAGCATCCTCTAAACTAATAATGTCACCAAAAATTCATCTAATAAGAGCATACTCTCCATGATCCCAATAATTACAAGCATTACTAGTAGTGTCAGATATGGATTGTTCATCCACCCAATGTAATATGCCATCTAGATTAGGATCAATATGTTTAGTTCCCTGAGTAATGATATATATATATGATTTATGTCCTCGTTAGCATTAACTGGCTCAATAAAAAGAGGTCCTTGAGCAAGGTCTAAGGGGATCACATCATGTTGATCATCATTTTCAAAACTTATTTAACACTTTTTTAAGCTCAAGTTGGCATTGTTCACATAACACCAAGGGTGACCCAAAAAAGCCAAAAAATTAACTTCAGCTAACTCAATTACTTCAAAGTCAACCTTGAAAGTGACACCTAAAATTTCAATGGCGGCATCCTTAATAACTCCTATATCAATGCATGAGTCTTATTAGACATGAAAAATACATGTGGAGAGGGATGCAAAGGAGGGTTTATCATCTTTATCTAGGCATATTTAGTGAGTACATTCACCTCTATGTCAGTGTCACCTAGGATATCCTGAATGATCCAACCATCAATAGTTGTATTTACCATGATTTCTTTATCACCCTCCATACTAAGTTGGACATGAGCCTCTTATCATTATGAATTGTTCAATTGATGATCCTCTATATGCTTTAGTGTTTAATAACTTAGCCAATTCCTTAAAAGGGGAACGATGTCTTTGTCAGGAAATAATTTGCATAATTCATGGAATTCATCACACACCGAGTCTTAAAGATTCAAATATTTATATATTTTAGTGTACATAGCATCATCTCTATCCTTAAAGAATTAAATTTCACCTTGTAGCTCTCACACTAAAGTCATTGTGTCATGTAACACTTCTTTTTGTTGTTAAGCATCTAGGTAGTGATTCATACAAGGATCCTCCCATTGAGCCTTGTCAATAAGTGGATTTTAAATGGATTAGGAAAGAACACCACTTTGAGTAGTAATATTAACCTTGGGACCAATCAGAGTAGTAGGGTGTGGTTTCCATTGAGTTGTTGGAGTCTTTTCAATCTGTATCATTCTATCACCCTTCTCATTTTGCTCCTTGGTGATGGCAGTATATAAGTCTAGGCATTCTTCTAGATGATGTTCATTCTTACAAAAAGCACATGTGGGATAAACTAGGTAGTCACGCTAGTAATGCTCTAGAGATCCACATGTGTAGCAAGTTCTAGGAAAAAAATAACCACCTTCATGTCCACAACCATGACCTTTATAAGACCAAATTCCACCATTGTCTTGGTTGTTAGTAACATAGGTCTGATGAGTACCACACACATGCACCTTTTGAATCTCATTAATAAGGTGATAATAATTGGTATCATTAGTATATGCATCACATATTTTATAATATGAGGATACCTTTTATTGTGTAGCATGCTGAAGTAGGGGTAATCCCTCACATCATGGTTTTCTTAGAAAATCTCAAAAGACTGCTTCACCATGGTGCAAATACTCTCTCTGGGATAATTATTCCTATTATGACCTTAATTTTCATAGTCAACACACAATAAACCACTTTAGTATCTTGAGTACTATTCATAGTGAGCTTCTCCAACTGAGATGTCATAGCAGTAATTTAGGCTTCCATAAAGGGACTAATCCTTCTATCTATACATCTAATGACTTTGTCATGAAGGTCAACTTCTAAGGCCTCTCATAAGTCAATGAAGGTCTTCTAGAATAGTATGCATCGAAAGGGAAGTAATAAGCCTTCTAAAAAGCACTAGGCATGTTGAGTTGCATATATCTCAAATGATAGGTTAGAAATAAGCATTTTAAAATGTGCATCATACTCGTGCACACTATCAATGATTTATTATTTAATATCCTCCAAGGTAGAAATACTTTGTTGTCTAAACTCTAGGATATCAAATTCCTAGAGAAAATCTACCTTCAACTACTCATAATTTACCACAACTTATTATGGATTAAACTTCTAATACCACTTATGCACATGGTCTAAATGAGTACTGGAAAATTGAGTTACCTTTCATTTAGTAAAATTAATGCCATGTGCTCACCAGATACATTCACACTTGTGAACATGTTCTACTACATTTTCATTTCCATAATACTCAATTAGATGGAATGACATCTCATACTAAATGGTGGGTGGAGTGGGTGATATTAAATGAGCTTTTTGTGATGTACTTCCAGTCCCTCTTGGACCTTGTAGGGGAGGTCCACTAATACCTCTAGATATTTTGGCTGAACCACCACCTATACCACCTCCCACACCTCATCACCTGATATGTTGGGTAAAAAAGTAGGCTAATTAACTATAGAAGGACTGGTACTCTTCTCACTATCTATACTTGGTCCACCAAGCATTACGAACTAAGCCATAAGGTTGACTTATAATGGAAAATAAATTAATAAAAAACTACTATCTTGATCATATACTATAAAAGTATCTTTAATAGGTTTAGATTTTGACTTTGCACTATCTATATCCCAATTTCTTACAAGAACATTATCTAACTCAAAAGGCATGAGCATGCACTATGGGTGGGGAACTAGGCCTGTCCAGATTGGGTTTTGTAGTCACCAATGTTCGATTTGTTTCTCATGCATGTACTTACACTAGTGTTAGATGCAATCATGTGGTTGGGGAGTCCTCATTATGCCTTTCTACCTCACTGAGGATCCTCACAACACTTCTTGAGTCTGCTTGACCCCTCCCTAGTTATTTTTGAACATATCCCTTTGCCTAGCCTCATCCTACTTATGCTTCTACAACTCCTACTAACTAGTTACCATGTTGAACCAAAAATCTTACATTAAAGTGTGCACCTTCATTTCACCACCAACTAAGATGCTCATGCGAGAGAGAGTTTATCCATCTATGTAAAAGTTTTCAATTCCTGAATCAACTATAATTCTTAATCTCTAACGAGAACTATCTAAGATACCTTCCATGTGGCTCTTGAGGAAGTTAAATTGAGCTTATTATGGACAAAAGTAAATTAAGATTACATATTATAAAATATAACTATTCAAGGTTCCTTGCAACCAAACATACACCATACACAACTAGGGCATTCCTAATCTTTCTAAGGATAATTGATGCTCTACTAACTAGGAGATATTCCATTTGTAGTTCCTTGAATATTCTTGTGCATACATTTAAATCCAAACATGCAGGTAAATAGGCACTTATGCAAATAAATATTCATAGAGTGATTCATAAAGGTTTTATTCTACCCATGTGTGCAAAGAAAGTCTTGGTTCAAGATACTAAAGTGCAAAATTATCTTTTATAGTAGTAACCTAATGCTTAACCTTTTCCAAAGAAAGCCATTCGATCATCTTCCCACCATTGTGAAAATAAGCACTATGTGTCTTGGCAATGGAACCAAAAAGTTTTGGCTCTTTTCCTTTAGTCTAGCATATATTTTCCCTAGTTGCATGCATAAGAAAACAAGAGTTCCAACAAGCTAGTGTGATGACATATCATGCAATAAAAAAAAATTCATGCATTCACCAAAAACATGTAGCTTAAGATTAGTTCCCATGGGTTTTATCATGCAAAGGTGTATTCATTTACTTTGCTAAGCTAGGGAACCTGAACAAGCACTTCTTATAAACTCATACTTAGTTCTATTATAATCAAGAACAAATTACATAAGTATTTCATCAACATAAGATTCCTTTCATTACATTCATAAGTTATGTCAAGATTAAAATGATTCCAAAATTACAATGATCAACAATCATACTAAGTAAAATAAGAGTTTATTTATACATGGTTTACCCTGACCATTAATTACAAAAGTAAATACAAAAAATATGACTCACGAATGACCATTAACAAAAATGAGTCTTGGAAAACTATTTACAATGAATTCCTCAAGACTCAAGCCTAATTACCCCTATATGTTCTCTCTATGCTAGATCATCATCATTGCTCACCTATATTCTTGTGGGCCAATGCTAGATTTGGGCTTGACTTATTCTTCTCCAACGTTCATGTGAATCATTCCCTAACCATCTCAGCTTTCCTCATCTTTAACTAATATCTAAGTCATACATTCTTAGGTTCTCTATATACAATGCTTCCTTGTTCCACATGAATTGCCTCATCCACACCATGGTCTTCCACATTATGTCTCTCCTACGTTGTTTGTCTTCAAAAATTACTTAGCCCAAATTGATTCAAAATTGAGGGCCCAACAACAAGCTATATGTAAGAGACATCTCAAAGCTCCTTATAGAAAATATAGGACCGAGATCTACAATGGAATCCCACATTATTACTCCAACCCTTAGCTATAATTACAACTAAATATAATAATTACCATAATTCAATTCATAGGATTTTGACCTAAATAGAAATGAGATAATTGTATTAAGTAAATAATTAATATTACCTCCAACAAAGTAGCACTTGTTTTCACTATGACTTGGTTCTGCTAAAGTCACTCAATATCAAATCACATAACAATAATCACAACTTTTATTATTAACTAATTTATAATATTTAGTGTGATCATATATTTAGTGTGAGTATGAATAGGTGAGTAATAATAAAATATTGTTTTGTCAGTGATTTGGTAAACAAATCACATAGAGATATTGAGAGATTTTAGCTTATATGTAAGATAGTGAGTTGTTATAACAACTCAGCTATTCTAAGAGAGTGGTCATAGGAAAACTCTTATAAATATGTAAAACTTATTATTTATTAATTTTGAAGATGAATGATTGATTTAGAACACATTTGTGTTTTGAGCCTTTGACTCTCATTGAATATAAGGTAAAATATATTTTTGGTATCAGAGCAAGCACCCTAAAGTACCTTTCTATAATTTAGGGCTTGTTCTTCACAAGGTGTTTAGAGTGAAAACCACATCCATTTTCCTTACCATTTGAAAGGCCTTATTTATTTTTGAAAGTGGTAATGTAGTGCAGACCACTACAAGTTTTGTTGGCATTCTAAAAGATTTTTGTAAATTTTATATATATATATATATATATATATATATATATATATATATATATATATATATATATATATATATATATATATATATATATATATATATATATATATATATATATATATATATATGTATATATATATATATGTATATATATGTATGTATGTATGTATATATATGTATGTATGTATGTATATGTCAGGGTTTACATCATAAAATAACATTTATAAAGTTGTAAAATCTCATACAAGTTCTTTTGTGGACTTTGATTTTAAATATTTATTTTTACAAATATAGATTACAATCACTTATTCATTGGATTCTTTGGATTCACTTGAGTCCCATCCCTGACATATTTTTATAATTCAACAACCTAGCTTAATGCACAGTGGAAGGAGCATTCTCTTTTGTCATATTATAGAGTCTAAATCCCTACATGTTATTAGGATATAGCATCAAATAATGTTTAAATCATTTCCATTACTCATTCATGCCTTTCTGTATAGATCAGGGTCAAATTTATCAAATTGTTTATCATTGTCTTGAGCCAATCCAACATCAAGATCCACTTGACTACATTTTTTTTATCTACTCCTTTGGAATGTTAACTAAGCATAATAGTATGTTTGATCCTGATAGAGATATAATGATAAGTGTATTTATGAGGTATCATGGGTTGATCCAACCTACAAGATTAAACTAGACTAGAAAAAACACTAACCTAGGGTTTAATTTACTCTCCTTTACTACACAATGAGCATACCAAGTTCTCTATGAGCTCGAGCCAACATTCATCTCCACATCACCCACCTTGGCCTAAAGCTGCTATAAAAAGATCTCATTCCTAAAATGCCAACATTGACATGATCCTCGTCATTCAAATTATCACTACCATTTTCTAGTGTCATATAAGTATTATGTGATATTAATTTGTTATTTTTTGGTAACCTTTGGTTTTTTTTAATAAATGGTTTTATGTATTCTAGGTATCATATGTCAAGTTCTTGTTTTTAATTTTAGTTTTGGTAAATATTGGTATTGTAATCACCTAAAAGTGGTAATGGGATGTTAAGAGTGTCACTTGAGTTAACCCTTGGCTTGCCAACCATAGACCTATCCTTGAGCATTAGACTTACTTTTCTAGTCATTTAGCAAACCATAGTCACCTACAACTAGGAAAAACATAGTCCAAAAATTACCATCTTAGATCCCAATACAAATTGCTTATAGTATGTAAAGAGGAAATTAGTGCTAGATTTGAGACACTATAGCCACATGGCGCTAGTGTCCCCAACTGGGCACTACTATCCTTATCCCCAACTCTTCCCAAAAGATAATTTTTCAAATGTGTGCCCCTCATTAGGTTGGACTAAGATTATTTTCTTATTTTCACAATAAATAGAACCCTATAAATATAAGTCTAATTCACCTCTATTCACTACATGGAAACTAGATGCAAAAGTTATTCAACCAAAGACAAAGTTGAGCAAAATTAAGGTATTTGATCCCTATTTTGCCCTACTTTCTACATACTACCATCTATAGTAACCCTAAGCCTATTTTTTTAACATTTAAAAGCTCAAGAAATTCAAGGCATCCAAGGCCACTCTCGTTCTAGCATTCACTTGCACTTACATCAAACACTAGGTGGGGGAACTACGTCAGGCTTGATCTCTCTTTAGAGTATTGGTATGTAGGCTACTATCTACATAGTAGAGTGTTGAGGATGTTCAATCCATCCAATTAACACACACAAAATTATTGTTCATGCCATACTTGAAAGGAGGATTAGGGTTTTCACATTAAACCAAGTTTTTCAGGCACAACACAGAGTTTCAAGTTTCATGCATGTAGGAATATGACATATAGACATAGGTATAGGTGCACCAAAAAAATAGGAAGTCTTGCAAAGGGGACATTAGTTACACATTGAAGACACTACACATAAATGGTCATACTATCCATACTGGGTGTTACTGTATAATTAGTAGATGAACATCATAATCCTATTGACAACATAGATAACTACCCAGATCTCAACTTTCATAACCTAAATCATCTCTAATAGTCAGTTTTCAAATAAGTATCTATTTATGCCTATTTATTGTTATTATTAGAAAGTTAAACAAGGTCAAAAGTCATAACAAATTAGTACTTAATTATTGCAAATTTATTTGACCGATTTAGACATCTCAACCCTTTAATCTAAACATAGGATTTTCATTATAAAACTATAAAAGGTTAAATCATTTTCTGACCCCATCTTACTTTAAATATTGCTTCAAACTTTAGTTTGTATTATTCCAAATTTTTGTGCAACAAATTAGGACTGAATACTTCTAATTTTCTTCTTTTATTAGACAACCTAGCTAATTAAATCAATTTCATATTGGGGTTTTAATTTATTTGAATATAATTTAAATTTGGTACAAAGAAACCCTAGATTCAAAAAACCCTAAACCTAGACACACTTAGGGTTTGTATCCTTTTCTATTTATAGTCAAATTTTATTTCCAAAAATCAAATTTTAGATTCATATATCTTATGATTCATATAATCATTATCATAATGATATAATAAATCAATCAATTTTTGTTGTAAAGTCTAATACTTTCATTTACATGCTTATTCCCTTTAATTTAGAATGAACTCAGAAAAGACACAAACACATGTATAGATGATGCTTTATATCAATTGAAATATGTGTCATTTATCATAACATGTTATCTTTCTCCTATTTGGAATTCCATTAACAATCAAACCCATATACATATAGAGGATTTAGCATATAAGCTAACAACTATGTTTCAATCTTCAATGTCATATCTTATGCACAGGAAAGAATCTCCTTCTCCTCCTCATCTCTAGAGGGTGATGGCTACTTTCCATCTAACCAAGTCCATGTTATCATTCCTCCATGAGATAAAGAAGCATATAACACTATCACTAATTCCCCTACTCAGCCTATTCACACCTCCTCCCTAAGGGGTGTGTGACTACATGTTCAAACAGAAACAGCTAGGGTTTGCACTTGTGAGACTATATGTGATCAATAATAAGTATGAGAAATATAATTGTAGGTTTCCAAAATTAGAATCAACTATTATATGAAAAAATTACAACATTGGAAACTTAATTTACAAGACAAATTCCTCTCGAGCATAATAGTGTAAATCATGTATATACATCTTCACATCATTAATTTGTGGTAAATAATTATACATATCAAAACATAAAATCACAAAAAAAGTACATCTACAACTAGTGATTCAAAAATCATTAAAAGTTCAAATAAGAGTTCAAGTGAGACACTCAGGGAAATGATTAAATCTAATTTGATCAACCTACCTCCTCTATACCCAATGAGGAGATCTAGATAATTTTATGCATATCATAGAATGCACAGGCACCACATTGATTCATGTTTATCATTGAAAAGTAAAATACAATAGATAATGGATATAGATGACTCACACACTGACACTTCATCCACATAACATATAATAACACATCTACTAATTCAAAAAGGGTATAACTAAAAAATAGTACAAAAATGGTTACCAAAACATAACTCAGAACAACAAAAGGTTAAAAACCACAATTAGATCAAGAAATAGTACAATAAGCATAGATAAATCAATCAAATCTACCTTTCCAAAAGGAGGCTCAACATTCAATATGGTATAATTTTGGTCACAAATATATAAAATAGTTTAATTATCATGTTCAAGCTTTGGGAAAATAGGCCCAAGGCATCACTTCTACTATTCTAATAGTTGATAATATTGGTCAACAGGATTTGGGATTTATTGAACATCCTAAGGCACATCATTCACAGATATAATTTATCAAGGCAAAACATCTAGATACATAGGACATGTTATAGATAGAGCAAAATCTTAAGTTATAAATTCAAAATCATGCTCAACCTAAAAGCATTCTCAAAATAAGTTTTCTAGCAAAAGAGCCTCCAAAACACCATATGTCTACAATAATTACAGTTTCAAATGGAAAAATCACAATCAATATGCCAAAGCGTAATTCATAAAGGTTAACTCCATAGTATGAGGCATTTCCCTCTATCATTCCAAGTTATTATGATTTTGATCATGAGCAATATTATGATTCCAATGATGACCAATAATCAGAGTCTTATTGTAATGACATTCAACTATAGCATAAAAATCACACTACATGAGAGATTATCATTCATATTTTTGACATAGGCCATGGTGATGTGAGTCTCCCATGAGACACATTGGTTAGTCTGGTTCCTACTCTTGTACATACTTCTTTCTCTCTCCCACTTCTTGTACATAGTTTATGTTCATTTGCTTATACATAAATTATACTCAGAAAAAACAAAAATAATATAACATATCAAAATACAAAAACATTCAAATATTTAATAAACACAAAATTTATAGATTGTATGCATTGATATGTTTACATTTATAATACTTTCTACATATTGCATATTGCTAGTTATCTTAGTATAGCCAGTCTTATCATACACATATGCTTCAGTTCTTATTGATTGTTTGCATAATTCAGATAAGACTCCTATCCATTACACTAATTCAAACTAGTTATCATCTACCTATTAAGGTAATTTACACTGATACAAGTTTATACATTTGATGCATCTACCCACTTGTGGCATCTCATACACAGTTACTATAACCAGAATCTATGTTATATACTATACATTCCAATTTAATAATTGATTTATATTTATATTGATCATTATTCCTCATTGCTAAGATTTTTTTCCAACTATCACTAGTTAGACTTAGTATATATGCATCCTACCATCTACATAGATTTGTACTGCATATTTATACGTGCTTTCATTTCTAGTTCCTATATTAGAACCGATTGTGTTTCTTATGTTTCTTCCATCTTCGATCGTATTTGAATATGCCATTATTATTTATATTTTATGCCACTTCTTTATTTGTATGCCCTAGACATGTGCCCATGTCCCTTGTGTGTGCTTTCCTACTTTTATATGCAGACATTGAACAATGTCCTTCTTTGTGGCTCTATGCCAAATTGCTTGTTGCTTGTGTATATAGACATTTGAACATGTCCTTATATGCCTTCATTCTTAGATCTAGTGATATGTGCCCATGTCCCTTATATTATGGCCCCTTGGCCTATCTTTTGCATGCCTCATGTGCTTGTCTGTTTGCTTCCTTCTATGTTTTTATACCATGACACTTGTATTTTTTTGTTACACACACATACTAGTTTTCATTGCCATGAGAGATATCATGCATCTACCTATCCCACTTGGGTGTCATGATGGACATAATGCCCCATCACCTTAGGTAGTTATTTAGATTTTACTATTATAAATTGATTACATCTATCTTGACACCCTTATACAGTGCTATGTTACAACATAATTCTTACATCTCTTACTTATGCTTAGATACATTTGCATTTGAATGTTATATTTATACATTATATTGGGATATCATGCACATGCTCTAGTTAACACATTTTGTAGAGCTACTTCTTTAGATGGCATTTCTTACACATGTTTCATATGTACCCTAAAAAGAGGGGGCATTCATAGGGCTTTATCACAAAGATCAGGCTCCTACTTTGCTTTTCATAGTCAAATTTCAGCACATAGGCTCAGTTTCAGACATCAGACTCATGACAAACATAGAATAGAACAGAGATTTAGAATTCAATCTAGATCACTCAAAAATTAGACCAAGTAATAATTAGCACCTAAATTGGGACACTAGTACCAAAAGGTGCTACTATCCACTATAGGGCACTACTATTCAATAGTCCTACCTTCAGGATAGTCTAAATCATTTAGACTAGTACACCAAGAATAGTATAGATTTTCATAGATATAATCACATGTTTAGCAGTTACATTCAGATTTAGCTTAGATACATTCATTTTAGCTCATATTCATAACATTTACTCCTATTTGGGGGCATCATGTATAGCATTATCACTCATATATTTACATGATTTACACAGGTTCAGCTATTACATACTTGATTTAGATTCAGTATACTTAGATACTAGATTAGGGGTGTGTGCATGAAACATAATTCCATATACTTAGCTTCAAATAGGTTGATCAGATGGAATGGTAAATTACATGTCATTCTCTATGTTGTATACACTTGATATCACATTCTAGGTTGTCACCAGATTTATGCCTTACTCTGTCTATAGTGGTTGGCATTCTTGAGTGGCCCAAAGCTGCCTAATATACCTGAGTGGCTAGATAACTGAATACATAGTTAGATTTACTCAGTTAGATACTTTTATCACTTTGTGTAGTATAATTATAGATGCATCTACTTCACATAGGTGGGAAATGATGGATTCATGGCCTACTTGAGTTCTTGAGCCACCTGCATGAGAGGGTTAGACACACTTACATTCTTATCCAAGATATTCACAGAGATTAGGATCCATCAATCAAGGGTGGGAAATGGTGGAGTCAAAATTGGGTTGAGTTATTGAGCCACCCATATAAGGATTGAGTAAGCCATCATCTCAGTTTAAGTTATTAAATAATATGATCACTATATAAACTCATACACACATGTTATCATCAAGCTCATGCATTGGTTAATGTACCTAATGAGGTGTATTCATTAATTTCCTATTTATTTACTTAGCTTTACTTAGTTATTTCATTTTATCATAGTCTTTTGCTTTTGATCATCTCTTAAGTAAGGACTAATTTTTGTATGTTTCATTACAGGACATTACTTTGGATCATGTTTCACATACACTGACCTAGATGTGCATACTCAAACTTAGCTACATGGGCTTCACTTCTAAGGTAAGTCTAGGTATGCTTATTTTTCCTTTATCCTAACTATGTCACTTTGTTTCATTACAAGCATAAAGGGGGGAAAATGTAATCACCTGAAAGTGTTAATTAGATGCTAAGAGTGTCGATTGAGTTAACATATCCCTAGGCTACCCATAGACCTATCCTTGAGCATTGGACTTACTTTTCTAATCATTCAACATATCACAGTCACCTAAAGCTAGTCAAAACATAGTCCCATAACTATCATCTCATATCCAAATCCAAATTGCTTGATAGTCTACAAAGAGAACATTAGCACCACATTTGGGACATGACAGTTACATGGTGCTAGTGCCCCCAAATGGGCACTACTATAGTTAGCCCTATATCTTCCTAACAAATACTTTTTCAAATGTGTGCCCCTCCTAAGGTTGGCCTAAGCTTTTTTTTTAATCCACAAAGTAATAATAACCCTATAAATACAAGTCTAATTCACCTCTATTCACCAGATGGAAAATAGATGCAAAAGTTATTCAAACTAAAGATAAAGTTGAGAAAAAATATGTTATTTGATCCCTATTCTACCTTACTTTATGCATACTACCATCTACAACATCTTTAAGCCTAGTTTTCAAATATTTTAAAGGTTAAGCACATTCAAGTCAGCCAAGGCCACTCTCATTCTAGAATTCATTTGCACTTGTATCAAGCACTAGGTCAAAGAATTACATTGATCTTGATCCCTCTTTAGAGTATTGATATGTAGGAAAATCTCTACACAACAGGGTGTTGAGGATGTCTAGTCCATCCTACTAACACACACAATTATTTCTCATTCCATACTTGTAAGGAGGATTGGGGTTTGCACATTAAATCAGATTTTATAGGCACAACACATAGCTCTAGGTTTCATACATACATGAATAGGACATACAGACACAGTTATAGGTGCTCTTAGAAAATAAGAACAATCCTATAAATGGGATATTAACACCATATTGAGGACACTACACATAGATAGCAATACTATCCATACTGGGTGCTATTATCTAGTGAGTAGATGAACATTAGAATCCTATTGATGACACAAATAACTACCCAGATCTTAGCCTTCAGAACCTAGATCATTCATGATAATTAATTTTTAGATAACTATCTATTTATGCCTATTTATTTCTATTATTATAAAGTCAACAGGTCAAAAGTCATAACAAATTAGTACTTAATTGTTGTATATTTATCTGGTTGATTTAGACATCTTAGCCTTTTAGTCTAAACATAGAATTTTCATTGTAAAACCCTAAAAGGTTAAACCAGGTATTAGGTCTTATCAAATTTGTGGTATTGCTTTTGTATAAGTGGATTTAATTAGTCTATCATTTTTTATTTAGTTTTGTTAATGAAAAATTATAATTGTTAGTGTTTAATTTTTAGTTTGGTTTATAATTTTTATGTTTTATTATTTTGATTTAATATTATGGTTTTAGATTATTATATGTTTGAGATTTTTTTAATTAATTAATAATATTTATTATTATTTATTTCTTTAAGTTAAGTTCATTGGTGGAGTTTTATATTCATTTATTATTTAAGCTTAGTATTTTAAGTTTGGGGTTACTTTTTATTAAATTTTAGTGTCTTTTGTTTTGGTCATAAGTCCATCCTTTTCATAATAAGTGGTCGGTATTTATAACTTCTGAGTACATTTATTCTATGTTATCTAAAATTTTAAATAATTGTATGTTGATATATAAATGTTTTTTCAAATAAAACATGGTCTTCAAAGTGATATTCTCCTTGTTTGTAAAAAATGCATTCTCTGGTTAACCCAACATCCGCAAGATAAAATTGTGGTGGTGGGTGGGGGTGGGGGTGGTGGATAATATAAAGGTATATATTCATGTGGTTTTGTTTACTCCCATGTTCACACTAGGGGAGGGAATGTTTAGATTATTTAGTGTGATCATATATTTAGTGTGAGTATAAATAGGTGAATAATAATAAAATTTATTATTTTAAGTGATTTGGTAAACAAATCACATAGAGATATTGAGAGATTGTAGGTTATATGTAAAATAGTGATTTGTTAGAACAACTAAGCTATTCTAGGAGAGTGGCTCTAGGATAACTATAAATATGTAAACCTTATTACTAATTAATTTTAAAGATGATTGATTGATTAAGAATATGTTTGTGCTTTGAACCTTTAGATCTTGCTGAATATAGGGTAAAATCTAAATAACTTACACTACCAATAATTTCAATTGTAAGATACAGTTGTGTAAGATTAAATCTCATGAGATTTCAATAAATTTCACTAGAACGTAGTATATTTTCAGTGTCTTGTTAAAAATTATAACTTCCATTAAGGGGAGAAGGAGAAGAAATGATATGACCATGATAGGGTAGTCCCACACATCTAAATTATATGCATAGCATTTATCCATTTCTTACAATGAGCCTAGGTCTTAATAATTCAATAAGCATACGACACATAACCATAAATTTTTATAATAGTAGTCTACAGTCAAATCACATAATGTGTTTTAACGACAAGGATGCAATACTTCCCTTTTCAAGCCAAGTTTTTATCAATAGAGAAAAAACCATATTGTGATAAATTAATAATTTAGACTACTCCAAATTCAATTCAAAATTTAACATTAATGTGGTCTTAATTATAACTAATGATCAGACCTAAAATTATAAATTTGTAATATGTTTTTAACCTCAAAATTATAATATTGTAAAATTTTGTTATAACTAACAACTAAGTATAATGAAAATAATATTTTATCACAACCACCCAACCAAATAATTATTATATGATAGCATGCTACAACAATATTTTGGATCCCAATATGTATAAATTTAAAAATCTAATTTCATTTAATTGGTTACAAAGGCAAGAACAAAATACTTCTAGAGGATAAACAAGCATTTAACTATGTGAATACTTATAATGTCAAGCAAAAACTTAATGCAATGAAAATAAACATTGTATATAAAATAATGCCAAACACCATTGAATTAAAGTGTTTCATAATAATATTACTTCCAATAGTATACTCATAAATCATTGATTTCCAAATTAGCCACAAGAAGGTAGAAGTCAATACAATTGTTATAGCTCAAATTTTCACCCTATGAGAGGGTGATTCAATCCCTATCAACTTAAGGTATGTAATGGGATTGACCCTAGGTTGTGGGTGACCTTCAAGTGGATCAAACCTATATATATATTCCCCACTTTTCCATGTCAAGCAAATAGTGTAGTTGGTTAGTTTAGGTGTTGTACTTTAGGAACTATTTGCTTGACATGGAAAAGTGGGGAATATATATATATAAGGATAGTTCCTAAAGTACAACACCTAAACTAACCAACTACACTATTTGCTTGACATGGAAAAGTGGGGAATGTATACTAAAATTAGAAATATAACTTGAAAGTGATACACCAAACATGAATCCCTCATCTTTTTGAGGATGCACTATGAAACATTAGACTACAATATGATCATACTACTCTAAAACAGTCTCAATCACACTAGTGTTTCAATATGAAGATTGGGGAGATTGCAAAGGTATTAGGATGATCAACCAAGAGATGATAATAGCAAACACCAATGTTTTATTAGGTTTTATAACTAATAAAACTACTTAAAACACTTCATATGACCTTTGAGAGGGATAATTTGCATAAGGCATTAATATGAAGGACAAATACAAGGACTACAACACTATCACTAAGCATTCATCAATACAACATACTCAAATTCACTATTTATAAATATGTGATAGAATATCCAGCTTTAATTCATTTCAACAAGCAAGTACAAGACTTAATTTTGGTAGGGATTTTCCATAACCAATGTGAGGATCCCTTACAAGGCCAAAAATGGCTTTTTATATAGGGAATTATGAAGAGAGAGGGGGGTGTAGAATGTGAAGATTGATAAGTTCCATGTGAGAGTTACAACAAGGAGTATTTATTAAATATTCAAAATATACTTCCAAAGCCATGTGTCTCTCTTTTAAAGATACTTCATCCTCCAAGTGGCATAAGAATTAGAACTTGGCTTGACACCTTGACCATCTTCTTGAAAATTGCCCTTCCTTGCATAAAAAGAGTGACAAATAGACTTATCAATCATAAATTCACCATTAATTCCTTAAGGCCTTCTCATTTGACACCTTACCATTCAATAATAAACTCCTCTAATCTAGCCCTTCATCATTCATATGCCTAAGTGTCTTTCACTTCCCATGCCTAGCTTAGTCCAAGTGGCTCAAAACTTGAGTTCATCTTATCCAAGTCACTTTATCTCAATGGATGGCCTTAAAATATATTATCAGACCTAAAACAATCCATTTTGGTTCCTAAAACAACTCCCAAGATTCCATTTTTCTCCTCAAGCTTTCATTAGGCCTATTTTCCTTGTAGCCCTAAAAACCTATAAACCTCCTTATGTATAATAATGTACAAAGGTTACTAAGAATATGATAACATATTTGAGGACCCAGTATCCCTTTATAGCTTCATGTTCAGATTCTAAGTGGAAGTCCGTTTGTTTGCCTCTCTCTCTCCTCAATTAGGCCTCCTTGCCTAGAAGCCTTTTTCTGCTCTAAACCTCTCCCACACATGTGAAACCACCCAAAATCATGTGATTAACTTTAATTTTACTATCACCAAACTCCATGTAAAATTTGAGGCCCTAAGACCCTATGGAAGTGTGAGAACCATGAAATGGCCTAGCCACCTAGTCTCATTTTAGGCCTATTTGAGTCTGCTTTAGAAAATGAGATTTATTTTACCACTTTCAAAATATCCTATGGATATTTTTTGTTTTTCAATTATTAAATACATCTTAGGTAACCTCCTCCAATGGTTGTAAATTTCTCATCTATCCAAAACCCCTACAAAACACCAAAAACCATGTAAAATAGTGCATTTATTACAGTTTGTACAACTTCAAGTATAGAAAAATTACTCATGGATAATATAATTGGAGTAATAAAAAACATATAGGAGGTTTCAAAATAAAACTAGGTCATTTCATGTGCTTTATATGTCCATTTCTCTTGACCGGTCACTATTAGGGTTTCAAAAGGGTTTAGAGTGGTTCTGGTTCTTAAGGATTGTTCATAAAGAATAACTACTACTTATCTCTCCTAGTGACATAATATTATATTTATGGTACCCCTCCATCACCTAAAAATATCACTAGGTCCCATGCAAAACCTCATGAAAGTTCTAAGAGTGAGAAGTTGACTCTCGAGTTACAAGCAAGCCATTTGAGAGGGGTCTGAGCTCTTAACCTTTGTTCATGCATGTTAGAGACTCAATATAAAAAATTATGACACAATAATTAATTTTTTTATACCCCTTTATCATCATTTAATACCATTATCTTCTATGTATAATGTCATGGTTACAACAAGTGAGATAAAATTGGTCTTCAAATGTAGTCCTGTGTTAGGAGAGCTCAAGGTGTCTTAAGAGGTCAAACTAAAATTTTCTTTGCTATATCCTATTTATGATAAATATTTAGGTTCTATGATAATATTTTATATCTTTCAATTCCCCAAATAATTCACTTTATCCTCAACAAGTCACTTTGTTCATGACTATCCATATGGGCATGTGTGGGTCTCAGGGTTGTTTGGCCTAGAACAGAGCCTATCTTCATTATATCTCTTGTTATCAGGTATAAGGATATAAATGATATATTTATTAAACTATGAAACCATTTTCAAATTAATTTCATCCCTCAAACCTTCTCTTTTCATGTTATACAAATGACTCTCACTCAGTCAGGCAAGCAGGCCTGTGTGTGGGTTGGGTTGTAAAGGTCTAGACAAACTTTCTATATTATTTTACCTCTATAATCCTAGGAATTCGTATAACTTGGATATGTTTCATCACTTTATAACTCTTCATATCATTCAAACCATCCTCTTTACTTCTTTCTTCCACTCTAAACAACAATTCTCATCCAATCAAGTGGGTAGGCCTGAGTATGGTATTATTGATTGTGTATAGAGGTTTTGAACTTTATTTTTGACCAACCTCATTTGTCATTTCTTCAAATTTACTTTTATTTTCAAATTAACCTATGAATTATATGTTCACTTGAGATATACCTCAAATATTTTCATAGACATTTTTCTCCTTACTCAGGCTTGAAACCAATATGCCTCTTCCTAGCAACCTATAGATGCTTATTAGGATGATCTGACTATATTCTAAGGGTTTCAGGTCTCTCCACCCTAAGTCATTGAGAATCCAAATTATTTATTTCTACATTATTAAGGACATGAAACTCTTTTGGAACTCTACCACCTTTCCAAAATTCCACACTTTGATTGCATACATTTTACCTCTCATGTTTGTTTACACCATGGCTAAAAGTGATTATTTTAGAGTATTGACTAGATTTTAGTTTTAAGGTCTTCAATTTCCATTCTTTTACAATTAAAAAATTTGTCTCATTGTTGATATTTAAACACCCTTCTTTATCATTCCCAAACCATTATGAATTATTAATATACAGTATTTAAGGTTGCCTTCTCAAAGTGGTTGTAGGTGTCAATTTGAAAAGGGTTTGAGCATTAAGACTTGAAATTTAACCTTGAAATCTATCATGACACTTAAAAATTAGCCAAAATCATTGAGATTTACTTCTCATATATTCATAAGGTTCATGTTATATCCCAAAGTTTCAACCTTGAGAAGTCAAGTAGACCTTCTCAAATTTGGGATAGCATGGAACTATCTTTGCAAATAGGCAAGCTACTATAAGAGATAGATCTCTAGATTTGAAAGGGCTAGCTTCCTTGGTCTATATTTTAAGTTCACACACTAAAATAGGATAATCACTATTAGGGGTGAAAATTGAATAAGGAAACATAAAGTAACCTAAACTAATGAAGGTGATACACCAAAGGTAAGTCCACAAAAGACACTTGCATCTACACTAAGAAATAAGACTGCTAAAATTAACCTCAACTCAATGTTCTTCTAGCATAAGTGTTTCTACATGGAGGTAAATTGCTATGCATATCCACAAGTGGGTGAAAAGGAGGTATAATATTAGACACTACTTGTCTCTTTCATACTTAAAAACACACTTATCAAACACTTAAACTTCATGAGACCTCTTAGAAGAGATATCACTCACACAAAACATGCAAAAGCAGAATGAAAGCAAGGAGAAGACATTCATCACTTATCAACCACATAAACCACTTGACATATATTTAATCAACAAATTATATAAATTAAACTAGCTTCATAACTTTATTCAAAGACAAATCAATATGTCAAACCAGTAGGGCTTCACCATACCAATTGTGGATTCTTTTACAATGCCAAAATGGCTTGCATATATAGAGCATAGGAGAGGAGAGAGAAGAAGAGAAGTTAAACAGTCACAATTCCAAAGTGTCATGACTTGAAAACTAGTTACAATGTAAGATAATGAAGTCAAAAATAGGTCATTAAGTCCTCTTCAACAATTGTCCATCACAACATGACATATCCTTGAGGTTGGCATAGAGACACTCCTTGGTTCTTCTTTAAACTACCTTTCTCCATGAGGAGTCACTTGACAGTCCAGAACTACCTCTAGAAGTTGTTGAAACATGTTTCCTAACTTTGGAATTTGGAAACAAAATTTTGATATCCCTTAGACACCCTTCAAATAATGAACTTATTTATGCCACTTGTCATTCACACCGTTGTAATTGCTCACTAGCCTTTTAGGCCTAATTCACACACTTGTCACTGTGGTAACTTGCAGTTGTCAAAGGAGATTAGTTGTAGAGATTTTAGACACTTATTTAATACCTTTTTGTCCTTTGGTCCATTGTAGACTTTAATTAAAACTTCAAAAAATAGTTCTCATCTCCAACTTAGATAGTCCACTAGTAGGAATGGTATTGCCTACACCTTGAGAGTTTTGAGGTATGAAAGAACTCCTAACATTCTAACCTCTTTGAGATACCTCTGCATTTATAATTGTAATAGACATAACTTCTCTTTGATATGTTTTGACATTCATTGATTGACTATTATCATCCCCTTGAACTTCTTCAACTGCCTTTCTCTTGCTTCTTGTGTTTGTAGCTATAGGACTTGCATCTATGCTTGATTTCCCTTGATAATTGATAGCACATGAGTCCTCTTAATGACAATTGACCAATGTAGACCCCACTTGAGCACTCTTACCATTAGTCTCTCCTCCATTTGGTACCTCATCTTGAGTCATAGCTGGCATAGTCCCCAAACTTGCCATGAAGGCTTGATTAAAGGACTCATTAACATAGGAAGATGGATCATGAGGTTAATCCCATGAAGTTTGATTGTCTTGATCTGAAGAAATGTTATTTTGAGTAGGCACTAATTCCCTTGAGGTAGATGGAGCATTTGAATTGTATCCATTATATGACTTAGCTTGAACTAGTTGTCCTTGACCTTAAGTATGACCTTAGAAAGGTGGTCTATTGCCTTGATAGTTAGGGTAGAACTGATTAGGTTGATAGTGGCTTTGGAAAGGCCTAACTTATTTTTATTTAATGATACTCTTTAGACCTAAGATCTCTTTCTCCATAGCTCTCATTTTGTCTTCCTCATTAGACTTGTTTGGTTGACTAGGGACAATAGGTTTGTGTTTATGTGTAGGAATGGGAGCAAAGCAGGTGTAGGGGTTTGAAAATTAGGGAATAAAGGTATGGGAGGTCTTAGGTAAATATTCCTAGCCTACAAACAATTATCTGCCCTAATGGTTATTAAATAATGAGATATCTGAATACAAATACATGCAGTGCATAGAAAAAACTTTAATATCACAAATAATATTCTACTCTATTTCTTCTCTAATTATAAAACAATACAAGAGTTACATATTTATATAAACCTCATTCTTATATTATCTCCATCATTTTGTCTCCTAAAAATCTTTCATGATTATACAAACTCTATTTATGATATATTATTATAACCTATAACAATATATCTTAACAATATAATATACTAACTAATACCAAATACTAACTAACCAATTATTAATTACTATTTACCTTTCGGTAAATACTCAAATTCACACTAATGTAAAAGCTAAATTCCTAACATTCCCCCCCATAGTTTTTACATGGTGTAAAAACATTCACACTCTTATCTAAAGTATGCTCACCCATTGTAGCATGCCCTATTTGCCTCATGACCTTGATAAAAAGAGAGCCTCACTCTTCCCATGGTTTTATATGTTTACCACAAACCTTGACATCAATAGGAATACCATCTACCTCCAAAAATTGGCATGAATAGAATTGCATGCCATCACATACTCTTAAGTCTGCATACTACTAATGCAATCTTGCTACACATGACTACTATTATGTGAAATAATGTATCTCACATTTACTTTACATAATTTAAATGGACGTGTTATTGAGGGTCATTTCCATAAAAAAGTAAGGTAGTCATAGGATCTCTGCAGTAGTTTCTTTCCTAACTATTGCCAAAACACTATTCATCTCCTGTGGTTTTTTGAATCTCTATCAGAAAACCCTTTTAAGATCCATAAACTAACTTACATTGGTGTTTTTTGTCCTTTCACAATGTTTTCACATCAAGGAATTATGTTTGGAATTTGCACACAAATTACAAATCTTTAATAGGTATATTCTTTTTTTCTTATTCTAAAAAACACACAGTAGAAATGAAAAAACACAACACATAAAATGTCACCACATCATTCGTGTGGCCCCATCATTGGCAACTTATGAGAGGTCTTTAAAAGACCTCCTTCCTCTATGTATCCTCTAGCCTCTAGTTCATGAATTTGCTTACTCATTTGGTATCTTGATGTAGCTCAATTTTACAATGATGGACATCGCATATTAGTGACATTACACCCAAAATTTTCTTAATATTTCTTACAATTTTAAAACATGATGACTCTACTATTGACTTGATAACTTTTAACTTAATCTCAATATCAAAATGACTCTATATATCATCAATATGCTTGACATATTTTATATACAAAATTCATAATATTTTTACAAAACCAACTATTATAAAAACTTAAATAGTAAAGCCCTTATATTCATCAAATAATTAATCAATAATATAAAAGACTCTATTTGGATTTTTTTAAAATACTACTAGACCTTTGACTATAATGAACCACTAAATTATAAGATTCAAAGATTGACACACTTGACCTAACAAATGAAAGCTTACAATAAACAAACTAAAACTAAAACCATAAAATCTAAATGGACTATGGCTTAAATGATCATCACATGTCTTTTACTAATACCAACCCTAAAAAACTCAACTCATTAAAATATTTAATCATGTTAAAAGATGTTTAAGCAAACATTGATACAAATACTCACAACTTGTGTGTATATTAACTATGCAATTGGGGAGATTCATAATTGGAGATGCCATGTGAATAAGTCTACACGCTGAGGTAGGAAGAATAACAAACAATAGATAATACACCAATGATTTTAAACCCAACATGTTGAAAGATGGAGTAGATCTGCTCATCTAAAATGGTAAATTGGGCATTTAAATCATGAATGTAGGTGACTGGTTATGAGATGCTTGAGTAGCAGATGCATATTGGTAGCAGTGAGAACCAAGCATACACATATATCTATAGTTTGAATAACTACATCTTGTGGATGGCTAGACACATGAATATTGATTGTTACCAGATATAGGCTCATAATGACCTCTTTTGCATCAATTTTCATGTTTTTATTTTGTTCATTGATAATGAATATTGGAAGATGATATGGAATAAATGAATTAGCTTTGATAAATTCAAAGTTTACAATTAGTAGATCAATAAATTTGGAGTGAAACTGTGTGGGTAAAATAGAAGTGCAAACTCCTGATGAAAATTATAGTAGATACCTCTAAGGGATTAGTCCTGTGAAATCTTGATAGGACCAGAGAGATACACTGTACAAAAACAAACACAAAAAAAACCAAATATCTATGAAAAACATTTAAATAAAGTAGACTACATTACATACTATATTCCTCATCATGTGGGATGAATCACATCACAACTTCCCCTATAAATAAATCATTGATCCATCACATGATCCTCTCGCTCTGATACCACTGTTAAAGAATGAGACAACTAAATACAAATACATGCAGTGCATAGAAAAAACTTTAATCTCAAAAATAATATTTTGCTCTCTATTTCTTCTCTAATTATAAAAAAATATAGGAGATACATACTTATAGGAACCTCATTCCTATATTCTCTCCCAAAATCTCTCATGATTATACAAACTCTATTTACGATATATTATTATAACCTATAACAATATATATCAACAATATAATATACTAACTAATACCAAATACTAACTAACCAATTACTAATTACTATTTACCTATCGATAAATACTCAAACTCACACTAATGTAAAATCTAAATTCCTAACAATGGCCACTTCATGGGCATTAGGCAAGGTGTTACCTCCCATAGATTGTATCATCATTGAAATGTCACTATCAAAAGCTTTAAGATAGTAAATGAAAACATGGTGAGTTGTGGGTCTTACCAATATTGGGATCATATCCCATGTATTCTAAAATCTTGTGTTGAATTCTTGAATGATTTATTGAGTTGCTCTCCTTATGTTGGTTAGTTGCTTAGTCAATGACAAGTTGTCACTCTTGTCCTCAAATCTTCTCTCTGAGGCATCTCCCAACTCATCCTATGTGGTGATTTATTTATATGATAATGTACCATACCAATAAAGATATTTCCCTTTAAAATAGATATCTAACAACCTAATTTCTATGTTCTCTTCAATGATGTGATGGATATTGCATAAGTTAGCAATGTTTCCAATATGCTCAATAGGGGTAATAGCAGTTTCATTGGTGTATGATGAAACAATTTTAAGAGTAGATATGGGGATATCATCATAGTGAGCAAGTCTTAAAGGAATATATCCATTGAAGTCAACAAAATTAAGGTTCCTTTCCATGGTAGCTTTAAGACTTTAAAATAATGGGCTAATCAAGAACTTTCTTATAGGCTTGTGATCAAGGTATGACTTCTTTGGGTAAGGATGGGTGTTAGCAAATATGTTTGCTTTGTAATAATAATGAGGAAGTTCTAGGAACTCAAAATGAATTCCTTTATTAAGAGACCTTGTGTTTACTTTAGGCATGAAAGAGTGCACTAGTTTGTAACCAAGATTTAAATGTTGGAGTCGCCAGATACTACAGGAAGTGGACTGTTATAGCCTCCTTATTGTCAAACCCAACATCCATCTTGAACAATCTTCTTGGACTTCATTTCCCATCGAGTGTGCTAGAACTGTTATAGCCCAGATTTTCACCCTAGATAATTTAAGTAGACCTTCTCAAATTTGGGATAACATGGAACTATCTCTGCAAATAGGCAAGCTACTACAAGAGATAAATCTCTATATTTGAAAGGGCTAACTCCCTTGATCTATCTTTTAAGCTCTCACACTACACTAGGATAATTACTATTGGGGGTGAAAAAGGAAGAAAGAAAAATAAATCAACCTAAATTAATGAAGGTGATACACCAAATATAAGTCCACAAAACACACTTGCATATGCAATAAGAAAGAAGACTGCTAAAACTGACCTCAACTCAATGCTCTTCTATCATAAGTATTTCTACATGGAGATAGATTGTTATGCATATCCATAGGTGGGTGAAAATGAGGTATGATATTAGACGCTACTAGTCTCTCTCACACTTCAAAACACACTTAACAAACACACACTTCATGAGACCTGTTAGAAGAGATATCACTCACACAAAACATGCAAGAGTAAAATGGAAGCAAGGAGAAGACATTCATCACTTGTCAACCACATAAACCACTTGACATACTTAGGTAATAAATTGTAGAGATTAAACTAGCTTCATAACTTTATTCAAAGACAAATCAAGATGTCAAACTAGAAAAATATTTGCCATACCAATTGTGGATTCTTTTACAATGCCAAAATGGCTTGCATATATAGAGCATAGGAGAGGAGAGAGAAGAGAATTTGGAGAGTCACAAGGCCAAGTGTAAAAACTTGGAAAGTAGTTACAATGCAATATAATGAAGTGGAAAATAGGTCATGAAGTCTTCTTCAATAGGTTTCCATCACAACATGACATATCCTTGAGGTTGGCATATAGACTCGAGTCATGGTTCTTCTTGAAACTACCTTTCTCCATGAGGAGTCACATGATAGTCCATAACTACCTTTGGAAGTTTTTGACACATGTTTCCTAACTTGGAAAGTTAGAAACAAGACTATGATATCCCTTATATACCCTTCAACTGATGAATTTCTTTTCACCACTTGTCATTCACTCCCTTGTAACTGGTCACTAAACCTTTAGGGCTGATTCACACACTTGTCACTATGGTGAATTATAGTTGTCCAAGGAGATTATTTTTAGAGATTTTAGACACTTTTTCAACACCCCTTTTTCCTCTATTATATCATATACTTAAATTAAAACTTCAAAAAATACTTTTCATCTCCAAATTAGATAGTCACTCTCCTTGTCACTATCTTGTTTCAATACTACTCATAATGACCAACTTAGTAGAGGTAATTTCATGTATCACTAAAGTGAGAAATGAGTATGGGGAGTTAGAAGTCTCTAAAACATATTCTTCAATTATTTTCATTCACCTATTCCTTTCTTCACCTTCAATTTAACTCAAAACCTATAAAAAACATAGTATTAGGCATGTGTATAGAAGTAATAGTATAGAATGACTGGATGGTGAGGAGCTTGGGAGAGTGCCAAATAATTTTAAATCATATTCCTAGCCAATTGACCATTTTGAAATGCATATCCCTTCATGTTTTCTTTATTAGGTTCTTGAGAGGGTTTTAGGAGGGTTTTAGGTCAGTTGGATTGTTAGCGATGATTCATAAAGGTTAGACATTCAACCTTCAAACCAATCCCACTAATTTGGAGTATATGACCTCCCTCAACTATCCCTAGATACTTGATGCACCATGCTCACTGTCTTTACATATATAATCAAAATAAAATGGCTCTTGAGCTCTTACAATGCCTTTTATATAAGTCTAAGAAAGAATTTGGCCAAAATAACAAATCCTATGTTGTCTTCTATAAACTAATGGGTACTCTTAGTCTTATAATCTCCCATAAAGGTTTTCTAATTTCTTATTAATATCATATTATTATATAATTGAAGTTAGGCACCTTGAGGGTTTAGGTCTAGTTCTAGGCCTAGTAGACCTAGACTGTGTGTTTGTGTGTATGACCACCTATAGGTGTTCACATTGAATGTGAGTGCTCATAAACCTTTATTTATCTTCAATCCAACTCTATAAATCTTCCAAAAATCATTTAAACCTCTGTCCTCTAGTCATGAGTACCTTCCCTATTTGTCTCTTACTTAGGGAGTGCCTATGGTCTGAGACAAAATAGAGGGAACCTCCCCTATTTGTTTGACTTAAGTGAGACCATTAGGTATTCCTCAAGTAATTAGTAAATTCTTCACTAATATTCAAGGTTTTTCCATGCTTTTAGAGGTCTCAAACATAAAAATTTTCAAAACTAGATTTAGGACCTATGATTGTGTGTAGGGTTGACTGATCGAGTTTGAGATTCACGCCCAATTTGCTCAACCTTCTCTATTTCCTTTGTCTGAGAATCATATGAAAGTGTGATCTTACCAATCTAAAAGTGAATTATACATGGTCATTCAAATTACACCTCTATATAACAACCAACTTGAAATCTTTATTGGCTAGGCTAGTCTACAGATTGTTAAACTATAAGTGTGTATTTGGGAAAAATTAAGAGGTTCCTATAGGTGTTTATTCATGTTTGAAAACTATAATTCACACCTTTTAACTTCTCTTGAAGTCATTAGTACTATTTCACTGTTTAATGGGATCAAGTCTTGTTTGTACTCCATTCTCTTATCACTTTACTATCAACATACTACAAGTCTGTAAGTTTAAGGTTTATTTTGGCTCAATAGCATTATAGTTACTGAGCGTTTCTAATAAGATCTTGACTAAGTTAAAACCCATTCTACCATCATCTTCTCTTGAGATGGAAACCTCCTCTCATGTTCATACATTATGTTTAGGCCTAAGCTACAATAAATAAAACATTAGGCTCACATAGACTTCATGGTCTTTAGCCAATAGATGACATTGTCTAAAATAAAAATGTCTTTTTGGAGATGTTAAGGTAAAACTTCCCTTTAAGTCACTTTCTTTAACTCTGCACCTATAGGTTTGCTTGAAGTGGTCATAATTGTGTCGATGACTTGATAACTCCATTCAAGTCATTTTCAATGGCTCAGTCTTATTGTTTTCATCTTGATAATCCTCTCAAAACCTTGAAACCTCTTCTCAGTTTCTCAATGCCTTAGACCTCTGTGGTATCTTCACTTCTATAGGTTTCCATTTAGGTCTGATTGTGGTAAATAGTCTCAATATTTTTAATGCCCATCTCTCTTCTTGGAGATGATGGAAACCTTGAATACATTATAGGCCTTATATAATGAGGACACCTATCATAGAGTATACAACTTGGCTCTCCCAAAGATCAATGACACCTCAAATTCTATGTGACATACATATTCAATATATATTATACATCTATGATAGTGAAGATATAGATCCACTATGACCTCAAACTAGGTTTACTTGAAAGATCAACTGGTGCTTAGATAACACAATACATTGAGGATGGTATTCATCTCAAGTTATTTTACAAACATCAACTTCACACCTTCACCTGTAACTTATCAAGACATTGTTCTACAAGCCATCACTGTGTTCACTTCCTAGTACAAGGAGGAATTTTGCTCATCCTTCCATGTTTTCACATGCCAACCAAGAATTCAATCATGAAATGAGTGGACATACTTTACAAGACCATATGCACTACTTGGTTTACTTATATCAATGTAAATAGAGAATAAAATTGAAGCCATTGGGGATGCACAGGCAATTTGGAGTCGCTAACAGTCTTAGTGATTGTTCATATGGTACAAAACATCAAACCTAAGACTATGACCATGAATTGGAAGCTCATAAATAGTACTAACACCCACCAAGTGTACTCAGTTCATCTCTTCTCCTATTTGTATTGAAGTAAAACTATTTGACCTTGTTGACTTACCCAAGAGAGTGATGAGAGAGAAAAACTAGTTTTTGCCATTTTTGGGCATGTTTAAGCTTCTTGAACTTGGAAAAGACATGTGAGGATCTCAATAGACCTTCTTAAATCATTCCCATGTGCCAATGTGTCATGTAATCTTTACAACTATTTGTTGATCTCCTTTCTTGTACATTGAACCTGTCACATTTTTAGTTTCAAACTATCTTTTGACATTCTCTGACATGGCATATGTTAAATATCTTCTTGACAAACTTGTATTTTGGTTATAAACCATACATTTCACAAAAATTACCCAAAAGGTGGTTTTAAATGACATAAGACCATCTACACAAATGTGAAAAAGACTAAACACATTAAGTGACCCTCAAAACATGACTTAACCCCACTTAGGACCATTTTGACCATGTTCAAACATATAATACCTCATGAAAAGTTTGAATATGCAAGGGGGTTTGACCAAATTTGACCTAGGGTTAAATTTAGTCAATAATTCCTTGGTTATTTCATGATATTCTCAGACCCCTGCTCTCATTTTTGTACATAGACCTATGTAGGCATGTTAGGCTTGTTAACTAAATCCTTTTGACCATCTCTTGACTTGAGAATGGTCTAAATTCTTCTAATGGTTTGTCAAATTTCTTATGTTTATATTGTAATCAGGTTTCCTATTTGCTTTTCTTGATATTATTATTGATTTTGGTCCAAAGTGAGGACCTATAGGTGTAAGGCATGTAGGTCTCTATTTGCTTGCATAGACTACTTAGGGAGACAACTTTTTAAATATTTAAGTTTCAATGTTGCATCAACTACTTTCAACTCCTTATCACCTTTCAACAATCCTAGAACTTTTGACTAAGCATATATCATCCTCCACTTGTCCATTCACTTGTACTAACTATATACACAGTCAACTTATGCAAATTTTGTGTGTGGAATGGAGCTTAGCATATGGTTTATGTTATTTTAATGGTATAATGGAGTTTTTCAAGGGTCACATGGTTGTTTAATAATTTGTATCATGCTTCTCCATTGCTTTTACATACCTCACATAAAACTTAGGTCCTATGGATGTCCACCTATAAGTCTACAGACCTGTGGGTGGCCAGAACACACTTCAACCTTATTCGAGAGTAAAAATCAAATTAATATCTCAACACCTTAAACTTATTCAACCCTTTTTATAGTATTCTCTCATGCTTCATTAGTCTCTTATTTCCATTCAAGGCCAACATTGATGTCAAACCTGTAGAGAGCCATTGATGAACTATATTATGGTTCTTGGAGTAAGAAATATGACATTTATTGAAAACTATCAACAAGGATACATATTCATAAAGAGGAAATATGAATAATGTAAGAGTGAGGTAATTTCCTATGAGAAATGTAGTACTATAAACCTTTAGAAGTGATAGACATCTCAGATAAACCAAAAGTTGCAGTAGGAATGACTGAAACTCCTTATACATTTAGACAACTTTCCTCTTATTGAAGACACTTCATAAAGAGGAATTATATTATGAGACTACCATGGAAATGATATCTTTTACCTCTAAAAACATCCCTTAAAACCATTCTTCTCCATCTAATTTTGAAGTAGACAAATAGATATAAAATCAAACCCTACTTGGATAAACAAGGCATAGTGAACTACTGTCACTCTTAGCAATTTTTCATAAAGGAGGGGTCATGAATATAGAAACTAATGACACTAATTTCAAAATTATTATGAGCCCTAACAATTTCTAAATTTTTATCTCCTAACTCTCTCTCTCTCTTGGTCGTACCATCCACTTGAATTTTGCCTTTTTGAGCTTATGAAGGTAGCAATGGAGGAGAGAGAATGTATAAAGCATTTGTACGACATTAAAATTGGTCCAAACCTTAAAAATTATTTTAAGGATCCTAAGTAATACTATGAAACTATTTTCAACTGACAAATTATCTTCCAAGGTCGTAAAAGTGCCCAAAAGTGTTTGTAAAGTGGCATTTTGCTCATTTTAGGTGTTAAACATAAAATTTTGTCAATCTCTGACCATTATTAAACATTTTATAACATTATTTATGTTGGGTAACCTTCTTGAAATGTTTTAATTTTAATATGGTACGTACAACTCTTCTAAATGGGACAAAAGTTGATCAAAATCTCATTTTATTACATAAGAACATCATAAATAGTTGATACATGATATTGTGACCTTATAAGCTCATTAATAAATTGTTATAATGACTCTAAACCATATAAAACCTTTGACCACATCAAGACCTCATAATGGACCCCTAGGATTAGACAAGTACATATTAGACCAAACCTTGGACAAGGTTAGACAAGGACAAGTATGACCACATGGAGAACATCTAGGACCATTTAAGACCATGACAAGACCACATACAAGTTTATGACAACCCTATGAGAAGTTTCAACCTATATGGGTTGACCAATTTTGACTTGAGGTCAAAATATGGTCAACAATAATCATGACAATCAGTACTAGAAGGGAGATAATTCATAATAATTGCAACATGTTAGCTTAGTTTTTCATGATCCACACACCACCTACACTAAAATGTTTCAACAATATAATTTATCACTAAACTATCAAAGTTACCTTATTTCATGATAAATAATATACCACATGAGATTAGTCAATATGCATAGCGAGTACCATAAATAATTCTCATACAAAAAGAAATTTTTGAGTAAACCTTTCTCATTCTTGTGATGTAATAACAATTCATTCTCATTGATAATGGTTCGATATGAATAATTAATTCAAGGGATTTTATTTTACCCATGACCACAAAATCTCCTTCCTTTATAACTTAGATAGGATATCTAGTGGTGTTTCCTAAGAATGGAATTAGCATGCATAGTTTGCTTCCAAATATATTTACCCACTACACTAGATTTTAACTATAAAATTATAAACCACACTTTTTTGTAATGTCATCATCATATAAATTCAAAGATCACATTAGAAACAAAACATTCTAATATCTCTAAAACTCATGCCTATAGTCACACCCTTTCTAAACATTTAATGAAAACTCTACACCAAAAAGATATCTTAAAAGCTTAGTAGCTTTCATGTATACTCAAAACAAGCAGAGTAAAACATGCACACATACTCCATTTATAAAAGTTTCTACATAATGTGCATTTATTTTATATAAGATAATTTTAGTAGTAATAATCCTTAACAATTATATTTATATTAAATATCACAAGTCATCACTAAGGAATCCAAAGATTAGAACTATAAATGGGTATCATGAAAAACAACATGATGAAGAATACATTAATCTATGAAATACTTTAGTTATATCAATGTTAATTTAAAAAGAGAAATAGTGACTCAAAAGTAATGAATAACACTCAAAAAACTCAACATAAAAAATATTGGAGCTATTTATCAAATAAATAGTCACATGTTTTTGTAGAAGCAAGTTTAACTTACGAATGAACAACATAGTATTATTGTCACTCGAATCATGCACCCACTGAATTAGAAGATGGTTCAATGAGACAATGGGATCATTCCCTAAGGTGTGGGACTCTTTTTCTCCTTGGGATGAACCTTTGGAAAAGGTTGGCTTCCTTCTAATCTAGATGCATCTAATTAAGAATTAGCATGTAGGCTTACAAAGAGCAAAAAAGAAACCTACCTATAACACTAAATCTAAAATATTTTGGGGTGAAAAGAGAGAAGGAATACTAAAATTGAAATGGTGATGCACCAATATTAGACAAAGTAACTCTATAAGCCTTAAATAACACACTATAACTACAAATAATGAGAAACTATCACACAAACTCTAGAATAGACACTTTAATTACATAAATAATTCGCATGGAGGCATGGGATGCAATACAACACCAAGAGGGATGAGAAATGATCCACATGTGGTGTATATATAGACTAATGTGCACATAGTATATGACACACAAGAGAGAGCCAAGTTCTGCATAGAGGTGCTAGGGGATAGATAATTATGAGAGGGGTGAGGATTACCCATAGGCAAAGATCAACAAGCCAAAGAAATGAACACAGAATGTAAGAATCATGAATAAAGGCAAACTCAATTCTCATTAGTTGTAAGACTCATACGATAAAGGTTTCCTAAAGGGAAGATTTTAGTAGCATTACTATGCTAAAAAAATGTCAACTATTTTACAATGTAAGACCAGAGATTTTATAGGTAATGGGAAGCCCACAGGTCATTGATTCAGTTTCACCCATATTGGGGCAGTTATAAATTTTGATGATGATTTTGAAAAATAATTGAAACTCTGAAAAAAATATATGGGTGCCCTTAGTCAAGCGTTATAGTCATGAATGGGGTGACTCAACCACTTTGATCTCCTCAGGATTCCCATGGACCATATATATGTAGTTATACATCATGCCTCTTTAATATTGCAATCATCTTTGGCATATTCTTTCTCCTCATGTGCATGCTACCATAATGACTCTGCTGAATTTTATCATTTTCTCCACCCACTCTATGAGTTACAATCAAACCATTATGCAAATCTCACCTTTAACATTTTTGATAGTATGATGACCCATCAATTTTAAGTTGGTACACTGATGACATGACACTACTCCATAAAATGCCTCCTTTGTTACTTGGTTATGTCACCCCTTTAACCCATCGATCTTCAATCATAGTTTATGGCCTCTATGTGAAGGGACATCACTGGTAGTTACATTTATCAGGGTCTGATAGGAGGTTAGATCCCATGGAGCTTCACATTGGGTAGGCACCTATGGGTTCTAATTATACCACTTGGTAGCTCACTGGCATCTACAAGATTTATTTTTCTAGCTTCACCATTGCCACATGTCATTCCTCAGCTCTTCACACCTTGGAAGGATTTTCAAGACTTAGAAACTTTTCAAAATATTTGTTTTCTAGGCTTTGATCTTGCACATCTTGCCTTTGCAACTTTTATTGTCATAACTTTTGCATAATTTATGTCTTTTTCCATTCCAAAAATTTTCTTAAAGACTTAAGTCCTCACAAATTTTGTTGATGCCTTAGCTTTCATAACTCTTTTTCTGGCCCCTATCTTTCATAATTTCTGCTTCACAACTGATCTTTGGAATTTTTGTTCGAAACAAAAGTTTCAACTAGTCTTCACAAGAGTTGCCTTCACAAAAGTTTTTACTTTTGTTCTTGAAAAAAAATTGACTCTTTTGTAAATGCGCCAAGTCATTTTCCTTCTTCCTAAGTTTTGTCTTGGATTTTGTCAAAATAATTATTCGAAAGACCTAAGCCTTTATGAAAATTATTATCGCAACAATTATTCTGACTAGTTGCAAAACACTTTTTCCGAAGAGTAAAATACTTAGAAAGTTCTTGCAAAGATTTCTTCAAGCTTCTTGTAGGCTTCACATGTTTTGTTTGAACCTTTAGCCATCAAAACTATTGTTTGGAATAAAATTTCTGACTAGTCACAACATTTTTTCAAGGGGGAAAAGACTTAAACAATATTTGCAAAATATATAAGCTTTCCTCTTCTTCATGACTTCTATTATCATAACCTTTCTTTACATAATTTTCTTGAAGGCCTAAATACTTAGCCAATTATTACAAAGTCTTTATATTCTCTATTATTGTGATTTTTGTTCAGAACTTCTATCCAAGAAATGTTGGTCTTTGAAATTTTTGTTCACAATAAAAGTTCCAACTAATCTTTACACAATTTTTTCAAAGACCAAAAATTTGAATAATCTTTACGAAGTTTTCAGAACTTTTATTCGCAAGAAAAGTTTTGACTAGTCTTTTACCAAAAAATGGGACTTCTAACATTTTAAAATGTGCTAAGTCTTTTTCATTTTGACTTAGCCTCTTTTTGTCGAACCTCGACTAAACTTTGAAAAGCCTTCACTACTAAACCTAAAGGCTTGAGCTGAATTTGGATGTTGTTACTCCATGGTGACTAAAAATAGTCAACTTTTTAGCTACCTCTATGGGTTTATTGCCTACTAAGTAGGAATCAAGTAGCCTTCTGAAACAAATCATTGGGCATAGAGTCATGGAAGCATCCAAAACTCCTCATATTCTGAAAATGCAAGATAGTTGCAACCTGCTTAGCATACCATTGAATAATTAAACTAAAAATTACTTACAAATAATTTATAAAGATTATCAAGGTTTGTCTTTGATATACTCTATTAATTTCTCAAAGCTTCATGATCTCCTTTTGACACCATTCCATCTGCCTTCAAGTTTTAATTATATCCTACTTTCAGGGTTACTACCTGAACTAATTCTTGAAACTAAAAGTTCCTTTAATAAAAGAGAGAAGGAAACAACACAAATTGTGTCCTAAGAACTTAGAGGAAGATAAAAATAATGAAAACTATTCATAATGTACATGCAAGCACTTAGGGAATAGAAAACATCTAACCTACCCTAAACTAACCAATCAAAAGGCTATCTAAACAAAGCCATTGTTGGTTCTAGAAAATAGCTACCCTTTCTTATCAACGTAGAATGAATTTCATGTTTCAGGGAGGCCAACCAGAGGTGGAGAAAGATTGGGTATTTAATAATTGGTGATATACTTCTCTAATGATTAAAACAAACTCACCTACCCACATAAGTTGACTAGAAATACAACAATCTTGGAGTAGATAGGCATGTTGATTTTAGCCTTTTTTATGCTCTATTTTGTGATCTAGTTAAAGCACGACATGTGATGGCTTATCCTTATTATCCTCCAACATAAATAGGTGTTTTATAGGGCATCCTCTCATCAGACAAAGTTTTAATAGTGAGGACTGCCCTCACACCTATATTATGTTACCCCATCATCTTGTTGATTAGGATGTACTTGTCTTGGAAACACATCCATTTCCACCTATTATACATGCCTCTCATGGGTTTATTCTTTATGAGATGATGATTTATCATCTAGTCTTGAGTAGATGTCCTCTAACTCATCCTAAAAGAAGTCTTCTTCTAGTTTTTCTTCACTCTTTTTCATGAGAGGCCTCATCATTATTGGGCCCCCTTTTTGTAACTTACCTAGTGGACCACACCAACTCAACACATGGTAATCATTACAAATGATTCCCCTTTTGAAACCATTAGTGTTATCTAGAATAATCTTTGATGATCTTACACTAGCTGGTAGGCAGTTGCTTAATACTTGAGTTTGAAGGAGAATCTCGTTGAATACTTGCACATGGCAGTTGGAGAGCATGGATGTCAAAGTAGTGGAGCCAATGGCATAAAAAACCCCAGTGATATCTCGACATTTGATGTTCACCCATCTAAATTGGTAAGAATATGCTCCTTTGCCTATTTAAACAAGCTTGAACTTGAAGACTAAAGGAGGTAATAGTAATGCAGTGAAGCTCTATAGGATTAGTTCTAGGTTTATACATGTATTTTGGCTTAAAGCCCACCATGAATACCTTGAAGACTCACCTTGTATCACCCAAACTCACATATGAACTATTGGGCTTGTAGTAGGACTTCACTGAGTGCATGTTTTATTTATATAAATTGTAGTTTGTATAGACAAACTTGGAGTTAATAGAAATAGAATTGCTTATCTTCTTGGTTGTTGATTCTTTCCATATAGTTTAGCACTATTATAAGTTTGTGAATTTTTTTTTATGCAAATAATGTTATAGTTTTCATGAGTGTAATGTATTGTGATGTGAATGTTTATTCTGGGTCGCCAATGGCATCATTATGCCATATGGTGACTTCAAAATGCCTATAAAATCCACTAAGTGTTGAAACTGACATGCACTAAGGCCCTAATACCCATGCCTAAAATTCTAACTTAAATAATGAACCCTTGAGCATCAACCATTCCCATTACTCGACAAAGTGCCAGAATGACCCTTAACTCATTATCCCCATATCTTACACCATTAAGAGCTTTGGCTAGCCAGTTATGAACTTATGCCTCCATAGCCAAAACTAGTTCCCATCAATAGTCTCACACCTATTAATTTTACCTAGAATAGCCTTACAAAAATAGACTACCTAAACTCATTCTTAAAATGATTAAGTCCCATTAACACCCAAGTTATGCCATGTTTCAACTAGCCCAATGTAGGCTTAGTTTTTTCATTATTTTACTTCAAGTGAGTGCATAACGCTTACACCTTGTGTGAAATTGATGTTAGTGTAATAGTGTATTAAATGTTGTGTACTATAGACCCTATTATGCTCGCACCTAGTTATACCAAGTATAGAATTGACTTGGCCTAACTGTTAAGTGCATGACTAATCACAAAATCTAAACAAACAAATTTTTATACACCATTTTGACTCCATTGTTGGAACCCATGTTGAATTTTGTTGCTACAATGGTGCAATAGAGTGATACTCTAACTTTCACTTCATAACATTGAGCACTAGTTAGAGAAAGTAGAATATAGTTTCACATAGAATCATCTAGCATGCTAAGGATAAAAGCCAAGACAATGGGTGCAAGCCAACCTATATGATAATCTATATGAGGTGTTATCTTGTGAACTACCTAAGCATGTGTATCAGTGGTTGGTTATATATACCACCTCTAGAAAATGAAGCTATGACCAATGGTTTGAGTGGAAAAAGGAGTACCTAGAGAGGATTGAAAGCCTAGATGATGTTTGGACATGCATTGTAGACAAGTGGTGAAGCAGTGCATTAAACAGTTACATTTTGGAATTTATAGTGTCAACCTTCTCTTGCCCTGAAGAAGTAAAGTATGATTTATTTTACGAACCAATGGGCACATTCATAAAAGGGCTTGACATTAAACTAAAGAATTTTTTGGTGGATTACGGTATTAAAACCATAAGAATTGAAGGCTAAAATCCTTGCACATGTGATCAAGTGCAGAAGGTGAGAAGGGGAAGTGTAGGTGAGGCATAATGGAAAGGGATGAATAACCTAATGCTCAAAAGCTCTAAATGTAGTTCTATAACAAGTGAAAGTGTAGGTTGATATAGGATCTAGAAATTGGAAGTGTTGAGAGGACCCATAACAAGTGTAAGGGTATGGGAAAGGATCTCTTGAATTGTAGTAGTGCAAGGAAAGAGATGAGGAAGCAAGAGATTGAGCTCAGTAGTTGGGTACAAAATACCTTGGGTTCCTACAAGATCTGGCAAATTAGGATGCATTGGAAGCACCTACCCCCTTTGAACTAGAAGCACAAGATCATGCACTAGATTCTCCACTAGAAGATAGAAGAATGATAACTAACCCTATTATCACCATTGACTTTGATAGACTCCTAAATTTGAACCAGGACTTTGTAATCAAATAAGTGATACCTTATGAATAATTTAACTAAGATACCATGATACTAGTGTACACCAACCTAGGAATCTAAAACATAAGCATAAGCATTCCTATTCAGAGGATGTCAGCTATACCAACTAGGCAATAGCCCATAGGAAGTGGCCCAATACCACAAGTGAGCAGCACCACACTATCAAGCTCAATGGTGAAACCTACACCAATAGGTTCAACACTCAAACATACACGTAGAGGCATTGGAGGACTAGCTCCAACATAGATGTTAGAGGGGCAAGCACCTCAAATTCTAGCACCACCACCTCAGTAGATTTATCATGAGATGGTGATTCACTTACCTTAGTATCATGACATAGATAATGTCATGGAGCATGTACTCAAGTGTGAACTTCAATGGTGCACTTAGGGTATCACCCAATCGAAGTGTAAGGTGACCTAGTTTATGACCACCTTATTGGATTGTGCCCATACTTGGTATCAAAAATTAGATCTGAACTAGGTTATGGTTGATTAAAATATACTAAAGGAGGCTTTCTTGAATGAATTTTATATTCCTAAATTTAAATAATAGAGCATCATGGTGCTCAAGGAAATCAACCATAGGCTATTTGAGAGTGTGAGCTAGTATGATGCATAGTTTAATACCCTCTTTTATAAGCTTTCATATGATATCCACCACTCTTAACACCCACAATGGTTTATCAGGGGCCTATTAATACCTTTTAATAGAGGGTTTTCCATGAATATTTTCATGGACCCCCATAAAGTGCTTAAATCCATGCTCTTGGCCAAGGTAGTAGGTAGTGCCAACACTAGGATCAACCCATTTATAGAGGCACATATTGCATCAATGGCCTCCTAGTTAAAAAAGTTGATCATTGGTTTAGTGCACGATACTCATAAAAAATTGTGGTGTACTGACTATGAGATGGAGGGGCATAACTAGAATAATTACCCATAAAGAAATGTTTGTACCTTACTTATCAGCTATGAAGTTTGTCATGGGTATCATGACTCTCAAAATTATCCCCTATTGCAGTGTTCTAGTCAAGTAAACACTACCATCTATTATAAAATGTGTGATACCTATACTCATTTAATATCAGATTATCGAGTCATTGATGAGATGCACCAAAATATGCTGAGAGGTGCAAGGCAGGCAATGACCATAGTCAGTGGATAGGTGGGTCAAGGAAATGAAGCCTGTGGCCAATAAAATATTAACTACGAGAATTAGAGAGGCATGTATGGGTGAGGTGGACAGGTGGAGGAAGATTACCACCATGATGATGTTACAAGTACAGGTTGACTGAGCATTATTAGTGTGACTACCCCATGCACCCAATGTGTAGGTATTATCGAGGACCACATGCAGTTGAGGATTGCCCAGACTTATATAAAAAGTTGATTCAAAGTAAGCCTGGTAAAGATAAGGGTGCCACCATGGTTAAGCATGATAAAAAAGAAGATAAATGGACTCCTAAGCCATAGTAAACTCATAAAGAGCCACCTAAGGTGCATGCCACAACTCAGAGTGGGTTCACCACTCAGTCACCTATTACATTGATAAAATAACTATGCTTGGAATATGGTGAGCCAAGCCGCACTAAGTAAATAATGTGACCTGATCCAAAATTTATACCCTACCCTGATCTGGAGTGATAGAATGATGTCCTATAACAATTCATGAGTGTAATACAAAATTTATAGGGAGAGCTCTAGCTAGTTAGAGATCTAGAGGCACAGGCAAGTATCACATGTAGGAAGCAAGATAGTCAGGAGGCTAAAGTATAGGAGTTGATTAAGATCTTGTACCTCTTGTAATTTGAAGGGATGTTTCCCCTACTAAAAAACTTGCTTTTAGAACATATAGGGAAGAGACTAGAGGAAGAGGCAATGCCTCAGATGATTGAATTTGTTATGCAATATATACAGTAGGCACGTGAAGTGAGGCATACTCACAACATAGAATATGACCAAGAACTACTAATAAATGCCACCATAGATGGATGGTTAGTTTGTGAGGTCCTTATGGACTTAGGCATTGAGTTTAACATTCTAAACAAAATTTCTTGGAAGAAGATGGGATGGCCACCCTTGAAGCCCTCCTCTCATATGTTGTTTATGGCCAATAAAACTTGAACACAACCTATTGGGATCCTGAAGGGCACCATTGTAGATATCATGGGCACTAATTTTTGAGTCAATTTCAAGGTGATTGAGTTGGTAGAGCATGGTAACTATACAGGGCTCTTAGGGAGGCCATGGTTCTATGCCAACAATCCAAACATATGCTTCAATAAATGCTACATGAATTTCGAGAATAGCAGAGAGACGATGGCAATTCCCCTATCAAGTGATCCAGGGCCTCCATATGTGGAAAGTGTTGATCTAAAAGATAAGATCAACCACATTTATACCATCATGGTGTGGGGCATAGAAAAGATTAACCCAAGTGACCGAGGAGTGCTCAAGTGGGAGGATAGATAATCAACTTTTGATACAACTAACATATCCTATGATCTATGGGTCTAAGATGCTTATGAAGTGACTGACTGAAGGTACTACCTAGTGTGAATAACTATGCTAAGACCAGTCAAAACAACACTAATTAATATTGAGGGCACTCAGAAGAAATGGGTCCCCCATGCCAAAAAGGCAAGAAAAAGAGTGTTATATTTGAGTAAAGGGAAGCTTCAAGCACTCCCAAAATATGGAGGGAGCTAGCCTATATAAAAATATGTCCATGACATTGAAGCATGTGTTCCCAAGGAAATAGATAGAATGGGCACACTAGTGCATACCCTAAAGAGCACTGTTGGTCATTGGCAGGTAGTGCAAAGGCCTAACTTGCCAACATGTAAAGATGTGAGGGCAAAAATATGTACTAATTTTGTAAAAATTAATGAGGACTTAGAAATACCTACTTACTCAGGTGATTTTGACCTAATTATGCATTTGCACTTATGTGAAAAAACTTGGACTATCTACAGTGAGAATGTGCCTAAAAGACTATGGGTGCATGCCTTCTATAGAACCTTGAAAACATGGGCATGAGTATAGTATGTTATAAATTAAACATGCCAAGAGATAGGATATTGGGATGTGCTCAAGGAGAGGTTCATGCATACCTTCTTCTCTTCATAGAACTTAGAGCTACTGGAGCAACTATAATTTATTTGAAGGGTAGTGTTTGAGGACACTACCATCCTATAAGAGTGCCTTAGAGAAATGTTTGGAGAGAAAGGACTATCACTCCTAACATTTTTTAAATAAAAAACACTCGATAGTGACTACAACAAGGAAGATGATGAGACTTGGAAGGAGCACAATTGGAAGGCCCTAACAAGGAAATAAAAACTTGTACATCTTGTGGATGATAGTTCCCTCAAGATCTAACTCATCTTCAAATTAAAACAATAGAGGGGACAAGGCAAGTTGAATACTCTCATTAGGAGAGGAATGAACCCTACCATGTGTCACTCAAGACCACTAAGGTAAACATCAATGTAGAAGGTGAGTCGAAGATTGCCACTATAGGCACCTACTAGTCTAAGGCAAAGATGGTGCAAATCATAGACCTCTTGAAGGAATATTAGGACTTGTTCTTGCACAAATACTGGGACATGAAGGGCACCCTCCCCTCCCTTGGAAAAATTGGAATTAATTCGGTGGATGATGTGAGGCCTGTCAAGAAGCACCTATATAGGATGAATCTTAACCTTTGTGTTAAGGTGAAAATGGAGATTGATGGGATGCTAGCCACCGATGTCATCTACCCTATATAATAATCTAAATGGATGAGCCTGATGGTCATAAGAATCAAAAAGGATGGGTGCATACAAATCTATATTGATTACAAAATTTTAAACACCACCTGCATCACTGACCCATTCTCAACCCTGTTCACTGATGAGGTCTTGGACAACATTATAGGGTGCAAAATCTATACTTTCACTGATGGTTTCTTGGGTCACCATTAGGTGCAGATCGAGTAGGAGGATAATCCTAAGATAACCTTTGTGACTGAATGGGGTTATTTTACTTATAATGTGATGCCATTTGGACTCAAGAATACCTCGATCATATTCTCTATAATAGTGATCACCACTTTCAAAGACTTAATCCATAGGTTCCTCCAAGTCTATCTCGACAACTAGACTATATATAGCCTTGATAAGGATTAGTATGACAATTTGTGCCTCATGTTTGAGAGGTGTAGGTAGCTCTAGATATCACTAAACCTAAAGAAGTGTGTCTTCACAACCCCCTTTGGGACATTTCTCGAGCACATCATTTGTAAGGATGGTTCATTTGTTGACCCTACAAAGATAGCCATTATAATTCAACTCTAAAATCCCTCAATGTAGAAAGATATTCATGCCTTTCTAGGCCATTATGGCTAGTATAGGAAGTTTATATGGAGTTATGTGAATATCACAGTACTTCTGTAGGAGCTTATATGAAAAGATGGCCCATTCTATTCAGGTGGAGTACAAGAGAAGGCTTTTGAAACATTACATTTGAATTTGCTTAACATGCCAATTCTAGAATTTCTAGACTGGACTACTCCTTTTCACATCCATATCAATGCTTCAAGCTCTATGAATGGCACCATATTGGCCTAACCAGGAGAGGGAAAGATGAACCACCTCATTTCTTTTACAAGAAGTAAATTGATGCAATCAGAACAAAATTACACCACCACTTAGCGTGAGGCATTGACAATGGTTTATGCCTTATAAAAATTTAGGTAATATCTATTAGCGACCCCATTCATGTTTTTCACTAATCATGATGTGTTAAAGTATCTCATGAACAAGCCTATCCTACACAAGTGCATATGTAGATAGATATTTCTATTTTAGGAGTTCTAGTTCTTCCTTATCATTAAACTTGGGAAGTAGAACTTTGGGCCAGACCATTTATCCCACATAAATTTTGATGATGTGGTAGTGTCGATTAAGGACAACATCCTAGACATGTAACTGTACAAAGTTTAACACATCTTTGAAGACATAATGAATATTTCCACTTTCCTAATGTTTGTGTTATCACCCCAGACCATGTCAAATAAGGAGAAGAAATAAATTATGGTTCATATTTCCCCATTCCAGCTCATTAAGGGGGAGATGTACAAACTAGGTATAGATGAAGTCTTACACCAGTGCATTCCAGAATAAAAAGGGACTCCATCTTACAAGAAGTGCATGAAGGAATCACAGGAGGCCATTGTGCTAGTGATGTAATGATGCACAAGATATTTTAGTCAGGCTTGTGATGGCCAAGCCTATTCTAAGACACAAAAGAGTGCACCAAGACATGCTACATATGTCAGCACACCAAGAATCCCAACCATCGAGATGACATGCCTTTCATCCCTATTCTTGCCCAGGTGCCATTCAAGAAATGGGTAATTAATTTTATTAGACCAATAACTCCCATAACATGGTGCACAGATGCAAGGTATATCTTGGCAGCCACTAACTATTTGACTAAGTGAGCTAAGGTTGCACTAAAAAAATATTATATATCCATGATAGCCACATGCTTCATCTGGGATAACATAATAAGTCAATATGGGTGTCCATTAAGTCAAACTAGTGACATAGGCACTCATTTCATCAATAAAATGGTGTGCATCCTCTTAAATTAATATGTGGTAGTGCACCACAAGACTACCCTTTATCATCAACAAGCAAATAATACCAAAGAAGCCTTCAACAAGATCCTAGGAAAATTCTTGACAAATATATCTGATGTTGGTCACAAGGATTGGGATGATCACATTTTAGTGGTACTATAGGTGTATCACATGACATATAAGCACCTGAATAAAGCTACACCATTTCAAATGGTGTTTGGTGCTAAATAAGTTTTCCCCATAGAATTTATGGTCTTATCCTTACGCATTACATAAATTAGTCACTTAGACGACCAAGAATATTTGAGTACAAGGTTGGAATACTTGGAGTGCTTAGATGAAAATCACAACCAAACAAGATGGAGTTAGATAATCAAAAAGGTGTGTCAAAAGTTTTGGCATGACAAGCACATCAAGCACAAGGAGCTGACTGAAGGAGAATTGGTGTTACTCTATGACTCAAATCACCTTAAGCACCCAAACAAATTGTAAATAAGGTGGATGGGCCACTACATCATCCACCACATATTAGAGATAGGCACATGCAAGTTGTGCATGTTGTCTAACAAAATGCTCGTAGGGCATTTTAATAGTAATCGATTGAAGACATATCGATAGTAGGATGGTGCTTACACCATAAGAACACCAACTTCTTAGTCACTAGTTAGTGTGCATTGAGCTAACCAGAATACAATTTGGTGTAATCCAAACCATTCTTTTTCTTTTCTTTTGTTCCTTATATAGTGTAAAGAGGTAATAAGTGACGCATGGTGGTTAAAAGTACTTATTTGCTACTACTTCATGCATAATTCTTGTTAGGTGAATCAAGCACTTATAATTTTTAAGTGAATGAGGCCATGACACCTAAGTTATGGGCACATGAATCTTAACTAGCTCCATTGAATTCATCTAGCCTCTCATGCATTATTCTAACTAGGAGATTCAAGCACTTGCACTATCTAAGTGCATGAGGCTAGACATCTAAGTCATGGGCACGTGAGACTTGCTAGATGCAAGCAAAAGATGCACAAGATCCATGTGCACAAGGTGAATAGTATAGGGCTCTTGGAGGCCCAAGAATGAACTACTTTGGTGCTTTTATTTATAATACCAGTCACGTGATTCAATCCCATTTACTTTCTAAGCACCTAGGGCCTAGATTCCTAAGTTCTTGGGTACAAGGAAATTACTATACTTTGCAAATTTGAGAACAAAAGCACAAGGCACACAAGCACAAGAATAAACTTTGCACCATAATCTAAAATGGTTACATTAAGTTATCATACACCATAAACTAGAGAATAAGATGAATATTCTCAACAAAGTTGGGTGTAAGAAAGAAAGTGAAGATGCATAATCTGCCAGTGTGTAAGAGAACTAGGAGAGAAGACAAAAGCACTAGAGTATCAGTGTAAGGGATTTGTATGGGGTAGGATATACCAAGGCAAGACAAAGCACAAGAAACTAACCAATATAGATAAGCATGCTTGAAATAAAAGTGTAGCTATTAAATAAAGTAAAATCGAGGAAGTTGAATTGCATGCATGTGAGGCACTATTACCAAGTTGCCACAAGGAAGGTAAAAGTCATGCCAAGTGAACAAGTGCAAAATGAAATCATCTAAGATAGCTAACATCCACCTAGAAATGAGTAGGAAGTGATTCTTTAAACCACATGTCATTTCACCAAAAAAGTTGTTAGGATCATTCAATGAGGTAGTGATAGCACAAAGATATGTAATTAATGTGTTAATGATAAGGGATTCTTGAAGATTTCATAGATTTTCATGTTTTCCAAAAAATTGAGGCACCCACACCATAAAGCTTATATTAATGATATTAGTTGAGAGAGAAGGGTATAAAATAGAAAATGATAGACTTGATTAGGTTACAAAGTTTAAGCTAATTCAAGACTCAGAGCAAACTTAAGCAAAAACTAGAAAGGTAAAGTGAAAAAACCTTATCACAATGAGAATTTGAGAAATTTAAGTACCAAGAGTGAATAAAGACAAAATAATAAGGATTACATTCATAGTGAAGCCAATTTGAAGAAGTGTGGAGAGAGATTTGTGCAAAAAATAAATAATAGGAGTAAGAAGTTATCGCCCAAGCCACCATTAACGACCAACAAAGCTCAAGATCTGAAGGTGTAGTCACAGACCTAATGACTATGAAGAATCAATAATAATTTAAGGCTTTGATAAACCACACCTCCCATTCTTCAACACAAGCCAATTCAAGATGATGAAGAAGCACAAGGCAACAAGCTCTACGCAGGCATAATAGGAACCCAAATGGGTTAAAATTGTAAAAGAGACAATGGCCACCAAAACCAAGGCACAACCAATCAAAGTAGTTAATATTTCATAAGTTAACATCAAGGTGTTAATAAAGATGTCCTATCAGTTTATGCAATTTCTTCTAGAGGTTGTAATGGGGGAAGATTGGTGCTCATTTGTGCACAATTATTAGCTAAAGGAATATAACCATCGGACATCAAGTCACTTGTAAGACTTCGTACAAGATTAGATGGTAGACATAGGGTGCAATATGGAACAAGATGATGCCCTATTTGATGTGTCAATTTGAGATAATTTCATAGCTTCTAATACAACTCAACTCTATGATTTTCCTTACTTCAGGAAGCCAAAAGAACTTGTAGAGTTCCTACTCTCACACATCCATGAGGATTGCATGTACTTTGAAAATAGGCACATAAAGATTTTGGTGTAGTTGATCAAGAGAATAACTAGGCTCTCAAATGTTGACAAAGACATCCATCAAATGATGGATGATTATTAAGAGGTAAAGCACATAGCTCAACTCCTTAAGTATTTCAAAGGGGTTTTTATGTTCCCTATCAACAAGTGTGAGGACCCCAACATGAGGGTAGTGATGCTTTGTAAATTCCAAATTATGCATAGGTGATCAATAGATCAATGTGTCAAAGGAATACCGATGCATCACATATCACATGGAATAAGATGTGTAATTCAACATTACAAAGTTCATCATTGAAGAGTTGGTGAAAAATGCATTGGAGTGTCATAGCATGAAGGGAACCTTCATGTGGGGGTCCATCTTTATATTAATTATCATGGAGGAAATTGGGATCCCATACATAAATGAGGATAATCTCTTGGTTTTCCCAAAACACAATTATTTCCTAGCACAAAAATATCAAGACTTCACTTGCCCCACCTCCTTCAATGCCAAATACAAAATATGTGTGATGTGATGGTGTGAGAAATACATAGAGGCCTTTAGGCTATAATGGTGCATCCCTCAGGGGCTCCTATAGAGTATGTTCAAAATGGCAACTTTTGTCATGATGTAACATTATTATGTAGTGCCCTTGGCACTAGTGGACAATAACAACTCAGGGTGGTTGAAGCTCTCTTATGCCTTCTTAACAAAGTACTTCAGAGAGGCACTATGACAAATCCCCAGTGTGCAGCAAATATACAATCTAATCAAGAAACTAGATATGGAGAAGCACAAATTAAGCACAAATTTTTTTATGCCAATGGAAAGGCCAAAAAAGACAAAGAATATGAGTCAGATTACATCAACATTGATCCCCTACTAAAGGCAACCATAGCTAGATTCACCCATATACTTTTTACTATGATATGAAGCCAAAGAAGAAGAAAGCCCAAGGAGAAAGCATGGCATAAAGTGTCAATCCTCCTATCTAGATCAGTGATGATGGGACCCCAACACCACCAAAAAAAAAGCCTCCCTAGAAGAAGAGGGGGAATACTTTAGAAGAAATAGAGGAGCACCTAAGGCTCAAGATTACCTCAAAAGGAGAAGAATCTCCTTTGGGATCATCTAGGAAGCACATGAAATTAGTGTCAAAGACTTATCCCAGCATAAAGAAGAAGTGGAAGGTTCCTCCTGTGGTGCCTAGGATAATCCTATTTAACATAAAGGAAGAAGAGGAGGAAGAGGAGTTGGAGGAAGAAGCAATGAGGAGGGTCATATACATTGTGTCAGAGGAAGATGACTCCTCATCAAGTGAATAGACCCCCTCTCCATCCCCTCAGACTGAATTGGAGAAGATGTAAAGATGGAAGAAACTTAGCTTCAGTGAAGCTGAGATGCAGAGGGTGTAGGAGGTAGAGGAACAAAGAGAAGAATTGAATAAGGTCAGGATGTCAAAGGAAGCTATTGAGATGGTTGAGGGTGAGGATCGAAGGGGAGAAGTAGAGAAACACAAGGTGTAGAAGATGAAAGGAAAGAAGGAAGGAGAAATAGGTGAAGAACCTAAAGAGGTGAAAGCACATGAAGAAATAATACCCTAAGGTGCAACTACTGAGGAAGATTTGAAGCACAAATGGGAGGACATGTGCCTACCCCAAGATCACATTGACATGGTGCTAAACTTACATGACAAATGAGAGGTTATGAAGGCCAAGGGCATCTCCCAAGCTAAAATTGATCGTATAAAGGTCGCGGAGATAAAGGCAAGAGAAAAGCAATACAAGGTGCAAACCAAATTTCTAAGGAGGCCCATGAAGACCTAGAATCAATACCCTTATTACCTATAGAAACAAAGGATATGTACTTAATACCAGTAAAAACAACCTCTTTGAAAGACGATGGGGGAAAATATGGAGCAAAAGAAAAAAAAATGGAAATAAAAGAATCTAGTGAGGGAGAGGCCGAAGAAACTGCAATTGGAAAGTCTTTATCCTTAATCTTGTTGAAGAGGAGAAGGCTAAGAAGAAGGAAAAAGAGGAAAAAATGGCCCATGCAGAAAGGGCCAGGATGGTGAAGGAAAGAGAGAAGAACAAGGTTGTCGCTAGCATGAAACCTAGATAATAAAAGGTACTAGAGAAGGTGCCAAGCACCTCCATCAAAATGGCAGAAGAATATGCATAGCAGGTGCACCCTAGCTTTGAAGGGGCACCTAGAGACAAATAAGGTGATGTTGATGCCTTAAAAAAATAAATAGAGAAGGAAGTAGAGACCCCATTGGGGTAAAAGGAGAGAAAGGTTGGCACTAAGGAAGCTCATACCAAAGAGCCATCACAAGAGGAGGAAATAGACAAGGGGGAAATGTCCATCGAAAAACCCCTATGAGAGGGAGATCATGACAGTGAGTCTAGAATTGAAGAAAAAGAAGAAGGAGAAGAAGGCACTCGTAGAAGCACTAATACCAATGAAGAAGAAAAGGAGCTAATCGAGGAGGAAGAATATGAGCTAAACTATATGGAAAAAGCATAATAGGGGTTTAAAGAGGATGATGACTTTTATATGATGGAGTCCATACCCCTAAAAACTACCACAACCCTGGTACCATCAAGTTTCTTGGGCACTAGATTGCTACATGGATGAACTTCAGTTTAAGGTTCCAAAAAAAGCACTTCAATGTGCCAAAAAATTGGGAGATGGGCATGACTACCAGCTTAAAAATGAGGGACATGAACCCTATAAGATTGGTGAATTCACTTCTCAAGATAGCCACATTAGTAGTGTGTAAGAACATCATCATTGATGTTCATGCCAACAAATAAAAGCAAATCATGCAAGAGGCAGAGGAAGAATTGAAGCCAATAAAGCTCAAACTCCAATAGTTGGTCAAGCATGTTGAAGAGGTATATCCATCCCTCTTAGATGGTGTGGATACTTTAGAAACGAAAGAGGTTGATCAAGTTTAAGTGCTAATAGAGTAAATGCTTCACCAAATGAAGCTGACACTAGAGGAGCAAGAAGACCTTTGTGAGGCCATAAAAAGAGAGCTAAATAAAAAGCTCGATGTAGTAGAAGACCTCTTTGCCAAACTAGAAGAGGGTGTAGAAGAATTAGATGCAATCTTTTGTAACTTCACCACTCAAGTAGTGATCATCAATGCATGTCTTAAAAAGGTGAAAGAGAAGAAAGATACCTTGATTAAACACTCTTTCAAAATGAGTCAAACTAAGAACGTGTAAGTGATAGCACAATGTAATGACTTAAGCACCAAGTTAAAGACCCAAGAACAAGAACTGAAATCCCTTTTTTGTGTCTTTTAAATAAAGGTGAGTTAGCAAGGGGATATTCTAGATGATGGGGTAATGCAAGCAAGGTAAAGGCTTGAAGCCTTCAAAAAAGAATTGAAAAGCACAAATGTGCTTCCTTTGAGGCTACATAAATTGAATTAGAAGGTGTCATCAAAGAAATCAAGCTCACTATCTAGGGTTTTGGAAACTTCAAGGTAGAACTAGAGTAGGGTGTGCCCAAATTTTATGCACTAAAGGTATTGAAAGACTAGTCTGAGGTAGACTAGAAATTTTGTATGGGGTAATATTAGGCCCCCTTTTTATAACTTACCTAGTGGAATGTGTGAACTCATCACATCTTGACATGTGGCAATCATTAGAAATGATTATCCTTTTGAAACTATTAGCACTAGTTGGAAGAATCTTCGATGATCTTGCACCAGCTAGTAGGCAATTGCTTAGCACTCGAGTTTGAAGGAGAATCTCATTGAATGCTTGTATATGGTGGTTGGAGAGCATGGGTGTCAAAGTAGTGGATCCAATGGCATAAAAACTCCCAATGACAACTCAGCATCTAATGTGTGCCCATCTAACCTGGCAAGAAGATGCTCCTCCACCTATTTAAACAAGCTTGAACTTGAAGACTGAAGGAGGTGATAGTAATGCAACAAAGTTATACAGGATTAGTTCTAGGTTTATACATGTATTTTGGATTAAATCCTACCATGAATACCTTAAATAATCACCTTGTATTTCCTAAGCTTGCTTGTGAGCTTCTAAGCTTGTAGTAGGACTTAGTTAAGTGCAAATTGTACTTTATATTGACAAACTTAGAGTTAATAGAAATGACATTGCTTATCTTCTTGGTTGTTGATTCTTTCCATATAGTTTAGTGCTATTGTAAGTTTGTGACTTTTGTTTTATGTGAATAATTCTATATTTTTTATGATTGTAATGTATTGCGATGTGAAGGTATGTTTTAGGTCGATAATGGCATCGCTATGCCATATAGTGACTTCAAGATGCCTATGAAATCCACTAAGTATTGAAACTGGCATACATTGAGGCCCTAATACCCATGTCTGGAGTGATAATGTAAAGAATGAACCCTTTAGCGTCATCCATTCCCATGACTCAGCAAAGCACCAGAATGACCCTTAACTCACTATCCCCATAGCTTGTACCCTTAAGAGCTTTACGTAGCTAGATATGAACTTGTGCCACCGTGGCCAAAACTAGTTCCCATCAATAGGCTCGTGCATATTAATTTCACCCAAAATATCCTTGCACTGATAAACTATCTAAGATCATTTTGAAAAGGACTAAGTCCCGTTAAAACCCAAGTTGTGCCATGTTTCAACTATCCCAATGCAGGCCCATTTCCTTTACTATTGCACTTTGGGTGAGCGCACAAGGCTTGTGCCATGTGTGAAATTGATGCTAGTGTAATAATGTGTTAAATATTATGTACCATAGACTCTACTATGATTTCACCTAGTTTTACCAAGTATAGAACTTACTTGGCCTGATTGCTAAGTACATGACTAAGCATAAAAGCTAAAAAAATGAACTTTTCTACAACAATCACAACTTCATAGAAACTCTCCTGAATGTTTGAAGAAGTTTTAAGGTCCTCTACCTAAATCATGGATTAATGTCCAACTTTATGAACAATCTTATGCACATCAATCTCTTATTTCCCATAAACAAAATTATTCTCATGCTCTTCTTCATTGCTGAATGGTAGTTCATTTGTCCAAAAGATCACCTCATCATCTTTCCCCTAAATGTAGCCTTGAATAGATAAAATTTTCCTCTCCTCATGAATACTTTATTCTTCCTCTTCATCATTACCAATTTACTCATTGTTCCAATACTCTAGTTGATCATATTCATCATATTCTGATAGTAGGGATGCTTTCTCTAGTTTAGTGACAAAAAGAAGGTTGCCAATGATTATTTCCTCGTCATCTTCACTTGATATATCCTCCTCTTCATATAAATGTTCTTCAATTTCTCTCCATACAATGGGTCCTCATTGAAAAGGGAGATGGTGGGAGAGTAAGAGGTTTCAATTAATATATTAAGAGTGGCCTTAACAAGGTTAGACATCTCAAAATCAAAATGCTTGGTCTAAGAAGGCAACCAAGGTTGAGTAGTTTGAGGCTCTTGAGGAAGAATGGGATTTTGAGGGCCATGTTCATGAGGGATAATAGGCTAAGTTTACATAGGTATAGGCTCTCTCAAAGGATAAGAACCTCTAAAACTTGGAATTTTATAACAAAGAGGCTTACTTGGAAGTTCAAAGGGTTTACCTTGCTTGAAGTCTGGGATTTCAAATGTGGAAGCCTCCCTTTTTATAGGTGGGTATGTAGTTGTAGGAGTAACTTGTTTAAAACTAGGGATGGAAAAGGTTGTTTGAGGTCTAATTTCTTGCACTTGAGCAAACACTTGATGTATCTTCTCCTCTTTGGCTATAATCTACCTAGACAAAATGCTCTTCATCATTCCTTTACTGCATACTCACCTCTTGTTGATGGAAATAATCTTGATAAACAAGTTCTTCCTGCTCCCCATAATGTTCCTACCCTCTTTCAATCTCCATCAGTTATCTCTCAAAATCAAGTCATATATCATTGATGCTTTTTTCAAGCTAAGTAAGAGGGTCAAAATATTGATTGAAAGCAACATATCCTTCAAAAATCTGATTATAAGCATGAGCAGAATACCAAGAATGCTGAGCAGGGGTGGGAGGGAGGTAAACACTATGAAAATGAGGGTATCCGAGTAATATAAATATATTTGGGATAAAACCAACAACCTTTATAATTTGATATGGAAAATAGGAAGGCATAATAACATCATTTTCATGGAATGGGGTGTGAAAATACATATCCTTAAGCACTCAAATTGCTTAAAGCAATAGGTTTGATACTTGGAGTCACCATGGAGTTGAAAAATCTACCCCAACAAGCAAGATGCATGGAAGAACAAACCAAAATTATTTAATGGATGTTGTGAAGATCATCAAGCTCTATCCCACTGAGTGTGCTAGAAACTATTGTCACTTGAATTGTGCACCCCTTGAATTGGAAGATGGTTCAGTGAGACAATGGGATTGTCCCCCAAGGTGTGGGACTCTTGCACTCCTTGGGATGAACCTTTAAATAAGTCCAGTTTCCTTATAATCTAAATGTATCTAATTTAGGATCAACATGTAGGCCTATAAAGAGCATAAAAGAAACCTCCTGTTAATGTTAAGTCTAAAATATTTTGAGGGGAAAAGGGATAAGGAATGTTGAAATGGAAATGGTGATACACCAATACTAGATATAACACCTCTAAAATCCTTAAATAACACACTACAATTGTAAATAATGAGAAACTATCACACAAACTAAAAAATAAATACTTTAATTGTATAAGTAATTCACGTGGAGGCATAGGACATAATACAACACCAAAAAGGAAGAAAAATGATCCACAGGTGGCATCTATATAAACCTATGTGCATAAACAAATGACCTACAAGAGAGATCCAAGTTATGCATAAAGGTGTTGGGGGATGGACAATAATGAGAAGGGCAAGGATTACCCACAGGCAAAGATCAACAAACCAAATAAATACATAGAGAATGCAAGAATCATGAAGAAAGTCAAACTCAATTCTCATTAGTTTCAAGGATCAGGTGGTAAAGGGCTCTTAGAGTGTAGATTTTGGTAACATTATGATACTAAAAAAATGTTAACTATTTTACAATGTAAGATTAGGGCTTTTATAGGCAATGGGAAGCCCATAGGTCATAAATTTTGTCTCACCCACTATTGGGGTAGTTACAAATCTTAATGATAATTTGGGGAAGTAGTTGAGACTCTAATTGAAACAAATGGATGCCCTTTCTTAATCATGACAATCATGAATGGGGTGGCTCAACCACTCTAATCTCTTGCGGATTTTTATGGGCCATATATGAACAATTGTCCATTATGCCTCTTTAAGGATGTAGTCATATTTGGCATCCTCTTTATCTTCATGAAAGTGAGACCATAATGACTCAACTGAATTCTATCATTTTTTCCACCCACTTTGTGATTTTTAGTCAAACCATTATGCAAATCTCACCTTTGACAATTTTGATAGTTAGATGACCCATAAATTTTAAGTCGATGCAATGATGATGTAATGTTACTCCATTTTTTGTCTCTTTTGTTACTTAGTTGCATCACCCCTTTAACCCATTGAGCCCTGACTGTAGTCTATAGCCTTCAGGAGGTGGGCCATCATTGGTGATTAGGTTCTCTGGGGTCTAACAGAGGTCAAATATTGAGGAGCTTCTCATCGATTAGGTGCCTACGAGTTCTAATTTTACAACTTGGTGACTTATCAACATTTATGGGATTTAGATTTTAAGCTTCATTGTTGCCACATGTCACTCCTCAACTCTTCACACCTTTGAAGGCTTTTCAAGACTTAGAAACTTTTTAAAATATTTTACTTTATAGGCTTTGAGTTTGTGCATCTTACCTTCATAACTTATATCATCACAACTTATGCATTCTTTACAACTTTTATCATCATAACATTTTTATTGAAGACCTAAGTCTTTATAAATATTATTAGTGCCTTAGATTTTAGAACTTTTATTTGAGCCCCTGTCTTTCACAATTTCATCTTCGTAATTGGTCTTCAGAACTTTTATTTAGAATAAAAGTTCTGACTAGTCTTCGTAAGATTTGCCTTCATAAAAGTTCTGACTTTTATTCTTGTGAAAGTTCTAAATCTTTTGTAAATATGCTAAGTCATTATCATTATTCATGACTTTTGTCTTTTATTTTATCAAAATAATTATTGCAAAGACCTAAGCCTTCACAAAGGTTATTATCACAACAATTATTTTGACTAGTTGCGACACACTTTTTTCGAAGAGTAAAACATTTAGAAAATTCTCACAAAGATTTAATTGGGATTTTTATAGGCTTTACAACTTTTGTTTAGACCTTTATCCTTTATATTTTTTGTTCATAACAAAAAATTTAACTAGTCATAACATTTTTTTTGAGGGGGACAATACGTAGACAATTTCTGTGAAATCTTTATGCTTTCCTCTTCTTCACGACTTCTATTGTCATAACCTTTGCTTGCACAATTTTATCAAAGACCTAAATACTTAAATGATTCTTAAAAAGTCTTCAGACTCTCTTCTATTATGATATTTTTCTGAACTTCTATCTAGACATTGTTGTTATTCATGACTTTTCTTTGCAACAAAAGTTTTGTCTAATCTTTGTGCACCTTTTTTGAAGACAAAAACTTTGAATAATCTTCATGAAGTCTTTGAAAATTTTCTTTGTAACAAAAGTTCTGACTAGTCTTTTGCCAAAAAGTATGATAACCAAATTTTGAAAATGCACCAAGTCTTTTTCATTTTGACTTAGCCTACTTTGAGAAGCCTTCCTTGTCGAACTTGAAGCCTTAAACTGAATTTGGATGTTGTTCTTCCATGGTGATTGAAAATGGTCAGCATTCCAGTAAACTTTGTGTGCTACTTGCCTACTAAGTAGGATTATAGTAACCTTTTGAAGCAATTCATTAGGCATGGAGTTATGAAAGCATCCAAAACGTCTCATATTATAAAAATGTAAGATAGATACACCCTACTTAGCCTGCTATTGAATAAATCAACCAAGAGTTACTTAAAAGAATTTACAAATATTCTAAAGGTTTGTCTCTAATATACTCCATGAATTTATCAAAGCTTCATGATCTCCTTCAAATTCCTTTCCATTACTTCAAAGCTCCAATTCTTTTTTGCTTTTAGACTTGTTACTTGAGCCAATTCTTGAAACTAAAAGTGCCTCCAATAAAAGAGAGAAGGAAACAAAAAAAATTGTGCCATAGGCAATTAGAGGAATATATAAATAACTAAAATAATTCACAATGTGCACCCAAGCACTCATGGAAAAGAAAACATCTAACCTACCCTAAACTAACCAATTAGAAGGCTATCTAAATAAAACCAATGACTAGTTCTATAAAATAACTTCCCTTTCTTATCAACTTAGAATGTTTTTCACATTTGAGGGCAGCCAATCAGAGGTGGAAAAAGAGTGGGTATTCAACAAATTGGTGATATACTTTTCCAAGGACAAAAACAAACTCACCTATAAATATAAGTTGACTAGAAATATTGTTGTCTTGAAGTGGATAAGAAGGTTTACTTTGGCCTTTTTGATGCTCAATTTTCTACTCTTGTTCAAGCAAAACATGTGATGGCTTATCCTTATTATCCTCTAATTGAATCAGGTACTTGATAGGGCATCCTCTTATCAAGACAAAGTTTAAGTAGTGAGGGTTACCCTTACACCTAAGTTTTGCTACCCCGTCATCTTATTGATTGTGATGAACTTATCCTAGTGATTGGCTTGGAAACGCATCCATTTCCACTTGTTGTGCATGTTTCTCATGGGTATCTTCTTTATGAGATGTTGGTTCATCATCTAGGTGTAGACACTGGAAATCCACACACTACAACTCCAAGCGTCAAAGTACCCCTTGACTACTTGGGGACCCTCTTGGGACCAACCTAAGCTTCTAACCCCTAACTAAGCTTACATGTAGTTAGTTTGGCTAAACTGACTTAACCTAACCTTCTACCCCTTTTACCCTTCACCCTCAATCGTCGATGATCATGTTGACCATCAATGCTCACCCTAATCATTGATGGTCAGGGTCCACCTCCCTAATAACTAACATGTAAGTCACTACCTAGGGACCCTCTTGGGACCAACCTAACCTTCTAACCCCTAACTAAGCTTACCCATAGTGAGTTTGGCTAAACTAACTTAACCTAACCTTCTACCCCTTTTACCCTTCACTATTGATCATCAATGGTCATGTTAACCATCAATGGTCACCCTGACCATTGACGGTCAGGGTCTACCTCCCTAATAACTAACATGTGAGTCACCCACCTTGCTTTTCTAAAAGTATCCTATCTAATTCTAGTTATGGTTCATTTCCTTGATGAGTTAAATTTGGAAGGCCTAGTTCACATGATGTGGTAACTCTCTTGCCTTTCTTATAAGAGAGGAGAAAAGAGGTTAAATTTCATCTACAATTGTTATCATATGTATCCAAGATTTTATTATTTCAAGTCAATCACCATCAACAATCTAGCAATCATATCAGAGAGTCAATTTACTGCCACCTCTCCACTAAGTTTTTGGGTACTATTACTCTATTAGAATCAAGATAGATTCCACTAATAAGTTAACCACCTCAACCATCCACCCAATCAACTTATGGTAAGACAAGTACTTATTTCTTAGTATTCATTTACTTTATTTCCATTTTGCAATCAACCCAAGCCTTACCCACTTCCTGAGATTCATCTTTTGGATCTCATCAATCAGCATTTTTACCAACCCAAATCCAAACAGTAACCATCGATGGTTGACTCAACCTCTGATGGTCTGTCCAATTGTCGATGGTCACCTTGACCATCGAAAGTTAGCCCAACCACCAATGGTCATTGTGACAATGAAAACTAAAAAGCTAATTTCACCTACCTACACCCAATCAAACCTATTTTTTTATATTCCTGTCTGTTCATAGACCCCTATCTTATTTTCTAAAGCATGCCCCAACCCTCAAGCACTAGTATTTTCTAGCATATTTCTTAGCAAACATTATTATATTTAGTTTTAGTACCTTTTATTTATTGATGCGAGTACCTTCTTTTCAATTTATAAACTTAATTATTTAAAATGCATGGATTGACAGACCTTAAGGAAGCCCTCGCTTCCAAAATCTAGCTATCACTAAGTAATCCACCTAGTTATTTATCTAACAAACAAGTTTGCTTTAGTGCTTTCTTATCTATAGTTCATCCTCCCAAGCCAAAGAGGAGCTCTTCACAATCTTTTAATTCCAATGTGTGCATAATCAAACAAATTTTTCAACCATACCCATACTTAGTTTCTTCTTTTCCCTCTTTCTAATAATAATCAAAAATTCACTGAAACATTCTGGCATGCCTAGTGGGACCCTTATGTCTCTACTCAGGTCCTTATTTTCTTGCATTCTCTCTCTCTATTTTATGCTCATTAACAAAATCAAAAGTTTTATTTAGGCTTAAAATCAAGTGCATACATCGAATTCTTGAAAGTTTAGTTAACATAGCTTAACTTAAAAGGCAAATTAATCTATCATAGCTTCACTCTTTATTGCACACACTAAACCAAACAACTCTTAACAATTAAACATCAAACAAACTTGATACAAGGCTCAATTAGGATTTCATCACCTAGCGGTAACCTTACCCTTTCTCGGTGATCCTACTTGGAGGTCATTACCAAGGGGAGACCAACTCAGTGCTTTAGTTGAGTATAATCTCTAGATATTAATATATATTGGCTAAGCACCCAACACCCTTATCACTACAGTGTGTGAAGTGAGGGGGTAGGCCCCAATACCAAGCCACGTATTGATTCTAATATAGATTATTTTTTAGCACCTAAACACAACTTGAAACCAACCTTAGACATCCTCTCTAGTACCTGATCTATAAACAAATTTTAGTCACATGTCTTCTTACGGCATAAGCCAAAAGCAAGATTAATTAAAACTCTAGGGCTCAACACATCTTTTAGAGTGTGATTTGATTTCTTTGATCTTTTCTTATCTTCTCTTTGTTTTAGTGGTGAGGTTGTTTGTGATCTCTATCTCCCCTATCTTGTATGGGTCTCACTCACCAACAGTTAAGAGACTTTGTAGAGCAAAGCCCATCACCAAACCAACCTAACTCTTTTACCTCTTTATCTATGAACTACATTTTTGAACCAGCAGACTCTCCTCACCCCTCAAGAAGTCCTACTTTCCCTCAAAAGGTCCCTCAAAGAGATGTAGATTTTTCTGCTTTCCTAGATAATAACCCCATGGCCTTCCAACATTACCTTAAAACCACATATTACCATATCTCAGCTTCAACCTCACCTGTAGATCCACCTTATGGCATGCCTCTCCATCTCATAGGGAGTACCTCTATTACCACGGTCAATACCCAACCATTGACTACCCAGGGTTCCTCATCAACCAACAACCCCTTTGAGACTACCATTGAAAATTAATCAACTCAAACTACCACTACCCTTATACCTTCTACTCCTACCAACCATTCCTCTGCAATAGGAGTGCTTGCCTCTAGCAATACCAACCTTCCTTTAGCTACCTCTAACCCATCAACCACTACTTTGTTTTAAAGCCTTGTGGTGTCCATACCTTCTACCTTGCCACCGATTAACACAAGGGTCACCACCCTTCCATTAGTCACCAACCCAACTGCCATTCCTATCCAACAAGCACCCCTTGGACCAAACTGTGGCTACATACCTAATCTACAAGGGAATGTACCCACTACCCAACCACCTACCTCTACCTACCCTTATGCATCCTCCACCCAACCATTGACATCTACTTTCCCATATGTGGTAGCCTCCCAGCCTTCTACCCACTATCATCATGTCTCCTAACCAAACCCAGAACAACCAAAAGTCATTCACTCCACTTGGAGAATCCTATGCATCCATATTGGAGAAGTTATTGAAATCCAACACCATCCAACTTCTTCCTATCAAACCACCCCAGTAATTTGACTCTTCTTACCTTTCACCTAGTTGGTACAACTAAAATGACCTATGTACATTTCATCAGTTTATAGGACATGACATCAATAGGTGCAACACTTTCAAGAGCCTTGTCCAATCCCTCATTGACAAGGGAGAGCTTACATTGGACAACCCCAATGCACCATCGAACCAAGCCCTCGATATATTTAGGAAACCTTTCCCAAACTATGCTCCTACTAAGAATGAGATAAATAATGTTTAGTGTTCTCATGATACCCATACAGTTAACATGGTCCTTGATGCACTCATTGTTGAACCATCTATTATCCAATCCTCCAATTTTCCACCATCTATTGAGATAGTGGACTCACCTTCCCTTCCTTCAAACACTCAAACTAAGGGAATATCATCCTCTCTACCTTAACTTATTAAGGTAGTGGAGCCACTAGCCTCCCTTTTAACTAGTATATCGAAACAACCAACCATTGCCACCTTATCTTCATCTTTGACTACCGAGCAAACCACTCCCCTTTTGGAAGTTATTCCTAAGGAGAAAACCCCCATGTTTACTCCTCTCATAGAGGAACCACCTATCTCAACCTTGTATCTTCTGATTGAGGAAGAGGATGAGGTTATTACCCCTGTGTCTCCACCTAGGGGCTTATCTATTAGGTTTATTGTTTAGGGAATCAAACCAACATACAAACCCTTCTCTAGGCTAGTGCATAAATTGGAATTTCTCTCCAGTCCCAACATGGACCAAGCCACCTTCTAAAAGTAATTAGGTCTCCCTTATATCACCCAACCAAAACCTCTAACCTTTTTTGGTCAAACTAATCCACCACTCTTATTGACCAACCTCTTAGCATATCTACCCAAATAACCAAACCCCCTAACTAGTCAACTAAAAATTCCACCAAACCAACCAACCCTCGACCACTTAAGCCAACCAAGACCCAAGTAGCCAAACCCTCTCCTATCATCCCAACTAGACCTACCAAACACCTTGGTATCCTCCTTACACCGAGCCTTAGTCATCTGTCTTTGAAAGTGGACCTAAACCCCTCAATCCCACCAACCAAATGCCAGACCAAAGTAATTAAAGAGGTAAAACCACACAAAGGCCAGAAGGCCCAAATTTTACCTCCCTCAACCTTGCCCTCCATTTTGGGGGCTCATCCCTCTACATTGAGAATGAAACCCATCCTTTCTACCAAAACCCCACCACTTCTTTTGGTCACACCTTTGCAATTTCTCTCTGATGCACCTCTTTTTATCGTGCCAACAATACCCACACTACCTACCTTATGATTTTCCACCTCTAGCTCATCAATCTCCTTGCCTAAACCTAAACCATCAACCAAACACACCACCCTACCAAAAATGAATACCACCAAACCTATCTCTAATCAACCTCCTACCTCAACCATCAAAGCAAAAACCACTACACCTTTACCACCTTTAACTGAATCCTACTTAACCATTTTCCATAGGTTGTTACAAACCTCTTGTTTAGCCCTACCTCCCATCAGAACTTTTGACCCTCTAGCTTTTAAACCCATTTCGTACAATGACCACCAAGTACGTTCTTATCATAGGACACCCAACTATGATATAGAGAACTACAAAGCTCTCTAAACCATCATCCATCAAATTTATGATGAGCATGATCTATTAATAGATGAACCTCCTATGAGCCCCATACCAATCCAATCACCAACCATACTTACCCAACACTCACCTACTCCTCCACTCTCAACTCACAGTGAAAATGAATCTGACCAATCCTCTAACTCAACCTCTCCTTCTATTCATACTATCAATGTGGTCATAAGAGCATAGCAGAAGGATAAGGGGAATGCTAAAGTGTTCATTCCTTAAATATACCCCTCCTCAAACTCCTAACCAACCTACACCCAACTATCTCCATATTTGACCAAACCCAAGGTTTCTATCTTAGGTGCCTCTCAATCTAATCACTCAAAATCCATTAGGAGAGTTATCCTCAAGCAACTCCACCAGACCTTAGAGAAGATGAGCTTGTATGAGTTGATTTCTACCTCTCTCCATCAGCGCCAAGCACTAATAGATGCTTTGTAATCTATTGACATCTAACCCAAGGACCCCCAACCCCTAGCTACCTTTATTGGTATCCTTCAAATTTTCAACCTTATTATCTTCAAGGATTCATAAATACCCTTCATCCATCTTGAGGACCCTGATCCCCCCTCTCTTTATCACTACCTACATCAACCAAACCCACATCAAATGGGTCATGATTGATGGAGGAGCTAGCATTAACATCATCTCCTCTCATGCCTACAACCAACTTAGCTTGTCAACTAATGTTAAGTCCAAATCTTTAGCTATCCTTTGCTCTTTTAATGATACCATGGCCACTACCTTAGGAACTATTATCCTCCATATCTATTTAGGACCTTGCACACTCCCTGAAAATTTCTATGTAGTGGAAGGTGAATTCCAATACAACATCTTGTTGGGATAACCTTAGATTTGTTTCATGGGTTGCATTCCCTCTACCCTCCACCATTGCATTAAATTTGAGCATGAAGGCCAGGTCATCACCATCCAAGCTAACCCAAGTCCTTTATCGACATGCACCATGACCTATCACCCTAATGATGTTTTCATACCCCCATCCAGCACACCCTTAGTAGCTAAAACCCAAACTTCAACCACCAAAATGGATATCATACCTCCTTCCACCGATGAGGCATCAACTAGTTCCTCTATACCTTCACACCAAATCCCTACCATAGACCCTTTAGAATCGATGTTCAATCACCTTTTGTTGGGGGAGTATAACCTTTTAGCACTTGACGCTTTCCCTACTCATCATGAGTATGGGTAACTTACCAACCAACTAAGATATGACCCCAATATTGATATTGTTGTTCCCTTCATACCTCTCCATTGTCAAACCCATTTTATCTATGGGGGACTCAATAAATCCCTCGGTGCTTCTACCACCTCTTTTCCACCTCAACCATTCACCATCAATTTTTCTTACATATTAAAACCAAACTTCACCAAGACATACCTCCTTCGATGTGCTTGGAAGGGATTTGGTCTTGAGTGGTATGAACATGGCCCACATGAATTGGTCACCATTGAAACTAGGAAGCCACATGAAAAGGATAGACTTAGTTTCATCTTACCTAATAAGAAGAAATCCAAACAACCTACTTCTACCATTATTTAATAAGATGACCCTTCCTCACCGACCTCACCTCCACTTGTGTGTGAGGATGATGACATCATCCCACCTAACTTTTTTTTCATCAACGTAGACCCTTGACTTATCAAAAGAAGGGGGTGACCATAAACATCCCTTTGACCCACCTTGAAATGATAAGATAAGACTCTACTACCATTAACATTAATCAGTGCTAGGATGATGATTATATTCTCAACTACTTTTAGTGCCCCAGATTATTCAATCCACAAATCCCTTTCTCCTGAGTCTTCAACCATGTTGAATGAATCCACCATGGATATCAACTTGGGTACTCTAGATAACCCCTACATTGTCAAAATTATCCAATCATTGACCATTGAGGAACTTTGAGAATTCCCCTCTTTCCTCCAAGACCATAACATAGCCTTTGTTTGGTCTTATAGTGATATGCCTGGAATTGACCCATCATTGTTACCTATAACATAGTCACTCACTGTGATGCCAAACCTGTCAAGTAGAACCTTCGATGCAGACATCCCCATATAGCCCTTCTCGTCAAAGAACTTTAGCATCTTCTATGTGTCAACTTCATTCAACCTATTGACTACCCCTAATGGGTCTCGAATGTCATTCATATCACTAAAACCATAGGGGAACTACACATTTGCATGGACTTTCATGACCTCAACCTTACCTAACCTGAAGATGACTTCCCTCTACTTAGAATAAACTAGCTTATTTATCTTACAGCCAACCACAAGATGTTATCTCTCATGGATGGATTCTCAAGTTATAATTATATCCTAATTGCACCTGAAGATTAGCATAAAACTACCTTTACCACCCCTTGTAGAACCTTCTGTTATAGAGTTATGCCTTTTGGACTAAATAATGTTGGGGTAACCTACCAACATGCCATGACCTATATGTTCTAGGACCTCATCCATAAGATTTTCGAGGACTATGTATATGACCTTCTCAAAAAATCAAACTCCAAAAGGACCACTTAGTTATTCTCAAGATCATATTTGAATGCATCATCCACTACTATGTCCACCTAAACCCCAAGAAGTGCATTTTTGGGGTATTGTCAAGAAAGCTTCTTGTTTGTATTGTCTCCCTCTACAAAATCAAAGTTGATCCTACCAAAATCAAAGCAATCCTAAACATGCTTCCTTTAACCAACCTTAAGTAGCTTCATAGCTTGCAGGGGAGCTGCAATCCATTCATCATTTTATCTCCCAACTTTTAGATCGGTGCCAATCATTCCACCACCTCCTAAAGAAGGATGTGTCTTTCAAGTGGAATAGTGACTATCAAAAGGCATTTGATTCACTCAAAAAATACATTCTATCACCACCTATCCTCACCCCTCCCAAAGATGACCAACCTTTCTACTTATATATCTCTACCATCGACCATTCCCTAAGGGTATTGTTGGATCACCAAGACAAATAACATAGAGAACAAGTCATTTATTACATTAGTTGCATGCTCATAGAGTATGAGACTCGATATACTCATACTGAGAAAATTTGCTTAGCCTTAGTCTTTGTGGCTACCAAACTTCACCACTAACTCCTTAACCACAAAACCTACATCATAACCAACACCGACCCACTCAAGTACATGCACTCCAAGTAATACCAAAACCAGTGTATGGCCAAGTGGCTCATGCTTTTAGTAGAGTTTGACCTTGAGTTCCTTTAATAAAATTTAATTAAAGGGTAAGTCATTACTGACCAATTAGTCAAAGTACCTTTAGCAAATAACCAAACTCCTCCTCTTGAGTTCCTTGATGAGTCTATTATGACACTCTCTCAAGTGGATTTCACCTATCAAGTCACCATGTTCTTTGACGGATCCAAGTGTCAGTATGGTGGGGAAGCAGGTATCATCTTTATCCCCTTTGATGGTGAACCTCTTCTTCTATCCTTCAAGCTTGATTTTGAAAGTACCAACAATATGGCTAAGTATGAAGCCCTAATGATAGGCCTTCAAACTGCCTTATCCCTAAGAGTCAAAAAAATCAACATCTTTGGTGACTCCCAATGTCAATCAAATCAATAGCTCTTATCAGTGTAAGAATGATGTCCTAAAATAGTAAAAGTAACTAGTTGAAAAATTCCTAGCATCATTTGAATACTACCACATCCATTCAACCCCATGATCTACCAACAAGTTTACTGACACTATGGCTTACCTTGCCTTGCAAATCCTATTTGCACCCTCAGACTCTAAGTTGTCTATCATCATCCATAGACTTACCTAGCCTTCCTATGTCAAACCAGATTTTCCCACCATTTTCAACATGGAGGAGACCCAACCTAACCTTTGGTATTAGCAAACCTTTAACTACCTTAACCTTAGCATAGTTCTTTCTAACCTCTCTAAGAATTCTCAAAGAGCGTTTCTCCAAAGTACCTCTCACTACACCATTATAGGGGGAATCCTCTATAAACGCAACTTTGATGACCTCCTCTTCCGTTGCATGCATAGTCAAGAAGCCTCTCACACTATCAAGGAAATACATGATGATATTTGTGGAGGCCACTTTAGTGGCCTCACTGTAGCTAAGTGTATCCTTCACCTTAGCTATTATTGGCCTACCCTTAACCAAGACTGCCATGATTATGTGAAAAGGTGTGTCAAATGTCAACAACATACTAATTTGCATCATTCACCTAACCATAGCCTTCGAGTTTCCACTAATTTTTTGCCCTTATCATAATGGGTTCTAGACCTCATTGGTGAAATTAACCCCTATTTCTCACAATGACACCACTCTATCATCACCGTGACCAAGTATTTTACTAAGTGGGTAGAGGTTATTCCTTTAGTCTCAACCAAAGTGGAGAAGATTATCGACTTTATCAATCATCACATCATCTATCGTTTCGATGTTCCTCATAAAATTATCACTGACAATGGTAAATACTTTAAAAACAAGAAATTCTAGGGTCTATGTGATGCATTTAGCATTAAGTTAAGATTCTCCTCACCCTATCACCCTTAAACAAAGGGACAGGCAAAAGCCTGTAATAAAACTCTTAATAATATGCTAACTAAAATGCTCAACACATCTCATTGGGATTGGTATTTTCACGTCCCCTTTGCCTTGTGGGCGTATCTCATTAGAATTAGAACCCCTATGGGTACCACACCCTTTTCTCTCATATTTGGAGCAAAGGTTGTCTTGCCTCTAGAAATCCAAATCCCCTCTCTTCACATATCTTCACAAGAGATTATTTTAGAGGATGATTATCGTCAACACTATTAAGCCCAGCTTGAACTATTTGATAAATGTCATTTAGTATCCCTTACCCATCTCCATGTCTACTAAGAGCACATCAAGTGTGCCTATAACAAACACCTTAAAGTGTGAGAATTCAATATTGGAGACCTCATCCTAAAGGAAAATCAACACATTACTAATATGGAAAAAAGCAAGCAGGGCAAGTTTGCTTTCAATTGGCTTAGACCTTATATCATAACCCACAAGTATGGATTAGGAGCTTACCAGTTGTCTTCTCTTGAAGGCCACCCATAACCTAGAACCTCAATGTTTCGCATGTGCATCTGTACTTTTATTGAGAAGGATTGCATTCACCTTTTGTCTAACTTAAGCTCATCCCTTTTTATCCACCCATATTTCATCTCCCTATTTTAGGGGAAACTGATTAAAACTAAATCATGTGATTATCTGTCACCGACATAGCCTTTTCTTAAACAATGGGTATTACGGCTCTACCCATGACATGGTTCTCATGGTACTTTCCACACCTTCATAGGATGGATTTCCATGACCATTGTCACCTAGACCTATTCACACCTAATCAACCTTCTTGTGATTTCAGTTTTTCCTTCATAAAGTTGAACCACTAATCCAACCTAAGCAAGTCTATGTCAATCAAAATCAAATTAAAATAACAAAATTCCTTAACTAGCAATCATGGGTCATTCTTAGCATTCACAGACTGCTCCCTTGAAGGACAATTATTGAAAATTTATTTGAAATTGCCAAACATAAGGTAGACTTCTCCCTCAAAGGATAGCTATCAAAAGCATTAATCAAATCATAAAAACCTAGACAACTCCCTTAAAGGATGGTTGAGTAAGCATTTATCAAAAGCAAAGCAATTGTTTAGAAGCTTCCTGCATCGATCAGCTTCCCATGTATACAACAATCAGCAAAGGACACTTTATTAAAATCATAACAAAAGTAAACTAATTTTGAAGGCCATAATTGGCTCTAAAAATAGCATAATGAGGTGAAATCCATAATCAACTCTCACAAACAGGGTTCTTGCATCGATCGGTATACATAATTTGGTATAGACTTGTTTACCCTAGTTTTTTAGACACCTATAGAAGAAGCAAGCTACTCTCACAAGAAGGTTCCATTTTCACCCATCTCCCCTTTACACTATATGCAAGGGATTCTTGACCTTACTTGACATTATATGGTCAAGACACCTTCTTAACAAACTAAAGAATGCTCATGCGAAGCATTCAAAGGGCTTATGTTCATTAAGTCAATCCAACTTCTGTTTTATTTTAGTCTATGTCAATGAAGAGGCATCCTACCCTCTTCTTATTCTATCATGACTAATTGATATTTTCATTGTGATGTTTGTCTTTTAATTAGATTCTTTAAAAGTCTCTTGTATAGTGTTGTTAATTAAAATACCTCATGTGTTTTATCCTCCAAACTAACAACCAGGCATAACCATTACCCATATGCATAACCATTACATAAGCATAACAATGACACCATAACATCCATGAGAATTTAAGCAATCAACCATTTTCCACCACATGTCTAAAGTCTACAAATGCAGTATACACACATCAAGATTTAGCATGTCATAAGCATAACCATAATATCAATGCCATCTCATGCCTAGCAAGTCAATGTGAACATCAACATCTAATCATACACCATAAGCATAAGCAAAGATCACATATATATAAACTCATGATTCAAGTACCATAGAACAATGTGTAAATGAAGATAGACAAGACTCTCTCTCAACAATGTACATCTCACTGTATCGGCTCACAGGCCAAAATCAAAATGATATACAAACGTCATATACACACACACAAACACACACACACACCATATTCCTACCATATGCCTCTAGGGTATAGATATAACCATATGGTTATATCTATACCCTAGAGGCATATGGTGTGTGTATATATGTGTGTGTGTGTGTGTGTGTGTGTGTGTGTGTGTGTGTGTGTGTGTGTGTGTGTGTGTGTGTGTGTGTGTGTGTGTGTGTGGCTATATGTATATATATATATATATATACACACACACACACACAAATATATGTGGTTATATTTATACCCCAGAGGCATATGGTAGGCATATGGTGTGTGTGTGTGTGTGTATATATATATGTATGGCTATATCTATACCCCAGAGACACCACTACCTCTTTGAACACCACTGGATCCTAGTGCCTATCCACCTATTGTACCTACTGATCCACCACATATCCATATCTATCTAGATACAGATGTTGCCCACTACTATGGTGTTTCTAAACTAGCTCCACCTACCAAGTTTGCCCTATACTCACCCATAATAGCTCATTTAAACACTATGTCAGAATAATAGCCTCATAGTATCATAGCTCCTCCACTATAGCTAGGTATCATGTTGTAGGGGTAAAGATGGGTGGCATTACCTGTCCTACTACTTCTCCTACTCTCTACCTCAGAGAGTCCCTCTCCTGAGTCACCAAGCCTAAAAAGGTCTTGGCCTGATCCCTCTATCATATGACACTACCAAGCTGACCCTATAAGGTCACAACCTGACCTTGTAGTGTGACACCTGGCCCTGTAGTGTGGCCACCTATCTTTGTAGTACTTATACATGTCCCTGTGTAATGGCTAAATTTGCTCCTGGCTGTCCATCATGGCCAATCATATCCACGACCATCGGTCTCACGCCTCCATCATCTTTGCTAATATTTGTAACTACATATATGGGTTAGTACCATGCCATGTACGTATTTACAAACCTATCATAATATATTTTTACCCTAATGAGTAGCTCCTTAAAATCTAACATAGTAGGAATAAGATGTGGCCTTAGAAGCAACACCTTAGAATCCTCTCTCATATACTTGGGGAATGGGCCTAGAATGCCCTGTACCAGGCTGAACTATCAACATACCCTATCAAATGGGATCAACTCCACCTCCCTATCTTGCCTGCTAAATATCCATCTATAGCTCTATAGCAAGATTTTATACCTCCTGTAACCCAACCATATCGAGAATTGGACTTATGGCCTCCATGTGATATCTCCTACCACTAGTGCACTCAATTCACCCATGAGCCACTCCACATCATGGGCACCACCCCATACACTTGATGTAGCAAAGTTACCCCTCAATCACATGAAGCTAATGGGGAAGTCAATTTGTGTAAAGCCTATGTAAGGCAACCCTACTGGCCTTAGCATCCTAATGTGCTTGTAGGCCCAATAATGTAGAACCAAGCTGACATTGATGTCATATCTCCTGTGGGCCCTAAAAGCCCACAACTCCCTATAAATCTAAACTATCAAAATATGAACCTAACCAAATACCATCCACCCCAGTAGCAGCTCAACTATAACCCCCAGTAGCAAATAAGTAAATCTCCCACTGCTCAAGTCAAGAAGCCCAAAGCATGTCATAATAATCATAAGTATAATCATGAGTCTCCTCTTAGCTAGAGCCCTATGATACAACACAATATCCCTAAATCCTCTAACATGCTAGCTAACCTAATCACTCTCATCTCTATATAATAACTCAATGTGATCATCTCACTCCTCTCACTCTATGTGGTTTATCAAATCACTATGAAGTGGAAGATGAGTAATCTTATGAATGTCCTCAGGTAGAATAGTCATCTCCCTAGTTGGTAGTAAGAAGGTGTTCATTAAAGGATCCTATCTCTCGATGAGTATTATGACCATGGATGCATCTTGAGGCATGTGTTGATAGTGCCTCATCACTCTGAACCCCACCTCCTCCATGTGGACCTAGTCGATTAGGGTCATCCCTTGTTATATTTCAACAAAGATATGTGGTACTTGATCACACATCTAGATCTGCTATCTGGCTTGCATCATTTCATTAGCATAACTTAGTCACCCAAACCTTTTTACCTAATATACCATTCAACTTTATAAAATCAACCTATCTCAATACTCTAAACCTCTTAGCCTAGCCCACACCTAGCAAATACCTATATCATCTCCCCTAAAGCAACTGGCCTATTTCCTTATACCTGCTAGGTCTGCCCTCTAAACCTATTCCCCTCAACATATACCTGACATGCTCACATTCCATTTGACCTAACTTTTAAACGCTTTGCAAAAACTCCTCTACCTTAGTCAATCATCAATGATCATGGTGATTATAAATGATTGAGCACCCATGTTTTCTAAGGTGTCGACTATCGACGATCAAACCTGATCATTAATGATTATTATGGGCATTCCATGGTCAGAACACTGAAACCTAATCCCCCCAACACTTATATAATTCACATCTAAATAACCTAATTTGTTATTCTAACCATTTTACCCAACCAAATCCCCTACCCACCCTATCAATTCCTTTTTACCTGGTACCCACCAAAAAACCCAACCTAGGGCACAATTAATCAAACCCAAAATTTAACCTACCCTACCCTCCCAACCCAAAACAAATGCATCAAATCAATTATAAGCTATCAAATATATGACATCCCCTACCTCATTTCATGACCTCTATTATCAAATCACTTACAGACCTACTCATCCTTACGCCTACCCATATGTTCCCTACATCTTGGTGAGTCCTTTCAGTCTACCCTCCACCTCAATAGTCAATCTCACCCAATGAGCAACCTTAGCAAACACCTCAGTCGTTAAGTGTCAAACCTACCCAAAGCTCCAAGTCAATGACGATATGTAACACAAATAAGTGAAAGTAATTCCAAACTCACTTTTACATCATATACTTTTAGGGTTCCAACCCTAATCATCGATGGTTTCCCTTTGGGACCCTAACCATCGACGGTTAGGTCACACCACTTTATTACTTCCACCTAAGCAAGCCCCCTTAATGCTAAAAATAAATCATTTTAACCAACCTTTGCATCTATCAACTCCACCCACTCTGACCACCTCATCACTTTGCCATTGGTCTATTTCGATCCTATTAGTATGCATTTTGTGACACTTTTTACCTAGTCCTTTGACTGCAGTGACAACATTATCATGTTGAGCACCTTTTGAGTAGGCACCACCTAGCACTTACCTGACTTGTTTGTGTCCTTTTTGGGATTACTTCCTACCTCAGATACCTATGACACTCGACCTATTTGTGTTTTCCATGGGAGCACATTTTGCCTTAGATACCCACTAAAAACACTGACCTTATCTAGCCACCATGCCTAAATGTAATTATGCAGTACACTAGTCATTTATCCCTTAGTATTGACCTTTATTGTTATCAACCATGGCAACCTAGTCTTTACATGATCTTGTCTATTGCACCTTTTATCACACTTTATATGCCTATTTGTGCTTTAGTGCTTAACCTATCATTTACCCTCATCATCACCCTCACCTACCATGTCAAACCCATACTCGATTCTGCTTTACCTCATCGCCTCCTAATTTGAGGGGGAACACCTCATCCCATACTCAAGGAAATCAATAGACCTTTGACCAATATCAATTTTTATTTTGTAGCTTGTTGATTCAAGTTGCATAACAAAAAAGGGAAAAACATAGACACCAAAAATCCATACACTATGACTCCAAGCATCAAAGTACCCCTTGACCACCTGGGGACCCTCTTGGGACCAACCTAACCTTATAACCCCTAATTGAGCTTACCTATAGTCAATTTGGCTAAACTAAATTAACCTAACCTGTTTCTATGCAAAATTGCTTTCTACATTCAAAGAAGAAATAAGAAACTGAAAGATGGTTAAGGCTAGAAGTACCTGATATAGTCGTGCGCACCGAAATCAGACGTTGAAAGATTCTCCTCTTTTGCTGTGGAGGAATGACACCTGCGAAGAAAAGGCTAAACACGGAAAAACGTTAATAAGAGATATGGTGGGTTGTCAGGCGAACGCCCGATCCCGGAAGTACGAAAACTCCCTAGAAGGATATCAACCCACTGATAAAAAAGAGCATAATATTGGACGAAAGTAGATGATAATGATAGAAATAAATGACAGAAAATAAAAGGCGTACCTGATATGCGGCACTGTTCTGCACAGTCGCCGGCGTCGGTCTCTGTGGTGCCGGCGTCGGTTAAGGAAGGTGCCGACGTCGGTTAATGTGCCGTCGTCGGTCGGGGCAGTGACCGGCGTCGGTAGGGGCAGGTTCTGGGAAAAGGTTCGGGACAGGTTCTGAGAGAGTAGGGACAGGTTCAGGGAGAGTCTGGGGGGTTTGAACAGAGTCGGGATAGGTTTGAACAGTCGGGACAGGGTCTGATATGGTCAGGGTAGGGTTTGATAAGGACAGGGACGAGGTTTAGACAGAGTCGAGACAGGTTTTGATAAGGACAGGGACGAGGTTTAGACAGAGTCAAAACAGAGGCCGGGGGTTTGAGGACAGAGGCAGGGATAACAGAACATAAATAATAACTAAGAAAAGAAAATGAAAATAAACAGAATAAAGACTTACCTGGTAGAAGACCCGATGAAAGCCATGGTGTGCAGATTAGTTGATGTCGTAGTGTCGATGATTGCTCGGAGTTCGCAGGTTCGTGGAGGAATTCGCAGGTTGGTTGCTCAGCGTTCGATTGATCAGCGTTCGGGGATCCGGTTCGAATGGCTGGCGGAGGTTGATGAAGGCGGAGGACGGGGACGGTTCCAGAAACGGTTCGTCAACCGTTTCGGGAAACCGAATGCTAACTGATAACGGACAAGGGGAAGGTGACCGACGTCGGTAGGATTGCCGACGTCGGCCGATAGGTGACCGACGTCGACGACATCGGTCGGGTAAAGACCGACGTCGGCAGATGCATAATGGGGATAGAGTCTACCTTTTGCTCTGTGCTCCTCTTTACATGCCGCCAGGGTCAATGCTGGTGAAACAAGTGATCGGCAAGGGTTCAATAGGCGAAGAAGAAAGAAGATGAGGAATGACCAGGGGAGTCGACACGATTTCGGTGTCTACATTTGCCCCTTTTTGTCTTGTTGGTTGTTCTGGACGAACTGCAAGACAAAAATAGGAGTGAGTGCCCCAGGTGAGGGATAAGGTTGATTTCATCTTGTTGGTTGTTCGAATGAACTGCAAGACAAAAATAGGAAGCGAAATGCCCCGAGTAAGGATGAGGTATTCCCCCTCAAAGCAGGAGTCGAGGAAAGGGAACCGGGAATCGGGTGCTGATTTGATAAAGAGTGGATGAAAAAAGGGGTGAGGGTGAACGCTGCAAAGGTCGTGATTGCGCGTATACCACTACACGAGATGGTCAGGTCAAAGTGTCGCAGGTCAAGGGTCGAGGAGTGCCAAAATTGAAGTAACCGGGCCCCAGCATTTAGTCGTCTGCTGATCGGGTCACTCAATCTAAGCTGAAGCTCCAAATGGGTCGTCGCGTTCCAGGTATCCCGGGCTCAGGAAGTGCTCCTAAAAACGCGAAAAAGTCACAAGTATTGTGGATCAATCGGTGTGCGATCCTATACTTGTGAGGGTCCAAAAAGGTCTGCGCACAATTCTGCTAACCAGTCATGAGGTAGCATACATGCAAAAACAACCAAGGCAACAACGTCTTGGAAGTGGTCGAGGTCGGAGGAGATAGGCATGATCTCCAATGGTTGGTGGTCGATGGAAGGATGAATGGACGAAAGGATGAAAGGATGCGGCCGAGCTAACCCCAGAAGACCCCATGTCAACTGAGTGCTGCCTACATAGCCCTGGTGATAGGGCCTCAGGCCGATGTAGTTCTCCCTAGAAGGGAGGAAGGGTCAAAGGGATGGTGAGGAAAAAAAAGATGTTGCAGCCTTTTCCAAATGGTGTATTCTGCAACATTGGTTGAGGGGTTTTTCATCCCTAGCAATATTCCATTTGCGTGATGGATGTATGCTAAAAATGAATTGAGGTCTATTTATGCTTCAGCAAGTATTGGTTTATGCTTAACACAAATTAGGGCGAGTCGATAGTTTCCATGTGCATTGGTGTCCATAGAAACTAGGGTGAATAGGCAAGGTCATGTTGATGGTCTGAAAAGAGAGTTGAGCTGAGTTGATCGACAAGTGATGAAGGTGAATGTGACCAAAGGGCAGAAGAAGATGAAAGGCGAATTGCTCTTTCATTGACAAGGACCAAAAAGACGGCATAGATAGGGGTTATGAGAACCAAGAGCCCCATTTATGCGTGACGTCGTTGACCATAGTTATGTAGGAGCGGTAATCGAATCACTTAGACATTAAAGTGAGCTCGAAGTCCCTTGAGTAGGTAATAGGAGGAGGAAAGAGGGTAACCCATTTTAAGAGCAGAGATAACTTTGCCCCTTTTTATAGGAGACCCTGAGACAACCACAAGCCAAGTCCGTGACTCGTTTTTTTTTTTTTTTTTTTTTTTTTTTTTTTTTTGAGAGGCAGACTGATCGATGCAGGAAGCCTGCATAGAGATGTCATTTGCTTGGTGGTCAGGTTGCGAAGCTGATCAATGCGGGAAGCTTCTAAAATAAGTTGTTGTTTATTGCCAGAGTAGTCATAGCCATCCTTCGAGGGAGTGGTCTATATTTTTGTTTTTTAATAATAAGGCTTTTGAATAGCTGTCCTTCGAGGGAGCAGTCTATTTATTACAGCAATGATGGTATAGCTGTCCTTCGAGGGAGCAGTCTATTTATTACAGCAATGATAGTATAGCTGTCCTTCGAGGGAGCAGTCTATTTTTTTTTTTGATTTTGATATAGATATAGTGACCATGGATATGTTTTGACATCTTGATTCGTTTTGATAGAAATGGAGTCATGGACAAGACTGTAGAAGGTCAAGGGCTCCCTTTTATTAGGACAAAGCATCCATACATCATAAAAGGGGTATAGGAGTTGTTAAGAGGAATAGGGTTGAAAGGAAGTAGGATGAAGAGGACGGGGATTGCTCAAGGGACGAGCTCAAGTTAAGTGTCAAGTGGACGAATACTCGACTAGCAGTAGAACGGTCGCAGATGCAACGCATTAAGAGGCTCAGGTTCTGGACGTCCATCAAGAGAAGACAGACGGTAAGTCCCTGATCCATACTTGTGCATGATAATAAAGGGTCCGAGCCAATTAGGAGCAAACTTGCCTCGTTTACTTCGCTCCATATTGGTCACGTGTTGATTCTCTTTGAGGACGAGGTCTCCGATGTTGAAATCTCGTTCTCGCAGATTTTTGTCATAGGTGCGTTTGATGCGATGTTGATAGACATGGAGATGATTAAGGGCAGCAAGACGGTGTTCGTCAAGTAACTCAAGTTGAGCTAAGCGATCTTGACGAAAGTCATCGTTGGAAAGGATATCATGTAGAGAAATGCGGAGAGACGGGATCTGTACTTCGAGAGGTAAAACAGCCTCTGTTCCGTACACAAGAGAAAAAGGGGTAGCACCCGTAGAGGTTCGGATGCTAGTGCGGTAAGCCCACAAAGCGAAGGGAATGTGAATGTGCCAATCCCTGCCTGTGTCACTGACCACTTTCATGAGAATTTTGGTGAGAATTTTGTTGGAAGCCTCGGCCTGCCCATTTGCTTGTGGGTAGTAAGGCGAAGAGAAACTGAGTTTGATGCCGAAGGAGTCGCATAGCTTTTGGACAGTTTTGTTTTTGAAGGACTTGCCGTTATCAGTGATGATTTTATGAGGGACACCGAAACGACAGATGATGTGGCTGTTGATAAAGTCGACGATCTTGTCGGCTTTTGTGGAGACGAGAGGAATGGCTTCCACCCACTTGGTGAAATATTCAGTGGCTGTGATGATGGATTGATGACGAAGAGACGAATGAGGGTTAATCTCACCGATGAGATCTAAACCCCACTGAGAGAAAGGCCAGAAATCCTGAGCAACTTGTAAGGCGTGGCTGGGGAGATGAAGCAAGTTTGAGTGCTGCTGACACTTGATGCAACGCCGAACATAATCGCTACAGTCTTGATGAAGGGTAGGCCAATAATAGCCCAGACGAAGGATGCGCTTGGCAACCGAATTTCCACTGAAATGCCCACCACAAATCCCGTCGTGGACTTGTTGGATGGCGTGAGATGCTTCAGTGGAGGTGAGACAACGAAGAAGGAGGCCGTCGAAGCCTCGCTTATAGAGAAGACCCCCTAGCATGGTATAGCGAGCAGTACGCTTGATAAAAGCTCGTCGTGCATTACTAGAGAGGTTGGGAGGAATGATAGAGAGAGATAAGAAGTCCACAAGTTGCTTATACCAAGCATCTTGCGGGCTAGGGTCTATAGTGTTGACATGATGAATGTGAGGAGAGATATATGAAGGCAACGGCACACGACGTACCGTGACAAAAAGTCTGGATGCAGATGAGGAAGATGGGATATGGGAAGCGAGAGAAGCCATAGTGTCAGCAAACTTGTTCGTGGATCGAGGAACAGTCTGCAAGAGGAAATGGTCGAAAGATGCAAGGAGAAGGTCAGCGCGATTTTTGTACCTTTGCAAAATTTCATTTTTATAGAGGTATGAACCGTTGACCTGATTGACGACGAGCTGCGAGTCGCCGAAGATATTGATGGACTTGATGCTGAGAGAGAGAGCGGTCTGAAGTCCCAAAATTAAGGCCTCGTATTCGGCCATATTATTGGTACAATCAAAGTCGAGTTTAAAAGACAAAGGCATGGGCTCCCCTTCGAGTGGGATGAGAATGACCCCAGCACCTCCACCTAGTTGACATTTGGATCCGTCAAAGAACATAGTCATCTGATAGGTGGTGTCGTCGGAGGAAAGCGCAGCGATAGACTCGTCAGGGAATTCACACTGCGAAGGTTGAGTGTCAGGAAGAGGGGCATCGGCTAGTTGATCAGCGATGGTTTGCCCTTTGATAGATTTCTGCTGGATGAATTCGAGATCGAACTCAGCAAGCAGCATGAGCCACCGAGCCATACGTTGATTCTAATATGGCTTGGAGTGCATATACTTGAGAGGGTCGGTGTGGGTGATGACAAAGGTTTTGTGACTGAGAAGATAGTGGCGAAGCTTAGTAGCAGCAAAGACTAACGCCAAACAGAGTTTCTCGATATGGGTATACCGAGTTTCATAGTTGACCAGTGTTCGGCTGATATAATAAACGGCTTGCTCGCGGTGATGTTCGTCTCGGTGCGCGATCATGGCACCTAACGAATGGTGAGTGGCTGAGATATAAAGGTAGAAAGGTTGGTCGTCTCTAGGTGGAATGAGAACTGGTGGAGAGACCAGATAGCGTTGTAAGGCTTCAAAAGCCTCTTGACAGTCCTTATCCCATGTAAAAATGACGTCCTTCTTAAGGAGATGATGAAAAGGTTGGCAGCGGTCAGAAAGCTGCGAGATGAAGCGACGAATGGACTGGAGCTTGCCTTGCAAACTGCGAAGCTGCTTGAGATTGGTCGGGGGAGGCATTTCGAGGATAGCGCGAATCTTGGCGGGATCTATCTCGATGCCACGGAAGGAAACGATGAAGCCGAGAAGCTTGCCAGAGAGGACCCCAAAGACACATTTCTTGGGGTTAAGACGGACATTGTACTGAAGAAGACGAGAAAAGATGATGTTGAGAATGGTCAGATGGTCACGGCGAAATTTGGATTTGCCGAGAAGGTCATCCACATAGTCCTCCATGATTTTGTGGAGGAGATCGTGGAAAATGTAAGTCATGGCACGCTGATAAGTGGCGCCTGCGTTCTTCAAGCCGAAAGGCATGACTCGATAGCAAAAGGTCCCCCATGGGGTGATGAAAGAAGTCTTGTGCTGATCTTCCGGAGCAATCAGAATTTGATTGTATCCTGAAAACCCGTCCATAAGAGATAGCATCTCATGGCCGGCCGTAAGATCAACGAGCTGGTCAATGTTAGGAAGAGGAAAGTCGTCTTTAGGACAGGCTAGATTAAGGTCACGATAGTCTGTGCAGATCCGAATCCCCCCAGTTGCCTTGGTGACTGGGACGATGTTAGAGACCCACTGTGGATAATCGATAGGCTGGATGAAGGAGACAGAAAGGAGCCGCTGAAGCTCCTCCTTGACAAGGAGGGCAACGCGAGGATGCATCTTTCGAAGCTTCTGCCTGACAGGCTTAGCCTCTGGTTTGGTGACAATGTTATGGGTAACGATGGAGGGGTCGATGCCAGGCATATCACTGTAAGTCCAGGCAAAGGCCTTGCTATGGTCGGAGAGGAACTGGGTATAGTCAAGCTGCTCCTGAGCGTCTAAAGATTGGCCGATCTTTAAGACATGAGGAACATCAGAAGAAGGAAGGTTGATGTCAATGGTTGATTCATTTAACATAACCTGGGTCTCAGAAGGAAGGGAGCGCTGGATGAAAGAATCATCAGCGCCCATGTAGGAAAGAATGGCGTCATCGTCAACGCAGTGAACAGTGTGAATGGTTGCCGACTCATCTTCGATCATGGTGGGAAGAATGAGAGGGAGAGACTTGGATACCCCATTGAGCTGATAAGTCAAGGGGTCCAGGCGGATGGTGTTTATGGAAAAAAAAAACTAGGAGGAATGGAAACCACTGACTCCGTAGGTGAAGGTGGCGAAATAGGCGAATGTGGAGGAGATTGGTCGAGGATTGGTTCAGGATAAAGGTCTACAGGGTCTTGAGTGGGGTCGTGATATCCCAGACCATACCGTTTCTTGGCGTCGTCATCGTTGAGCGGTTGGATAGGCTGATGGGAGCCCTGCTCATAGCGTCCGAAACCAAAACCCTTCCATGCACACCTGTAAAGGTAAGTATGTGCAAAGGCGGGGTTGCCAAGAAATGAAAAATCTGATGTGAAAGGTTGGGGTGAAGAAAGAGGATTACCGTCAGTAGGAGCTTGATTAAGCCCTCCATAGACGAGGTTGGTGCGGAGGTGAGGGGGACCATAAGGTATGATCATCCCAATTCGATGGCCGTAGCTGGGGCTGTGATGAAGGCATCCATACTCTTGCGGAGTTTGGAACATGTCTAAAGCCAGCAAGCGATACTCTCCCAATGAAAGTCTTTGGAAGACGTCTTCCATGGGGTCTGTGGTCGTCGCTTGAAGGGGAGGTGTAAGGGTGACCGCCTGTTGCGAACTGGTTGAAGCTTCTGCGGATGGAGGCGGTGCCGAGGTTGACGGCTTGATAGGAATGAGGACATCGTTTGGACGGTAGGTGGTATTGCATGTTTTGAAAGGTGAAGGGTCAGCGGGAATGGTGTGGACTTGTCCGTCATGCTCAAACTTCACACAACGGTGCAGGGTGGAGGGGACACAGGCCATGGCGCGGATCCAGGGTCAGCCCAGCAAGATGTTGTATTGGAACTCTCCTTCGATAATGTAGAAGAGCTCCGGGACTGTGCGTGGACCAACGCGGATATGAAGGATGACGGTGCCAATGGTCGTAGCAGTAGTGTCGTTGAAAGAGCGCAAGATCGCGTCAGTTTTGGAAACGCAATTCTTGGGAAGAGCCAACTGATCAAAGGCATGAGTGGAGATGATGTTGATGCTAGCGCCCCCGTCGATCATAACGCGTTTAATGCGTGTCCGATCGATGTAGGCAGTGATGAAGAGGGCGGCGTCCTGATCTTCCGTGTTGGATGTAGGAATTTCAGAATCGCTGAATGTTATGGAGGCAACAGGGGCTAAGGAGTGGACAAGGGCAGCAAGTGGCTGGGGATCCTCAGGTTGGACCTCTACTTCCTGCAGGGCTTGGATGAGGGCCTGACGATGTTGAGGTGAGGTTTGGACTAGATCGTAGAGGGACATCTTCACAGGCGTCTGGTGAAGTTGTTTCAACATGGAGTCGTGGATTGGTCCGGAAGAGGAAGAAGAAGAAGAAGAGGGTTGAGGCGCGCCAAGGATAGAAATCTTAGGCTTAGGCGGTTGAGGTGGATTGACAAAAGGGTAGGTCCAAGGAATGGCGGCTTTTTCTTTCGCCTTATCCTTTTGTGACCTAGTGGTGATGTGAATGGCATTGATTTCAAAGATGGGAGGTGAAGATGATGAAGGGGTTGTAACCGGTTGATGAGATGTGGATGGGTTTGAAGAGGTTGAAGGGTTGTGAGAAGGAGTCGGGGGGCGGTCGAAAGTGTCCTCAAAGAGAAGAGTGTCTTTCTCTAGATAACGGCGAATGACAGCCTTGAGGGCACAGCAAGTCTCAGTGTCATGTCCTGGTGTACGATGATATAAACAAATCTTCGTGTCGTCGAACCAGGAAGGTTTAGACCCGAGAGGTTGAAAGGGCTTGATGGGTGGAAGAGTTATGCTAGAGGTTTGCAAAAGTCGTTGCAAGATCAACGAGTATGAGCCCACTAAAGGGTCCATGCTCATCGATGTATGCGATGTCGGTGACTTTTGCTTGGGCAAAATGGGAGGAGGTTTTCGTACCACCTTCTGGGTTGATGGTGCGATGACAGGCGGAGACGGTACACTCTTCGTGAGAGGTATCGCCCTTTTGGGAGAGGGTAGGCTAGTGGTAGGTAAAGGAAGCAAAGGAGGCAACCGGTTTTGGTTAGAGGTTGAAGCAGGAAGGATTTTGGTTAAGGTTGAAGGATGCGGGCCCAAAATGGAGGGCAATGGTGACGGAGGAGGAGGCGTTCGCCTCTGTGGTTTGGCAGTCTTTTGAGATTTGGGTTGAAGACTACTATTAGTTGAAGTTTGGGTTAAGTCCACCTTCACTTGTGGATGAGTGAGGTTGGAGACGGGGCGAACGCCAAGTGATTTGATAGGTTTAGGCGGAGTAGATGAGGGTTTTGGTTTTGATGAAGTTGATGAAGATGTAGACGGTTTGGAAATGGAGATTGGATTTTTGTTGATAGTCTTAGGAGGTTCCGTCATTGGTGGATTAGCGGTATGAGATGAGAGGGCCCGGGCTTGTTGAAGAGCTGTGAGACGGTCCCACAATCCCTGATGTTCCACTTTCCTAGAAGGGAGAAGTTCGAGTCTCTCCACTAGTCGGGAAAATGGCTGAGAAGATGCGGGATGAGGTTTAGGCTCTTGAGAAGATGCCAATGGTTGTGGGACTGAAGGTAAGATGGATGTAATAGTCTCGGGTCCAAAGCATGGTGAAGTTGTGACAGGTTCATGTTTGGTTGGAGATGAAGGAGAGAGAGGTTCTTCTCTGGGTGGAGAAGAAACTGGTGAATGAAGCTCCTCAAGCGGATAAAGGGCAGGGATGATAGTGCCCTCCACTTGTGGCCGAGGAGTAGGAAAGGTTGGGTCCTCCATGGGCAGCAAGAAGGAAGATGGTGAAACTGGCGGTGCTGGTAAGGTCAAGGCGTCCTCCAAAATGAGAGAAGTTGAGGGAGAGCTAGCCGGAGAAAGAGGTTCGTCCTCATGTGATGGACTGATGGACGAACTCACCTCTTGGGGTTGGTTAGAAATGAGGGGCAAGACCGTATTGACTGTCCGAATATTATGTTCATGGGTATTGTCAGTCAAGGTCTGGACGTTGTTTTGGGTTGGTGGATGATTAGGGAATGGTTGTTTGAAGATATCGATACCCTGATTAGGAGGGGCGTTAGGATTGTCGAGGATGAGGTCACCCTTTTCCAACATGTCTTGAACTATGTTTTTAAGGGTTTTACAGTTGCCCGTGTCATGACCTTTAACACGGTGGTAGTGGCAGAAGTCATTCTCAATATACCACGCAGGGATGGCGCGTGAGGGATCAAATTGTGGTGGAGGTCGGATCTGAGGAAGATTGATGGCCCCTTATTTGACGAGTTTTTCCAGCACAGATGCGTATGATTCTCCAAGTGGAGTAAACTGTCGCTGTATGTATCTCTGCTGAAATTGACGAGTGGCGCTCATGGACGTGGATGGTTCAGATTGATTAGTTGAAGGCGAAGAAGAGGAAGATCTAACAACCACAGCATTTGCTGAAGCTTTAGATTTAGGATTGGACGAGGAGGGCTTAGAAGAAGGGTCATTGGTTTTGGAGTTGGGATTCTTACTCCGCAACTTGACTTTATTCTCCTCAACGGCACGTAACTCAAGTTTACGAGCCATCGTGAAGGCTTCGTCAAAAGTGCGGAAGGTTTGAACCCTCAAGGTAGAAGAAATATGTTTAGCACAGGCTTGAGAGAAAAGTTCAATAAGCTCAGGCTGAGGTAAAGAAAATGAAAGTTGATTGATAAGGCTCCTCCACTGAGCGACGAAATCAGCAATAGATTCATCCTCGAACTGGCGAATAGAATAGAGGTCTGTGATAGAGACCTTCTTGGTGATATTGATGGAGAAATGATCGAGGAAGAGCTGGGCCAGCTGAGTGAACGTGAGGATGGAATAGCTAGGAAGAGAGCTGTACCAGTCAAGTGCAGCACCCGAGAGAGACATGGGAAACGTGCGTAAGAGCAACGCATCGTCGTGGGCGATAAGGTAACAGGCATGTCTGAATGCCCGTAAATGTTGTTGTGGGTCTTCCTTACTCTGGAAACGAGAAAACTTAGGAAGTTCCCACTAGCTGGGATATGGTCTGATGGGGACAGAAGGATGGATGGGCTCGTTACAGATTTGTTCGTACGAGAGAGTGTTGCGTGAGCCGGTAATGGAGGTCTCTAGGTTGGACATTTTATCCATCAGCATCTTGATAATATCTACTGACGGATTGACGGGTGGAGCACCTCTTAGATTGTGAGGCGCTTGAAAGAGGCTGGAAGAGGTGTACGACGTAGTCGGTTGTACCAATAAGGGCGCAACGTACGGATGACTAGTCGTAGGGACGGAAGAAGTGACTAAGGATGATTGGATGGAAGGCATGGCTAGGTTTGATGTTGTCATGGGAGGTTGGTTAGGGGTAACATGGGCTAACGGATGGGTAGCCACCCTAGTGTTGATAGGAGTAAGAGTGGGCGGAATAGAGACGACCAGGTTTTGAAAGGGGGTAGAAAGTGGTTGAGTGGACTGAGATTGATTGGGGGCCGAAACCCCGGTGAAAGTGGGCCCAACGACGGAAGGAGAGGCCACACTTGGATGGTTGGTGAAAGGTTGGTCAGTGGTTGAGGCAACAGCCTGGGTGTCTAAGGGTTGGACTACGGACGTTGTTGATACGACCGCAGTTGCGAGGAGAGAAGTCGGCATTCCATAAATTGGATTGCCAAAGGGGTCTCGCGTTTGGCTATTCGCGAGATAGTGTTGCAGGGCTTTGGTGTTGAGGTCCAAGAATCGTGCGAAGTCTTGGTCCCCTTCTGGAATAATAGGCGTTTGGGACGGAGATGGTCTGGTAGGAGTTCTTTCGGTTTCCGAGTTGAACTCCATTGTAGGGTTGGTTGTAGGCGGGGTAGATGGAAGAGGATGATGCCTCGCGTGATCGACTAGAGCCTTGGCTTGGCTACGAGTCAGAACCATTCAAGACAAGGAAGAACGTCCTCACAAGCTCAAACAAGCAGATAAGAACCAAAAAGATGAAGACACAAACAGATCCTAGAACCCTAGAAGTAAATTATTAGGATTATAGTGGCTTATGCCTTAGAATGTGTGTGTAGAGGAAGATTGGCTGAAAAATGGGTCCTAGAAGAAGCAGTCTATGGATGGTTTCAGGTTTTGTTATGGTGCTCAAGAAATCTGTGTTAGCTTCCGTACAGGCCTGGTGCTAAGGAGCAAGCTCCCCTCACTTCACGATTCCAGTGGTTAGCTGGTTTCGCTTAGCCAAAATATACTTCCACTAGAGTTTATCCTCCGCCAGAGAACGGAGTGGGCTTCCCTCTTGGTGATGAAATCCAAGTAGGGTCACCAGGACGGGTAAGGTATCCGCTGGGTGATGAAATCCCAGTCGGGCCTTGTCTCAGGTAAGTTTTATGTTTGTTTTGTGCAGGTGGTTTGGTCGTGTAACATCAAGTGATCTAGATTAATTCAATATGCGGTTTAATTACTATGTGTGGTCTAAAAGATGCAGGCAAACAAAAATGAATGCAAAGTGTTTTAATGTCCAAGTCGAAATGTTTGTTCGTATGAAGACGAATGGAGAAAGAGTCGAAGAATATGAGTTTTAGCTAGTCTAGAAATGCAAGAAAGAAAGAAGTGTTCGTTTTAGTTCTGCTTATGATGTTGTTTAAGAAGAGACGAAAAGGAGGCGAAAAGGAAGAAACCTAATGCACCTAAATGAACGGAAGAAAGAAAGAACCCAAGGAGGACCTAGGGTCCCACCGGGCGTGCCAGAATGTTTCTATGCAAAATTGCTTTCTACATTCAAAGAAGAAATAAGAAACTGAAAGATGGTTAAGGCTAGAAGTACCTGATATAGTCGTGCGCACCGAAATCAGATGTTGAAAGATTCTCCTCTTTTGCTGTGGAGGAATGACACCTGCGAAGAAAAGGCTAAACATGGAAAAACGTTAATAAGAGATATGGTGGGTTGTCAGGCGAACGCCCGATCCCGGAAGTACGAAAACTCCCTAGAAGGATATCAACCCACTGATAAAAAAGAGCATAATATTGGACGAAAGTAGATGATAATGATAGAAATAAATGACAGAAAATAAAAGGCGTACCTGATATGCGGCACTGTTCTGCACAGTCGCCGGCGTCGGTCTCTGTGGTGCCGGCGTCGGTTAAGGAAGGTGCCGACGTCGGTTAATGTGCCGTCGTCGGTCGGGGCAGTGACCGGCGTCGGTAGGGGCAGGTTCTGGGAAAAGGTTCGGGACAGGTTCTGAGAGAGTAGGGACAGGTTCAGGGAGAGTCTGGGGGGTTTGAACAGAGTCGGGATAGGTTTGAACAGTCGGGACAGGGTCCGATATGGTCAGGGTAGGGTTTGATAAGGACAGGGACGAGGTTTAGACAGAGTCGAAACAGAGGCCGGGGGTTTGAGGACAGAGGCAGGGATAACAGAACATAAATAATAACTAAGAAAAGAAAATGAAAATAAACAGAATAAAGACTTACCTGGTAGAAGACCCGATGAAAGCCATGGTGTGCAGATTAGTTGATGTCGTAGTGTCGATGATTGCTCGGAGTTCGCAGGTTCGTGGAGGAATTCGCAGGTTGGTTGCTCAGCGTTCGGTTGATCAGCGTTCGGGGATCCGGTTCGAATGGCTGGCGGAGGTTGATGAAGGCGGAGGACGGGGACGGTTCCAGAAACGGTTCGTCAACCGTTTCGGGAAACCGAATGCTAACTGATAACGGACAAGGGGAAGGTGACTGACGTCGGTAGGATTGCCGACGTCGGCCGATAGGTGACCGACGTCGGCGACATCGGTCGGGTAAAGACCGACGTCGGCAGATGCATAATGGGGATAGAGTCTACCTTTTGCTCTGTGCTCCTCTTTACATGCTGCCAGGGTCAATGCTGGTGAAACAAGTGATCGGCAAGGGTTCAATAGGCGAAGAAGAAAGAAGACGAGGAATGACCAGGGGAGTCGACACGATTTCGGTGTCTACATAACCTTTTACCCCTTTTTACCCTTCACTGTTGATGGTCAAGGTCCACCTCCCTAACAACTAACATGCAAGTCCCCTGCCTTGATTTTTTAAAAATAGCCTGTCTAATTTTAGTTATGAATCATTACATAAATGAGTTAAATTTAGAAATCCTAGTTCATGTATTGTGGTAACTCTCTTGCCTTACCTATAAGAGAGAGAAATAAAGAGGTGAAAATCCATCTATAATTGTTATCAAGAGCTTGTGTATCTATGAGTTTCTTTTTATCGGTCAATTGCCATCAACAATCCAATAATCCATCAATCATATCAGAGAGTCAATTTTCTACCACCTCTCCACCAAGTTTTAGAGTATTGTTACTCTATTAGAATCAAGCTATATTTCACCAACAGGTTAACAACCTCAACTATCCACCCAATCAACTTTTGGTAAGACAATTACTTGTTTATTAATATTCATTTACTTTATTTCCATTTTGTAATTAACCTAGACCTTACCCACTTCCTAGGATTCATCTTTTAGATCTCATTAATCAGCCTTTTTATCAACTCAAATCTAGACATAGTAACCATCGATGGTTGACTCAACTGTCGATGGTTTGTCCAACCATCAATGGTCACCTTGACCATCAATAGTCACCTTAACTATCGACAATTAGCCCAACCACCAATGATCACTGTGGAAGTGAAAACTAATAAGCTAATTTCACCTACCTATACCTAATGAAACCTAATTTTCTATTTTCTTGCCTGTTCATAGACCCATATTTGATTTTCTAAAGCACACCCCAACCCTTTAGCACTAGTATTTTTAGCATATTTCTTATCAAACATTCTTGTATTCAATTTCAGTACCTTTTGATTTATTGATGCAAGTACCTTTTTTCTATTTATAAACTTAATTATTTAAAACATGTGGATTAACAGCCCCTAAAGAAGCCCTCGCTTTTAGGATCTAGCTATCACTAGGCAATCCACCCAACTATTTGTCTAACAAACAAGTTTGCTTTAGTGCTTTCTTATTTGTAGGTCATCCTCTTAAGCCAAAGAGGAGCTCTTCACAATTTTCTGCTTCTAACGCATGCACAATCAAATAGGTTTTTCAACTATACTTGTATTTAGTTTCTTCTTTCCAATAATAAGCAAAAATTCACTAAAACACCAGGCTTGAGTAGAAGTTCTCTAGCTCATCCCAAAAGAAGTCTTATTCTAATTGCTCTTCACTCTCCTACATGAGAGGCTTCATCACAGCTCCCTGAATGTTTAAAGAATTTTTAGGTTCCTCCACTTGAAGTATGGATTTTTGTCCAACTTGATGAACATTCTTATGCACATCAATCTCCTTTTTCCCACAAACAAGGCTATTCTCATGCTCTTCTTCATGGTTGAATGGTAGTTCATTTGTCCAAGAGAGTACCTTATCATCTTGCCCTTGAATGCAACCTTAACTATATAAACTTGTCCTCTCCTTATCAAGACTATCTTCTTCCTCTTCATCTTTTCCCATTTGCTCATTGTTCTTCTACTCTAGTTGATCATATTCATCCTCTTTTGGTAGCAGGGTTGATTTCTCTAGTTTAGTGATAGAAAAAGGGTTACCAAAGATTTTTTTCCTCATCATCTTCACTTGAAATATCATCTTCTTCATCTAAATATTACTCATTTACTCTCCATACAATGGGTCCTCCTTTAAAAATGGAGATTGTATGAGGGAAATAGGTTTCAAATGATGAAGTAAGAGTGGCCTTAACAAGGTTGGGCATCTTGAAATCAAGATGTTTGGTCCAAGAAGGTTGCCAACTTTGAGTAGTTTTAGGCTCTTGAGGAAGAATGGGATTTTGAGGAGGTTATTCTTGAGGGATAATAAGATGATTTTGCACAGGTATAGGCTCTCTCAAAGTATTGGGACCTCTAAAACTTTGAATTTTACAACAAAGATGCTTACTTGGAAGTTTAGAGGGTTTACCTTGCTTAAATCTTGGGTTTTGAATGTGTAATCCTCACTTTTTATAGGACGGTCTATAGTTGTAGGAGTAGCTTGTTTGAAACTAGGGATGGGAAAGGCTAACGGAGTTCTAACTTCTTACAATTGAGCAAGCACTTAACCCACCTTCTCCTCTTTGGTTTTAATTTACCTAGCCAAACACTCTTCATCATACCTTTCTTGTATACTCACCTATTGCTAATGGAAATAAGCTTGATAATCAAGTTCTTCCCACTACCCACTATGTTCCTACTCTCTTTCAATCTCCATCAATTATATCTCAAAATTAAGTCGTATATAATTGATGGTTTTTTGGGGCTAATTTTGAGGGTCATATTATTGATTGGGAGTAACATATCCTTCAAAAGACTGATTATAAGCATGAGTAGGATGTTAAGAATGTTGAGCAAGGCTGGAAGGGAGGTAGACACTATGAAAATGAGGGTATCCTTCTAAGACAAAGCTATTTGGGACAAATACAATAAAATTTTTAGTCTAATATGGAAAATAAGAAGGCATACAAACAACATTTTCATGGAATGGGGTGTGAAAAGACATATCCTTAATCACACAGACTGCTTAAACTAATATATGTAATACTTGGAGTCACCATGGTGTTAAATAAACTACCCTGAAAGGCAAGATGCACTGAAGAACACACCAAAATTCTTTAATGGATGATGTGAGGATCATCAAACTATGTCCCACGTGGTGTCCTTAAAACTATTGTCTTTGATTTGTGCACCCACTGAATTAAAATATGGTTCAGTGAGATAATGGGATTGTCCCCCAAGGTGTGGGACTCTTATGCTCCTTGAGATGAACCTCCAGAGAAGGTTGACTTCCTTATAATCTAAATGCATTTGATTTAAGATCAATATGCAGGCCTACAAAGAGCAAAATAGAAACCTACTACTAACATTAAGTCTAAAAACTTTTGAGGGGAAAAGGGAGAAGGAATGTTGAAAGGGAAATGGTGATTTATCAATATTAAACATAGCAGCTCTATAGGCCTTGAAGAACACACTACAATTTTAGAGAACGAGAATCAATCACACATGCTCTAAAATGGACACTTTAATTGTATAAGTAATTTGCATGGAGGCACAGGACACAATACAACTCCAAGAGGGGTTGAAAAATGATCCACAAGTGGTGTTTATATTGACCTATGTGCACACAACATACAACCTATAAGAGAGAGCCAAGTTCTGCATAAAGGTGATAGGGGATGGATGGTAATGAGAGGGGTGAGGATTACCCATAGGAAAAGATCAACAAACCAAATAATTACACAAATAATGTACGAATCATGAAGAAAGACAAATTCAATTCTCATTGGTTGCAAGGATCAGGCGATAAAGGGCTCCTAGAGGGTAGATTTTGGTAGCATTATTATGCAAAAAAAATGTTGACCAATTGACAATGTAAGACCCAAGATTTTTTTAGGTAATGGGAAGCCCACAGGTCATCGATTCAGTCTCACCTACTATTGGGGTAGTTATAAATTTTGATGATGATTTGGGGAAGTAGTTAAGACTCTGACTAAAATGGATGGGTGCCCTTTCTCAAACATGATAGTCATGAATGAGGCATCTCAACCACTCTGATCTCCTGAAGATTTCAATGGGCCATATATGTACACCTATGCACCTTACCTCTTTAAGGTTGCAATCATCTTTGACATCCTCCTACTCCTCATGAACATGCTAACATAATGAATCGACTGAGTTATGTCATTTTTTCCACCTAATATATGATTTGTGGTCAATCCATTATGCAAATATTGCCTTTGACATTTTTGACAGCTAGATGGCTCATTAATTTTAAGTTGGTACACTAATGATATGACATTATTCATTTCACTACCTTCTTTATTACTCGGCTTCATCACCCCTTTAACCCATCAAGCCCCAGCCATAGTGTATGGACTCCACGTGGTAGGCCATCATTGGCACTTAGGTTCCTTGGGGTCTAATACGAGGTCATATCTCAAGGAGCTTCTCAGTGGTTAGACGCTTGAAAGTTCTATTTTTTCCACTTGGTAGCTTGTCAGCATCTACAAGCTTTAGCTTTATAGCTTCACTATTGCCATGTGTCACTCCTTAGCTCTTTGCACCTTCAAAGGACTTTCAAGACTTAGAAACTTTTCAAAAGATTCTATTTTTATATCTTTGAGCTTGTGTATCTTGCCTTCATAACTTCTATCATCGTGACTTGTCCATTCTTTATGACTTTTGTCATTAGGATATTTTTTCCAAAGACCTTAGTTTTCATAAATTTTATTGATGCCTTAACTTTCAAAACTTTTTTTTGGGCCCCTATCTTTCACAATTGGTCTTCATAACTTTCATTTAGAATAAAAATTTCAACTAGTCTTCATAAGATTTGCCTTTGTAAAAGTCCAAACTTTTATTCTTGTGAAAGTTCTGACTCTTTTATAAATGCACTAAGTCCTTTTCCTTCTTCGTGACTTTTGTCTTGGATTTTTTCAAAACAATTATTCTGAAGACCTAAGTCTTTGTAAAAAATATTCTAACTAGTCCTAACACACTTTTTCCAAAGAGTAAAACACTTAGAAAATTCTTGCAAATATTTTTTTCAGGCTTCTTGTAGGCTTCGCGACTTTTGCTCCTACCTTTAGCCTTAGAAACTTTTATTCAGAATAAATTTTTTGACTAGTCACAACATTTTCCTCTCTCTCTCTCTCTCTCTCTCTCTCTCTCTCTCTCTCTCTCTCTCTCTCTCTCTCTCTCTCTCTCTCTCTCTCTCTCTCTCTCTCTCTCTCTCTCTCTCTCTCTCCCCCCTCTCTCTCTCCCTCTCTCTCTCTAGGGGGAAAAGACTTAGACAATTTCTATGAAATCTTTAGGTTTTCCTCTTCTTTGTGACTTTTGTTGTCACAACCTTTACTTTCATAATTTTCCTAAAGACCTAAATACGTAGCCAATTCTTGCAAAGTCTTCGAATTCTCTATTGTGATTTTCATTCACAACTTTTATCCAAGCATTGTTGGTCATAGAAAATTTTATTCGCAACAAAAGTTCTGACTAATATTTACACAATTTTTTTGAATCCCGAAACTTTAAATAATCTTTGCAAAGTCTTCAAAACTTTTATTCACAATAAAAGTTCTTACTAGTCTTTTGCCAAAAAGTATGACAACCATCTTTTGAAAATGTGCTAAGTCTTTTTCCTTTTGACTTAGCCTCCTTTTGCCTAACCTTGACTAAACTTTGAGAAGCCTTCCCAACTAAATCTGAATCCTTAAGCTGAATTTGGATGATATTGTTCCATGGCGATCGAAATGGTCAACAAGTATCTCATGAAAACATATAAAAATTTTACATGAATTCAAATCTACCCTAAACTCTAGAAACACAATAAAACACATCATATAAAATATGATATCTTAACCAGTACTCACTTACTACTCAACACAATTGTGTATAATAAATAAAGGAGTTAGTATTGCCATATTGTAGCTATATCAATATATAGTCAAACAAAAATACAACTCTTAGCTATAATTAAAATCAACATAATTATGGAAAAATAAAATCATTGGAATACTGAATCAAGAAACATCGGTAAATATACACCTATAAAAGTATTAATAAATTATTTTACACATGGTTTATGTAATTACCAGGGTTACAAGATCTACATACAATCTCCTTTTATCATTATGATAAATAACCATAAACCAAGAAATTAACAACCCAAAGGAAGGTGTATCCAACTAACATCTTAGTAAGCATCTTATTCAAATTCTATAGATAAGAATTTTTAATATTAATATTAATTTCTATAGATAAGAATTTTTAACAAGAGGCTCTAACACAATCATGGCTTAACCAAAAATGGGTACTACATTATTACAAAAGTTTGACTTTTTTTCATTGAAACAAAATATAAACCCTACACAATCATGTAGCCAATAGCACAAAAAAGGAATATGAAAGTGTTTGACCTATGAACTAGTGTTTGACCTTTGACACAAATCAAAGAATGCACAATGCCAGCCTTAATATATTTAAACAAGACATTTTTCCATAGAGGGAATTAGACCAAACTAAAAACCAATATACATAGCCCTTAAAAATACACAATTTTCTCAAAATCAAGGTATAAGCTCGTATATGTATACCTAGGTATGCATATATGGGCCTATACCTGAATAAAGTGATAATACTAATTTAAACTTGCCATAAGGCCACAAGAAAATTAATGTGCAAAATTTTAACAAAAAGGAAGTATAAAAATTCCTAATTAGAAATAGGCTCCAACTCCCTACTTTCATCTTGTCTTTCTCCCCAAGCTTCCTTCCTTCTCAAGATTCAAAGCTTGAACCATGTTTTGGATACATACTCCTAATGGTCATTTTAAATAAATTAGGGTTCCATATCCATAAAAATGCAATGACTCAGAGAGTGGATACATAATTTAATTCTTCTCCATTATTACATCAATAATTAAGGTGTAGGATTGAGAGTGGAATATACCTAATTTACTTCTTCCCTCCATTATAAATTCCACCTCAATCAATAACCCCAAAATGAAATGATTACAATCTTATTCCAACATTCATGAAAAAACCCTGATCATAACATATATTAAGTTATTCGAACTAAGCCATTTCCCAATACAAAATGTAATGATGCTAAAGTCTTACCACACCCTTTACAAAAAATCTTCCCCTTTTTCAAAGCAATTATGACCTTGTCAAGGTTGTGATTTTTCATGAAATTTTTATAATGATTTAAATAATCATGCTCTAGGTTATAAGACCTTTATAACTCAACAACACCATCAATATGTCACTATTAGTGAAACAAGCAAAATCTAAAAAAAATAGTTATGAAACAAAACATAAATGTTAACCTACTGTAATCACCTAAAAGTGGTAATTAGTTACTAAGAGTGTCACTTGAGTTAACATATCCCTAGGCTAGGCATAGACCTGTCCTTGAGCATTAGACTTACATTTCCAGTCATTCAAAAAATTGTGGTCACCTACAGCTAGTCAAGACATGGTCCCAAAACTATCATCCCAGATCCCAGTCAAACTTTCTTAGTAGTTGGTCGTAAGGACATTAGTGCCATATTTGGGACACTACAACCACATGGTGCTTGTGTCCCCAACTAGGCACTACTGTCCTTAGCCCCAACTCTTCCCAATGGATAGTTTTTCAAATGTGTACCCCTCCTAAGGTCGGTCTAATCTCATTTTCTTATCCACACAAGCAACAAAACCCTATAAATACAAGTCTAATCCACCTTTATTGACTAGATGGAAAAGCGATACAAAAACTATTCAAACCAAAGACAAAGTTGTGCAAAATTAATGTATTTTATCCTTATTATACCCTAATTTTTGCATACTACCATCTGCAACAACCCTAAGTCCAATTTTCAACCATTTTAAATCTCAAGCACATTCAAGGCATCCAAGGCCACTCTCATTTTAGCATTTACTTAAACATACATCAAGCACTAAGTGGGAGCTACATTGAACTTTATCCCTCCTCGAAGTATTGGTATGTATGTAACTCTCTACATAACGCGGTGTTAAGGATGCCCAATATATCCTACTAACACACATAAAATTATTGTTTATGCCATACTTGCAAGAAGATTAGGGTTTGCACATCAAATCAAGTTTTCTAGGTAAAATATAGAGCTATAGGTTTTAGTCACAAAAGAATAGAACATACAAACATAGGTGTAGGTGCTCCCCAAAAATAAGAACAATCCCAAAGAAGGGACATTAACACCATATTGAGGACACTACACATAGGTGGTGCTACTATTTAGTGAACAGATGAATACCATAATACTGTTGATGACACAAGCTACTACCCAGATCTCAAGTTTCAGAACCCAAGTGATCTGTGACAGTCAATTCTTAGCTAAGTATCTATTCATCTCTATTTATTATTATTATTATTATTATTATTATAAAGTTAAACAAAGCCAAAGGTCATAACAAATCAATACTCAATTATTGCATATTTATTTAACTGATTTAAACATCTCAACCCTTTAACCAAACATAAGAATTACTTGTGTAAAACCCTAAAAGGTTAAATCATTCAGTGAACCTATCTTACTTCAAATATTGCATCAAACCCTAGCTTGCATTAATTCCTATTTTTGTGCAATATATTTAGGGATGTATACTTTTGATTTTATTTAGACAACCTATCTAAATTAAAATAAAATTTGGCATTAGGGTTTCAATTTATTTTACATCTAATTTAAATTATCACAAAGAAACCCTAGATTCCAAAACCCTAACCCTAGACAACCCTAGGGTTCACATTTTTAGCTATCACTAAGTCTTAATTTATAGCTTACTACCATGATTATCATGATAGAATCCATATTTTATTTCATGATACAAAGCTTGACACTTTACTTATCATGTTTATTACCAACTATTTGTAGAAAGGTACACATGTATGTTACTCCTATCTTGGATTCAATTCAAGCTAATCTTATTTCATATATTGATCCTCCATCATGTGAGCCCCATTTTCCTATAGATCATTGCTATATGGCTCACTTTGAGCTACCTCCAATTATTACTAGATGATAGAGGGCTCAGAGGAATCCTTTTATTTTGCCTCCACCTAGACCACTTGATTATCTTTGCTCCCATCTCGCCTCTATTACTCACCCAAAGTAAATAGTAGATCCCATAATTTGAGCTATCATTAGGTAGAATAGGGTGCCTCCTCAGCCTATATAGGAGTAGTGTAACCCTACCATCCCTCCTCATTCTTAGAACACTATAATAGCACCCAAAGATCAACAAAGAGAGTTTGATATTGTGGATCAATTGAAGAATACACCAGCTAAAATATTTATCTTGTAATTAGTTCAAAAAGCAACAATCTTTAAAGATAATATGTTTCAAACACTTAATCACACATTTATGCCTCATGATACCAAGCCATCGTATTTTTCATCTATCTTGAATACTATCAAAGATGTGGAGGATGTGATGTCTTTTTTGTTAGGAATCTAGAACAACAAACATGCTCTGATACCACTTGTTAGGAATCTAGAACAACAAACATGCTCTGATACCACTTGTTAGGATCTTGCTCCTCAGAAAGAGCACAGTATGATTACCAAATATAAGCAATTGAATATGCGGAAATAACCAGAAACACAAGTAACTAGAATTCACCAATAGCACAGAATATGAGAGACAATACACTATCTTGTATTAACACTATACAGAAAAGAATACATCAAAGAGCCGCCACACTCTTTCACCTTACAGAGATTCACCACACCTCAAGTGTACAGTAATTCTTCTCACACACACTCTCCTACACAAAAACGGTCCCAACAACCAACTCACACACAGAATTGGTGTTCACCTCACCAACCAGTCAGTAATAACCCTGCCGGTACATCAAGCACTCTATAGCACTTCAAGCTGATCTCTCATGAACCTGCAACCTGCAATTCAAAGACCAAACTTACATGTAGATCCCCAATGAGCTTGCAACAACCTGCAACTCATAGATCTTACAACTAGAAGGAACTCTTCCTTTCTATCTCATGCCTTAAACAATACATGCCAATGGGTCTATAAATAGATCCTTAACTCAAACAATAACTAAGACTCTTAATTTAGACAATTATCCTCGCAGCCCAAGACTCTGACTGGTCTCAACATGCAAACTCATCGTTCACTTAACTAACTGTCCGTGAAACGAACACTTCGGGAACACACAGGCGACCGACGTCGGTCCCTGCTGGTCTGGTTCTGCCGACGTCAGCCGACTTCCTGCCGTCGCCGGTGGCCTTCTGCACTGGATTCTGCCGACGTCGGTCCTTCTGCCGACGCCGGTTCCTGTAGAACTCAGCAACCTTCAGTTCCTCAGTTTGCAAAGGTTGAAGCTTTTAGCTCCACAACCTAACATTTTTCCAATGAGGATTTACCTTCATAATCATTGTTGATCAAAACTTGCCACTTTTTATTCAAGCTCAAATCAACAATACGGATATTAAACGAGTTTTCATCGATAGTGGTTCAAGACTCAATATATGTAACCTCACATTTTTGCAAACCATGAGGGTTGATATACCATATATTCAAAAAACATACAAGAATATCCAAGGGTTTGAAGACATTCCTAGATAAACATTGGGATCAATCACATAGGATATTACAGTGCGATCAAAAATATTATCTACACACTTTCAAGTCACACCATACAATTTACATTATAATTTGTTACTCAGGAGACTCTAGATACAATTTGTTACTCAGGAGACTCTAGATACATGTTATGGAGGTTGTAAACTCCACTCTTCATATATGTATTAAATTTTTACATGATGGGTACCTATACACATGTCCAGTAGATAATCAACCATTTATATATTGTAGGTTCATTGAGCCTCCTACATTAAGTACATCATCTGATGGTACACCTCATGTTCTCATTGAACCCCTACCTCACTGGAATCCCCATTGATTAGATGCATACTTATGAGGTGGAGGAGTCTAGTAAGACTATTCATACACCACCTTCAGAGCATCCTACAACACATATACCTTCATGGATGATAGAGGACTAGCCTTTATGAGCATAACTTCCTTCCTCGATGATAGAAGACCAACCTCTCTGAGCAAAGGTACCTTCACCAAGCATAGAGGAATAGCCTCTCATAGTACATACATCCTCATCCAGGATAGATGATGAGATTCTTATAGCCCAATTACCACAACTTATCAATTAAGAAGAGACATACATTCATAATTTTGACACATATTCACAGGATACTACAAAGGATGATCAACCACATATAGCATTCGATGATTATTTATGTGGATTGAGTTTCACACCAGTGGGCCCAAGGGAATATAAAGATAATTCTAAGGGAATTATACCTCACCCTACACCATTATCATCACTTGTTCAGGATTCTATAGCTACAAGATCCCATACTCAACCAAAATTAGTAGCAAATCCCTTGATCCATTTAGTACATGTGGTCACATCCATGGATATAAATTCAGTCATACATATTCAGGCAGGAGCTCATAGGACATACCACACCATATATTATAGATATTAGTTGATATAGGATTGATGTTATTACCCATTGTCTGAAATAGATCAGCTAGCAAATTATCACCATAGGAAGGGTAATCATTTTATCACTTCTATAGACTCATAGGACATTATATAAACACATGTGTAACATTACAATGTAAGCTATATAAATTTAAAGCTAAAAGCACTATCTAGATTATATAGCCTCCACCTCTATAGGCACTACCACCACTAATGATATGAGCTACTACACAGATACGAGCACTATGATAGAGTCATTATCAACATAGATATTCATAATATGATCCATTGACTATACAGATACTTGTAACAAACATATATCTTCCACATGTGGCTATAGATGAGGATTTTGATCATAATACTTATACTTTGGGATTTTTACACCACATTAGTTATCAGGAGAATGAGCTACAACATGTTATACACTATCAAGAATCCATTGGACATATTAAATTACCAATTGCATGTGGCCCCAAAGTGGCTAATACGTCATTCTTTATTTTGAGCAGAGACACCCATATATAAGTTACACTTGGTAGTACATGGTTACAAGCAATGGATGTTATAGTTGATCAATTAGCAAAATGCTTGACATTCACTCATGATGGACACATGGTTTACATTTTACATGATGACATCTATGAGAACCATAGGTTTCACATAGATACTCTACAAGCTAATGTGGTTTACCCTTGGATCGTACAAGAGAGATATTACACAGCTGAGTAGCACACCAGTCAAATGCATAGACTCTAGACTCATGCCAAGGATAAAGCCCCAGTGATACATACATAATGGTACAATGATCATGATTATGATGACTTATTTGAGATTAGATAGGCTCAGTATCTGACACTAGATGATCTTCCACCATATCCATCATTTGATTATCCACATCCCATGGATGTGATCTTAGGTCTATCGAAACATTACACTTTGCTTATAATTTGTTTAATTTCCATTTCCAGTATTTAATTTCTCTCTTTCACTCCTTGTACATAGTTATTTTTATATGCTTTTATATAACTTATACATTGAAAACAAGAAAAATAATGTAATGTGTTAAAATAAAAAAATATTCAAATATTTCAAAAATATAATTTTTTTACAAATTGTATGCATTGATATGTTTACATTTCTACTCCTTTCCAGATATTGCATATTGCTAGCTATCCTAGTATAGTCAATTTTATCATACACATATGCTTCACTTATTTTTCTTGAGTGCTTGTAGATTACAGATAGGACTCTGGTCCACTACATTGATCCAAACTAGTTATCATCTATCTATTGGCGGTGTTTACACCGATCTAGGTTTATACATTGATACGTCCATCCACTTGGGGGCATCTCATACACAGTTACTACTACCAAGTTTTATCTTTACATACTATACATTCTAGTTTACACATTGATATATCTTGATATTGATGATTACTCCTCATTTCTCAAATTTTCTTTCTGACTATCACTACTTAGACTCAGTATATATGCATCCTAACATTTACATAGATTTATATTACACATTTATACATGCTTTCATTTCTAGTTGCTAGATTAGACTTGATTATGTTTCTTATGCTTCTTCCATTTTGATGGCATTTGAATATGCCATTGTTCATTGGCTTTTATGCCACTTCTTTGTTTGTATGCCTTAGACATGTGCCCATGTCCCTTGTGTGTGCTTTTTCATGCTTCTATATGTGAACATTTAAACATGTCCTTCTCTGTGGCTTTGTGCCAAATTGCTTATTATTTGCATATGTGGAAATTTGAACACATCCTTGTATGTTTTCATTCTCATATTTAATGACATGTGCCCATGTCCCTTATATTATGGCCCTTTGGCTTACCTTTTGCATGTCTCATGTGTTTGTATGTTTGCTTATTTGTATGCTTCTACACCATGACACTTATATTTTTTGGTTACATAAACACACCAGTTTTTGATGCCATGAGGGACCTCATGCATCTACCCTTTCTACTTGGGAGCCTTGATGGACATCATGCACCATCCCCTAGGTAGTTACTCAGATTTATTATTGTTATACATTACTTACATTTATCTTGACACCCTTGTGCAATGCTAAATTACAACATACATTTTACATTTTCTACTTATGCTCAGATACAATTACATTCTGATGTTATGTTTTAGATTATATTAGAATATCATGTACATACTCCAATTAACACATTTTGCATAGCTACTTCTTTAGAGGGTAGTTATTCCACATATTTCACAATTTCCATCAAAATAAGGGGAATTTACAAGGGTTGTCATAGAGATCAGGCTCCTACATTACTTTTTTTAGCTACATTTCAACACACAAACTTAGTTTTAGATATCAGACTCAGGGTAGGCACATAATAGAATAGAGACATGACAGTCAGTTCAGATCACACAAAAATAAAATGAGGCAGTCATTGGCACCTAGATTGGGACACTAACACCACAGGGCGCTACTATCCATGATAGGGCACTATTGTCTAGTACACCAAGTATAGTACATATTTGCACACATATAGTCATAAATTTGATAGTTATGTTCAGATTTCACTTAGATTCATTCATTTTAGTTTAAATTCATACCAGTTGCTCAGATTTGGTGGCATCATATGTAGCATGACCATTCATACATTTAGTTCAATTACATGGATTCAACTATTATATACTTGATTTAGATTTAGTATACTCAGATACTAGATTGGGGGTACATGCATGGCATTTAGTTTCCATATACTTAGCTTCAGATAGGTTGATCAGATGGAATGATAATCTATATGTCATTCTATACATTATATACAATTTCTATCACATCTAGGTTGTCACCAAATTCATGCCTTACTCCATTTACAATGGTTGGCATTCTTGAGTGGCCTAGAGCTACCTAATATACCTGAGTGGTCACAAAGTGAAATACACATTTAGATTATTTGGTTAGATACATTCAACATTTTGCATAGTATAGTTACAGATGCATCTACTTCACACAAGGGGAAATGATGGAGTCATGGCCTACTTGAATTACTAAGCCACCTACATGAGAGGGTTTGACACACTTATAGTCTTATCCAATCTATTCATAGAGAATATGATCCACAAAGTAGGGGTGGGCAATGGTGGAGTCAAAAATGGATTGAGTTCTTAAGCCACCCATATGAGGATTAAACAAGCCATCAACTCAGTTCAAGTTACTCAATGATATGATTATTATGCACACTCACACACAAGTTGTCACCAGGTTCATGAATTGTTCCATGTACCCAATAAGGTGTATTCATTCCTTTCCTCTTTCTTTACTCAACTTTACTCAGTTATTTCATTTTAATAGTCTTTTGCTTTTGATTATCTCTTAATTAAGGACTAATTTTTACATGTTTCATTGCAGGACATTGCTTTGGATCATGTTTCACATACGTAGACCCATATTCGCATGCTCAAACTCAATTACATTACCTTCACTTCAAAGGTAAATATAGGTACGCTTATTTTTCCTTTATACTAGTCATTTCACTTTATTGCATTACTAGCATAAAGCGGGGGAAATGTAATCACCTAAAAGTGGTAATTAGATGCTAAGAGTGTCGCTTGAGTTAACTTATCCCTAGGCTAGACATAGATCTATCCTTGAGTATTAGACTTACATTTCTAGTCATTCAGTAGACCACAGTCACCTACAACCAATCAAGACACAGTCTCAAAACTATCATCCCATATCCCAATCAAACTTTCTCAGCAATTTGTGTAACCCAACTGGAGTTACCCAAAAATAAGCAGCAATTTTTTCTTATAACTATCCATGGATAACATAAATAAGATTGTTACTAAAAGCATAAATAAAAAAATTTCCATTTGATACAAATTATTTCTAAAAATATATTTCAAAACATCAATGTTACATCCATAGATGCAATTTTTAATACAAATGAACAACTACTACTATTGAATATCTTATAAAGTAAACTTTACATTTTCTCATGGCTATTACTACGTAAGATAATCTCTATAACAAATATAATAGTACAAACATAGTGAACAATCATTGATATATGGATTTAGTTACCATGACACCATGGAGCAACACATAGTTCAATCCATACTCATAGCCGAAGAAAATTCCAATTAAGTTGTTTTAGCCGAGGGAGGGAGGACATCATCCAAGTGTTTTACCCCAACCATAGACCATGGTCCCATGCACACTTCCTAAAATGGGAATGACCCTACACTTCATGGAAGGGCAGATAAAAATGTGTGGATAAAAATAATAATTAAAACCCATGTGTAGTAATCATAAATGCAAATACAATTGTCATAAGAAACATGGAAATACATTCATATATCTATTGACATTGGCATATAAATATATACAAGAAATCATAATGAAATGGAAAATGTCTTAGTTAAACATTATTTTGGCCAAAGTTTTCAATAAATAAATCAGATATAAATTTGTGTCATTCACCCACACTAAACTCTCCACTATAACCCATCCAGAGTAAAGATGTCAAGGCACAGGTATACGAGTCATACCCAATATCCTCATATAACTAAATTTTGACATCTTTACATACACACTATAGCATATATAAACAAAAACCATTAACACTAATCAAATCAACAAGCATATGGTTCAACATACGTAACCATTGAATGCAAGTTTCCACTAATGATGGTATTTATGTTCTATTCATGTAATATAATTCACTTTTAAAATTTAACACATGCATAAGATTGGTTTTTCATATTTATAACCTCTATGTCCATCTTAACCTTTTTATGTCATTTTCCAAACATAGCTAATACTTAAATTTTCTCATCTTTATAAAACAACAACATTTTTTTCACACACACATCAATAATGATCCATTGAATACCTCATAAATACAATTTCTTAAGAGAGATCAACTGATATCAATACTAAGGAAAATATAATGCAATTCACTCATTTCTGCACCAAACATTATAGCATGCTATAATCATGCAAGATCCCATAATCTTTTCCATTACATAAGCATACAAAGACTATTACTAATCATCTATTATAACTAGGTTTTTGGTTTGAAGGAGACTTCTACAACAAGAAAATTTCTACTCTTTCTACATCGGATATACCAAAGAATTACAGTCTAATAATTATTATTGTAAAAACTCCATATAATTAATTATTTATGACTGAATAATTTTCCAATATTTATTATCTATTTACTAAACCATTTGTTTGTATGTCAGTTTTCACGTGATTCATACAACCTAGATTTTCAAACATCTCAAGTATTGAACTCTCATGTTATAAAACCCTAAACACTTTACCTCTAAATGGTCATAACTCCTCTGAATCTATTAAATAGTAATCAGACAATTAATATTTAGATTCGAAGGCATAAATGTGTGTGTATGTGTGTGTGTAATATTTTTTTAAAATTGAGAACCTCAATATTTATGAAATTTTCCAGATTTTGGCCTTTTCCTAGCATGATCAAAATATTTTAATTCGAGAAAAATTAAAATATAAATTAAGTCATAGTTCAATGCACTCATTAAACTAATTATTATTTCTTAATTTATTTAAGGGATCTAGATACTTGTCTAGATGAAGATAATCCCTATACTTTTCCCCGGGAGATTCACTCTCTCTAATTCTTACCTTTATTTCTTTCCAATGCCACTTTTCTCTTGTTCTTAGCTTGCACAATTTTTTTCTCTTTTACATGGAAAATAATCCCCCTCCTTTTAAGTTTTGTTTTTCTTTATATTTCTTTGAAGAGCCACTTTCTTTTTTTTCTTTTCGTATCTTTTTTCTTTTAGAATTTCTTTTTCTTTTTAACTTATTTAAATGTCTTTCTCAAACTCACTTTTCTAACTTTAGACTTTATTTAATTTTTTATTTTCCCCTTTTCTATGTCACATGCACTTTCAAAAATAAACTTGTTTTTTTTTTCCTTATTCAAATTCTTTTGCAAGGGATTCTAATTTTATCCATGTTTACGTTTAATTTTTATTTTTATTGTATATAATTATATATATATATATATATATATATATATATATATATATATATATATATATAAATTTATTTTCTAATTTTATTTATAAATGTATATATCTAAAGGTAGATATATTTATTTATATTAAATATTTTTAAGGCTTTTTTTATATTTTATTTATTTTTAAATGCAATTCCATTTTTTTAATCTTTCAATAATACTCTATCTTTTTCTTTATATTCATAAGCTATTATAATAAAAATACGAATCGACACCAAGGATGATTTAGACTATAGGGTCAGAAGTACAATATTTTCTGAGACAAGTCTCCCTTCCTACAGTCTAAGCAATGATACTTGCTAAAGCAATCAAAACCCAAGAGAAGGAAAGCAATATATCCATATAATTGATAAAAGACTAAAAATAACTTTCAAAACATAATCAACACACACACAAAATTCATTTTTAATACTAATCAAAAGTACAATGAAAAACTCGTTTAAGACCTATAGATTATGATGATCATTAAATGTGAATGCGACTAAGTTATAAATCAACATGAAGTAGAGAGAGATATTAGCCAAACAAACACAAGCAATCACATGGATTTGAGACATTTGTGGTATATTTGGGTTCATCCTTGTTTACGTTTTTACCCCTATTGAACCATCTACACCTCCCTCTTCGGTGATGCCCTCCCTCACATAAACTTTTGAGGGCAAACTGATCTTGCATCCACCTCAATAAGAGAAATGATAGTTAATTCGTAACTAACATAAGTCTTAATAAACTATTGAATCAAGCTAACATAACTAATCATACAACCAATGACTGCAATCAAAAGCATAATCATGTCATAAATAACTAGCTCATAATCAAATAAAATCCATAGATACTAGTCTATCATAAGCAATAGTCAAATCAACTAATCATCTGTCGAAAAAATCCACTAACTGTCTATCTAGAGGAATATATGGATGTAACATCCTCCCCCTTAAAATTGGTCATCATTATGATGACACTTATTACAATAAAAGTTCTTAAATCAAATAGTATTCTATCAATATCTAGCTAAATACTAAGCAAATAAATATGGAAATCATCTATAAAAATCATCATAATCTTCCCAAGTAGCATTATCTTCAGAATATTGGTCCCACTAGACCTTATAATATGACACTTCTCTATTTCATAAACTAAGTTTGTGATTATTAATTATCTTTATTGGCTCTACTATGACCACTCTGGGATCTAGAACCTGTAAAGTATTCCAATCCAATACATGAGAAGGATCAACAACATTCTTGTTAAGATAAGACACATAAAATTCACTATGAATGAGTGATAAAGCTGGTGGCAATGATAGCCTATACACTACATGATTGATCACTTCCAAGACCTCAAAGGGTCCTACATGTCTAGAAGATAAGTTCATTGATTTCCCAAACCTAATCAAGCTCTTTTGTGGTTTGACCTGCATAAAAACTTTATCTCCAATTGAAAACTACCTTATTGTTTTCTTCAAATCAGCATAACTCTTTTGCCTATCATTAGCCTCGAACAACCTCTACCTTATCAATTTGACTTGATCTTCCATTTCCATAAGCATATCTAGACCAAATACTACCTGATCTTCTAACTTGTCCCAACTAATTGGTGTCCTACACTTTCTTCCATACAAAGTTTTGAATGGAGCCATCTTTAGGGCTAATTGATAAGAATTGTTATAGGCAAACTCTATCAGTGGAAGGTACTCCTCCCACTTTTATTGTTGATCCATGAAATACATTCAAAGATCTTCTAAGACTTAGTTTACTCTCTCTATTTGACCATCTATTTTTGGATGATATGTTATGATAAAATTCAACTGTGTGCCCAAAGCTGAATTTAGAGTTAGCCAAAATTTGGAAGTTATTCTTGGGTCCTTATCTAAGATAATCTTCTATGTAAACCCATGAAATTGGTACACTTCCTTCAGGAACCTCTTTGCAAACATTGGTGCATCATCTGATAGATTCCTTGGAATGAAGTAAGCTACCTTGGTTAGTTTATCAACAACTACCAATATCATATCATGTTGATTGCATGATAATGACAATCCTTGGACAAAGTCCATGTTGGTTACCTACTACTTCCATTCTAGTACTTCATGAGGTTATAAAAGTACTACTAGATGCACATACTCAACCTTCACACACTGACACTCTAAGCAATGAGAAACAAAATATGTTGCATCCTTTTTTATTCCCTTCCAAAAATAGGGCAGTCTTAGCTCTTCCATGAGTTTAGTCACACCTGGGTGACTAGAGTAAGGAGCATTGTGTAACTCCCTTAGCACCATGCTTCTCAAATTTTTGTTGTTTAGTACATAATTCTTACCATTGTACCTCAAAAGACCATCATTATCCAACTTGAATTCCTTATACTTAGGATTTTGAGAACCTTTTTCCAAAGCTTCCTTAAACTATTTATAGAAATCATCTCTTGGAGAAAACTTAACTACCTAATCACAAAAAGTACTCCTGATAGTAGCCAAAGTTGATATATACCTTATGTGACTAAGGTCATATACAACTCTATTCTCTTTGCCATTATTATAGTTGATGTCAAAATCATAATCAGATACTCAAGACAACATCTCTGAAGAGCATTTAAGTTTAATTGGGTAAAGATGTACTTAAGCCCCAAGTTTTTAGTCTTGAGCTCAAACAATTTTCCTAATAGATATTGCCTCCAAACTTCTAAGGCATGCACTGTTACAAGTTCTAAGTTATGTGGAGCATAATTTGCCTTATAAGGATTTAGCTTCCTTGAATCATATGCTATAACTGCTCCTTCCTACATAAGAACTCCTGTAAGTTCATCCCCAGATGCATCTGTGATGACTTAAAATTGAACATTCCGATCAAGAACTCTTAGCACAGGTGTTGAATTAAGCCTTCTTTTCAACTCTTGAAAATATTCTTCACACTTAACTAACCAAACAATTTTTTTATTCTTTCATTTAAGAGAGGTAATAGGGTTGGTTATCCTTAAAAGTTTTAGCACAAAATTCTTGTAATAGCTTGCTAAACCCATATAACTCCTTACCTCATGCACATTCTTGGGTGTTAGCCACTCCATGATGACTTTGATCTTAGATGGATCCACATAAATCCCATTTAATAAAATAATGTGCTTGAGATATTGTACCTTCTTCTAAAATAAAACATACTTGGATAGCATCTCATAGAGCTTATGATTTCATAATCACTACAAAACTAACCTCAATTGCTCTAGATGTTCTTCTTCACTTTGAGAATATATAAGAATATCATCTAGAAAAACTAGAAAAAAATGGTCTAGATAATCCCTAAACACATTGTTCATAAGATTCATGAATACTGTTAGAGCATTTATTAACCCAAATGGTAATACTGTGAACTCATTATGCCCATACTGAGTTCTAAATGTTGTTTTGGGAATATCCTCTTCATGAATTCTCAACTGATGATAGCTTGATTGAAGATCTATTTTAGAGAAGACCATTACCCCATGCATTTGATCGAAAAGATCATCAATACGAGGCAATACATACATGTTCTTGATTGTGGCCTTGTTCAACATCTTGTAATCAATGCATAGGCGAAGAGTACCATCCTTCTTCTTGATGAACATAATTAGTGCACCCCAAGGTGAGACACTCGGCTAAATCAATTCTTTGGATAACAATTCTTACAATTGAGTTTTTAACTCAACTATTTTGTTAGTCATTCTATAAGGTGCCTTAGACTGTGGTTTTGATCTTGGAATGATATTAATCATGCAATCAAACTTCCACTTAGGTGGTAAACCCGATAATTCCTCTTGAAAAATATCCTAAAAATACATTAGAAAAGGATAATCTTCAATGGAATATTCCTTAAATTCCTCCATTTCATTTATTTTTAACAATATACACTAGACATCCCTTCCTTTGATCTTTCTTACATTGAACTATAGAAATATGTCTGAGTTTTATCTCTCTTTTTACTCCATGAATTTGGGTTTGATACCCAAATCATCCAAGCATTTCACCTTTTTGTAGAGGTAATCCACCTTAGCCTTGTGTTGTGCTAACCAATTAATCCCCAGGATCACATCATATGACCCCAATGGTGCAGCATATAAATCTACTATTGTAGTGAACTTAGGAAGCCTGATCTCAGCTTCGACTAGACACTTGTTAACTTTCACCTAAGATTCATTCCCATACTGAATTGACCAAGCGTTTGTCATAATTTCAGCTTTTCTAGATAACTTATTAAGCATTTTAGGTGCAATAAAATATTCAGTAGCTCCAATGTCAATCAAAATATAAATTAGATGACCAAACAACGTACCTACCAACTCAATGGGAGAAGCTTGAAACTTGGCTTGATGATATTCAACAATCACATGAATTATCTGTTGAAAGGCTCCCTGATGAGAAGCTAAACCCTTATTCCCACTTCAAACTTCCCTTAAGTATATTCCCTAGCATAATGGTCTTCGCCATAGATGAAACACCCACCTGGTAGACCTTTCCTACCTATTTGTTGATTCCCCTTGAATACTCCTCTATTTGAATGTTGATCCCCTTTGAAATCACCACCTGGATTCTTATTTTTGAAATCATTGCTAAACTTATCATTTTGATTATTAAACTAGTTCTTGGTATTTTCATTTGTTTTACATTTATTCTTTTTGAAGGTTAGTTTGAAACCCCTAAACTTTTTCTTAAACTTCTCTTTAACTTGAGCAAGAGAATTCAACTTTTTATCTTGTTTAATTTCCTTCTTGAAGACCTAATCCATGGTAGATGGCCCATGCACATCTAACTCACATTTGATCTGAGGTTTTAACCCCATGATAAGCTTCTTGATGCAGAACCCCTCATCTGCCTGATATTGAGGAACATACTTTAGGAGCTTAGTGATCTACTCCAAGTACTCATTCATCGAACAGTCTCCCTACCTTAGCTTTTGAAAATCTATCAGCTTTTTATTAAAATATAGTTGAGGTAGCCACTATTATTTGAACATTATCATGAATTGCCCCCAAGAGGTGGTTTAAGAGTCAAGATTCACCTTGAGTTTCTATTTTTCCCACCACGTTGCCACTTCACTAGCCAACTAATAAGTTCCCCAAATTGCTTTCATGACCTCTAAGTAATCTCAAATTTCAAAATATTTTTCATATTAGTTAGCCATGCTTTGGCTCTATCCCCTAACACAATTCCAATAAACTTAGGTAGATTCACTTTCTTCATGTCTCATGCCAACTCTGCAACTACACGAGCCCTAGCATTTTGAGGTACTTCCTCTTACCTATACACATGAGGAACTTCCATCTCAATAGAGTTATCCTTAGGTTCTTCCTGATTATCTTCCTCTGCATGGCCATGAACTTCCTGCTATAGGGCTATAAGACAGTCTCTAGTTTTTTTTACAACTGTGAGGATCTGATCTAATTTCGTAGCTTGTTATGTTGTAAATTGATTGGGATCAATTAGAGGGTTATCATTATGAGTATTTGAAGTACCCTTACCATTTTCTCTACCACGCACCATTCTCTCTTCTGGATAAAGAGGATATGAATGCGTCAATGGACTCATTAAGTCTAAGAGTTTCTATCTAAGCTCTGATACCACATGTAAAAACCCAATTGGGGTTACCCAAAATAAGCAGTAATTTTTTTTTACAAAATATATCCACATATAACATAAATAAGAGTGCTACTAAAAACATAAATAAACAAGTTTCCATTTGATATAAATCATTTCAAAGAATATACTACAAAACATCAATGCTACGTCCACAAATGCAATTCTTCATATAGATGAATAACCATTGTTGTCAGATATCTTATAAAGTAAAATTTACATTTTCTCCTACCCACTGTTGCATAATATAATATGTATAACAAATATAATAGTAAAAATGTAGTGAATAATCACTGATATATGGATTTATGTACTTTGACACCATGGAGCTGCACATAACTCAATCCATACTCATAGTCGAAGAAGATTCCAATCAAATTGTTTCAGTTGAGGGAGGGAGGGCATCATTCAAGTGCTTTACCTCTAACCATAGACAACGGTCCCCTGCACGCTTTCCAAAATGGAAATGACCTTACCCTTCATAAAATAATAGATAAAAACATGCAGATAAAACAACTGGAACTCATGTGTAGCAATCATAAATGCAAATATAACTGTCATAAGAAATATGAAAATATGTTCCTCTATCTAATGACATCAACATATAAATGCATACCAGAAAGCACAGTGAAATGACAAATGTCTCAGCTAAACATTACTTTGGCCAAAGTTTTCAATAAATAAATTAGATATAAACCTATGTCATTCACCCACACTAAACTCTCTATTATAACTCATCTAGAGTAATGATGTCAAGACACATGCATACGAGTTATACCCAATATCCTCATATAACTATGTTCTGACATCCATGCATACACACTACAACATATACAAATAGAAAAAAACATTAACACTAATTAAATCATCAAACACATGGTTCAACATACATAACCATTGAATACAAGTTTTCACTAATGATGGCATTTTTATTCTATTCATGCAATACAATTCACTTTAAAAACATGCATAAGACTGGTTTTTTATATATATAACCTCTATGTCCATCTTAATCTTTGTATGCCACTTTCCAAATATAACTAATACTCAAAATTTCTCATGTATATAAAATAACAACATTTGTTTCACACACACATCAATAATGATCCATTGAGTATCTCATAAATAAAAGTTCTTAAGAGAGATCAATCGATATCAATACTAAGGAAGATACAAATTCACTCATTTTTGCACCAAACATTATAACATACTATCATCATACAAGATCCCATAATCTTTTCCATTTACATAAGCATACAAAGAATATTATTGATCCTCAATCATAACTAGGTTTTTGGTTTGAAGGAGACTTCTATAGTAAGAGATTTTTTACTCTTTCGACACCAGATATACCAAAGAATTACAGTCTAATAATTATCATTTTAAGAACTCCATATAATTAATTATTTATACTGAATGGTTTTCTAATATTTATTCTCTATTTACTAAACCAATTATTTGTATGTCAATTTTCACATGATTTATACAACCTATATTTTATAACATCTAAAGTATTGAACTCTTATGTTATAAAACCCTAAACACTCTACTTCTGAATGGTCATAGCTCATCTGAATCTATTAAATCATAATTAGACAACTAATATTTAAGTTTGAAGGCATAAATGTGTGTGTGTGTGTGTGTGTGTGTGTATTATATATTTTTTAAGTTGAGAATATCAATATTTATGAAACTTGTCAGATTTTGGCCTTTTCCCAACATGATTAGAATCTTTTAATTTGAGGAAAACTGAAATATATATTAAGTCACAATTCAATGCACTCATTAAACTAATTCTTATTTCCCAATTTATTTAAGGCATCTAGATACTTACATGGATGAAAATAATCCTTGTATAAAGAATTATCATGATATACTCCCAATCTTTTCCCCCGGTGATTCGCTCTCTCTAACTCTTGCTTTTATTTCTTTCCCTTTCAATTCCAATGCCACTTTTGTATTGTTCCTAGTTTGCACAATTTTCCCTCTTTTACATAAAAAATAATCCCCCTCCCTTTAAGTTTTGTTTTTCTTAATATTTTTTCAAGAGCCATTTTCTTTTTCTTTTAGCATTTTTTTTATTTTAACATTTTTTTTCTTTTTAACTTATTTAATTGTCTTTCTCAAGCTCATTTTTCTAACTTTAGACTTTATTTAATATTTTCTTTCCCCTTTTTTTTGGCACATGCACTTTCAAAAATAAGTTTTTTTTTCCTTATTCAAATTCTTTTTTCAAGGGATTCTAAAAATATCCATGCTTACTTTTTTATTTTTATCTTTATTATATATTATTATATTTATAATTTTCTTTATAAATGTATCTATTAATATATAGATATTTAAAGTTTTTATTTATTTCTTTTTGTATTTTATTTATTTTTAAATGTAATTTCATTTTTTTAAATCCCTCTCTCTATATATATATTAGTCATTATAATAAAATACGAATTGACACTAATGACGATTTAGACTGAAGGGTCAGAAGTACAATATTTTTTGAGACAAAGTCTCCCTTCCTACGGTTTAAGTAACAATACTTGCTAAAGCAATCCAAACCCAAGAGAAGGAAAATAACATATCCATATAATTGATAAATGACTAAAAATAGCTTTCAAGACATAATAAACACACACATGATTCATTTTTTATGCTAATCAAAAGTACTATGGAAAACTCATTTAAGACCATATAGACTATGATGATCATTACATGTGAATGTGACTAAGTCATAAATCAACATCAAGCAAAAAGAGAGATATTAGCCAAACAAACACAAACAATCACATGTATTTAAGACATTTGTGGTGTGTGCAGTTTTGTCCTTGTTTATGTTTTTACCCTCATTGTAACCATCTGCACCTCCCTCTCCGATGATACCCTCCCTCGCATAGAATTTTGAGGAAAACTGATCCTACATCCACCTCGATAAGAGAAATGGTAGTTAATCCATAACCAACATAAGTCATAATGAATTGTTGAATCAAGCTAACATAACTAATCATATAACCAATGACTACAATCAAAAGCATAATCATGTCATAAATAATTATCTCATAATCAAATAAAATCGACATATACTAGTCCATCATAAACAATAGTCAAAATAACTAATCATCTATCAATAAAATCCACTAAATATCTATCTAGAGGAATATCAACATGTAACAGTCTATTGAAAGGACATTAGTGCCACATTTGGGACACTGCACCACATGGCACTAGTGTCCATAACTAGGTGCTACTATCCTTAGCCCTAGCTCTTCCCAATGGATAGTTTTTCAAATGTGTGCCCCTCCTAAGGTCGGCCTCAACTCATTTTTTTATCCATAGAAGCAATAAAACCCTATAAATACAATTCTAATCCACCTCTATTCACTAGATGAAAAAGAAATGCAAAAGTTATTCAAACCAAAGACAAAGTTGTGTAAAATTAAGGTATTTCATCCCTATTCTACCTTGCTTTCTACAAAGTAACATATACAGTAGCCTTAAGTCTAGTTTTCAAGCATTACAAAGCTGAAACACATTTAAGACATCTAAGGTCACTTTCATTCTAGCATTCACTTGCACATACATCAAGCACTAGACAAAAAAACTACATTAGACTTGATCCCTCCTTAGAGTATTGTATGTAGGCAACTCTCAACATAGTGAGGTGTTGAGGATGTCTAGTCCATCCTACTAACACACACAAAATTATTGTTTGTGTCATACTTGCAAGGAGATTAGGGTTTGCACAACAAATCAAGTTTTTTAGGTACAATATAGAGATATAAGTTTCAATCATACAGGAACAAAACATACAAACATAGGCGTAGGTGCTCCCCAAAAATAAGAACCCTGTAAAGGGTACATTAGTGCCACATTAAGGACACTACACATAGATGGTGATACTATAAACTAGGTGCTACTATCCAGTGAATAAATGAATACCAGAATCTTGTTGATGACACAGACTATTGCCCATATCTCAAGTTTTAGAACTCAGATCCTACACAATAGTTAGTTATAAACTAAGTCTCTTTTTATCCTTATTTATTTCTATTATTATAAAGTCAAACAAAGTCAAAGATCATAACAAATCAGTACTTAATTATTGCATATTTATTTAACTAATTTAAAAATCTCATCCCTTTAACCAAATATATGAATTACTCGTGTAAAACCCTAAAAGTTTAAATTACCCATATCAATTCTTTTTAAACATCTAAGAATAGGTTAATGAATATTGGAAACATGATAAGACATTAAAGCCTTGGCCAAAAAATTAGCATTTAAGCAAAATACTCAATGGAGTGTGAATTTTGAGTTGTAGAGCTAGGTAATACAACTTAATAGCTGAGCAAGCTTCCTTAATGAACTGGTTTTAGTAATACAATAACTTAAAATAAAAAGGACACAGTAATAAACAAATGAAGTAGGCACAATTAACAACTAGTTAATTACAGCCTCAAACAAGCAACTCCTTTTCTACGTAAAGAAATTGACAGAATCACCTTGTGGTGCCTTAACATTACTTAAATAGTTTAGATTTATTATAGAATAAAAATGATTAACATAGGGATATGACATTCCCACCCCCTTAAAAAGGCATCATCCCAATGCCTAAGAAGACATTTTATCAAATTTGGGAAAACCTATCAATACGTAGCTTACCCTAAGTGGCAAACCATTGTGTAAAATCATGACTAATAATACTCCAAATATCAAGCATTCACTAATATAAAACTTGATAGATATGGAAACTTACTATAATAAGTGCAATAGAAACCATGACTTAACTAGAAAGAAGTGTTGCAGAATGAATTAAAAGCTAAAATTGGCAATGTTGTTGGATCTCATGACTTTGAGACTGAATCTACAACTGAAACACACCCTTGAAAACAACTCCCTGATATAACAAGAGAGTGGGGTTATCATGTCTTCTATTAGGCTAATGCTATCCAATAAATAGTAAGGATCTAGGATTTTTGGGTTATGTTCACCTTCATTTATATGTTCTATGTTTTGCATGGGAGCTTTTCATTAGATGTAGAGATCAATGTATGACTATTTTTCCTTTTAAAACCCTATCTCCTTGACATGTGAAGACGATGTTGAGCTACCCCAAAGACCCCTCTATCAATAAGTGCTACCTACATAACCAATACCATGAAGAGGGACTCAAACTTATGTAGTTCTCCCCTATGTGTTGGAATGTGTGTGTATAAAGATGCAATGTGTGATAAGTAAGTACATAGGTTGACCTAGCTTGTAACTTGACAATTATGGTCCATAGAATGCTCTTTTAGTACTTCAGACCTGTATATGTGTTGTTCCTATGACTGGTATGGAAATAAGATAAAAGAGGGAAACTTCGCTCACTTGAGTGCTTTTGGTAAGTTATCTTGTGAGAGGTAAGAAGTTGTTAGGTCTGTGTTACGTGAGGAATGAATGAGGATAGAGCTTGTATTTATACCAATCCATTTGGATAATATCTCGTATTAAAGCACTTAGGCTGACCATATGAATACATGTTATTTACAAATTGGATGACTTTAGGGCACTTAACACTTGCATTGGGGTAGGACACTTGCATCGACATAGGTGTCTGATTAGGACACAAGTGTCCAGGTAGCTGAAAAATAAGCACAGGTCCATAACTTACAGAGATAGATGATAAGTAGGCTTATAACATTATGAGCATGATAAAAGGTCTGAGTCATCAGAATAACATTGGTTAGACTAAGAAATAAGTAATATGCACAAAGAGATACTGTATGCGAGCCTTTCAGTAGTGGGAAAGGCCTAGAATTTGAAGGTACATCCATGATATGTATCTACCAAGTGTACAAGATTGAGGTTTTATATAATTCATAAATAACATCTATAATATTAGACCACTAGATTTTCCTAGGAATTTCGATAGTCTTGTTGCATAGTTTTATAGATATAATACCAAGCATTAAAATGTAATATTGTTAATGGACAAGATAATTAGTCGATGTAACACGACCAATATAACAAGTCTACTATGAAATCTAATTATGAATGTATTGAATGGATGTGACTTCAAGTATAATGTATCCAACAAATTAAGTTCTTTTGATAAGGAAAATAGAAGATGAGATAGTCTTATAACCTTTTTTTAGTATAATTCAAAAATGAAACATTTGATTTTTAGATAGATGTATGCAAACTAAAGCTAAATTTCCAAACATTAACTTATTTAACAAGAACAAAGTGGTACGTGGCATTTGGCTGTTGGAGCCATGGTTCCCTTGTATGAATTACATCTCATTTACAAATAATATTGAGGGAATTGTACCTAGAGAGTGGACTATTATACATTGTGCCAAGTGATTTCCAAGGGAAAACAATAGTATTAGAATCATTATAAGTGATCATTACATACTTATGTGATCTTCAAGAACTTATAGATGTGTAGTAATGAACTATTTTACAATGCATTATGAGAGTAATAGATAACAAAATAATTCAATGCATGAACACAAGTGGAATGTGAATAGTTAATGGTTAACTATCAACACATGCCTCACAACAATTTGTTTGAACACATGATAAGATGAAAACTTCATAGTATTGTTATATGAAGTTTTTATTATGCTTTGTATTGGTTACCATGGCAAAATAAATGGAGTATATGACTATGTTGTTATCTTAAACATATAAAATATATCGATAACACTTATCTTATTATCTAAATGTCTTTAAAGATCATAAATTAGGCTTACTATTATATAATATTATAATGTTATACTGTACCATATATGAGGGTTATGAATTGTACCCATGGATTAAGTTAATGATCTTCGTTTATATGACTAATGAAACAATATAAGTTTGACGTAGAAACATGTTTTTAATCTTGAGTGATATATATTGGTTGGTTAATGAATTTTAGTAGTCGTTGATAGCTTATTTGCTAAGTACTTATGTTCTTCTAAAGGCCTATAACTTGATAATTAGAAATATTGTTATTAACAAGAAAACTTGTAGCAAAGCTCAAGTTTATGATTGTTGTTTTTATATGGGAAAACAATCTTTAATATTTGATAGTGGACAAATATTTTTATAAATATATTACGACAAAAAAATATAAAATTTGGAACATACCTTGTTATGGTTATATGTTAAAGAGGGTTCTATTTATTTGATTTCAATCTTCGCTTAACATGGTAATGATACTTATGAATTTTCAAAGATAATATTATGTAAGAAAAAGGAAAAATAATGATAAATAAGCAAATGAAAAATAATTTGATAATATTTTTGATTTATAAAAGAATACTAAAAAAAAATTGTAATTTAACTTATAAATTTAGATCTAAAAATAAATCAGAGTTTATGATGTTTAACTCTACTTCTAATATACAATTTAAAAATTATTTATTTTAATTAATTATAAATTATTTAATAATAAATAATTTTTTTTAGGAGTAAAAAATTAAATAAAATTAATTTAAATTAAAAAATATAATATTAAAAATTAATTTCAAACTTTAATTTAAAAATAAATCAAATTTTATTAATTAATTTTTTAAATATATTAAAACCTAATATTTATTTAACAATTGAAAAATTAAATTAAAATAATATTTTTTAAAAATTTTAATCTAAAAATATTTTTCAAATAAATTGAAATATATGTTTTTAATTATATCTTATAAACATATTTAATTTTTATTAATTTAAATTAACATCTTCTCGAATTTTTTTATTAATATTTCTCAAATATTTTTATTATAAACTAAACTCCTAAAATTCGTGTATTAAAAAGATTCAAACATCTATCATTTGAACCATCTTTATGGCACCCCGAAAAAACCAACCAACCAACCAACCAACCAACCCTCACTGAATGAATGAGTTTTAATAATGTCCACGAGACCAAACAGTGTATGGGACCAAGTGTCAAGATCATCAGGAGTTCTTCAAATTCCTTTCAATATCATCCCGCCTCCTATGAATCTTTACCAACAGCCGGGTCATGTTGTGTAGCCTCTCTTCCTCAAATAACTCACTAAAACTGCCCACATTCACACTGTTATCCTACTACTTTCCTTGAAAAACAAGCTATCCAAAACATACAAATAAATGAAAAAGCAAACACCAAAGCCATTTCCACCATTCCCTAAAAATCAGTGTCTCAGTTTTTTCTTCTCCTCAAATTTCCAAACATTCTCTATATTTTCATCCGAGTGTCTCAAACAGGTTTTCCGTTTTATAATTTGTTCGTCTGAGCGTGAAGAGGCTAGTGTCTTATCCAAGTAAATCATTAAATTTTGAGAAAGACCTAGTCTTTTGTTTGCAGAAATGGGTGCCGCAGAAGGGATGAGGCAGCATCAGTCTACATGGAGCCCTTATGACAACAATGGAGGGTAAGGCTTTCCTCTTTATTATTTCAACCGATAGGATTTTCGGCAGTGCCACTTTTTTAGGTATTATTTTTAAGGATCAGCTTTGCACGGTATTTAATACTGGGCAATTTCTTCAGTCAACTATTTCTCACGAATATTCATTTCTTCTATGACCGATCTCTCATCATTATTCTTATTATTTTTGCAGAACTTGTGTTGCAATAGCCGGGGCCAATTACTGTGTAATTGCCGCAGATACAAGAATGTCAACTGGCTATAGCATTCTTACAAGGGATTACTCTAAGATTTGCAAGCTGTAAGTCCTTAAGACCTTGACTTTAATAATCATGTCTTTTGATCTTGTAAAGGGCGCAGTGTGCACCTTTTTTAATTTTCCATCGGTAAATTGTAACACTTACCTGCATTTTTATAATGCACTGGCAATGCACCATCAAATTTAGATCACTGGAATTGTATACTGCTAATTTTTTTCTGGGATTTCCATCCAATCTCGTCCGGGTGTGGTCCCCCTCCCCTCAGGGCAGAGAAGAAAGAGAGCATGGGATGCCTTGGCTATGTAACATAGTTAAGGCCTAGGATATCTTTCAAGAGAATCAAAATGGTTATATTGTGTCATTCTACATATTCTAGATTATCTAAATGGATTTCGGATAGGTTACTCTAATATTCAACACGATAAACTTCAGATAGAGGCGTTTAATCCTGTTATTGAGTTTAATCCTGTGATTGAGTTAGATGGTTTTATTTTGTGGTTTTTTTGGCAATCTTATAACCAACAAGTTGCGCATCCACATCTCCTCCTTTTAACTCATTGGCCAGTATTAGATTCAACTTCTGCGATAATTTTAATAGCTGATGGACGTGGGCATACCTTACCGATAACTTTTATGGTATGATGTATCTCGGATTTCACATATATGGAGTGAACATGGATCTTGAATTTTCAAGTGGTTCCTGGATTTAGCTTTAGATATGTTATTTTTGGTCGTTAGAGTTCCTTTAGACTCTGGATTAGCTACTGTTACTTTCTCTATCTTAGTACGTAGACCCACTTTTTGAATGTATGCCACTCATAATTTATCTGGATGGTTTGCCCCCTCTGATTTGTGGTCTTGCAGTTTATTACAAAAATCTAATTTATCGGAGGCCAATATGCTAGGTACTATCTGTAGGGAAAATATAGTTTGAATATTATTTTTTTTCAGTTTGAGCCTTCAGGAAAATGCTTCATTACAACTGTTGCCTCACTGCCTCATTAGAAGTCTATACACACGGTGTATTTCATGTTAAAACTGCTATTCTCGGCCAATATTGCTTAATGCAAGGATTGTGAAGCGGTTTGTGCTACCTTTTCATATATATTTCAATTGTAAATACTTTTGTTCATTTTTGCTGAGAAAATAGTACACAACTCGTCAGGAACTGCAAATTTGGTGTAAGGCCCCATTTTGCATAGTGCTCATCTTTGACATTCGATGACTATGAGATTTTGGCTACTCTGACTTGGAGTCAAGAGTTATGTTGTTAGTCAAGTCCAACTGAGGCGTGTAAGGATTTTATTGGAGACTTATCATGTGTTGGAAACCATGAGAAAGACCTATTTATCAATCATGCTTTGATTACTTACTTATGAAAGTATAATGCTCACATTTCCTTTATGTGATGTTGTAATTATGAATCTGATTATGTCTATGAGATATATTGACTTTGATAATTTGATTACGTCTATGAGATATATTGACTTAAATGATGTTGAATCATTGCTCATAAACTTGTATATTGTCAATTGTATGTGTATAAGGTTATATGAATCTATCTATGTGAATACTTGTATTCCTTGGTAACGGTTGGCTATGTATAATTGATTGAGTGCCTTGTTTGATTAAATTCAGTAGCTTCGGCTATTAGGTTAGAGGAATTTGATATGTGAATCGAGTTTGTAGGAAAAAGGAAGGGCCAATGAAGGAAAGGGACTACGCCAACCATGGTTATATAACTAAATAGCCTTATCTTAAACCTTTCTTAAACCCGTCTTAATTAGTTAGTTGTCTATGATATCATTGTCACCTCTTTCTGACTTAGCGCGTTGTTTAGGCAGCTAGCTTTTAAGTTTGGCTGGTGAAACTTGTTGTGTGCTGGCCTTAAGATCTCACAACCAACGTCTAGAATGTCTAGTGGCAGACTGACAGAGCTTCCATTGATTTCCTAAGTCTTGAGTCAAGTGGGAAGAGGTGAGGGAGTCTAGGAAGCAACTGCAGGAACCTGCAGAGCCACCATATGCCGTAATGAGGCACGAGTTGGCGAGCAGAGGGTGGTTGGCTGAGTCTAGGATGCCTATATGTAGAAGTCGAACACTTTATGTGGAAAACTTTTGGCCATTTTGAAAAGAAGACAGACCAAGTGGAGAGAAAAAGGAGGAGGAGAGCAACAGTTAGGAAGAGTTGGTTAGGAGAATTGAGTTTTAGACAATTGAAGGATAGTGCTTAGGAGGTCTTGAAGCGCTTGGGTGGGTTTTCTATTAACTTGTTTTACAACTTCTTCCTTTGAATGAAAATGGATATGTTCTCTATTTGATTTTTTGGCTTTAATGAGAATAAGACTGCTTGGTTTATTTTGCCTTTCTTAGTTGTCTTGCCATGGTTGTGCATTGGCCGCCATGTAATTCCTTTCCCAGTCAAGGGCTTTGGAGAGGTTGTGTTCCTCCTTGCTTGACTTGAATGTTTTAGCTTCTTGTTTGAGTGTATAATGTTGTTGTGACATGATGTGGTGGTTGTTTGTGAGCAACATCTTCATGATGGCAGAATGCCAAGCCTCCTATGCTGGGCATGGTGGCAGAATGCTTGACCCTCCCATGAACGTTATGGTGGTAGATTATTAGGCCCTCCTGTGCCGAGGCACGGTGGTAGATTGCTCGACCCTCCATGACTATTGGATGAAAGCATTTGAGTGAGGTATCCCCTTGCTATCCAATCAAACGACGAGCCTTGTTTATGTTGTGAAAGCTTGCTTGTTTGTTTTTTATATTTATAAATGCTTAGCTTCACTTGAATGTTCATTGATGCTTGTTGCAATTGTATTTGGGATTGGGAGTCTTCTTGGGTAAGAATTGGGGATAGGATTGTAGATGGGTGCACGGTCATTGCCTTGAGTATAGTGCCCTTAGATATCCACCCTTGCCTTTGTCAAGTGATGTAAACATGCTCGGAGTTGGGAGTCTCGAGCTCGGGGGTGTCTAGAGTAGTATCTTGATAATGAGAAAAGGTCGGGTGATGAGCCTTCCTTCAAATGGCCTGTAGTTGCTTGGAGTAAGCGAGGACTATTGCTGAAGAACGATTGTTCTTTTGTTATTAAATCATACCCAGAGTTGTGCCTCATGCTTATGTATAAGATGGATGACATCTCTTGTATTGATAAATGTTAATAGCAGCCAACCTGCTTGTATTATTCTTATGAAAGATAGTTTTTCGTATAATGACCTAGCTGTGGGTAAAGACTTTGGTTATCTTTATGTTGAACCTCTTTGATAAACTGAGATGTAACTGAATTGTATATATTTTGTATGTAGATCATGGGGAATGATTCGTTATGTAAGAAAAAATTGTACGGTTGATGTCGGGCAAATGGATCGCTGGGAGTCGTCTGCGTGTCACTATCTCACTAACTCGACGAAGACATCAATCAACATAGTTTGTTGTGTAGTAGTCGGAAGATTCGAGTCGTCGAGGGATCGTCGAGGGAATGACAATTGGCAGGGATGGCCTCGGGAGCCTGAAGAGAAGTTGATGTGGCGAACGAGCTTGCTGAAGCGGCTACATGGATCCGACTGTGTCAGTAGTGGTTGAGGTTAATTTTGATGGCCATCTCAATGTCATAACCTTGTGACTGTGGGTGTGAGCCAGCGAACGAGCTCTTTAGCATGTGGCCGAACGATTAGAGCTTTTGATCTATTAATCAATAACTTGCACTATTTATGGAATAATGGCAGTTGCAGGAATTGCATATTTGTGTTATAATGGATTAGGATCCATTCTTGTTTTTGGTTGGTTGTTTGCGAAATGGTTGTCATATTTGTTTATGAGAGGAACAAGAATGGGCATGACATTCTAGTATTAGAGCCCGAGTTACTAAATCAGGAGCTCTGGGCATTTAGAGTTGCTTTATGGCTTTTTAGTTTTTGCATGGACTCTAATATCTATCCTGTTGATGTGCACAATGAGGAGAGAACGTTGAACACGTTAGAATAATGATGACAATGGTGAGAATGAAACTCCGAATCTGTTGGGGCACTGAAATAAGACCCCAACTCCTCTTAGCCATGCAATAGATGAGAGAGGTTTTACAAGAGACTGTCGGCAAAATAGAATGAGGTTGAGAAGCACTCTCCACAACACTCCCAAGATGATCAAAGATCAGTTGAGAGAGAAAGGTCTCGAAGTCCTTCACATCACCATTCAGAGTTTGATAGAGGCGAATTGCATCACCATGGTGAGCGTTGGGAGAGATGAGACTTAGACCGTCCTCCTAGACCTGCACCTAGAGACTTAATAAATGATTCCATCAGACTGCCTCCTCTTACTTTTGATGGTACTCAAGAAGGATTTGCAGCAGAGGCTTGGTTGGCAAGCATGAGAGGATGTTTCACTTTGTACATTTGTGACACCAACGGGAAGGCCCATTTGGGAACCCACCTTCTTAGAGATGCAGCTAAGATGTGGTGGGAAGGAGAGGAGTAGAAGTTCCACTTGACACTAGCTTCCCTCACTTGGGAATTATATGAGGAGTGTTTTAGAGCTTGCTACCCATCCCCTCGGTATGTTCAGAAGAAGGTAGATGAGTTTCATGACCTTCGGTAGGGGAGTGGCACAATGGCACAATATGAGTGTCATTATCTTGATTTGACCAGGTATGTGCAAGGTTATACGGATGAAACAATCCAAGTGAACATGGTCATTAGAGGCCTGAATTTGGAGTTGGTTGGTGCAGTGCGCATTTTAGCTCCCGCAACCTTGGCAACAATAGTTGAAAAGGCCTACTTGGCCAAGGAGTCTCGAGGAAAGGCTTAGGATGCCTGAGAGAAATCTTGGGGCAAGATGCAATCTCAACACGACTCGAGGTCACAAAGTGTGCAGCCTGCACCTAGGGGAGGTTGGAGAACAACTCAATCCAAATCTAGACCCCCTCAGCTACAACAGTAATCGAGTAACTATTCTGGCCGTAGTTGGAACATGGATTGGATTGATAGATACTCTAGAGGCGAGGTGATGCTAGACCTCAAGATCGTCAACAAACTGGACTTTCATGACTTAACAGTCAATGCAAATGAGACCATCAGGATCAACAACATCAGTCGATCAGAGATCAACTGGAGCTCCCTCAGGGCAAGACCAACGAAGAGGTGTGTGTTTTACTTGTGGATCCCCTGATCGCTATGAACATGATTGTCCTCTAGGATCATCAGCTGCCAATAGGCAGAAGGCCCCAATGTCGGAGTAGATAGTGGGTGACGTGGGTCAAGGACACATAATTTATGCAGCGGTGGATTACCACCAAGCCGAGCACCAAGCAACGGTCATTCAGACCACATGTATAATTAATGGAGTTTCTATAACATTTTTGTTTGATTCAGGAGCCTCAAATTCCTTTGTTTCTCTTTCTGTTGTGGACCCTTGTGGGCTGGTGGCTGTTAGGTAGTTAGAAATTTGGGTAGTAGAGTTGCCCACAAGAGCTAAGATGCCCATTAGCTCATTGGTGAGCAGTTGTGTTTTAGATCTTGGTGTCTTTTCCACCACACTAGGCTTGCACATTATACCCTTAGGCACCTATGGGGTTGTCTTGGGAATGTTGGCTTATGGCTCATATAGCCAAGTTGAATTGCCATGACAAGGTTATCGAGTGTGTAGATGACCTTGGGACTCCTATGGTGATATCTGGAGTTAAAAAACCTGTTTCCCTTCGCATGATTTCTGTGATGCAGTTCAAGAAGAGCATGTAGAAGGGTTGTCATTTGTTTGCTATCTTGGTGAGTGATAAGTCTGATGAGTCAGAGAAAGCTTCTTTGGATGACAATCTCATTCTTTGGGATTTTCCCGATGTATTTCCAGATGGATTACCAGGTAAGCCTCCTTTGAGAAAGATTGATTTTCAGATTAACTTAATACCATGGTTTGAGCCCATCTTGAAAGCACCATATCAGATGACCTCACATGAATTGTGTGAACTCAAGATGCAGCTTGAGAAACTTGTAAAGAAAGGTTTAATTCATCTCGGTGTGTCCCCGTGGGGAGCACCAGTCATCTTCGTGAAGGGCGGATCCCTTCGATTGTGCGTTGATTATCGCCAATTGAACAAGGTAATGATTAAGAATCGTTATCCCTTTTATAGTAGATGATTTGTTTGATCAGATGCGGGTAGCCAAGGTGTTCTCCGAGATTGATTTCAAATCGGGATACCATTAGTTGCATATCAGAGAGCTTGATATTCACAAGACTGCGTTTCGAATGTGGTATGTGCACTATGAATTTACAATTGTACCCTTTGGGTTGACCAATGCCCCAACAATGTTTACGAGGCTTATGAATGGAGTGTTTCGCACTCACTTGGACCAGTTTGTGTTAATATTTCTTGATGATATCTTGATCTATTCACGAAATGAGGAAGAACATGAGGACCATTTGAGACAAGTCCTGCAAGTTATGAGAGAAAATCGATTGTTTAGCAACTTGGAGAAATGTGCTTTTGTATAGTCTGAGGTGCAATACCTCGGGCACATCATCTCAGGGGAAGGAATTTCAGTAGACCCCTCTAAGATTCGTGCCATTATGGAATGGTCGGTGCCCACAAACGTTGTGGAGGTTCGTAACTTCATGGGTTTGGCAGGGTATTATAGATGCTTTGTGGAGGACTTTTCTCGCATTGCGAATCCAATAACTTCACTTCAGAGGAAGGGAAAGAAATTTGTTTGGACAATTGAGTGTGAGGAAGCCTTTCAGTTATTGAAGGAACGACTCACTAGTGCTTATATATTAGTTGTACCTAATTCTACTAGAGAATTCTTTGTTTGCATTGATGCATCGAAATCAGAGTTGGGAGCTATACTCGTGTAGGATCACAGAGTGATAGCATGAGTCTTTGAAATTCAAGGATTACAAAAGTTGAGATATCCCACACATGATTTAGAATATGTAGCTATCATTCATGCTTGCCTAAGGTGCCGACACTTCTTGCTTGTTGTCACTTTGTTCTAAAGACATACCACTTAAGTTTGCAGCATCTATTCAATTAGCCTAATCTCAATGCATGTCAAAGGCATTGGATGGAATTGTTGTGCGAATATGATTGTGAAATTTTGTATATCAAAGGAAAGGAAAACGTGGTTGTTGATGCCTTGAGTAGGAAGTGCCACGAGTTAGCAACAATGAGTTCGTGAATTGACTTAAGAAGCCGGATTTTGGAGCAGCGTCCGTGGAGCAACTTCCGGAGGACAACCTCTACAAGGAAGTGTGACAGCAGTTGGATTCTGGTTTGAATCTAAAAGAAAGATTTGAAGGCTATTATCTTGAGCTAGATGGCCTTTTGTGCCATAAAGGGGGTATCTACGTTCTGTCAGTAGGTGGCTTGCATGATTTAATTTTGTCTGAGTCTCATAGAGCTCCTTACCAAGCACACCCTGGAGTTAAGAAGATGCATGCTTAGTTAAGACAATTATATCATTGGGCTGGTTTGAGGCATGATATTGCTGACTTTGCTGCTCATTGCCTGGAATGCCAGAGGGTTAAGGCCGAGCATCAACATCCAACAGGATTGTTATATCCTCATGAGATTCCAGAATGGAAATGAGATACTATCTCCATGGATTTCATTGTAGGTTTGCCTACATCATATCATCATGATGCGATTATGGTCACTGTGGATAAATTGACCAAAGTAGCTCACTTTCCTCCTATGAAGACCACCTATAATGCCACATCAGTGGCAAAAGTTTTCTTGGATGACATAACTAGATTGTATGGGATACCCCATAAGATTATTTCAGATAGAGATCAGGTGTATACTTCACACTCTTGGACTTCTTTGCAGAAGGCATTGGGCATGCAGCTCAATTTTAGTACTTCCTACCATCCCGAGACTGATGGACAGATTGAGAGAGTTAATCAGGTTCTTGAAGACATGCTTCGCATATATGTTATGGACCAACAATCCTATTGGGAAAACTATTTGTATCTGGTTGAATTTGCTTACAATAATAGTTATCATAGTTCAATTAAGATGGCACCTTTCTAGGCTTTTTATCGCTGAGCCTGTAGAACCCCATTGAGTTGGGATCGACTTGAGGATAGAGTCGTGATTGGCCTTGCCATGTTAGAAGACATGGAGTGACAAGTAGTTAAGAGCCAACAACACCTTGAGATTGTTAGGGATCGGCAAAAGAAGTATGCTGATGCAAAGAGGATTGATCGACATTTCAATATTGGTGATAAAGTGTTCTCGAGGGTGAGACCCAACAAGAGCCCTATCTGTTATAGAAAAGGTTCGAACTTGGCATCTCGTTTTGTAAGGCCATTCGAGATCTTGGAGACTGTTGGCCTAGTAGCTTATTGACTGGCCTTGCCACCCAACCCATCTCATGTTCATGATGTATTTCATGTTTTTGTTTTGCGGCAGTATGTAGCTGAGATTGCTCATGTCTTGGATTGGACGGCCTTGCAGGTCGAGACTGATGGAGCTTTGAGTTTGGAGCCCATCAGAATTATAGCGCACACGCTGGCCCTTCGAGGTAAAGACCTGGACCAGGTCAAGGTCCAATGGGACAAATATGATGAATCAACAGTTACTTGGGAAAATACTTCACCTTTGAGGGTTCAATACCCTACCTCTTTCAGTGCCTTCCAAGTTGTCAAATATGAGCACCATGCAAAATGGGGCCTTACATCCTCTTCCCCTTATGCCCCATTTTGACATAAGGGGAAGAGGATGTAAGGCCCCATTTTGCATGGTGCTCATATTTGACATTCAATGACCATGAGATTTTGGCTACTAGTTGAGGTGTGTAGGGATTTAATTGGAGACTTATCATGTGTTGGGAAGTATGAGAAAAACCTATTATCAATCATGTTTTGATTACTTATGAAAGTATAATGCTTACATTTTCTTTATGTGATGTTGCAATTATGAATCTGATTATGTCTGAGATATATTGATTTAGATAATTTGATTATGTATATGAGATATATTGAGTTAAATGATGTTGAATCATTGCTCATAAACTTGTATATTGGCAATTGCATATGTATAAGGTTATATGAATCTATCTATGTGAATACTTGTATTCCTTGGTAATGGTTGGCTATGAAGACTTGATTGAGTGCCCTGTTTGACTAAATTCAATAGCTACGGCTATTAGGTTAGAGGAATTTGATGTGTGCAGGAACACGGAAGGGCCAATGAAGGAAAGGGACTACGCCAACCATGGTTATATCACTAAACAACCTTACCTTAAACCTTTCTTAAACCCGTCTTAATTAGTTGGTTGTCTATGATATCGTCCTCACCTTTTTCTGACTTAGTTTGTTGTCTAAGCGGCTAGCCTTTAAGTTTGGTTAGTGAAACTTGTTGTCTGCTGGGCTTAAAATCTTGCAGCCAATGTCTAGAATGTCTAGTGGCTGACTGGCAGATCTTTCATTGATTGCCTAAGTCTTTAATCAAGTGGGAAGAGGTGAGGGAGTCTAGAAAGCAACCGTAAGAACCTGCAGAGCCGCCATGTGCCGTAATGAAGCATGAGCTAGCGAGCAAAGGGTGGTTGGCTGAGTCTAGGACATCTATATGTAGAAGTTGAACACTTTATGTGGAAAACTTTTGGCCATTTTGAAAAGAAGGTAGACTCAGTGGAGGAGAGAAGCAAGTAGGAAGCGCTAGTTAGGAGAGTCAAGTGTTAGACAATTGAAGTATAGCGCTCAAAAGGTCTTGAAGCACTTGGGTGGGTTTTCTATTAACTTGTTTTACAGCTTATTCCATTGAATGAAAATAGTCCTTTGGCTTTAAGGAGAATAAGACCACTTGGTTTATTTTGCCTTTCTTATTTGTCTTGCCATGGTTGTGCATTAGCTGTCATGTAGTTTCTTGCCCAGTCAAGGGCCTTGGAGAGGTTGTGTTTCTCCTTGCTTCACTTGAATGTTTTAGCTTTTTGTTTGAGTGTATAATGTTGTGACATAATGTGGTGGTTGTCTGCATAGTTCGCATAACCGTAACCGGCGAGTACTCGTCAAGGGGAATTTTGGGTAACTGACGGTTATTCGACATGGGTGGTCAAATAACCGAGAATAATCGACAAAGGCAAAAAATACTTGAAATTTGCTCGAAGCAGATAGTATATAAATAAAATAGACATTTAAGTATAAGTTTACATCTTATACTTTAAGTTATATTTTAGTTATATACTTTTAGGATGTTAGAGAGTGGTTTCGGACCTCTAGGAGCTATAATGCAAATTCTAGGTTTTGGAGGATCCTATCATATTTCAGACTTAGTCAGATTTCAGGGTTTCAGTGTTTCAGATTTAGCCATATTTCAGGGTTTCAAAGTTTCAAGGAGACATCATAGGAGGGATGAAGGCTGCATGAAGGGATGTAGGTATGATAGAATAGCATGAGAACATCTCTTGCAAAGTGCCACAAGTCAATCCCACCCCATTCCCTGTGCAAAGATTACTAGACTTTCTCAGTCTCCCTTAGTTTTCCAGAGAGCAAGGAAGAGAAAAATATAGATTCTTGTAATTCGTACTTGTAGATTCTTGTATAAGTATCATTGTATCAGTTTTAATCTATGCACAGGGAATGGGGTGGGGTCTACTTGTGGCACTTTGTGAGAGATGTTCTCATACTAGTCTATCATACCTACATCCCTTCATGCAACCTTCATTCCTCCTATGATGTCTCCTTGAAATTTTGAAGCCTTGAAATATGGCTAAGTTTGAAACCCTGAAACCCTGAAATCTAAGTCTGAAATACGAAAGGATCCTCCAAAACCTAGAATTTGCATCACAGCTCCTAGAGGTTTGAAACCACTCTCAAACATCTTGAAAATATATGTACTTAAATGTTTATTTTATTTATATACATTCTGGTTATCTAAATGTAACTGACGAGTACTCGTCGAGTACTCGCTGGTTACTCGTGAGTAACCGGAGAGTACTTGCCTGTATAAAAAAATTTGCGGTTTTTCAAATTTGGAGGTTATTCTCTTGGTGGTTTTCCTGGCGAGTAACTGACCAACCAACGGTTACTCGTCGGTTATGCCATCTATGTCTTGTTTGTGAGCAACATCTTTGTAGTGGCAGAATGTCAAGCCTCCCATGTTGGGCATGGTGGTAGAATGCTTGACCCTCCCATGAACATCATGGTGGTAGATTGTTAAGCCCTCCCATGACTTGACCCTCTTATGACTATTGGATGAAAGCATTTGAGTGAGGTATCCCCTTGCTATCCAATCATATGACGGGCCTTGTTTATGCTATAAAAGCTTGCTTGTTTGTTTTCTATATTTATAAATGCTTAGCTTCACTGGAATGTTCATTGAATGCTTATTGAAGTTATATTTGGGATTGGGAGTCTCCTTGGGTAAGAATCAGGAATAGGACTGTAGGTGGGTGCACGGTCATTCCCTTGAGAATAGTATGCTTACTTAGATATCCACCCTTGCCTCTGCCAAGTGATGTAAACATGCTAGGAAATGGGAGTCCTGAGCTTGGGGGTGTCTAGAGCAGTAGTTTGATGATGACAAAAGGTTGGGCAGTGAACCTTCCTTCAAATGCCCTGTAGTTGCTTGGAGCGAACGAGGACCATTGCAGAAGAATGACTGTTCTTCTGTTATTAAATCAGGCCTAGAGTTGTGCCTCATGCTTATGTATAAAATGGACATCTCTTGTATTGATAAATGTTAATAGCAGCCAACCTGCTTATATTATTCTTATGAAAGATAGTCTTTCGTATAATGACCTAGCTGTGGGTAAAGACTTCAGTTATCGTTATGTTGAATTTCTTTGATAAACTGAGATGTAACTGAATGGTATATATTTTGTATGTAGATCCTGGGGAACGATTCGTTATGTAAGAAAAGATTCCTTAGCCTGTTGGCCCTTTAGTACATATTCACAGTTTGATTCTCTTGCTAAAATCTTTGTTATGAGAAGCTTATCAAATAAGCATTGTTTCTCTCTTTATGATCTAAATGTGATGTGATCTAATGAATCAAACTTATCTAAATATGACTGAAACTTAAATAACTAGCTATGAGATTGTCATTGGGAATAGTAATATAGCTTGTAGGAATAAACTGAATATTGATGTTATTCTTATTTGAGATTATGTCTTGTGGAAGAGTTCCTTGACACTTAACAGAGGAATAAGTAAACTGTTGTAAGCCTTCCCTTTATCAAGATCATTTCATATTTAAAAGAATAACTTTATTAGAGGTTGGCTCTACTCTTATAATTATAACAAGGCATGAAATCTTTAGGTTTGACTAAGGTCTCCTTTGCAGAGAATTAATGAAAGAAGTTTTGACAATCTTTCTTGTATGAGTTTTTATGCTTCATAGCAAAGCCATGTCGTTTGATCTTCCTCTTGAATGGAATGAATGGGTCTGTGTTAATGTTAGAAGTGTTATCTTTTAAGGGATAGACCAGTCGGCTCACTAGATTGAGTAGTTCCTTAAGAAGCGTTTGGCTAGGTTGAGCTTGCCTTGCGACTTTTGCTAGTCGACCAAGCCAACGAGAATATTGGTTTAGTGTTGTGTTTATCGTTTATGCGAACACAAGCTCCTTTAGCATAACAAAGACCTTCTGAGGAAGGCAGGGTTAGCTTTAGTTGCATTAATGGTGGCAATCCATTGATAAATGTGTTTTGCCCAGCTTTAGCTTGTTTGCCTTTGTCTAAGATGCTTTTGAGTTTATTCTTTCGATCATGCTTTAGTCGATCATTGAGGCTTTCTATTGCAGCTTTTTGCCTTGGTCGGATTTGCCTTGTCAACTAATTTGTCTACTTGGACTTTGCCTTAGACGCCTCTTAGTTGGGTCTTTTTGCGGCCTTTTTGCCTTAGTCATTTTCATGGCTTTTGTGAGTTGCCCGAAGGTGACATCATTAGGGTCTATTGTATGGTCGGTGATGGGCAAGCAAATCGTCAAGAGCCGTCCACCTCTCACCATCCTGCTAACCCGGGGGTGATGTCCATTGTACGGTTGATGTCGGGTGAGCGGATCGTCGGGAGTCGTCTGCATGTTGCCATCTCGTTAACACGAGGGTAATGTGAGTAGGATCTATTGTACGATCGATGTCAGGGAATTGGATCGTTGGGAGCCATCTACGTGTCACCATCCTACTAACCCAATGGTGATGTCAACAGGCTCCATTGTACAATTGATTTCAGGAAAGCAGATCGTTGGGAGCCGTCCTTGTGTCACCATCCCGCTAACTCGGGGGTGACAACAACAGGCTCCATTATACGGTCGACGTCAGGCAATCGGATCGTTGAGAGCCATCCACATGTCACCATCCTGTTAACTCGACGAAGACATCAATCAACATAGTTCGTTGTGCAGTTGCAAAGTAGCTAGAAGCTTAGGGGGTTGCCGAGGAAACATGTGGCAGGAATGGCCCTGGGAGCTCAAAGAGAAGCTGGCGCGGTGAAGGAGCTTGCCGAAGCGACCATGTGGAACCGACCATGTCAGCAGTGGCCGAGGTTAATTTTGACGACTGTTTCAATGTCTTAACGTTGTGACTGTGTGCAAGCCAATGAACGAGCTCTTTAGCGTGTGGCCGAATGATTAGAGCCTTTGACCTGTTAATCAATAGCTTGCACCATTTATGGAATAATGGCAGTTACATGAATTGCATATTTGTGTTATAATGGATTAGGATCCGTTCTTGTTTTTGGTTGGATGTTTGCGAAATAGTTGTGTCATCCCTGTTTATGAGAGGAAAAAAAATGGGCATGAAATTTGGTGCACAATGCCAACTATACAATAAATTCCGCATTAGATAAAACGAGCAATGTTAAATCAGAATGAGCAAAAAGGCAAATAAGATAAAAATGCAACTTGTTGCCCCTTTCAAATTTGAAGTTTCAAGTGGACTATGGCATATGTGATAACATTATTAAATATAAGTAGCAATAGGATCCCTGCTCTATTTCTGGGATTTCAAATTTGGGTTAGAAGGTCATCAGCCTAATAGTTATATATTCTATTAAATTCCTGGCCGCACATGCATATGGTAACAAAACAAATCATCAAGAGCAAGGATATAATAGTTATGCATTAAATTCTGCATCAGATAAAACGAGCAATGTTGAACTCAGAATGAACAAAAAGGAAAATACAATAAAAATGCAGCCTGGTTCCCCTTTAAAATATGAATTATCAAGTGGCCTATGGCATATATGATACATTATCAAATATGAGTAACAATAGAATCCATTCTCTATTTCTGGGATCTCAAACTGGGTCAGAATGTTGTCAACCTAATAGTTATATATTCTGTTAAATTCATGGCTGCACGTACATAGGTAACAAAACAGAGCACCGAGAGCAAGGGCATAAGATTTTTGTGCAAATGTGAAGAAAAGCAGTTCTTTATGTACTACTTTTTACAAAATGAATTTGTTCAGCATACTCTGTAGTTAAGTAGTTGATCCTGTCCCCGATATGGGCATAGTCACCACATTCGAATTCATGTTCGAATTTGTTGAGAATAAAATTGGTAAAAAATTTGTTGCCAAAAAATATAAGATAAAATTCGACCAAAAGAAATAGAAATATACTTTTTTATTCACATATTTCAAATTTGTAACATTAATAATAAAAAACCTATATAAAAAATACTAATTATAAATTTTACGAATTATTAAATAAAATATAATTATAAAAAATAAACTAAAAACTATAACATAAACTATAAATTAAAAACTATAAATAATAAACTAAATTTAAAACAAAATAAAAAATAAAACCAAATTATATTAATATATTCTATAAAGTTATATTATTTATAACTTTATACAATAGAGTCGTGACAATAAAAATAAAAAAAATCCTATTAAAAAAAATGGAACGTACCAATGCCTTCACTGTTTGTGCAGTTATCTGAATCAATCCATGGCCGTGCTAGAAGGCCCACGATCAAGTAGAGCACTTGGAGTTGGCACTGTGGCAATTTGGCAGACATTTAATCCTCAAATGCGCAGTGTTTGAGATTGTAGCATCCACTCCGTGACAGGAAGACATGATAGACTCACAGACTCATGACTCGATTTCAGATATGCAGACGACTTAGAGTTATGATAGACTCTTGTGAGCTTAGTTTTAGTTCGTTTTTTAATTGGTATTTGATTCCCGTGAATTAAATCACAATTTTCAACTACTTTTTTAGTGCAACTTCGAGTTTGACGAATCTCAAATTTGTAGCATTTTATTTGGCAAATGTGGTGATTGAGGGTACGGGTAGGAGTATGGGGTTCGGGCATGCCGATACAACAAATTCATTTTTGCCCATGTATGGCTATACAAAAAGTATCAAAAATATTAAAAATTATAGCCAAATAAGCAAAAGCAACAACATAATATGCATGGAGTAAACAAAATAAGTTAAATAACCACAAAATAATTGAAAACACTACTCATAATTCAATGCCAAATATTATGATATTCATTAGCCGAACTTAGAACAAGTACATATTGGGATTGTATACACAAAAATCAAGATAAATCAGCCCTAAGCAATTGAAAAATTGAAGGTGAGAGAGCAAATGTGTAATGAGTGGTGATAATGTTGTTTGCTTTAAAATGAATGTGAGAGTGGCTTTTAGGTTTCACCATACTTTTATTTGATTTTTATTATTTATTAGGTCCAACCTTGACATTTATCAAGTTAATTTATTTATTTATTTGATTATGGGTACCCTACGACCCTGTCGACTTTACTTGGATTATATTCGGGGGGGTATCAAACTGGGACCAATACCTTGTATGCACTGCACTGAGATTGGCCCCCTTGGAGTGAAGGATTTGGCAACGTAGCTTTGTAGTTTTTTTGTGGTTTGAAGGATGAAACAAATCTCTCTAATGCGTTCTATCTATCCATTTAAACTATTTTACTTCATAACACTAAGGTTAATGTAGAATGGCTTACCCAACCGCCTAAGGTTTTATGAATAGTTTGACCCAACCCGTAAACCAAGACATGGTCTTAGAGATTTATTTTTTCAATTTGACAAGGAAAGATTACTACATAGTATGAAGCATTTTCTAAATAGAAAGAATTGCTTTTATGTTCCCTAAAACAAAAAAAAATGCTTTGAAATCTCACTTTACAAGAACTGAATACAAGGTTTAATGTCAATTGGATTTACAAATTATAGCCCTTTCTTTTAACTTAAAGATGTCCTTGATTAAAATCTTTGTTAGAAATTTGCTCAGTTACCCAAGGATGCACCCCCACCATTTTTCCCCCCATCTTGGATGTTTTAGGGAAGCAGGAACAGGGAAGAAACATACCCCTCTTGTCTCTTTTGACAAACCAGAAAAGGGGGGCATCTCAGGGACGTCCCTTGACTTCCAGACATCTCCTCCTGGAGATAGAAGAAGGGACGTCTTGATGTCCCTAGGACGTCTTGGGGATGCCAGGACGTCCCTCGATGATCTTGTGGATGTCCATGTAGAAAGAATAATGTCTACTGAGATGCTAGACCATCAATAGTAGTGTACACAAAATATTAATCCGAACAATAGCAACTTGTATTCATAAAAGATACTTCTTAATACAATTCTCACAGTATAGGGAGAACCTAATACAAACGCTACCTTGACATACAATATGCTATTTGAAGGACAAGACCCAGTGGTTGTCAGTTAACCCAACCGTCATAACCAACATAACTAAGGGTCTTGCTATATCACTAACTAAATGTCGACAAAATACTAACAAAACAATGTCCATTATAAAAATGTGTTATCATAATTGAGTGTCTACTTTATCCCCTTTTTTAAACAAGTCGGAGTCCCTTTCTACACAAGTCATAGAACACATGTAAAAATCAGAATGGAGAGGGAAAATATAAGACATGCTAGTGGAGTTGTTGATGTAGAAAATTTGCAACATTGTTTGAGACAAGGAAAAACATGTTTCACTCGACGCAAATTTCAACCACTTTTTTTCTTCTTCTAGGAAAAGCACAACGAGAGTGGGGCCGGTAGCTTCTTGTGGGGTCAAGGGGTAGCACCCCTCGTGGCTTTGAAAAAATGCTTTGAGACTTTTGCAACCCTTGAAAAGTCATGACAACAACCAAATTTCATTGAAAAAACTCTATTGTTGAAAGCACTTGGAAAATGTTCTTCCCTTGGAAAATTGAAAATTTCAATATATTGTCCTTGTTTCTGTGCAAGCTATGAAAACCATGGAGACCGTAGAGTAAAATTGGGGATTTTTGGCATTTTAAGGGCCCATACAGTGTTGTGTGCTTGCTGTCGTATGACATAGGGTGGATGAGTAGAGAGGAATGTACGAGATTAGAGCATACAATTGTGTGATTAGGGCGTATGGGGGAGTGCTCAGGGTGAACGGTGGAGGGAACAAAAGCAAAGCCCAGGCCATACGGTGGTTGCAGCCTTGACGGTTTGTCGTACGGTGATAACATAATTCACTGGTGGACGTACGACGCTACAAGGACAGTTGAATAGTCTTGCCTTGGCTCAATTTCAGTTATATTGATATTTTCAACCCACATATTATATAGTTTTAATTTAGAGCCATTCATTGGTTTGATTTTGTTTTTTCTTGTTATATCTCAATATGAGAGCTCCAACTTGAAAGTTAATTAGTTGAAGATATTTGTCATCCCAGAATTTCCTTCTTCTCTACACGACTTTAGATGTGTGTTGTGTCATCACATGCTCATCCCGTTCAAATATATTTGTCATTTACGACCGTACTTCAAAAATAGATTGTACTTCAAGAGGTTGTACCTCTCTTATGAACTTTTTTTCCTTGGACCCCTTTTTCACACTCATTGAAGTTGGCTCTTTAGAATACATGTCGGCTAGTCATTCCAATTGGCAGGCCAACATTCCATCAAGTGTTGCACCCTTGACGTTGTAATCGTTGAACTTCAGTGGGTAAGCCAACCTGTGACAGTTCGAAAGGACCTAACATCACTGACATTTTCTTCTAGTCATCTTGCTGCAAGTCTAGGCCTGCATCAATCTCCACGTTATTACATTTAGGGTGGAATGCTTTGTATTCTTCCATCTACCAATGGAATAGATTGTTGAGGGAGCTTGTCTCATCTTTGGAGCACAATTGTAACTCCAAGGCTCCTTTATTTTGCCTCAATTGTAATTTGGTTGCTGTCAACTGAGCATTCTTCTTCAAAATCCAAATCTGATGAGTCTAATGAGGTTGTTACCTCATCGACTGCCTAATTCATGGAGTCTTGACATATTTCTATCCTTTGTTTTCAATGGATATCAAATTCTTTTTCCAGTGATGATCAACTTTGGTTGCTATCAACCAACCTTGACCCAATAGTGCATAACAGGGCTTTTTTTCAACAAGATGACTAAAAAATTCAACAAAAAGGGTTGGGTTCCAATAATTACCTTTTGACCCATCAATGCACCTGATACGTTAATGCCTTGTTGATTTCCTCCTATCGGTTGGAATGTCGAAGGCCACATAATGGGCTTCCTAAGACTTTTCAAGTCTCCTCTGGAAGAACATTCACACTAGAATCATTGTTGACAATGGTGTTTGTCAAATTCTTGCCCAAAACTTCTATATGCACAACTGCCAGCTGTCAGGCTAGGTTCATCGTCAGGAGTATAGGCTCGATCACTTGGTCACCTGACGAAGGGGCTTGTCTATGAGTTCATTCTTCTATTTTGTGCTCTCCCCATCACCTGATGTTAGGTGCACCATCGTATGCTCCATGTTTGGGCCAATATCATGTATGGTAGTAGTTAGAGCATTCTTGAGTTTTGGAATGCTTTGCAATAAGTCAACCATCTTCATAGGTACAGTGGTCTACAAGCCATGTGCAATAGCTTTGTTGGACTCTAGTTTACTTGTCATTGTGCTTGTATGGTCATTCGACTAGTGTCATTCTTTGACCATGGCCCTCTTGATTTCCACCCTTGCTTTGGCCAGCGTTTCCTTCTCCGTATGTGGGTCAAGGTGATTGGCTTTCTTCACTTATGCTCTGATAATTGCTATAACTTCCTTTCCCTTGACTATGTCAATCATATTAACGTTGGCTTGCTTTGGACAGTTGCCATCGCTATGGTTCCTAGGCTCACACCATATACAAAGAAGTCTAGTGTCATTTTGGTTAGGGAAATGTTTTTCAAAATGGTCCCACTCATTGTGCTCCCAACGTTGTATTACTAGCTGCCCTTCGGAGTCATACGGAATCTGACTCCCGTCACCACTATCTTTCTATCTTCGGGAGTTCGTTTGTGGCGTGGTGGGTGGTGTTGATGGCTCTCCTTATGTGAATAACACTTGGCCGCTCTTATATTATAAATTTAATTGGCAGTCCTTGATTGACTGCCCTGTAACTTGAAAAATCACACACAAAAGATCCTTTCAATCTTTCTTACCATCTCCCTTTAGTTCCTTCATCAGTCAAAGTATGTCGTATCTCAAGGCTCACATAGATCTTGGTTTGCTATCACTAGAATCAAAGTCCTCATCTTCACTTCGTCTTCTTGTGTGCGAAGATAATGTTTTATTCTCACTTTCAATGTCCATTTGTCAGTTATAGGCATCTTCGTATGAAGGTGGGATTTGTATACACACCATCCTTTTAAACTTAATCATTTACTGACACTTACAGGAACCTGTAGTTTCAATTTTTTTGAGTGCACGCCTTAAGGGGTGCACTGGGAAAGGAGTAGGCAGACCATTGGTGCTTTGCAAGATTGTTGTTTAATTATATCATTCGTACTATTAGTCCAGCTTCCTTAGAGTGTCTATCCATTTACCTCTTGTGATGCCTCCTTGAAATCTTGAAATATGACTAAGTCTGAAATCCAATAGGACCCTCCAAAACCTAGAATTTACATTATAGCTCCTAGTGGTCCAAAACCACTCTCAAACCTTTGAAAGTATATATATAAAATATAACTTAAATTAGAAGTTGACACAACTTATACTTAAATGTTTATTTTATATATATACTGCTTGTTTCAGACCTTTCATGCCTTGATCCCCTAGGCAATTCTCCTCTCAATAGCCCCTAAGAAAAAACCCATTTTTCCTACTAGGTCGGCCATGTTCGACCCAATTTTGAAAGTTATGGCGCACGTTACGCAACTAGGTCGACCATTGTCGACCTAGTTTGAGGCCGAATGATAACTTTTTAAAACTGGGTTGTGGTGGGATGACCTTGTCGGCTAAAATTCTGGAAGGTTTAGGACCTATCTATTGCTATAAATACAACCTTCACTTCAATCCAATAGAGAGAAACACTCATTTTTGCATTATTATAGCTCGCAATTCTGCTACATCTACATTTGAAGGAGCCATTGCTTAGGGTTTGTCTTGGAGGAAAGATAACTTGTCTTGTGGGAAGTCTTGGATGTAAGTAGGAATCTTTTAACCTAGAGCTGATTTCAACTAATGTGATCCTTACAAAGCCAAAACAATCTCTTGCAAAACACTATTGGCCAAGGGGGAGATTGAGACTCTACAGGTTCGCTTAAAGGTAAGCATCTCTAACTCTTGTTATTTCATTTGATAGATAGATATTGCACAATGTAACATGTTTGAATGTATAACTCCTTGCTTATATTACCTCTACACTTAAACTTGGTGTAGCTATAGGGTTTTCTTTGTTTGCCATCTTCCACCTTAGGTGATCTAGGCCCCCATTTGCCTGCCATGATCCCTTGTTTGTTTTAAACGATCCCCCTTTGTGCTATAAGCTTTGATAACACTATATTGGATTTCATTTTATGCATTAGAACACCTAGCTAGATTTATTGCATGATATTATTTGCCTAGAGGCTTTGGAACCCTCTCCTTTAGTGTTGTGTGATAAATGTGATAAATTCTCCTTTAGTTAGGTTTAGTGGATCCAATTTGGTCATGCTCTCGATATACAAAGCATCACAATAGATGTTAGTTGGTTACCTTATTCGATTTTGGATTTACTAAGTGAGATAAACTGTAGATTCATCTTAATTTGTTGCAAACAAGATTACCTTCATTTGTTTTCTAGGTGAGGGAGCCAACCCTTATATAGACCACCTCTTTTTCAACCCATCAGCGTGTTCTTTCTCAAGTTTTGCAAGCAACTCCTTGAGTCTCCTATTGTATGCTCGAACTGTCTTGTGCTTACCTTGTTTGGGGTTGTAGATCTCTATGACAATCTTGTCATCGTCCCTCAGGAGTTTGAATTCCTTTTCAAATGCTTTCTTGAGTGCTTCCCATGTTGCTTTGTTAGTAATTGATGCATTGGTGTACCAATTGATGGCCATTCCCCAAAGGGTAGTCGGGAAGTATCTTAACCACATTCGAGCATCTATCTGCCCATTGGCAATCTAGATGGTGATGCATGTATGACAGTGCCATACAATAGTGCTATACTGGATCATTAGATTCGTCACAAGTAAATTTTGGCAACTTCTACTTTTTGAATACAAGTCCCTCTTTGAAGAAGGTCAACGTCAAAAGTTATTGTGCTCTCTTAGCACTATCAAACACACCTCTATGCTCGACCCTTCCTTTGGCAGGGATTTGTAGACCATCTTAAACGCCATCAGGGCCCTTTTCACACTTTCCATCTTGTCGTTCCAGTTGCCCCAAACTTTCACATGATTCCCTTGCAACACCCTCTGACGCAAATTAGCTGGCAAGGTCCACACTTCCTTCCTCCGGAAGGAGCTATGGTAGTCTCTAGCCACTCCTTATTGCAAGTGGCATAGGGTTCACTAGTTCCAATGAATGCTTTGGTATTGGCTTGCACTTTGGCTTCACGCTTCGGCCTCATGTTTTGTACTTCCCTTGATGTACTTTTTGAATTTGCTGCTTGACATAACCTTTGTCGTCTTTCTTGTTGCTCCTCCAATCGAATAGACCATTTAACTTCTTAGTCCCCTCCCTGATTGTGTCTCTCTCCCGCCTTTGTTTGGAGTCAATAGCATGAATTATTGCTTGTATGTGTCGGTTTTCTTCTTCGCCTATTCTTTGTGCTGGTGTACTATCTTTTGTTGTTATGTTTCGGGGTTATGTTTGGCATAGAGATTTGCGAACCAAATTTAACTTCACCCAACGTTCTTCAAGGCATCGATGCCAAAATGTAGAATGATTAATGTCTACAGAGATACTAAACCATCAATACCAACGTACACAAAATAGTAATCGAAACAATAGTAGCTTGTATTCATAAAAGATATGTCTCAATACAATTCACACAGTATAGAGAGGTCTTGATACAAGCGCCCCACTACCCTGACATACAATATACTATTTGAAGGACAATACTCAATGATTGTTGGTTTACTCAACTGTCACAACTGACATAACTAAGGGTCTTGCCATATCACTAACTAAATGCTGACAAAATACTAACAAAACAATGTGAACTATAACAATACATATTTTCATAATTAACTATCTACAGTCCAAATGTCCCAGGACATCAACATGCCAAATAAAACACATTTAGAAAACACTTTAATTAAAAAAAGTATAAACCTAAACCTAAAGAGGGGGCCCATCAAGGATTCCCACTTATGCATTTATTATTTAGTTTGTAACTTCATAAGATCATACTTGTAAATTGTAGTTCTATTCTTGAAGCTTGAACCATTGATGGTGGATTATCATTGTGACTTCAGCGAAGCAGCGCTTTATAGTCAATTTTAATCATTAATGACTCATGAGTAATGTGACAATAGTATTCAATGTTGGATCATTTGATGTATCATGTTTATAATCTTATTTTATGTTATTTAATTTTTGAGTATTATTTTTATATGTATTTTTAGTAGCTGTTCCCCACCCATCCCCATGGTTTGGGAGTTTTTTCCCGTTTGTGTCCCGGTGACCCCCCTTTATGAAACTTACACAACATTCATATTTTGACTGCAACTCCCTTTGATTTCGACACCATATTCTGCTCTATCTATGCAAATTCACATCTTTCTTCCCATCCTTGCTAAAAGATCATCTTAAATCCTTCACTGTTCATTTGCTTGTCATATTATATGTTTGAACCTGCGCATAGTCAATCTTGCTATCAATTGCTCCAACAGCCTTGTTATGATGATACACGTGTTTCCCCCAACTTGCAACATAAATTCTTTTGAAACTTTATCCTTCAACAATTTTGATAACGAGTGGCCTTGTTTTGGGTATGGTGTGCCATATTCCTATAAAATTATAAATTTCCTTTAGAGTAGAAACCATAGTTCTGCCTTCATGCCTCATTTCAGTTCTTTTGGTACTCCATTTACCCGTGTTTCATGCTATATTGTTCAAATAGGATTGAAGATGACGCAACCATATGGCATTATCTTTTCTCCTTGGATAGACTAACCGATCTGTTTTACTAATTTAAGATTATTTTCATACCTAAGGAATCTTATGAAAATTAAGGTTTTATAAGAGTCTTGGTGTAGATAGAAATGCCCTTTGGATAGCCTGAACAAGCTAAAGAAGAAAGGAACATCTTTTTGTTTTTTTTCTAAATAATGGAAAGGATACACTTTTAGTTGGGAAATCACCATATCTGGATTATTAAGGGTATTAGGAAGCGTATTTCAATTAAATATTAATTTTGTTAAGGCTGGGTAAGGAATATTGCCAAGACCATTTTGCTCCATTGTTGTTGCTAATCATTTAGAGATAATTAAATTTTTTATATTATCATGTCTTTAGGTGGATAACTCATCTGCGAGGGATTCTGTCTAGTTTGTGGTGTATATTAACAAGAGGCATTCATGTTGTGATTTATAATTGCAACAATCTATTATTGTTTCATTTAATAAAACAAACCATATTTCTTCACAATGCTCATTCCAAAGCTACACTATTGATATTCAAAAGAACAAAAACAAAAATCTATTTATAAGTGATCTAATGACCAATGCTTTCATTATGCAACCAAGAATGGAAAGAAAACTGCACAACATATACAAGATGAATCCCTAATGGCTCCAATCTCAAAAGAGGAAGTTAAGAATGCCCTTTTTTTGATGCAAAAAGACAAGGCTTCTGGTTTGGATAGACTTCCCACTGCGTTGTTCCAATCATTTTGGCACATTATAGGTACTGATGTCTGCAAAGTAGCAGAAGAATTAAGGAAATCCAGCAAAATCCTTTTGTACTTCAACTATATCTTATCACTCTCATTCCAGATGTGGAAAATCCATCGACTTTTGGGGATTTGAGATTAGGTTGCTCCTCTTTTCCATTGGCATCTATATGGATTGGCAACCCCCTTTCATGTATTCCTTGGATGCCCCCCCGAGCTCCTTTTGACAAAGGACGTCATCACTAAAGCTGCTAGAGAGGACATCTACAAACAATATATCCAGGCCACCTGGATCTGGATCTCGCCCCATGAGTCGCTCAGCCCAAAGCTTGATTTCGACGCCGAGCATTTCTTACAAGTAGTGGATGGTATTATTTGTTGCCCTCACTATATCCAGCGCCATCGGTCCCACGACATGAGGTTTCCCCTTGGCCGGATGAGAGTGTGTTATCACCAACTACGGGTTGAAATAGATCACCACATTCCTCGTTCTGATTGGAGTTTTCGTCTTTGCCCCTTGCAGGAGGTGGAGATTGAGGGACACTTAATTTTCAGATGCCCCATTTATTGTGAGATCCACGGAAGATGTCACTGCATTTACAGGGACTTAGCCAACACTATATCTACTTTTTGTAGATATTCAGACTAGTGGTGCCTAGCTCTTTATCTTCGCGAGGCCGTCACTCTCCGACGCAGATCCCTACAGGAGGAGCCTAGAGGCTTTAGAGCCCCCATGTTGATCCCCTCTTTCTTCCAGCCCATCTAGAGGATTGGTAGCACTAAGCACCCTTTGGACACTGGGACATCACACATCAAAGCTAATAGATCAGTTAGGTGATACTTCTCTCAGCATATCATTACTACTAAGATTACGTAGATCCGCTAGCTTGCTCTCACTCGGCACCATGGCTCTGTTTCTTCTCGCTGGCATGCCTCTACCCTTTCCCAATGACATGGGTCTACTACTTACTAGCCGCCCCCAGACCACAAAGGCAGACTCACATCACGAGTTTCATTTGTACTACGACAAGCACTTTGGCCTTGGATGTTAGGGGAGATTCTAGAGGAAGTGCTTTGCTTCCCTCTAGGATCTCCCAACCAGGCTCCTCTGACATTGGGTACTCCCTTGCGAACATTATCAGGGCTTTTCATAGTGATTGATGATGAGTCAGATGACCCCTCCACTTTAGGCCCAAACAGGTTTTTGATGAGGTTTTCTAGTTTTCATTGGCACATGCTACTGGGGACTCTTGTTTGCCTCCCCATTGCTATTTGTATTGGTTCCATTACCACCTTTGTTAGTGGCACACTGCTTTACTTTGTCTTTTGTACTTCAGCTTCTTGGATTCTCTTTCCTTTAAATTTCTATTGTTTACGGTTGTATTCTTGGGTCCCATTGATCTACTTTTGGTCATCCGTGGACCTTAATATAATTTCTTTCTTTATTTCTTTCTATGCAATACAATCTACAAAATCATATCCAAGGCCATTGCTCTATGGTTAAAGCATTTTTTGTTAGATATAAATCCTTCCTGAACAAGGAGGATTTGTGCCAAGGAGAATGATTATCGAGGGGGTGGTAATTACAAAGGAGATTATTTACTTCTCAATTCAGAGCAAGCATAAATGTACGATTATAAAGTTGGACATTAGTAAAGCATACGACAGAGTAAATTAGCAATTTTTGATGAAAATTTTAGAAAATTTGGTTTCGGGAAAGGTTGGACGAAATGAATTTTCAGTTGCATCTCAATCTCAAGATATTCAGTACTAGTGAATGGTAGCCCCATGGGATTCTTCGAGTTCACAATGGGGCTCAGGGACAGGGATCCTCTTTCCCCTTCTTTGTTCATTATCTTGGTCGAAGCCCTTGGAAAGTCCATTATTACTGCAAGGCTTTAAAATTCCATCCGAGGTTTTGAAGTCACTGAAAGGATGGATGCTTTTACTCACCAACAATTTGCAGATGATATAATTCTCTTTGGGGAAGCAAAAAATAAGGGAGGCTAGATAATGCAAAAATATTCTCAATGGCTATATGGAAGCTTCAAAATAGTTGATTAACAAGAACAAATCACCGGAAAGAGTTGCTAGGATTTTGGGTTTCAAGGTAGGTGCCTTACCAAGTAAGTATTTAGTAATCCTGCTCTTTGCAGGGGTTGGTAAAGCAAATATGTGGAAAACGTTAGTGGATTATTTTCAGTCAAGGCTCTATTCATGGAAAGGAAAATGGCTTACTCTAGTGGGAAGACTCACGTTGATTCAGGAAGATTTGAGACACCATATTTTACCATATTTATCGAGCGTTGGTCATCTAGCCCTGTGCTAATGTCAACAAATCTAACTCATCTCATGCGTTACGACATAGCTCTGGCAACTTAGCACTACAAACCTTGTAGGATAGTTTCAGAGGTCTTCAGAGTGTTTAAGGGGCTCATTATACCTCACCACAACTTTAGCTATGTGAACCTCTATATGACGAGCCGAGCTCTTCGTAAAGGTATTATGGTCCAACATCGAAGCATACCCAAAAAATTTGGTTTGCATCAACCGAGCTGGCTTATTCTAGAAATGCGGTATCTCCTTGTGCATTGCTTAGCGTGTCTGGCTCATCCCAAGTTGGCATCAAGGCACTAAGGAAAGATTGCGCACATCGTATAATTCCATGCATGCTTGTGTGGCCCGCATAGCTTGTGTTCCTCTGTGGCACTTGTAGAGACTCTCTGCACCCTTGCGTGCTTCTGCAACACCAAGATGAATTGCTGCGATAATGTGTGGCACTCATGCATCCTCTGTGGTATTCTTGTGCACTTTTGTAGCATTAAGATGAACACCACAACACTCCAGTCTTGCGTAGGACTTAGCTCCTTTGCGACATCTTGTGCGAAGCACACAGACACGTGGCATCATTGCGTGCTTCCGCAACACCTTAAAACATACCGGACATTAGTCTAGCTCAGGGCATGACTCAACATCCATGTGCTAGAACCTTTTGGCCAAGCAGTGTGCCAAGTGGCATTCCCCAGGCCTGCGCCATGTCAGGGATCCTGTCAGCAATGCAATATCGCTAGAAGTGTAACTGCCACACCTGCAAGGAAGTCAAACTATCTATTGTAACTCGGGCAGAAGATGAGCATTTGCTGTAACCGTCCACTTTTTGTTACTATCTATTTTAACCATTTCCTTGTAATGGTATATAGACACCGAATAGGGTTCTCAAGGGCAATGTCAATGAGAAAAGTAAGCAGCCATTGTCCTTTTCCCTAATTGGTTATATCCAGACTTGGCAAATCAATGAGGATGTCTATCCATTTCTGATCACAGGAGCTTGTGTTCCTATCCCCTTCTAATGATACCATAGTTTAGGCAAATCAGTCAGGATGTTTATCCCTTTCTGATAGCAGTAACTTTTATTCCTTGTCTTACTGCGTATTATATGCATATGTACTTTTACCTATTATTTCTATTGAATAGAAGTGGCACCATCTACCAATCTCATGTGTTGAACATGTAATGGTTGTTTCCGCATCTATCTCTTAGATTCCAGCGCATGTTCTACAATCTGCAACTTTGTTTTGAATAGATCTGTCTAGTTTAATTAGTTGTAGATTCATCGCTTCCACATATAACTGTCTTAAATCTGTTTAATTAGGTTGTTCACTGGGTCTCTTCCTGGGCACCAGATCACACGTTGATCAAATCAGTGCTGAATGCTCTACCGATTTACATGATGTCAGCTTTAAAAACTCCAGCGGGATCATTAGCAGCCTCAAGAAGATAATGGTGAATTTTTCTATGGCAGGGCACGGAGGAAAAAAATAAATTCCTTCTTCTCAAATGGTACAAGGTCTGCTTTTTTAAATCTGACGGCGGGGCAAGAGTCAGGGATCTAGATCTGCAGAATCATGCTCATGGGGCCAGATTAGTTTGGGGCATGTACTCTCAGCCCCATGCTAAATGGTGGCACCTTCTCCAAAGGAAATACTTGGACTCAAACAATTTGGAAAAAATACTCACCATGGCCAATCCACTAAAAGGATCTCATATTTGGAATTTCATGATGAAATACAGACCCAATACAACCAATCATATTTCATGGGAAGTCAGGAATTGGGAGAAAGAAGACTTCTGGGAAGATTTATGAATGGACATAAGCCATTAAAGAGTTATAATGAGTCGTTGAAAACTAGGGCTATTTCATCTATAACTTGGGGTGGAAAAGTAGGCAATTATTTGGAACGTAGACTGGATCAGGGAATTGAAACAATGCAGTAGAGGAATATTTTAGAGGCACCTATTTCCCAGGCTCAGTGGGACATTCTCTCAAGCATTTTGGAAAAAAAACATGTCGACTCATGCCAAGAGAATGATGTGATTAGATGGGTTGGTGCCAGGCCAGTGAACTACAATGTCAAACTTGTTTATCTCATGGCTTCCAAATCTCGGTGGAATTCGGAGTGGCCAAAGGATGGTTGTTGTACAAGGCTTGCCTATTTAAAGCTGGAGCATTTGCTTGGTTGGCTATTCAGGATAGGATTTTAACTCATGATAGACTACACAAGATGGGAATGGTGGGCCCATCTCAATGTTCCACTGTTTTTAGGAAGAATAATTTGCCAATCACTTCTCCTCTTGCATTTCCCATTCGCTGTAAGATGTTGGTCATGGTTGTGTAGCAAGTCATGGGATACTCCTGCCACCCTGCTGCAGTTTTTCCAATCATGGACTTCGATCCATCCAAAAGCAATTTTCTCTACCATATGGAGAGATAGCCCTTCCATTCTCATATGGAATTTATGGTAGGAGAGGAATTGAAAATTGTTTTGAGATAAGTCAAATAAAGGTGAAGAGGTGATACAGAAGATCCAAGTGGCAATCTCGGAAATAGTCTCAGCTCATGTCTCAAGTGTAAGTGGGAAATTAACATCTTGGGGCAAGGAAATTCCTAAGGTATGAAGTTGTTGAAATCTCCTCTTGTTAATGGGTCAAGGGTAATTTAAAAGAAGAAGATTAAGAGTGAAAACATGAGTTGGAAATCTCATCCCCCAGGGTTTTTCAAACTCAACTTTATTGGGGCAGCTAGAGGTAACCCAAGGGCATCTAAGGCTGGGTGTGTCATCAGAGGTTTTTCAGGCTCCCTATTAGTGGAGCCTCCATTAGGCTAATGGATGGGTCGAATAATGAAGCAGAAGCCCAGGCTTTGGTCTTGGGATTGCAAATGGTTGATCATTGTCGCATTTCGAAAGTGATAATAGAGGGTGACTCCAAGGGGCTCGAAGAAATATAAAATGGAATTGTAGAAATATAAAATTGAATTGTTATATCCTAGGTGGAAGGGGTGATTATATACTATACATAATTACAATACATAGCAAATGAAATTGGAGATTTCATGTGGATTGAACTCATGTTAGGCAATCATTCATTGTCAATAACATCCCCCACATTGATGATGCTCCTTGGCAGTCATAGGCGGTGAAAGGACAATAAAGTGTCTGCACTATCCTTCATTTCATTTGACGGTCTCGTTAGCTTTTTCATAATTCTTTGGACTCTGGCTTAAAAATCTTCTTTGTGTGTTAACAACGGAGCTTTGCTTCTACTTATATGGGGAGAAAAGAGAGACGGGCGTTCATTCTCCCATTTATGAGACTCGCCTAAAGAAGGTGTTGGTTATTCAGTCGGGGGAAGTTTTACATGCAATTCAGGCTGTGTTAGGCATAGATTACTTGGAAATGGAGACGAGGAGCCGAGTCGACTCATAAATCGCGTCCATGTTGGTCTCTAATCTCCTGGGTTTTCTCAATGATAAAAAAGTGATGAAATCATATGCAGAGCACTTTGTAAGGGGTAAATTTCGTGGTCTAGCAACAGCTGTGGAAAGTGTTAATGTCATGTTACCAAGGGCACTGCTGGTCGTTGGAGCAGAATGCAGAGGTTTTGTGTCAATGGCGACATTCAGGGATCTTGAGAGCAGGTTTTTTCTTCTGCTGGATTATGTAGAAGAAGCAGGGCTTTTCCTGCTCTGGAAATTTTCTATCTGGGGAAAGCTTCCCTACCTGTGATCTCATGGCTCTTCATTGCCTGGTTGTAATCCCATCTCCAAAAAAGGAAAGAAAGATGGCAGAGGCGACAATGAAAGCAGTTAAAAAATTAATGAGGGTGGCTGGTGTGGTGTCTTTGATGGAGGTTGGATTTGGGTGTGACCAAGGTGAAAGAAGCGACGGGCCTTCTTTCATGACTCGCGATGGGCGACCGTGAGGCAAGCAAACAACAGAGGAGCCACCCCCTTATTTTGAATAATGGCTTCATGTCCTCCATGCTTCATCTCTGTTGGCTGATACTTGATTATGTATGGTTCGATAATGGTTGTGTCTCAAGTATGGTATGATAAAGCTTGTCAATTTTCACCCTTTTTTTGCATGTGGTGGATTTTGGTTTGTATGGCATAATGCTTGAATTGTGTAAATCAACTTTTGTGTCTTGTGGATGGTTGTTGGTTAATGGCTGACAGGTTTGGTAGGGTCTTGTTATTGTATGTTGTCAGCTGTAGTTATAGGTTTCTTTCCTTTGGGTGGTCGAGCTCTCTGAAGCTGCATCTTGAGATGGCCTGGTTATGCATATGTAAGAAGTTTTTTGATATAAATATATGGGCAAGGGACACTTCTTACTCTCCTTTCATTGATTAAAAAACACATTCACACGATAGAAATAATGATTTATGTTGAGAAAACCCTTATGAGGTATAAAATCTAACATAAGACAATGCCTTGCTTTATTCTTGCTCCCAAAATGGTCAATACTTTGTCTGCAAAATGAATAGTTCTGCTTTGGAGCTTAGCCTTGCTCCTTTATTATGCTCTTACAAAACTTTACTTCTCTTGTACTTCGTCGGTTGGAAGTTTCCAAAAGAACCAATTTCAAGTAAAATCACATATACCTATTGGCTAAGAATTCTTGTTCCAGATGAGTGGCGTTTGAATTTTTCCAATCTCTCCCTTTGCCAGCGCTTCTGGTAATTCCTCTTGACGTTGTGGCCTATCTTGTGACATTGTTAAAAACAGACAATATTGCTGGAAATCATGGAACAATGTCTTGTCAAGTCAAAACTGAGTTCCCCTGCAGACTGATAGTAGGGACACCATTTGGACATATCCCTAAATCCCATTTGTGTATTTGGCCTGGCCTCGTCACGGCCTTGGTGCTGACTTTGAGCTCACCTTGTCAAATACAATAGCTCATATGTGTAGGTTCCAAGTGACATTAGTACTATTATTATCCATTTGTCATTGCCTAATGCTTGTATCTAAAGTTTTGGCCCATTTTGCATCATACCATCCCGACGAGAGGATTTTGGTCCCCCAAAATCTTAGTTATTGAAAAATGCATTCACCCCCTTTTTAGGTATCACTTTGCTTTCCCAGAAGTTGCCCTTTGAGGCCAACCTGCATTTGTGTATGTGGTAAACATTTTTCTGCAATATTATGTCCTTTTCCAACTTATCTTGAGAATCGGGTTTTAATTCTTCTAAAGAAGGCAACACTTGTTCCCTCTGTTCTTCACACAACATGGGTGGCTCATAGATTTCAGATTTCTCCAGTCGGAAGTACATCAGCATATAAGGTGTAGTGAAATTTCACCACCTTTGAAATTAAATATGCTAATTTCTCCGTTTCAGAGATTTCCTGTCTTTAGACTTCTCATGGGGGGGATATGAAATTAGATCTAGAAGGCAAGTTGTAAATAAAAGGCCATGCCTTGATTTAATTTCAATATTTCTAAAGGCTATATCCTTGCCTTGACAATTATATGGGTCCCACCCCTATCATTATATAAATGTTTTGTTCCCCAAATATAAAAAGATTGAGGTAGTGCTTCGTATTTATCCAAATGGGGAAAATGTCAAGTAAGGAGGCTAGGCCCTAAAGTGACCAAATGAAATAAAAAAGGTAAGGCCTCATTAAAAAGGAAATAAAAAGACTAAAGAGGCTAAGCCTCTTAAAAGACAAAAGGTGAGAATATTCTCGTGAATAAAAATAAAAGGCATTGCCTTCAAATCTTTGTGTTTATCTTTTAGAGTTTGTGAAGATATTGTGGAAGTGGTGAATGGTTTTTAGATGAGGATGCAATGGAGATATTTTTGGTATTATCTTGGAGAGGGAATGAATTAGGAGCGTTGATAAAAAAGAGGGTAGTCTGGCCTAAATTGATTTGAGGATTCGATATGTGTCCATTTTGGAATTCTTTTGGTTTTGAGTGGCTTGGAGTTGTGCATGTGACAGACAACCTCCCATGGCCTTTAGTTTAGGATAAATGTTGTGAAGCTGTCTTGAGAAGGCTGTTGGTTTTACTATTAGTTAGAGCCTTTTAGTATTTCCCGATGTTGGTTCTTTTCCCATTGTTAATATTTCATGGCCCTAGCATTTTTTTTCGTGCGAGTTCTCTGTCTAGCTTTTGAAGTTGTATGCACTGTGTATATTAGAAACATTTAAAAGATTTTCTGATTAATCTTCTACTCGTGGCCTGGGATTTCATGTGGACGATTTAATCTGTAAGTTCTGCTCTCAGTATTAGATTTCTTACTTTTGCATAGAGTTAATTGTGCTTATTTGCATTGGACCCAAGGGATAATGTTTGTTTTGTGCTATTCTTTGCTTTGGGGAATTATCAAAATTATTTTGTCACATTGCCATTTTACTTTTGTATTTACTTCTGTCACAATACCTTACCTTAAGGCTTTATGGTAAGGATACATAAATTGTGGAGAGTAGGACTTTATAAGTAGGGGCCTTTATGTTGGCCTATTTTTGTTGAATGTTTCATGAGTTCCAATGTCATGTTCCTATGTTTCAATTCAGTCTACGGATGCTTTATGTCATCCTTTGAAATTTGGTTGTTAAAATGTATTAAAATTAACTAAAATATATTAGTAAAATATTCAAGTTTCAAATTGTATTTATCTTGCCGGTGTTGATAATTAGCTATTTTCATGCATAAGTTTCCTTGGCTTCTTTTTACATGTTAGCGCTTTTGGTCTGCATTATGATGATTAAAATCCTTAAAATGATATGTAGTACATTGGCTATTGCAGAGCAGATAAATGTGTGCTTGCATCTTCAGGATTTCAAGCCGATGTAAAGGCATTGCAGAAAAATCTATCTGCTAGACATCTGGTAAGTAGCTTGTGGAATAAACTGTGTCAATGCATTTAGGTCTACTCATCCTTAAAAAATGGCACAAGACCAAAGGGGCGGTATCCATGCTAATTTTTTGGTAGGCGTTAAGCATTAGACAAAAGCTAGTGAGTTTTAAAAAAAAAAAATTAATTATGTTTTCTTTTCTAAACTATGCTGTCAATCATCATTATTGCAGTTGAGATGGGTGAGGAAAGTTTTTTTGCAGTGTGTTTGGCAGCAATGATTAGTTCAAATGAATACTCTAAAAAGTAGACAAAATATTGCAGTTAGTTTATTAGTTTGTACTTATATAGGTTTGGTCTAAACATGGAGATAATTAGACTAAAGCTAAGCTAAAAGTTGGATATATGTGCAATAAACAGCTAAACTTTCTTAGGGTGTTTTCAAAATTAAAAGTTACCTACATTAAAGCTCTATTCTTAGTTTTAATTTCTGTCCTTTGTGAAAATTGTTATGGCCTGAGAATCTTGATAACATTATGAACTATACACCATTGCAATGTACATTGCAAGAGCTCTCCAACAATGTCTAACATGAAATGCTCTGTTGATCTAGAGAGCCACCTAGTGATTACACAATGTATGCCTAAGACCTTCATTAAAACCTATGGGAAAAATGAACTTAGGCGACCCTCATGGCTAGAGGATCACACCTTCAGAAAGTATATTTCAAGACATTTCTAACTATGTGCGATATGCCTATGTTTGGTTAAAATAAGACAGAGTGAAATAATGTTATCTGATCTTTTACTTGTTGCTGCACTTTAGCCTGTTGGCCAACCTAAAATTTGATTAATCTGTATCCAAACGGAACTAGTCCAGTTGACTCAAGCAAGTGATTAAACGTGGGAATAGATAAGTATAAATACCCTAACTGTTATGTGTTTTTCACACATTCTTCTGCTGCCTGATTGTCAGAATTACACCCTATGCTACAAAATTATAACAAACGGATGCAAAAAAATATGGGAATTGTGTTCCTATGTGGATTTCACATCCCTAATTCAGTTGTGGTAATACGAGGCAATTGCAAATAAAGGGTTTTTTATTTTTTTCAAATTTTTGGAGATTGCTCATCTTTTAGAGGTGGAATCAAGAAATCATGCTTTGAAGAACACTTTTTAACTGTTATGTGGTTACTATGTGATATATAATGAGATATGAATGCATGAGCCTTAGATGCATGGCCTATGATGATGGATGACTTTTTTGTAGCAATGCTCACTGAAAAGGAAATCAGAGAAAATGCTGGCGAACCAGCCATTGATTTTATTCTTAAACACTTTGGGCCTGTTTATTTCAATGCTGGGAGTGTCCACTACCAGCTATTAAAGGTTGTAGTCCTGTTTGATCTTTTGTGGGAAAATACAGTGGGGCTCATCATCTCTCTCTGGAGGAAGCACCGGTCATCTTATTGTCAAATGGTGCCTATTCAAATGGTTTCCATCTCTTCTTTCTTTGTATGGTCATACTCTAGTCTTCATCATGGTGGTCATCGCGAATACGTATTTATCATTTCCTGCAGTGCTTTAGAAGGTTTGCACTTCATGCATCTTCTCTTTACGTGTGTACGAATGTACAAGAAAAGTTGTTTGTAACAAAAGTAACAAAGTTGAGTTATCCATTTCCTGCCATTGTACAAACTTGGTTAAGATGTTAGGGGCATGTTATCTTCTGTAGGGTATTTATAATTATATATAACTTCTTTCCTATTATTTTGACATGTTTAGCAAAATGCTAACATTAGCCATATTGGTACATGTGAGCCCTTTAACTTCTTCCCTTCATGCTTGTTATGAGAGAATTTGAGGGTAAAGGTTCAGTAATATCTTTTTAATTATATGAAGTCTTCATCCCAAATTCTCTGATGATATGCTTATCACATAATGCACCTGTTTAAAATGAACTTAGAATTCTATGAACCCTTAATTGCACAATAAACTAATAGTTCAGATGAAGGCAATGTGGAAACAAGTAGCAAGTAAACTAAATGTAATAAGATTCTATGGAGACAATACCTCAAACAAGATAAGTACTCAGTAAAGTTGTAAACTTTTGCACATGTAATATTCAACATGTATTAAATATGTCTCAAACAACACATGGCCGATATAAAAAGGCGGGAATAATTCATATATGACACTGCATATGATCAACTCAACCATAAATATCCTAGACCGAAAATAAACACACATTTCACAGTCGAAAAAGTGATAGTAAGAGCACAGTTAAGAATTACAAATGAAGTGTTATGAATAGGAAAAGGAACAATTTTTTTTAAAACACTGGAGATATTTATCATTAAATAAACTAACCCATAGAGGCCTCAGATCCCGCACAGAGAAACTGAATATGTTGAGACAATGAACTTTTGCTAGAGGAGAAATCTTATGGTCCAAGAACTAAGTTACTGGGTTCTGCCCCTGGACGCCCCTGATGTTGGTCTGGTTTGAACTGGGTACCAATCCTGGTTCGGATTGGCCCCAGGTTTGCCATGGGGACAAACTGAGGGTGAACTCACAGTTTTATATCTAAATTATTATTTTTTTCAAACAGTTTTCAAGTTGAAAAAAGGCAAAAAAATAAAAATAAAAGTGAACACAAAAGATCACACTGCTTCTGCTGGAGGATATCTATTTAATTGTATTGTCATCGGATAGGTTTGACAAACCTGGGACGGACCCACAGTTATTATTACTATTATCATTTTTATTTTATTTTAAAACAGTTTTGAGTGGAAAAATATAAAAAATAAAAATAAAAGTGAACACAGAAGAGCACACTTCTGCTAGAGGAATATCTGATTAAGTTTATTGTCATCAGATAAATTTATGAGACCAAATAAGATGAAAACAAGTGTAATCCATTGTTATCAGCTAGTCTGAAAGTTTCATACGTAATCTCAGTCAAAGGAATGTAGACAGACTTAAATTCTAAATGTTTTGAAGTCTTGGTGAATGCAAATTCAATGCCTGCAATCTAATTATATGTATAAGTCTGGCTATACATTAAAGCATTTGTCAGATTCATCACTTTGCTTAGGAAGAATGGAGGCTAAACATGCTGCTAAACAACCATAATTTGTTTTTATTTATTTGGCTAGAATTTTTGTATCTTTTATATTTAATGTGCAGCCGTACACAAGCTGTACTATACCTGGGGCAAAAAAATAAAATGAAATGGGCAAATCACCATACCTGATCTGGTAACTGAGCCCTAGAAACTTGATAGGATTAGGTGAACTATACACAACAAAGCTTTCCAACAATGTAACAATCATATGTCTAATGTGAAATACTTTATGGACCCAATGAGCCACCTTGTGACACTGTAATTGTAAACTTAATTCCTTAATACAAACCTACAGGAATATTGAAACTAGAGATGAGTCATAGAACAAAGATTGTGCCATCAAGGAATACATTTCGAGAGCTTATAACAATGCATATATGTCTTTGTTTGGTTAAACCATGAAAAATGCTGCCGTGCTAAGATATAACTGAACCTGCCATTAAACTTAAGCCCGCTGGCTGATCCAATGGAGCCAAATGGAGCCAGTTTGGTTGACCCAAGCCAAGAATGAAGATTTAGAAATGAGCTTATCCACTGCACATTTTTTTCTTGCATTTTTGTCTAAAACTACTGAGTTTTTGGCTTTCATGGGGAGCAAAACTTCAGCTCTTAAAAACAGTGCTACATGTTATCCCTGTTTGCTTATTATCTATATTGAAAGCTCCTTCAAAAATCTTTAAGGAATTGGATAGGATTCAGAGCAATTTATTTTGGGATGGCAGCAAAGAAAAACATAAATTCCCGCTTGTCAAATGCGAAACCATCACTAGTCCAAAGGAATTTGGGGCACCTGGTCTACGATCATCTCACCAGCTGAATATGGTGCGTGGGGCTAAATTGAGTTGGCGCATTTTTACTGAAGCTGATAAAGTTTGGAGCCGTGTGTTACAATACAAATACATCAACTCTATTAATCCTATGGCAATTTTTACCTGCAGAGTATCACACGAAGGATCCGCTGTGTGGAAGTTCATTGCCAAATCCAAAGAGATCATTGCTACGGATTTGATATGGGATATTCGAGAAGGAAAGGAAGCAAACTTTTGGAATGATAACTGGGTGTATCCCATCCCTATTAGTGCTCAAGAAGGTATAGCTGTTCAAAAAAGTTGGGCTGAAATCCACATAGGGTTTAAGGTGGCTGATTACATAATAAAGGAAAATTATGAAATCAATCAGGTCAAGAAATGGAAAAATCTAGTGAACATCATCCCCAATGCTACGCATCTTATATCCAACATTTAGAGGGATCTTGAAACTATAAAAATAGTCAGTAGAAAAGGCAAAGACAAACTTATTTGGAATGGTTCTACAAATGGAAATTATATGGTTGAAGATGGATATAATTCCATTCTTAATAGGACTTCCATTTTGAATATCTCTCCTATGACCTATCCATGAAAAAATATCCGTGAAAGAAGGATGGCCCAAAGAAAAAATATTTGTGGCTTGCATGCCAAAATAAATATTAAACATGGGATAATTTAGTGAAGAGAGGCTTTATTGGACAGTCCTAGTGCCCCCTTTGTTTTTAGTTAGCCGAAGATGTTAATCACATGTTCCTTCACTATGATTATGCACGAAACTTGTATAAACCATAGTTACCATGTTAGAAAAGTTTAGGGTGTTCGAAAAGAGAAAAAGTTCGAAAGTTCTAGATTTTGAAGAAAGTTCGGTTCGGTTAGGAAATTTTAGAAATTATAAAAAATAAATATATTATACTTTGTAAAGAAAATATCACTTGGCAGTTACACATAAACATAAATAACTCATGATAGCAAAATCCAATAGAGTGTCAAACTTCAATGTTCATCGTTCAACTTCATACATAACAAGATATAACAATGAAAATTCTTAATTATCCTTTGTTTAACATTAAAGTTTTCGGCATTAACTAAAAATGGGAATGAACTTTAAACATCTGCAACATCAAACCCTGCATCTACATCAAAAACATCACTAGCAACATCATCTAATCCTACATTAGTATGCTCATCAACAACATCAATATTTTCTTCATCTCCAAAGCATGGTTTGCCAAGGCGAGAGTTATCTTCATTTGGAAGAGATCGAGTAAGCAATTGTAAGTTGCTATGAACAAACACAATATCAAAGTTTTTGAGCCCCTAGTCGATTCCTCTTACTAGTGTGGATAAAATCGTGTGTACTTGAGTTTTTTTCACATGTAGAAGCATTGGAACATTGGTTGAAGATTTGCACGACAAGCATTTGCAACTGTAGAGTAAAATCCCCATAAGTCTGCCACCATTTAGATGGCTTCCACTTCATCTTGCTTGCCTTTGAATCCTTGATGCCAAACATTTTCAATTGGTTCTTGAAAACAATAGGCTGTTGTCTCGTTGCTTCTTTCTCATCTTCAACAATAACCAATTTGTCTATTGTTGCAAATGCACCTCATTATATCTTCATTTGCATCATGATTTACCTCTACTAATTTAGGATCTAAATAGCAAGTTGTCGCATGTGGAGGACGATGTAGCATGAACCATCGCTTGTCCACAATTTCCCAAATGCTCTTGACTTCTTCAACATTCCCTGCAACTAACTTTTGAATTTCTTTTTTTCTCTGTCCATTCCCTCGTACACAAAGCCTATGCAAGGTTGATTGCTATCAACCATTCTCAAAATTTTAACAAGTGGCTCAAACACCATTATGATCTTTTTGGCTCCCTCCCAAAATGTGTCCCCTAAGATAATTTTTTCAATATATTTTGAATGAGCTTCCTTGGAAAACTTTGAATTGCCCATTCGTTAGTAACCACCACTTTTCTCAATGTTGTCCTCTCTTCTAACTCCCTTTGCAATGTAACGAAGTTGGTGGCAAATCTTGTTTTAGCAGGGGATAGAAGCTCACGCTTTGCAAATGAACGATACAAGTTCAATGTCAATTGGTGATTGAGGATAATCTTAGAAATTTGTTTCCTTCAATCACAATATTATTTACCCACCCCAATTTTAATAGATCTTGAAGCAAAAGATCCAACACGTGCAACACATGGTGTGTAAAAAAGATAAGAAAATCTATCCATGAGTATATTACTTACTCTTTTACAATTAGCTGCATTATCTGTAATAACTTGAACAACATTCTCTTCTCCTATCTCTAAAATCGCTATTTCAATGCATTGGAAAATGAAAAGAGAAGTTTTTTGTTCATTACTTTTATCAATTGATTTTGTAAACATAGCACCACAGGGGATTGTTGGCCATTTTTTGGCCTACATACCAAAATTTTGCCTAAGTGTGAGAGTGTGGGCATTCAAGCAAGACTTTGGGTTTTTTGGAAGAAGTCTTCGGGGTTTACAAGAGACACAACTTATTTCACTTTATGAGTAATCAATAGTTGAAACCCCTCTGTAGAAGTAATCTGGGTTGGAAAACCCGAATTACTCTTGACAGTGCAAATCGGGTTTTGAGAAGTGCTTTGCTTATGAAAGTTTTATTAGCAGAAGTAATCCGGGTTGGAAAACCCGAATTACTCTTGATAGTGTGAATCGGCTTTTGAGAAGTGCTTTGCTTATGAAAATTTTATCAGTAGAAGTAATTCGGGTTTAGAAACCCGAATTACTTAGGATAATGCATTTCGAGTTTCCCAGGGTGAATGATTTATCTCTTTTTATAAGTAACAAGCAATAAAGAATCCGAAGTAGGTGCCAGTGTAGATTTCGAAGGATTCTTTCGAAATAATTGTCAAACACAGAGGAGACTGACATTTTTTCTGCAAGATAAAAGTCCAAAGGAAAGAATAAACCAAGGGTCAACGGAATTCCAAAGGAAATGGACCAAACAAAGCCTGCAGGAAGTCAAAGTGAAAAAACCCGAGGGAATAAAGAAGGAAAAGAAAAATTTAGAAGGAAAGATATCCTTCGGACAAAAAGTCCGAAGGAATTCTTTCGGACTTTTTGTCCGAAGGATTCCTTCGGGAAAAATGCAAACAAATCAACGAGAAGGGGTAGAAAATAATAAAGCCAAGGAGATAATAAAAGTCTGCAAGAAAACCAAAGGTAAATCTAGGGGGCAAGACATAAGAGCCAAAGAGAATAAAATCGAAAAAATTGGCAAGAAAGAAATCCGAAGGAATATAAGACCAAGGAGATAGCCAAAAAACTCGAAGATAATATATACAGGGAAAGTAGAATATCTGAAAAAAATCCGAGACCAAAGGAAATCCACAGATAAAAAAGAATATCCGAAAGAATTAGGCTAAGGGAATAGCCAGGGAATCCGAGGAAATATAGACCAAATATAGACAAAATAATCCAAAAATAGAATCCCGCCAAAAATAGACACGAACAAACAGACCAAAATAAGAGAAAATACATGCGAACAAGGGCTATTTTTGGTACATTTCTAAGTTTCAGTTGACCCACAGTTTGACTAGTCAAAGTCACGCTTCTCCAAACGTTCCAGCAGTCTGAATAGAGCTCATTTATTGACTCTTAACGTGGATTTTCATGCAAGGAGAGGTGGGCGTTTTAACAAGCCCAGTAGTCCACTTTCAAACGCCAAAGAGCTAGTCTCTAATTTTAGACATGGTTCAGCGGATCATGTATAAGCAAAGTCAAACGTTTGAGTCCACTGTTCACTTTTCAACGCAAGGAATTTTCATGTAAGACAAAATAGACTTTTGTAAAGGCTAAGTTGGTTTGAGTTTACTCCCTCTTTATTTTCAAACGCCAATTTCTTGGCTTTTTGTAATTTTCTATATTAATGGCTTTTCAACGTTGTAAAAATAATCTCTCTTTTGGTAAGAAAACTTCTGTCAAAGATTGTGCTGTAACCTTTTTCAGAATCAATGAAAAGAATGTGTTTTTTCAATTTTCAGCAGTGGGTATAGTGTATTTTTGTTATAGATTTGCCTAAGTGAGAGATTTTCCTTCTTGTCAATTCTAGATTCGTACATAGTTGCTCGTTGGTCATTTATGCAGGTCACGTTCTGTGTTTGAACGTCTTATGCTGAGTTTATAGTGAATATTAGTGGCTGTTTAGTGCCTTTCATCAGGTCTATTTTTCTATTTTCCCCAAGCTTAGATCATTATATAGAACTTTTTCGTGAAATACTTATGTGTATTGATCAATTGGAGTTGAAGTTATGCCTTTTTCTTGTCTGAATCAGTTTTCTCAAAAGCTCGATTTGAGTGGATCAAGCAAATTAGGTGTATCACCATTTTAGCTAGGATTTCCTTTCAAACTCTTCCTTCCTTTTTCCCCTGGCAATTTGTAGCGTAGAATTTAAGATCCTCATAGATACATCTTACAGGAACCAACGTTCTCTGGAGGTTCTTCTCATAATTGAGGCACCCACCCTTGTTTAAAGATCGCATTGTTTCAACTGGAGCGAGGATTAGCCATTTCAGCACGTCTTCGATCAGGGTGCAACTCCAGGTTGACAACAATTTTTGGCACCCTTGGTAGGATTCGTTTGGCGCTGGTCTTAATGAAATCGTAGTTGTAGTAGCGTTCTTCAAAAAGTGTTTGACGATTCCAAGCTCAGGGGGTTGCTTCTAATAATTCAGTCACACTTTCCATGTAAGTATTGCATTATCTTGAATGAGTTTTGATGGTTGTATATGAAGAGAATTCTTATGCTATGTATCCTTATCAACGCAATGATGGATCATACCAGCCTTATCATGATGCCTATGTTATGAATCTAATCAGCCTTATTAGGAGTATTATCAAAGCTATGTTGAGCCATATCAGTCCTATGAGCAGGCTTGGCTCCAAGAAAGAATGGATGAGATAGAGCTCAAAATACTAGCATATGCGAGGAAAGTTTGTTCAAACTCTCAATATGAAGTGAATGGTCTATTCCAAAATGTGTCCAATGATCCAGAAGAGATAGATGAGCTGTGTATTTTTGTATTAGAGAAGATGGAGGCTTGGGATAGGCAAAAAATCGAGTTGAGTCACTTGTCTACAAAGGGTTCTTGTACTCCTTATTCTCATGAGGTTCTTAACCATGCCCAGTGTGTGCCGAGGGAGCTTCCTAGTTGGAGTCAAGAGCCTATTCAAGTGATTATTCATGAGACTAAGCCTTCTTATAGTCCCATTTTTTCACCACTCATCTCTCAAGCACAAGTTGTCCATGAAGATAAGGAGATTTCAGACTTTCAAGAGGTGATGGCTGAGTGGAAGGAACAAAGTACAGAGGTTTTTAAGAGTTTCTCTTTTCTTCCTCTCCAAAACTCCCTAGATAATTCCATTGTCCTCAAGATTCCAAAACCTGATCATGATCAACCTCCCATGCTTCATTTTCCTTCTCAAACAAATGAATTTCATCACCCTCCCACCATCTCCCTTCTTCAGGGGGACCCTGTTCTTTGGGGGATTGAGAAAGAGGTTGCAGCTACAGGTCAAGTTCTTGCACAGTGTGTGGAGGATGCTTTAGATGTGTTTAAAGAAGAATTTCTTATTGATACTTCACTTAAGGTTGTAGTTGAACATCCGATTATATTTAAGAATGAGAAGGCTCATCTTGATGTAGAGGAACTCCAAGAGGAGTTGGTGCAGATTGAAGTCATAAATGAGTTACAGGTATCTCCTATTGAGAAGGATCCATATAGCTTTCAAGTTGATTCAGTTCAAATAGATCAAAATGAAGAACAAAAAGATGATTGATCGCTGTACCTTGAATCTCTACAAGAGATTGAAGAGCTTTGTATGGATATGTTGGCTATTGAAGAGCATGTTTATGAGAAATCTGATCAAGAATCACCTATTCAAGATCATAATACAGATTGGGCTGCCTATTCAAAGCTCCTTGAAGAGTTGGATGAACTTGCAACAGTCGATAAAAAGGGTGTGGCCACTCAAGAACAATGCATAGATGAGATATCACTTGACAAGGTGGTAGATGACAAGCAGTGTGAAAAATATCAGGAGTACTTGATGAGTTTGTCTTTGTTGTGACTGGTTTGTTGTTGATGACTCATTTGAGAAGATGCTAATACAGTTGGTGGACAATAAAAATGCCTTATCAAAGGTTATGATTGATAAACATCCTGCCTTGCAAATAGTACCATCTCTTGGAGTGATTGAGTTTAAGAATTTCCCTTTTGATCCAGGTGGATCGTGCTTTGTCATGGTTAGTTAGGTTCTTTGTTAGTTTGTTTTCCTCCAAGTGTTGTTCCTGCACATTAGTTACGTTCAGTTATGTTCCAATAAGTGCTTGCTTGCACATTTGTTTTTTAGTTAGTTTTTCTGCTTTTGTGTGTTTTCCTTCTTATTTTGAAGGAAAAAGGTTACTTCAGCCATGATCAGAGGAGATTTCAGTCAGAAATCAGGGTTATCATTGTTTTGGGAGTTCAAATAGCATCTATATGTTCTGAGTTCTCAAGCATAGCAGGCATGCTTCCCTGCGAGTCATCAGAAATGTTGGCCATTTTTTGGCCTACATACCAAAATTTTGCCTTAGTGTGAGGGTGGGCATTCAAGCAAGACTCGGGTTTTACACAGCAGAAGACTTCGGGTTTTTTAGAAGAAGTCCTCGGGTTTTATAAGAGACAACTTATTTCAGTTGAAACCCCTCAGCAGAAGTAATCTGGGTTGGAAAACCCAAATTACTCTTGACAATGCAAATCGGGTTTTGAGAAGTGCTTTGCTTATGAAAGTTTTATCAGCAGAAGTAATCCGGGTTGGAAAACCCGAATTACTCTTGACAGTGCAAATCGGGTTTTGAGAAGTGCTTTGCTTATGAAAGTTTTATCAGTAGAAGTAATTCAGGTTTAGAAACCCAAATTACTCAGGATAGTGCATTTCGGGTTTTTCAGGGTGAATGACTTATCTCTTTTTATAAGTAACAAACAATGAAGAATCCGAAGTAGGTACCAGTGAAGAGTCCGAAGGATTCCTTCAGAATAATTGTCAAACACAGAGGAGACTGACATTTTTTACGCAAGATAAAAGTCCAAAGGAAAGAATAAACCCAAGGTCAACAGAATTCCAAAGGAAATGGACCAAACAAAGCCCACAGGAAGTCAAAGCGAAAAAACCTGAGGGAATAAGGAAGGAAAATAAAAATTTAGAAGGAAAGATATCCTTCAGACAAAAAGTTTGAAGGATTCCTTCGGAAAAAATGCAAACAAATCAACGAAAAGGGGCAGAAAATAATAAAGCCAAGGAGATAATAAAAGTCCGCAAGAAAACCAAAGGTAAATCCAGGGGGCAAGACATAAGAGCCAAAGAGAATAAAATCAGAAAAATTGGCAAGAAAGAAATCTGAAGAAATATAAGACCAAGGAGAGCCAAAAAATCTGAAGATAATATATACAGGGAAAGCAGAATATCCAAGACCAAAGGAAATCCGCAGATAAGAAAGAATATCCGAAAGAATTAGGTTAAGGGAATAGCCAGAAAAAGTCGAGGAAATATAGACCAAATATAGACAAAATAATCCAAAAATGAAATCCTACCAAAAATAGACATGAACAGATAGACCAAAATAAGAGAAAATACATGTGAACAAGGGCTTTTTTTGGCAGATTTCTAAGTTGCAGATGACCCACAGTTTGACTAGTCAAAGTCACGCTTCTCCAAACGTTCCAACAGTCCGAGTAGAGCTCATTTATTGACTCTTAACGTGGATTTCCATGCAAAGAGAGGTGGGTGTTTTAACAAGCCTAGCCGTCCACTTTCAAACGCCAAAGAGCTAGTCTCTAATTTTAGACATGGCTCAGTTGATCATGCATAAGCAAAGTCAAACGTTTGAGTCCACTGTCCACTTTTCAACTCATAGAATTTTCATGCAAGACAAAATAGACTTTTGTAAAGGCTAAGTTGGTTTGAGTTTACTCCCTCTCTATTTTCCAACGCCAATCTCTTGGATTTTTATAATTTTTTATTTTAATGGCTTTTCAATGTTGTAAAAATGATCCCTCTTTTGGCAAGAAAATTTCTGTCAAAGATTGTGTTGTAACTTTTCTCAGAATCAATGAGAAGAGGACTGTGTTTTTTCAATTTTCAGCAGTTGGTATAGTGTACTTTTGTTATAGATTTGCCTAAGTGATAGATTTTTCTTCTTCCTTGTCAAATCTAGATTTGTATCGAGTTGCTAGCTGGTCATTTATGCAGGTCACGTTCTGTGTTTGAATGTCTTTTGCTGAGTTTGTAGTGGATATTAGTGGCTGTTTAGTGCCTTTCATTAGGTCTATTTTTTTTTCCTTCAAGCTTAGATCATTAGATCGAACCTTTTCGTGAAATACTTGTGTATTGATCAATTGGAGTTGAAGTTATGCCTTTTTCTTGTCTGAATCAGTGTTCTCAGAAGTTCAATTTGAGTGGATCAAACAAGTTAGGTATATCACCATTTTAGCTAGGATTTTCTTTCAAGCTCTTCTTTTTTCCTCAGGCAGTTTGTAGCGTAGAAATTGAGATTCTCATAGATACATCTTATAGGAACCAACGTTCTTTGGAGGTTCTTCTCATCAATGAGGCACCCACCCTCGTGAGAAGATCCCATTGTTTCAACTGGAGCGAGGATTAGCCATTTCAGCACATCTTTGATTAGGGCGCAACTCCAGGTTGACAACAGGGATATTGCCAAAATATTTAGGAGGTGCCTTCTTGAATCGGACCATCCGTCACTATTGTGCACCTTGTTCTTTTTCAAAATTTCTTTATTTCAGCCAGTTTAGTGGATATGGTTGCCACTTCCTCATCAAGAAGACTAGTTCTTACTCTTTCATAGCAAAGCAATATGCAACCCTTCTCAAATTCAATAGCCACATCTAGAAAGGTTTTGAAATGTGGAGAATGAATGGCATTAAAAGGAATGGCCTTAGTATAAAACAATCTCGCTGCCAACCTATCCACATCATGTTTTTGTTGTGACCTCCACATGGACTTCAATGGACCTTGTGACTTTTTAGTTTCACTTGTACTTCCACTGGAAAATGATGATGGAGCGGAACTTGAATTATTGAAAGAGCCAATTTGCGAGATAGAGTGTGTTAGATTTTAGCCTTCTTTGCTTATGAAGCAAATGATCCAGCACGACTCACATCAGATTTAGCTTGCACCCGTTTTATGAAATCTGCTTGCTCCACTTCCTTTGAATTTTTACTTGCTATGTTATAGCATTTCACATGTGCAAATCCTCCAAGGTAATGGTACCAAACCCTAGTGACACTTCCTGTGATATTACCGTTGCACAAGGTGCATCTCATATTTGTTTTTTCTATCATTTCTTTGGACAATATATTTCATCTCTAATGGACGGCTAGACATGCTGCCCCCTGTACCTTCACTACCCACTGTTCAACCTTGCATACATTGTTCTGAACTTTTTAATTTTACCCTAGTCCCTCACTGCGCATTGCTCACCTTTGCATACATTGTTATGTACCTTTGATCTTTGTGCTGAAATTTAATGAAACATATTCCCCTGTAAATGTTTAACATTTTAATATTTATATAATAAAACTTAAAAAACAAAAATATCATTTAGTATTTACCTTAAGAATTAAATTCGCTATTTATATTTATAAATGTAAATTAAAAAAAAAAAAAAAACAAAGAAAAACTTAACTTCAAATTTAATGTTAAGAAATAAAATAAAATAAATTTTAAAATTAAATAAAAAATAAAACAAACTAAAGTTATTAACTTATGAATAAATTATAATTATTAAACACAAATTTTAGTATATTTAATGAATTGATATTAATAAATCTAATTTAAATTACTAATGATTTACACATGTAAAGTTAAAGGTTAAACAGTTTACTGCTAGTCTGCTAGACGACATAATATATTGAAAATTGAAATACCTGTTGAAACTTGAATCGATGCAGCGATGGCAGATGGTGATGTAAACAGTCTTTCTCCTTTGATGGGTTTCACTCCCTCCTTTCAAACCCTCGCCAACTAAGCAAACTATCAAACCCGAATGCCAACAGCAACAACAAATGCCAATCACTATCCACCCTGTGTGACGATGTACTTGTGCCGCGTGCAAGCAAGATCCTGATCCACAAACGGGTTTATGCAACTGGAAACTGCGTTTGCCATTCTGTGCAACTGTAAACTGTGTATACCGTGCTTTCTTCTTCTCATCAATCTCAATGTAACATTTTCTGTTTTTGCCTTTTGCCTTTTGCAGCTTGCCTTTAGAGTTTGCGTTGACTCTCTGAGTTTTGTTAATTTTTTTTTTAATCAAAAAATCAAAAAGTTGAATGGTCAAACTTGACCAAATATATTCGGTCAGCCTTATTTGTTTGCTTCGAACCGAACTTGAGCCCTGTTCAATGGAACATGGCAACTATGGTCTAAACCACAGTCTGATTATAAACAGCCCAATCCTTTCCCAGCTAGTCTGGAGGAAATGATTGTGCAGTGTCGTTATATCTCTGAATCTAAAGAGACAAATTCAATGGAAAATTGGGCTCTCTCTCCTACCGTGGCTCTTATGTAATGGAATAAATAATAGAATCTTTTGGGGCATAAGCGTAGGGACCAAGCAATTGTGGAATAACATGCATTCAAAAACAATAGTTTCAGCCAAAGTTTGTGTTTCTAAGCTCTCTTTAAAAAAAGGAAAAATGTGAATCAAGTGGGTGCCTCCACCCAAGATGTTATCAAATTTAATTTTGATGGGGTAGCTCACGGTACTCCGGGCATGGCAGGAAGTGGTGGTATTGCACGTGATATTGATAGCCTTTGCCTTTGCTTATTGGCTTCTACCCACTACGAACAATAAATCTGATCTTATGGCTCTTCATACTTGGGTGCTTATTGCTGTGAAACATAAGGGTTCTTTCTTGACTGTTTCTCGTGCTGTCTATCACTTCTGTGTGGTTCCTTCTCTGTTGTGGGCCATTATGTGCCTTCAAAACTATTTTTTACAACAGCAATAGTGGGCTGTGTAATTCTTCTGAATATTGTGTGGTGTCCTCTATATCCTTTGTATTAAGCTGTGTAGGCCTTAGGTGATGCTCATACGCTGCCAATCCCCTAGTATGTATTTCTGGTCTTTTTACATCAATTTGAAACACCTTTATCTAGACAAAAAAAAAAAAAAATTATTTAGCCAAAAAATAAAAATAAAAATAAATTATATTCGATCTTTATGATGATCTAATACCCTAAGTGGATTTTATATATTTTGGCAATAATAATATGCTTCTTTTTGATTTAAATGGGTTTGTCCTTTCTTTAAGCGAGTGCGTCATTTGTAATGGGATGGCTTATAATTATCCTGCCATCTGCAATGGCCACATTTTAATCTTGGGAACCTGTATTAGCTACCACTCGGGAACAATATTGGAAAAGTCTTTCTAGAAACGAGATCTTAAATTTATAGTAGGCTTCTCAATGTGCTCTCTTGTAATTGTCTTGTGATTTGAGTGCCTTCTTTATTCATAGTTGAATCAAAAGCACTTTCATTTGGGTGGTGTCTTCAGTTTTACTGATTGAAGAACTCATATTGGAGACTATGGAAGTTATACATCTTTTCTTCACGAACAATATTAATCTTGTGATTATTTCCAGATTTTATTTCCTTGACTAATTTAGTAAGAAAACATCTTCCTCACCTGTATTGGATTATTTTGTGATGGCGTGTTTTTGTATATTTTGTTGAAGCAAGAATTTATCCATACTAGATGCTTATTGTTTTTAATTATTTGAATGGTGATAAATTATGAAGTCAGTAGATATTTGTTTACAAAAATTACTAATGCATTGGGTAATTGTAGATTTATCAGCATCAGCATAACAAGCAAATGAGCTGTCCTGCCATGGCACAGCTTCTCTCAAATACTCTTTACTACAAACGATTTTTCCCATACTATGCTTTTAACGTTTTAGGTGGCCTAGACAGTGAAGGTAAGCTATGAAGCAGGGTACATATGAGTTCAGAATTCATACAAGAAAAAAAGAAAATTGTTTTTTTGTTAAATTATTTATAATAAGAGCAATGCTGATTGTGCAAAATAAATATAAATTGCTACAGGAAAAGGCTGTGTATTCACATATGATGCAGTTGGCTCACATGAACGAGTAGGCTATGGATCACAGGGGACTGGATCGACACTTATGATGCCTGTTCTTGACAACCAGCTTAAATCTCCCAGCCCTCTGCTCTTACCAGCCAAAGTATGTATTGATTTGTTTGGCATGTATTGCATGACTTGATTATAAATATATGTCTCAGTTTTTCTGGTTTCCATGCTTTAGGTCGCAATGCTGATTATGGTGCTAATGTTTTTTTTAGTCACAAGTAAAAGTGTGTGTGTGTGTGTATTCTTGTTTATTGAAATCCGAGGAATTGGAAGCCAGCGACCTGATGCCCACTTAGAAGGGGCTAGAAGGCAGGGTGAGCCCCCTATAACCTTGGGCCAAAGCTGGGAGGACCCAATGCTGCCCGGCAATTTGAATCATGAATTGAACCTGAGACCTGGGTGGCCTAAACCGTTGACCCCATCCACTCGAGCTGACCTGCGGGGTCACAAGTAAAAGTATTTTATTAAAACTAGTAAAATCCCTTTAAAATGGGCATTTATATATTTAATTTACTAAACTTAATCTAAGATTGCATTAGTATGTAAGAGCTTGATAAAGACTCCGAACTACAGATTGGTTGGTTTTACATATGATATTTGTAATAATATGGACTTCGGCTTGCGAATGATGGGCAACACAGAAACAGTGCTGAGAAACAAATGTCCATCCTGGTATTGCCTTATAACAAGAGGTTAGATTCCATAGATGCATCAAAATCGTGGAGTCCGCACTTAGAAAATGCAATGATGAAATGGAGGATTTAAAAGTGAATGAAATTAGATATGCAGAAATGACAAACACAAATGAGATCTGAAAGCTAGGTCAATGGGCATATATCAAAGATATATTAATTATTATAAATGGCATCAAATTTGAAATGATGAAAATATCAAGTCGTATTGTGTCACCCTGCACAATTATTAAGGGCATAAATAATGTGCATGATAGATTCTCTTGCAAACAATTTATAGAAGACAAGTGTTTCTACATGTCTACACTATTATATGCCCTCGCCTTCACACTCACCAAGTTACCACTCTTTGGATGAAGACTATCCAAACCCAATTCGAAATCAATCCATCAAAGGGGGAACATAAAGGTCTCAGCCTTAGCTTCTATAGAAGTTGATTCCTTGTCAACATTTATAGCACCCGTAGATATGTTGAAGATAATTTGATAAGATCAAGATCAGAAGCCTGAATTGGCCTGGTCCAGATTCTGATCCTAAAACTTTTTTTTGAATGGAAACGAAATTTTCATTAGAAGAAGATAATGCTTATGACTAGGGACTTGAGATCTTAGATGAGGTGAGAAGCTGGATAGGACCACTGAAATCATGAAAAAGTAAACAGAGAGCAAGGAAATATATCACCATCGTGTACAAATCAGTTAGAAATGTCATATGACCAGAACTTGTCCTATTACTTCGAAGCTCCTTGTATTCATGTTTTCTTTGTGGCCGTAAGCAATTTTTTTTTTGTGCACAAGCATCTTAAATTATACTGAATGGAAAAGGATCGATGGTGGTTTACTTATCTTGTCACATCTGAAGGATTGAGTCAAATGTCTTCTGGCACTGGTATTGCAATCTGAACAAGAAGATTTTTATCTACTTCCCTTCAAAGCCCCTAATGTATGAACATTATTGTTGATTATTTACACCTGGTTGTTTCATGTTCTCTCTATGTCCTTATCTTCAAACTATTAACACTTCGATTATTCTTATGTGGTCATGGGCATCATCAAACTTGGTCTCTTGTATTGTTTTCTGTATGTTTCTTGGTACCTATAGATACAGCAGTCTTCAAAGGGATGGGCAACTATACCATTATACCTAATTGATTTAGGACATTAGAAGATTAAAATAGTGGTGAGAACCATGGGTAGGTATTGGGAACCCATAAGTTTTACGTAAGGAGAGTTTGGAATCATGGCATCTCAGATATAGAAATTCCTCCATTTTTGGGCATTGGAGCTTCCAATGATCTCACACACATAAATAACAGTTAGAGAGAATTAACATACACATTTAGAAAGTGTCACGACCTTTGTCAAATTGATGTGTATTGGTTAAAAAAGTAAAATATGAACGTTTTTAAAAATCTTATAGTATCTTTATCCACACTATATACCTATGAGACATGAAAGAGGCCAATATACAAATGTAGGAAGTGCTATTGAATGTGCCTTTTTGGGCTCTTTTTCTGCATTGTTTTCAGCACCTGCATCCTTTGCAGCAGGGTGACAAAATTTTGATTTCAAACGCCTTCATAGCTCCTACCCTCATTCATAAATTCCCAAAAAATTTAATGTAGTAAAACAGTATGGAACACTCTGCTATTTAGAATTTTTAATAGTTAAATATAAAAAAAAACTCATCTTTTAACATACAAACAACCATATGATTACCCATGACTTGCATTTAGTTTTTAAGTTTTCTAATAATAAAAAATCATAGAAATTTATGTTAACCATGTTAAGAAGGAAAAACATCTCTTGGTCTTACTTGAAGAATTCTGCGGATAGGTTAATAAAAACCAGTACATTTCTCAAGATCAGAACAGTATCTATGAAATGAAAACAAATAAACCACCAAGATCTGTACCATGCCATCGAATGAAAGCAAATGAAGAATAAAGTGCTTAATCAGTCATATATAGGAAGTATATAATGCATGGAGATGAATGCCATGTTTAATCACTGCACTTATGTAAATATTTTAGTTACCAAATCGTGCTGGATCTGGTCCAGATCCTGTTGGATTGGGATTTTTCAAATGCAGATCTGGACATCTTTTATTATTTTCCCATCTTAAAAATAAAATAAAAAATTTCATTTCGGCAAACCCACGTCCCAGCTAATTTGCTTTGTTCTGCTTAGCAATTTAAATTTTATATGTTTATGTTCTATTTTATCTTTATGTGTGTGCACACATACATGGTTTTTCGTTCCTCAACTGAACTTTTGGAATTTCTTTTTGTTCCTATACAAATCTGCATTCATGAACTTGGTAACTATGCTAAACATACATCTAGGCAAACCCACATCCCAGCTGACTCGCTCTGCGGAGCCCAGAAATTAAAAATTTACATACGTTTATTTTGTATAATATTTTTATGCACATGTGCGCACACATACATATATAATTTATTTTCCCTGAACCAAACATTCAGATTTTTTTCCTTCCTGTATGAATCAAGATTTCTGAACTTGTTAACTATGGTAAACATAGTTTCCGTCACGAGTTATCTGATTGCTAGAGTTGTATTTCAACCTGCCTGATATCAAATTTTGGTTGTGTTAAAACTCGTTGGTAGGCTGCTTATTTTACTTGATAGAAAAAATATTAATGATAATTGCTCTTAAGATGTCTTGGGTACCCATTAATATTTTCATTACAGGCAACAGTCTCTTGTAGCCTTTCGTTTTATCTCACAGAATTTAACATTTAAAGATTATGCATGGGCTCACATGAAGCATTTTGTTTTACCTTAATTGCTATTTACAGCTGTTTACAAGTTCTCTCTGGAATTAACACATGCGCTGCGGTTTTACTTTGCGTTACAAAAACAATGTAACATGGAGCGTAAAAAATTTCCTTTTTCTTTAATAATGTTTACTGCTTTCTTTTCATCTGCACATTTTCCTGTAACGAGAGTTTTAAAGGACAGGTGACTCATACACATGCAGGCCTGCGCCAATAAACACCTCCCACAAAACCAATCACAATATCAAGCATTTACATGTCTAAATAATCTTAAATGTATTTTGAATGTAATGTAATGCCATTATTGACCAATGCTAATGCAAGTCAGTGTGAAGTTGGTCAAATGAAGTTTCTTTTTGGCAGTGTTATCCACAGAAATGCTCAACTCACAAGTTCTTTCAACCGTCGCAACCTTAGACTAATCCCATGTACACTCACTAGGTATCAGATTCCACCTCCAAATGTGAGCATTTAATTCTTCAGGATTGCAAGATTTCAGTTGTAGTGTGAGCATTCATTTCATCCTTCAGGCTCATAATATACCTTCTCTGTTGGAAAGAATCATCAACGTTCATTGAAAATACTATCTGCAACCTTTAGACTTACTAAAGCTCTTCTTTCCAGAAGCCATTTTGTTCAAAAGGTGTACACAAGTTAAACCATTTCCATCTCTGAGGACAAGCATAGTATTCTCCAAGTACGAGAGTTGCAATGCAACTAGGGCATTCAGTGTCCCATTTGTTTTGATTGGCCTATTTGACTCGCACCTGCACAAAAACTTAGTATAAGTCTTTTGAAGATATTATGAAATGTGTTTTTAATCCAACTCTAACTTTAGGTATATTGGAAGATTGGAAGATATCACCATAGCCATGCAAAATTACATGCATCTCTGCAACCTCTAGACTTGATAAATCTGTTATTTCCAAAATCCATATGGTTCAGAAGGTATGTACAAGTGAAACCATTTACATCTCAGAGGGCAAACATTATAATCTCCAAGTACAAGAGTTGCAAAGGCGATCAGGGTATTCAGTGTTCCATTTGTTATGAGTGCTTGTCGACTCCGTCCAAACAAAAACATAGTATAAATCTCTTAAAGATATTATGAAATGTGTTGTTGATCTAACTGTAACTTCAGATATATAGGAAAATTGGAAGATATCACCAAAAGCATGCAAAATTACATCCGTGGTGGTAGAAGAGTAAGAAACATGCACCATACAGAAGTGAGTGGAGTGCTAATGCATGCATGTTCACTTTACTTCACATAATGCATGCATACAAGTTACGTTGACGTTACAATTGAGACGACTCACCTTGCAAAGCATTCCAGTTAATTATATTTTTGAAATCATCTCAAGATACACTCAACTTGGCACTATTCTATTCACTATTGGCTGTGCTGTTGGACTCCAACAAGAAAAATGCTTCCTGCAAAGAATTTACATTGCACATTATTAAGTAATGCTTTATATGTTCCTGCATGACGCTTTGGTAATTAGTACAATAACCAGAAGTCCAGAATGGACGTGCTATATTTACATGATTTCATTTTATAGGTCACAATCAGCAATTATAGAATTTTTGACTCCTCTTTAGGCTTCATGGCATCAAGCCTTTTACATAACCAATAACAAATCCTGTCACGAGAACAATAATCAAGTGATATGACCAAAGTTTTATACATAATGCTTCCTGCAAATAATTTACATTGCACATTATTAGGTAATGCTTTATAAGCTCCTGCATGACGCTTTGGTAATTGGTACAATAACAGAAGTCCATGATGGACATGCTATTTTTACTTGATTTCATTTTATAGGTCACAATCAGCAATTTTAGAATTTTTGTCTCCTCTTTAGGTTTGACAGCGTCAAGCTTTTTACAAACCAATAACAAATCCAGTCATGAGGACAAAAATCAAGTGATATGACCAAAACTTGTATCAAACATAGCCATTAGCCTATTCCATAACCAATAACAAATCCAGTTCTGAGGACAATAATAAAATGATACGACTAAAACTTGTATCGAACATGGCCATTCCTTCTTATCTTCATAAAGCAAGTCAAGAACCAACTTGAAAAGCACAAACTGGCAAAAATATTTGCCAAATGTAATTTCTCTCTAAACATACGTTGATGTCAATTCTTGCATCTTAAATGTAATTTGATAAGTCATTTTACTCTACCATGTACACATTAACTTCAAATTTCATTACTGCATCTCAATGACAGTATTGCAAGCTAAAATGAAGACATGAATTGATAAGATCATCAAGACATGCACTAATTACATCATGACAAGTAGTTTGTTCACCTAATTCAATTCCCTGAAAAGATGTATACCATGCCCTTTTAAAGAACTGCTAAAACTCCAAAGCATTGAACTGATACAATTTTAAGAAGTATACTTAAAATTCTATTGGATTTCGAAACATTGATTTTAGATTTTGAACATTTGATGTACGTGGGATTTCAGAGCACGAATAGTTGTTTTTGAGTTGGCAGAATTCATCTTTCTCCAATTTATTCTCATTTTGAAAATATTTAACAGTTCATTCTAATTCTGGTTGATTAGGATGCTACAACTCCCCTGTCAGAATCTGAAGCAGTTGATTTGGTAAAGGATATTTTTGCTTCGGCTACTGAAAGAGACATATACACTGTATTGCCTCTATCCTGTGTTCATATATTTTATAAATTTTGCCTGTTTCTGTGAGGATATTTGTCTCTGACATGTTAGAATATTTTAATTTTGTGGTAAGTCATTGTTCAAGTATCACTTCTATTGACTTGATAAGGGTGTTATGTGGTTCCTCAGGGTGATGGACTAGAAATAGTAGTTGTCAATGCAGAAGGCATCAGACGAGAAGAGATTATGAAGTTGAGATATGATTAATTTGATGTCACTGCCTAATTATGTGCACGACTAGTTATATGTTTCTACTAATCGGGCATTTCTATTGAAGTCACTTGAAACCACATAAACTGAAAGCCTTTATCAGAGAAATACTGTTATCATGGTATTATTTACTCTGAAAACTAGCGTTTCAATACATTCAACCTGTTCTGGGAATGCTATTCTAAGTTTTGTACTCCTTATTTCTGCAACTTATTGAAGAACGGTACAAAATTTTGGCATTTAGTATAGTGTCTTAAAAGAATCAAAGTGATAGTATCATGGCTGTTTCCTCAGGGCACTGGTCTGAATGTCGCTGTTGTCTATGCAGAAGGCATTGAGCAAGTTTATGTAGATTGTTTCAAGTGATTGATCTAATGACAATGCTAAGTTGGGTGCAGAAGTCAAACGATTTCTATTATTTTTTATTTTGTTGAAGGTGACTTTGAGTCTAGTTGTGAACATGCAGTTGGCTTTGTTAGAAATTATGCATATTTTGTTTTTACAAGATTTGTGTTTTTCCTCTGGTATTAGTTTTTTAGTTTTTGTAAAGAATAATATAGTTTTTAATGAACATTTAAGAATAATTAGCGTCTTGGTATTACTTTGAAGACTATTGTTTTAGTTGTTAGTCTTGTTATTAATACAACAATTTGAAGAATGATCATCTAACAAGATTTTGTGTTTTAAGTAATGACCGGTAAAGGTAATTGATATAGAAATACATCTCAACTTTGTAAGAATGATATAAAAATACATCTCAACTTTGTAAGCACAGCTTAAGGGAGACGAAGATAAAGTAGTTTGTGTTATTAATGGCGTTCGAACACAATCACTACAGAGGACTGGGAAGTCATGAGTAGCTGTAAGGTTGATTTTGTGTAACCAGATGCCACTGGGTATTTGAAGGGATTTGTAGATCCAATGTGTGGGTGCGGAAAAGGCTATGGCATCCAGGGGTATTTGAATTTTGAAACTTCGATTTGTATGATTTAGTTTTATTTGTCTTTATTAATTATAGCAGTATTTTTTGTGTTCAGAAATGTTTTGTTTAGTTTTCTTGTGTTCAGAAATGTTTTGCTTGGTATATGCATATGCGATGTTAAACACACCTCATATTAGCATGGGTTTGTACAACGCTTTTCTGGTTGGTTGGATTTTATAGTACAAGTTGGTTACCTTTTGCTTTGTTTTAGTTTTTTAACTTTGTGTCTTTTGTTTTAGTTTCAACCTTTGAGTATTTTGTTTACACCTCATATTAGCATGGGTTTGTACAATGCTTTTTTGTCTGGTTAGATTTTATAGTACAAGCTGGTTACCTTTTGCTTTGTTTTAGTTTCTACCTTTGTGTCTTTTGTTTTAGTTTCTACCTTTGAGTATTTTGTTTAATTTTCAGGGTAAATATTTTTTTTAAGGTTAGTTAAGATAATGAAAGGTAGTGCAAAGGGTCGAAATTGGGACTTGTACTAAACCCTACTTATCTTGAAGTCTAATGTAATGCCAATATTATGTAGGATAGATAACACCAAATACCATTCAGTTTAGATATTTTATTTTTGTGGGTATTTTCATTCTGGGAGTATTCTCAAGTAACATTTTCAATGGGTGGTCATTTTTCTAACCTTTTAACTCATGATTTACAATGGAGAATAGTCACATGGCAAGGGGACCCACAAAACACAAAATCACCTCTAAGCATTTGTTATATGGGGAATGGTGACTTTTAAAACATCCTTTGCTTTAGGCTTTTCAACCTTTTGCCTCTTTTCCACATAGTGTGTTCTTCCAATATGTTGTTGAGCCCAAGATGAATACATCTCCTTTGACTTCATTGTTTTAGTTCAAAATATGACAGATTGATATGTAAATTAGAGAAGGGCTTTCTACATATAGAGGTTTGGATATCAATTATTTTGAGGGAAATCGACATGTCTTAAAATTCATTCACATTAACTTTATGGGCACATATGTTGTATTTTTTTTCTTGAATGTGTTGATATCCAAATGCACAATGTATTGATAACTAGTTTTGAATTTCCATCAATTTATTTTGTACTTGTGTGTTCTGCAACTATTTAGGCTTTTGTGAAGAAGAGTACTAATGAAACAATCTTCGAAACAAGAAAATGTGATTTGACCTAACACAAACCATTTGGGTGTTCCTAAAAATTATTTTTGAATCAATTCCACATTTAGATTTCTTATTAGAGGTTTGGGTTTAGCATAATGTTTTCATGTCATTGAAGAATCGAAGGTTTAAAAAAAGTAATTAAAACTTGCGAGAGGTTTAGGTTTAGCGTAATGTTTCATGTCATCGAAGAATTGAAAGCTTTCAAAAATTAATTAAAGCTTATGAAGCTTTGACTAGGAAAACAATAAATAGTGCCGACCTTGTATTGTTGCCAATGCTATCACCGTTGGTGTTGATTTGGATTGTTTTGTTGAAAATGTCTCAATGGTATTGCATTTTAAGTAAACATATATATGATGGCAATAAACCTCACATTTTTTTTGGATAGATACTGGGGTTGAACGGGTCCCTTGCCCATAGAAAACACATAGAAAGTAACCCAAAAAAAATGGTCAACTTGAATATTAGTAGTTGCTAATTAAAGCTTCAAACCAAAACCAAGACATAGCCAATCTAGCTGGCATGCCATGCAACAACTACATACATAAAATTAACATACAAAAATCCAAAAGATGTTTAAAAAGGTCGTAGACTAGACAATTGAGACACAATAAAACCAGAGTAGGTACTAGTGCTCAGAGAAAAAAGCCCCACAATAGTCAGATTGTGTTCTTTTCATCAAGCACTACCACCGCATCGTTGGAAACTCCAACCATTGAAGAACTCGTAGCACACCAACATTTCTTCCTTGCTCTCCAAAGCCAAAGTTTAACGCCACCTAAAGAAGTTGCAACTCGATTGCTCTCAAAATGCCCCTGCATCATCACAATAGCCACATGCTTAGAGCTCGTGACAACCAAGGGGGTGTTGCAGTCGTGCCACGAATCACTATTTTTGCCAGAAGTTTGACATCCACACGATTTCTATTATGCCTAGCTTCCTTCCACAGCTCCATTCCCAGAATGGGACTCTTAATTTGGGCCAAAGGTGACATGGTTAGACACTGTCCTTTCGTAGACTTATTGTCACAGACCTCCATTGGATTTCTTCTACAAACCCAACCAGAACCACAAACCTGGTTTCTAACACTATGAATGCATAAATTGGCAACAAACTGATATCATTAGACCCTAAAAATGGTAATTTGGAGAATGGCCCCAATTCCACCCTTCCAATCTCCTCTAGAAGCCCTTGACGGTGGTCTGGAATCACAAAGAACCCCTCCAATTTGTCAACCACTTTGTTGTCCACCATCAAAGCCATAACATTGTTTGCAAACATGGCCGCCTCCTCTGAATTGACAATGTGATGGATGCTTTTCGACATATATTCTTCTCCTAGGACTACCAAAATACCTTGCAAAATCTCCTCAGTAGGAGCCCAAAAAATATTAATTGAACACTAGAAATACTACTTTCGAATGCCATTTCTCACTAAGTTGCTACCAAAAACCACTAGTATCCCAAGAGTCAAAGCCACCTCACGATCCATCGTGTCAAAAAACTAGTCAGAACAAAATGCCAACACTCCATCCTAGAAACAAAGGAAATGTGTAATCAAAGCTGAGACACGCCAATTCACACCCGTTGACATAAGTGAAGCTGACCGCCACCTCTGTTTGCACGAGCTAGGCCATAATGAAAGAGTGACCCAACCTGCAAGACAACAGAAAGGAATTAAAATCACTTAAGACCTTTTCCAAAAATAATTATAAGAATAATCACCAGTTTTTAAATGCCAAAATTGATGGGAAAAATCTCGAGAAAATCTTCCCAAGAAGACCTTTGGTTGTCCATATGCAATTTCTCTCTTTGATCAATCCCACAATTGGCTAAAAAAACTGTCGCTGAATTGGCTTTTCTTTAACAATGTTTGCAATCCCAAGATGATAGACTATCCAAGATTTCCCAAACTTTAGTCAAAATATTTTCTAATTTCTAGGAGATGGATGATTTTTTATTGAGAGCAGAGGTCAAGATTTAGGAGTCACCTTCAATGAGAAGTTTCCCAATTTTACATTGCAAAGCTAACTCAATCCCAGTTGAAAGAGCTTGAGCCTTAACTTCGTTATTCGTGCCATCCATTAATTCCTAGAAACAACGTTAATCAACGAGCCACTGCAATCCCTTATGATACAACCTGCGTCGGAAGCACCTAGATTTTCCCATAAGGCTCTATCGAAATTCATTTAAAACCATCCCGGAAGAGGAAGAATCCAGGTAGCCTTTTCTTTTCTTACCCTTTTACATGAGTTTACTATTGCCCCATTAACAGGTGAAAATGTTGGGCACAAACATTTTTGTAACTAGAATGCCCAAAGCAATGGTAAATAGTATCTCTAGCCATGGACTGTGGACTTGTCGCATTGAACATAGGTTTCAAGCCACATGCCGACCTCCGTCACATTGAACGCCAAACCAGTAGCCCATTGCATTGTAGATACTTTTCACAAATACCCCGTCGTAGCTTAGTATGAGAACGAAGTTAGAGAGAAGGCATCCCAGGGAATGGACACTGAGACCTTCCACTTCTAACACTCAACTCACTCATCGCTAGGTTATTATTGTCGGATGGGATAAACCCCATATTACCCGATATGTTGTTAGGGATTTGATGCAATACTTTTAGAGAAGTTACGAAAACAAAATTCAATTTAGTATTTTAAACCAATGTTTTTACATATAAAATGATCAACTAATCCACAAATGGTTATCATATTTTTTATAGGAAATGGAGCTCTTGTCATTGCCCCTTGCTTGTAATAAAATGACCTTACCAAATTACACTTGGCCGAAATGTTAGAATTATGTTCTATCATTAACATATAATTTTAGTTAGCCATGGAAGATTATCAACCACCCTAGAGTAGTGTACTACTAAAAAATTAAACATGTAACTAGCTCCAAGATCCATTGTAAGAAGATCACAACTTCTTGCAGTACAATTGATATACCTTCACAACCATAGTAAAAACCAATCATCTGTAATTAGAGTTAACTAGACGGATTGTTCTTCTTTATAAGGGGCTTCACAAGCAACAACCACATATAGGAATTGGTTTGGGAGGTATCATGGGTTGCAGAGCATGGATTAAACTATTTCTAGTAGACAAGTCCACATCAAAGCATCATCCTCCCTTTCGAAAAGCATACCACCCCCTCCACCTTTTGATTTCTCAACTACAACCTTGTTAAGGACACTAATTACGAGTGAATGGAGTACAACAATAATTTTTATGCGAGGGATGCTCAAGGATGGAGTACCTCATTTTGGCAGGTTAATATTGTTTTGGCCAAAACAAAGGATGTAGCTGCATATTCTGAAGAAATCAAGTGCATGCATTTATTAAGGAAGACAAGGAAGATTGAAACCTATTGGCCAATAGGGATGTGGAGCATGGACCCCACAATTTGACTATAAATAACAATGCTCACAATGGGATTAGATTAAGTCAAGATAATTGAGTGCTCACAATGTAATAACCTAAGGCCTTCTTTAAGTGCTTTAGAATATCTCTTGCCCGACCTTTGTATTTGTCGCCACCCACCATTAGGTTGACATACAATGTCTGTGCTAGCTCCTTCAGGGTGGGATCCATCGATTTTAGAACCACAATCACCTTGAGTTGGGTATGTAAATTGTTGGTCTTTGAGCAACCCATATATCCTCCATTGCATGTGCGAGATGATCTTGCTCATGAAGGAACATCTCATAGTGAAGCCTAACACTATCAACATTTGACTTTTAACCCATCATTCTTGAGTTCATTCATGAGATGATGTTTACGATTGAGACATAGCGGTTCACCAAGTGCTTTGGAAGGACCATATAATATTTCTGCATTAAAGGAATTCTGATGGAACTAATAAGGGTGGGGTCACTGATCATATCGCTGATGTTGGGATCTCCATGGTGCAAGTCTCTTTGCTAGACACATGCTCCCAAAGTAACCAAAAAACACGCGAGGGAACAAATGTGGTGGGTCCTATGGCATGGGATTCTCTAGTGCTTTGTGAGGATGAGCCCCAATCCATCAAATTAGTGTATCAAAAAAATCTAGAAATTGGCTAAATGGTATGATATATCCCTTGTAGATGTGACAAAATACGTTGAGATGAGGTTGGGGTGTGAGATGTTGAATCTATAGTTTTCTCTTTGGAAACCATGTTTATCATAAACTAATCCCATACCTAGATCATGGCTAGAAGCCTCGGCTTGATGCGATGCTACACGAGACATTCTTTTTACATTCTCTTCATGCACATTGTGCATCGGGGGAATTCTCAAATCTTCGTTGGAAATCCCTTTGAGCAACACAACCCCTAGCTAGAGAGTGGGTTCCCCACTGGTGACCTCCATATCACTTTTCTAATGTAAGGTGGATCTTATCTTCAATTTGGGGTTAACCCTAAGATCCCTAGTAACATATTCAGGTTATGGGGAGGTAAGCCAAAACTCCCATCAAAGTTGAGGTCCTTTCTACACCTCTATTCATCACTTGAATGGATGGTTTAACTGCATGAAATTTGCACATCCTCATCCTCCTCAAGGGTGTTGGAGCTATACCAACTTAGGCTCCTCGATGTGTATTGGTTCACACTTGTATTGGAGCATCCTAACTTTTCTTATTGCATTCAAGGAGTTACTGATCAACCTTCATCTCTCGACTCTACTTGCAAACTCATTGGACTACATTAGGTCTATAAAGTGTCATCTTACTGATCAACCTTCATCTCTCGACTCTACTTGCAAACTCATTGGACTACATTAGGTCTATAAAGTGTCATCACTGTCAAGATACGTGAAACACCGGAAGCACACAATTGATTACCAAACCAAGCAACTTAATATGCGAAAATTAACCAGAATCACAAGTAACTAGAATTCAGAATAACACATGATATGAGAGACAATACACAACTTGTATTAATACTTATACAGAAAAGAATACAATAAAAAAGATGCCACTTCTTCTCCACCACCTCTTCAGAGGCTTCCCACACCTCAAGTGAACAATAATTCTCTCCTCAAAGCTCTCTCTCTCAGGTCCCAACACACAACTCAAACACAGAGTTGGTGTTCACCTCCTATGCTCCACGCACACCACAAGTGCTCCACGCACTCCACAAGTACTCAACGTACTTCAAGTAGATCTCCCATGAACCTGCAACAACCTGCAATTCAACAGACCATACTTATGGAAGGAACTCCCTTGCCTTCCTCTTTGCTCTATCCGAGTACACACCTGTACTCCAAGTAGATCCTGCCTGATTCTGCTCCCTGTTGTGTTGCTGTCCTATCTGATCTTGCACACCTGCAAATCAACCTGGTTCTGCACACCTGTGAACCTTGACCTTGCACACACATACACCTGCAGATCAACGATCTTACTTACCATGTAGATCTCCTATATAGGCCATGCACACCTGCTGACCAAGATCCTACACCCCTGAAGAATCTTGCTGACTCTCCAAAACCAGCACCCACCTTGGTACTGTTGTGGAACTAGGAGGAACACCCTTGCTCACCTCACACACAGAAGGAGCTAACTTTGCTCAACTCAAACTAGAACAAGTTTCCAATACAACCATGAGTCTATTATATAGATCTCATCCAAACAATAATTAGACATCTAATTACAATAATTAGATCCGCAGCTCTCAGTCTAAAAATAGCTCTAATCATGCAAACACTTGGTTTGTTATCTAACTGCCCGTAATAAACTCGCAGTCGAACCACACAGGCGACCGACGTCGGTCCCTGTCTGCCTGGGGGTCACCGACGCCGGCCGATCTCTGACCGACGTCGGTTGGCCAGACCAACGCCGATTGTTCTGTGACACTCCGCAACTCACCTGCAACCTCCTCCATGTCTGCATCAGTGAAGCTTTTAGCTCCACAACCTAACAATCTCCCACTTGGAGATAAACAGCTGCACTGTACCTGTACCTGTACTCCGTCTAATCTATTTTCTGATTTGTATCCCTCTTCAAGATCAATCCTGAAGACAACCCACCACACAACCTGTGATGTACCTCCTGTCATCCGAGTACCTGCCACATCCGAACCTACAAACCCATGTAGTGAAGTCCTGACCCTGCATAGCATGAATCCCTGCTGCTGGTCCCACTCAAATACTTGAGAACCCACTTCCCTGAATTGGCTCCTAACTCTCTGACAGCTCCCACTGCATGGGAATACTCAGGTCTATACCAGACCTCATGTGATTTTGGACACTGTACCTGTCCAGCCCTTAGTGTGCTCTGGCTCTGCATCCTGAACCTCGCCAACACCTGAGTCACATCAGCTCCCACTGGAGACAAAATCAACCTGTGATCTCCATGTCTCTCATGTCAAAGAATTTCGCTACTCCAAACTCCTCATGACATGCCACTGAACTAACCTTACCCTTAGCTCAACAAAACCTGTATGTACAATCCTGCTAGCAAAACATACCATCCACATACAGCAACAGAATGATGTCATGACTCATCATCCACTTGGTAAGGCAAACCACAGTAGTTACCCTGACATTGATTGAAGCCATGCTTCGTCCTCCACCTGTCAAAACCTGTACCACTGTCCTGCAGCTCCTCAAGACCATATGCCTGGTCTTCCGTCTCACGTGTCCGTTCTCTTTATTCTTCAACTAAGGTATCCATTCGTCTCTGTGCTTTTTTCCCACTGGCAACACTACCAAATCTCCGCTTGGTTCTGCTATATATCCATGCCATGCTCCCACCTGTTTCCTGGATCCTTCCTGCTCTACAATCATCAACATGTATAAAGAAGAGGAACAACGAATTTGAGGGCCTACTTACGTCTTCAGTCCTCCGTATGGGTGTTTGAGACTCATTGACAGCGTGCTGTCCACCCAAAATCTGTTATAGTGACCGACCTCGGTCACTCCACAGTCTGCATCTGACCGACGTCAGTTCCCATGCGTCTGTCCCTGACTACCGACACTGCCGACATCGGTGTCCCTGCTGCCGACGTCGGTCCTCCTGACCGACATCGGTCTTACCTACTGCCGACGTCGGTCCTCCTGACCGACGTCAGTCTTACCCTGCCCGACATCACCGGCTTCGGTCTGCACATGACCGACATCGGCACCTGTCTGTTCGACGCTGATTCTTCCTGACCGACATCGGTACCTGTGTTCGCCTGTGAGTGATGACTTTTTATCCGCGAGCTCCTTTGAATCAAAACCCATGTCCAAACTGCCCTGCTCAGAAGTATCCAACACCATCCACTGGTTTCTGTCTGCCATCTTCTCCATAAACACCAAGGCTTTCCAATTCTTAAGCTTGTCAAATATATCTGTCTTTCGCTTAAGAACATGCATCTCCTTCCTGCTCATGTGACCAAGCCTACAAAGCCACGTCTCCGCAACAAAAGAAGAATCAGTAATATAAACAAGTAGATAAAGAGTACCTATTTTCTTACCACCAGCTAATTCAAGTGCATCCGCTGTGAGAGTTCTTGTGCATCTCTCATCACCCAATCTTTTTGAAGAAATTAGCCATCTCTCCAAACCTGGGACCTGCATGACCTTCATCAACACCTGTGTGTTGGCCGCCTGCAATTTCAGCTTCACTTTTCCTTTGCCAATTCTTTGGCAAGACTCACCAGCTCCTCTACCTGGGGCTGCATGGAAAGAGGCAATCAAATCTTTTATCCAAGATTCAACTTTATCCAAGAAACCTTCCAGAGCATCATGTGCAACAAAACCTGCAACATCTGCATCTTCAGTTCCTTCATGTTGATCTGCTACCAACCAACAATATTCTTTTACCTGCTCTTTTTTTCCATGGGACCGTAAGTGACCATCTGTGCTTTTCAACTCCTCCATTCTTAGCTTACTTTCATCTGCCATTGCTTTACTCCCACTCAATCAGAAACTCTTGAGAGTGACCTGTAACCAAACACAAAACCTGCTTCCTGCAATCTTAGCTCTGATACCACTTGTCAGTGGTATCAAGCTATGAGCCAACAACCTGGCTCTGATACCACTTGTCAGGATACGTGAAACACCGGAAGCACACAATTGATTACCAAACCAAGCAACTTAATATGCGGAAATTAACCAGAATCACAAGTAACTAGAATTCAGAATAACACATGATATGAGAGACAATACACAACTTGTATTAATACTTATACAGAAAATAATACAATAAAGAAGATGCCACTTCTTCTCCACCACCTCTTCAGAGGCTTCCCACACCTCAAGTGAATAGTAATTCTCTCCTCAAAGCTCTCTATCTCAGGTCCCAACACACAACTCAAACACAGAGTTGGTGTTCACCACCTGTGCTCCACGCACACCACAAGTGCTCCACGCACTCCACAAGTATTCAACGTACTTCAAGTAGATCTCCCATGAACCTGCAACAACCTGCAATTCAACAGACCATACTTATGAAAGGAACTCCCTTGCTTTCCTCTTTGCTCTATCCGAGTACACACCTGTACTCCAAGTAGATCTTGCCTGATTTTGCTCCCTGTTGTGTTGCTGTCCTATCTGATCTTGCACACCTGAAAATCAACTTGGTTCTGCACACCTATGAACCTTGACCTTGCACACACATACACCTGCAGATCAACGATCTTACTTACCATGTAGATCTCCTATATAGGCCATGCACACCTGCTGACCAAAATCCTACACCCCTGAAGAATCTTGCTGACTCTCTAAAACCAGCACCCACCTTGGTACTGCTGTGGAACTAGGAGGAACACCCTTGCTCACCTCACACACAGAAGGAGCTAACTTTGCTCAACTCAAACTAGAACAAGTTTCCAATACAACCATGAGTCTATTATATAGATCTCATCCAAACAATAATTAGACATCTAATTACAATAATTAGATCTGCAGCTCTCAGTCTAAAAATAGCTCTAATCATGCAAACACTTGGTTCGTTAGCTAACTGCCCGTAATAAACTCGTAGTCGAACCACACAGGCGACCGACGTCGGTCCATGTCTGCCTGGGGGTCGCCGACGCCGGTCGATCTCTGACCGACGTTGGTTGCATTCCTGTCTTATCCTGCCGACGTCAGTTGGCCAGACCAACGCCGGTTATTCTGTGACACTCCGCAACTCACCTGCAACCTCCTCCATGTCTGCATCAGTGAAGCTTTTAGCTCCACAACCTAACAATCACTTCCAAAAATTCTATGCATATAACTTGTGTGAGGGGCTACCTACTACTATGCTTTGCTGACACCCAAAACCCTATCCAAACTCTTACTCTAATTATCATTAGATCTAAAAGACATTGTACAGGATAATCAAATGAAATATGCTCGCATCGATTTGAGGGACGGACCCTTTTTAGTCCACATGGGATTTGACATTGGAATTTAAGGTCTAATGTAAGCCACATGACCTTCTTGTGAAATCTTTGTAATTCTCAATTTTCACCATTATGTTGACATACACTTGCTCTTATAGCTCCTTTGGGGTATGCTAGGCTTGGACACTTTTTGAACAACACTCACATTGAAGTGCACCTTGAGCTTGGAATATAGAGTTAGGCATAAAAATTGTTGCTCTTTGAGCTATCTAGGTGGCTAGTCTCTAGAATTTTCAACATGTCCTCTGTTTCATATGGGAGTTTATTCACAAATTGTTATATGCATCCTATTCTGAAAAGAGCATCTCATTTCAAAGTCTAAGGTTGTTTGTGGTTGACTTGTAACCCATCATTTTACTTGAATTCTTTGTTCCAGAGACAATGTTTGCGGTTGAGACATATAGTCTACTAATTACTCGAGAAGGATAAGCTAACCTTCCCTCACCAAAGGAATTGTGATGGAAGAATTGAGGGTGGGGTGAGTGATGGGAACCTGTATACCCGATGTTGGGATCTCCATGGCACAAGTTTCCATTCCGAACCCATGCTACCAAAAGAACAAAAATGTGCATGAGGATAAAAATGTGGTGGGATCCTATGATATGTGATTCTCTAGTGCTTGGTAAGGATGAACCTCCTATCAATCAAACTGGGGTATCAATGAAATCCAAGATTTGCCTAAATGGTATGCCACATCCCCTATAAATATAACACACTATGTTGAGATGAGGCTACAATGCAAAATGTTGAATTTGTAGTTTATATTTAGGAACCATGTTAACCACAAATTGGTCCCATACCTCAATAATAGTTATATGTCCTCCTTCTCAAAGCCTACTCCATAAGCCATTATTTGTGCATTTTCTTCTTGCACATTATGCACTAGGCACAATCTCAAATATTCTTTGGACATCTCTTTGAGCAACACATACTCCATCAAGAGCATGGGTTCTCCATTGATAATATCCATGTCATTGTTTAGGTGTTTGAAGGATATGATCTTTAAGCGTGAGTTGTGTAGATACCTAAATTTAGTCACAAGTACTTGAAAATGCTAATTTTTGACACATCCTAAACTATATGACTTGCGCCAAAATACATGATTCTTATTCTCCATTTCTCTAAGCCATTTATTTATATGTGTACTCAATCCTTTGTTCATCATACCCTTTGTTCGCCATCACTACTGCATAAAAATTTCCAAGTTAATGTTCAAATATCTATTACATCACTCTCAAATTACCTCCAACTTATGACAACTACCCTTGTTTTTCAGGATAGGTTTGCACTAGGTAGATAGATCCATTACTGCAAACATGTCTACTTAGAGCGACCGCGTCCCATGTAAATTAATGGCTAGTTTTTAAATTTCAAAATATTCTTTTGAGTCTTCCCTCACATTTCATAAGGTCGGCTAAAGGAAATCATCAAAAGGTTTTTCTATAAATACAAATCAAAGGTCTTTCATTATTTTTAGCTTGACATTATCTATTGAGCACTTACACACTATTGCACATTGAAAAAATTCACCCTATTAGTCTAAAATTCAAGATTATTCATAAGGATCAGTGACAAGCCAAGTCTAAAGCATCCCAAATCAAGTCAAGAGTTATATTTGTCAAGTATAAAATCTATATTTCTAGTTCTATAAATATAATCAATGAGCACAATTACACAGTCAATTTAGGTGGGAGAATTATGTGGGCTTAATTTCCATCTTCAGAGTATTTGAATACATCAGAAACATTTAATCATCAATGAGGTGATTAGCGTTAGCTCAATGCATTACAATCCCCCCTCTTTTTTTTAAGTTTCAACTCTTACGAAGGCCCTTAGGGTTTAAAAAGCAAAGAGGAATAATGATATCCTCACAATAATATTAGAATCGTAATAGCTCAACTTGTTGATAATTTTGCCACTATTGGTCAAAGTTGTTTATGTGCATGTTTTTAAGAATAATCCATTCATGGAGTGAAGATTCAAAAAAGTCTCTAAAACATTGTACAACCTTCATCAAGACAAAACCATGCTCAGAAACAACTCATAAGTCCAAATTTTGATAGAGTTTTCTTCTATTGTTCTAACTAGCTGCTAGTTACAAGTTATTGAAGACAATTTTCAAGTCCTCGGTACATAAAGGTGAAGAATAGATGGTTAAAATGGTCTTAGGAGGAGTTTAGGTCCCCTATGCCCTAAATATTCCATACATTGGTTGTAGGCTATAGTGGCTTAACTTTATGAACAATCATTAATAAGAACATGTGTTCTAAAACCCTTCTTAAATCCCAATGGTTCAATTTTAAGAGATATAATTGCATTTTTGAGTTCTTTGTTTAAAAATAAAAATTGTGTGAGATCTTATGTGGAATAAATGACTTTTCTACATGTTTCTCAATCAAAATTTTGAGGCAAAAAATGAAAAAAGACAAAGGTACAGGTATCAAGATTTAAAGAAAGTAAAAGAGGCAATCAGAAAAGACAATTTTAAGAGGTTTAAGAGATTGGTTGAGCATATAAAATGGTTGGAATATAGAGAGGGGTTATTAAAGGTTTTAATTTAAAAATAATGAAGTATTTAGACCTCATAAAACTTAATAAAATAGTAAATATCAAACCTACAGGGATTCAAAAATAAAATTATGCAAACTAGTCAACACCAAAAAGTGCATATTTTGATGTTTTTGACGGTTTTTAAATGGTTTAATGTCTATAATGTACCTAAGGAGAGATAAAATTCCAAAATATAGGTCACCCCCCTTTTGGCTAAATTTAAAAAAGGTCAAGTCAACACAAGAGTGTTCAGTTAACCCTAAAAAAGTGGAGTTCAAAACATGAAAAAGTGGAGAAGTTGAGTTCAAGTATTGGTTAAGATTTGAGGCCCTATTTTCATGTAAGAGACCCATTAGAAGTTCAACATGAAATTTGTTTCCTATTACACCCCCTTTTAGACTAAATTTAGAAAGTCAAGATGCATGCAAGTTGCAAGTCAAGATAAGTGAAGTCAAACTCGAAGTTGTAAGTCAAGAAACTCAAGTAAAATTTAAATATACAAACAAAGGTAACTAAAGTCAAACTTTAATATGCATTCGATATCAAAAAGAATTAATTGAAGATTAAAATAAATTCAATACAAGTTACAAGTTCAAGATGAGTTAATTGATCTCTTCAAGACTGAAGACTTTCAAAGCATGCAAGAGACCTTTGAATTTTCAATAACTCAAACAAAATTCTCTCCCTAATTACCACACCATATTCCAGGGGAAATAATGTTAGACTCTTAAAATGCTACATTGGAATTTAGTGTATTTGAAAGTTTGAAGTTTCAATTCAAGGTTGAGTTGGTAGTGGAGTTGAAGCAGGGGTGAATTGGACTAGTAGGGACTTATCCAGAGCTTCTTGTCTTCTCTCTCTATTTTTCCTTTTTATATGTATATTAATTTTTTAATGATTATAATGATATTATGTTTTTGTCTTACTGAAACTCTATTAAAATTTGTACCACCTCACCTTTGAAGCAATAAAGCGCTGAATTTTCTTTCATTTTTAAGTTGTTCATGAAGTGTGTTCTTAATATTCATTGATGTAACTTAGTGAATGATTATTTTTTCTATGTTTATGTCTGAATATCTCATATTTATGCAGTAAATTAGATCTCTTATAGGGCATATAAAGTATTTTAAGTCTGATTTTTACCTAATCTAAAAGTGATTTCCAATTGTGTTCATTCTTTCCAAGCTAGTGTGTGTGTCTGTCAAGACCTGTGTATGAAATACTAAAGCAAGAGTCGTTGTATGAAGATGAATTGAATGTGTTTAGGTTATTTATCTTCTAAAGTGTGTCAATTATAGGCATAATTGACCTTAACATTGATGCATCACCTCAATTTTTAGTTTTTATTTCCATTTTCAGCTTTAACATTGCTTCTATCATTTTTTTAGTAAAAAAAACACATAATTAGAAAGTTTAGAAAGAAGGTGAGTGTATCAAAGGGAACCAACCCTCCATTTGGCTATTATCTTTAACATAAGGTCCCACACCTTGGATATTTTTCATTGCATCAATAGGCGTGAAAATAAAGCACACATTATTAACAGGGTGTATTTTTAAGTGAACAATTTTTGGCATGCTAAGTGAGATAATATCATAGAAGATTGCTAAAGATTGGTGCTAGTTTTAAAATTTTTTAGCAAGGACATTGCTTAATTACTTATCATTTGGTGAATCCAAGTTATATATAACTAGTTTGAGCAATTCAAGTACTTAAAAATATTAATTGTTATGTATTTTAATCCTCCATTTTGTGAAAATACAATTTTTGTACCTTTATATTCTTCATATCAAGATGAGAATATTCATGGCTTCAACTCAAGTGGCACTGAACCAACAACATATTTGTATTTCCATGATATTTACCACCCTCATACCCCTAATCATGTCCAATCAGTGTTGGCAAAATCATGTTCTTTTCAATTAGCGTTAAAAAAGTGTGCAAGAGATAATACTTGACTTTGAGAGACAATGTATAGAGATTGATGGGAAAGAGGAATACAATAGGCATCAAGAAGAGATTGTATATCAAGCCTATACACATCAACAAGAGAATTAATCATTAAAGAGATACAACGAGGCTACAAGATAACTAATATAACAACTGCCCATGACAATATAAAGAATTGAGTCCATAATTCCATGCTAGAAACAAGAACTAGAACTCCTTAAACCTTTAAGAGAGTCTACTTGCTTCAAAATTCTAAATTTTTTTAATCTTAATCCTATGAAAGAGCCTAATAACATTCGATCTTAGAAACCTTCTTGGACCAAAACCCCTAATTATGTCATGCCTACTCTTGAGAAAGAGCCTTTTTCCATGTCTATCCAAAATCAAGAGAATGAGAAATTTGTTGAACCCAAACCATGAAAGTTTCAAAGTTTCTTGAGCCCTCTATTCATCCCTCAAAATGAAGTTGTCCATGAAGATGAATGTGAGAGGTTTATTATTGAGTGGAAAGAGAAGTATGAAGCGTTGAAGCATGAAGCCCTAACACAAGTTTCTTTCCCTTCTTTCAAATAAATATTGAATGAAAGCCTTCTTAATGCCTCTTTAATCCCAAAGTCCAATCAAGATCAACCCATAATGATCTATATTCCTATGCCACCAAATGGAACCTCTTGTCCTCCCACCATCTCCTTTTTTGAAGGAGAACCAGTTTTATAAAAAGCAAAAAAAGAATATGCAGGTGAAGAGGAGAATTTGTCAAAATAGGATGATCAAGAGTTGTACTAGTCAAATGATCTTCAATTTGGCATATAAAAAGATCATGTTGCAGACTTTGAAGAACAATCCAAGCATTTAGAAGTTTTAGTTCAATCCAGTCAAGATGCATATGCATTGGGGGTTGTAATCTCCCTAAACAAATTAAAAGTTGATAAAAATCAAGAAAAGGTGAATTTCTGTTTTAAACTTTTTTTTTTCAAACTGATGAGCCTCTCCCTTGCTGAAAAGATGAATTTGATGAGACACAAGAAGGCCTAATTGATGTAAAACATAATGAAAATAAGTTTTAAGAATTGTTTGAGGTAATTGAATCAGGTGTCACTCTTATGTAAGGAGAATATGGGCTATCAAAGATAAAAAATGGTAGCTTTGGTAAGCAACACAACATGCAAGAAAGAGTTAGTCCTCCAATTCTAACATTTCAAGAGATAATTCCACTTAATGATGACTTGTTTGATATTCTTAAGTAAGGTTATCAACCTCTCAATCAGTTTGCATACTTTTGTTCACTCTTGGAAGATGAGAAGCATGATATATTTTCTCTTGAAGCCAATCATATAAGTATGCCATAAGGTCCATCTCAGTTTGTTCAGTTTGAGCAACTAGCTTGTAAAGAGGTATAAGTTGGTTATAAAGAGAAGATAGGTGAGCTACATAATCCCAAAATAGTATGTCCTATAAGCTATCGTTCAATTGGAGGCTAAAAAAGAAAAAATACTACCTATCATGCTCATTTTAGAACATAAAAAAGAGCCTAAACATGTTCAAAGTTAGCCCAAGTGTGCATTTCATATTACACATGTTTCAATCAAAGTGGAGGAAGTGTATAAAGTTAATTTTTAATAATAAAAATATGTCATGATTAGTACACAGTTACCTCTATTCCATTCTCTCATGGCTGCCATCAAGTTTGCTAGTCACATGAGCTTGGTGAAAAATAGTAGCTACTTTGTACTACTAATTAATGGTTTTGTATAGGTCTGTCTGTAGTTGTTAAATTAGGTTCGTATAGGTTGCATAGTATTTATATTTTTCACTTTATTCAAAGTTTCATTATGCACACAATCAATTTTTAGTATTTTTTAGAGTTTTTACTTTTTTGTAAGTGCTATTTTGCACATTCTTTAGTTGGTAGCTATTCTAGTTTTCAATTCAATAAGTGATTATGTACAAGTATTGTAATTACTTGAGAAGTTTTTTTAATTTCATATTTGGTGATGTTTTCATAACTTTATATCTAAATAGATATAGCTACTGATCTTGAGTGTTTAGCAGATAAATATTCTAACAAAGTTACCAAAAATGTTGATAATTTTATCACCATTGGTCAAAGTTGCTTATGTGCACGTTTTTATTAAGACTTAATTCATAGAGTGAAGATTAAAAAATGTATCCAAAATATTATAAAATCTTAATCAGTACAAAACTATACTCAAGAACAAATCACAAGTCCAAATTTTGATATAGGTTTCTTCAATTCTTCTAGCTCGCTTCTAATTGCAAGCTAGTGAAGAGAATTTTTAAATACTTGGTACATAAAGGTGAAGAAGAGTTGGTTTAAATAGTAATAGGAATATTTTTGGGCCCTTATTACCCTAATATTATATGCATTAATTTTAGGTTATAGTGGCTTAACTTTATGAACAATCATTAATAAGAACATGTGCTCTAAAACCCTTTTTAAATTACAATGACTCAGTTTTAAGAAATATAATTGCATTTTTGAGTTTCTTGTTTCAAAATAAAATTTGTGTGAGATATTATGTGTCATAAATAAAATTTATACATTTTATTCAATCAAAAATTTGAGGCAAAAAATGAATAAAGGCAAAGGTACATGTATCAAGGTTTTGAACAAGCAAAAAAGATAGTCACAAAAGATAATTTTAAGAGGTTTAAGAGATTGGTTGAGCACATAAAATGGTTGGAATGATGATAGGGGTTGTTACAGGTCCTAATGTAAAAATAATTATGTATTTAGGCCTCATAAAACTCAAGAAAATGACAAAACTCAAACCTACAAGCATTCAAAAATGAAATTATGCAAGCTAGTCAACACCAAAAAATGCATATTTTGAGATTTATTAAATAAAATCTTATAAAATTTGACATAAAAGTTTTTTTTTGATGTTTTTGAAGGTTTAAAAGTGGTTTTATGTCTGTATTATATTTTATAAGATATAAAATACCAAAATACAGGTTGCTCTCCCCTTTTGGCTAAATTAAAAAAGGTCAAGTCAACACAAGAGTCTTCAATTAGCCGTAGAAAAGTGGAGTTAAAAACATGAAAAAGTGAAGAAGTCTAGTTCAAGTATTAGTTCAGATTTGAGGCCCTAATTTAATTTAAGATACCCATTATAATATCAACATGCAACCTATCTCCTACTGTGCCCTTCTTTGGGTTAAATTTAGAAAGTCAAGATGCATGCAAGTTGCAAGTCAAGATAAGTGAAGTCAAACTCCAAGTTGAAAGTAAAAAAACTCATGTAAAAATCCAAGATACAAATAAAATTTACTTGATTAAAACTTAAATATGCATGAAAGATCAAAAATATTTAACTAAATATCAAAATGAGTTCAATATAAGTTGCACATTCAAGAGTTAACTGAAGATCTCTTCAAGACTGAAGACTTTCAAAGCATACAAAATACCTTTGAATTTTCAATAACTCAAAAAATATTCTCTACCTAATTACCACACTGTATTCCGAGGGAAATAATGTTTATACTCTTAAAATGCTATGTTGGAATTTGGAAAGTGTGTTTGAAAGTTTGAAGTTTTAGTTCAAGGTTGAGTTGGTAGTGGAGTTGAAGCAGGAGTGAACTGGACTAGCATGGACTCATCTAGAGCTTCTTGTATTCTCTCTCTCTTATTAATTTCTATACATACATTTATTTTTAAATTATTATAATGATATTATGCTTTTGTCTTACAAAATATTTTCCAAAATTTATACTACCTCACCTTTGAAGCAATAAAGAACTAGATTTTCCTCCATTTTTAAGTTGTTCATGAAGCGTGTTCTTAAGATTTATTGATGTAACTTAGTGAATCATTGTTTTTAATATATTTATATCTAAATATATCACCTTTATGCATAAAATTAGATCTATTTTAGGTCACATAAAGTATTTAAGTCTGATTTTTACCTAATCTAGAAGTGAATTCAAATTGTGTTCATTCCTTCTAAGCTAGTGTGTGTTTGTCAAGACCTGTGTATGAAATAATGATGCAAGAATTATTACATGAAGATGAAGTGAATGTGTATAAGTTATTTATCTTGTAAAATATGTCAATTATAATAATTGACTTTAACATTAGGGCATCATCTCACTTTTTAGTTTTCATATCCATTTTCAACTTTAGCATTGTTCCTTCTACCATTTTCCTAGTCAAGAAAGCACATAATCAGAGAGTTTAGAGATAAGTATGTGAGTGTATCAAATAAAATCATCCCTCAATCTGGATATTATATCCAACATAAGGTCCCACACCTTAGAGAGTTTTCATTGTATTAACAGGAGTGAGAAAAAAACACACATTCTTAGTAGGGTGTAATTTTGAGTGATAACACAAATCACTTAGCAAACACAAGTGCAAAAGATAAAATATTTAGATCTTTGTCATAGTCAATGCAGATAAATCTGTAGTCAACAGACATGGCTAGTCTATGCTATTGTCTAGGTGCACATTACTATCTATGAATATCTTCAAAATCTATTTCTAATCTTGAATTATCACAATTTTGATTTTCTCTATTTTTACTGTTAGTCATTAGTCATAGTCAACTGGGACAAGTCCACTGTCAGTCGACACAATCGACCTGTGCTATTGTCTAGAGAGCATAGTCTTGTCTAGAAGCATCTTCAGATTCTATTCTTGATTTTGAGTAGTCAAAATAAATCACTTTGTATATCCAAACTGTTAGACATTGGAAACAATCAACATAAATCTGGATTCAAACAAAGTGCATTTTTTTCAGGTAATGGATTTTGAATGGAGTTTGAAACTAGTTTGGTACATAATTGGGGCCTAGATCCCATTTTATTAACCACATAATATCACATGTACCAAGTGTGATCATAAGAATCACACCAACAAACATTAAAAACTCAAGAATCACACTAGTGGCCATGAACGACCCTTAGAATCACACCAACAACATCCATTAATGGCCTTGAGAATCACATTAATGATCATGAATGATCCAAGTAATAATAATTTACACAACTAGCCTCGACAATGTAAACAACCACAATTGACCTTATATACCATTCCTAAGATTTGAACTTGGGTGGGGCTTGGAACAACCAAAATATTTAACCAACTCACTTAGATCTCATTGGAAAGCTAAGTGCATTTATTCTTAGTATTTTTCAAAATAATATATTCTCATAATTAATAAGTTAAAAATCATAATTTTTAATAACTGTATATCTTTAACATTCTAATTTATCTCAAGTTTTACACCTATTAGAAAAATATTTATATAGTTTAATTAAGAATAGAGTAAAACATATTGGTGAACCCGTACATTTTTTTTGAATCAATGCTTTTTTTTAAAACTTTTGTTCTATGGTTCTAGATAAAATTTTGATTTTCAAACACTAAAGAGAAATTATCTTTGACATCGGGGCTTCATATTGAATTCCTAATTTCCTTTCACAAAAATATTTACTTTTATTAGCTTTCAATTTATTTTTATTTTTTTCCCTTATTTTCTAAAAACTGTGTTATGATAGTTTTAAAAATCATTAGAGTTTTTGTTTCGGGCAAAACAATCTTCATTTTTATTTGAGTTCTGATGTGAGAAGTACTATTTAAATACTCAAGCCATTAGACATCACTATATACATAATTTAGTTTTCATGTATCTCATAATATATTAGAAACACAGGCTTTTTATTTTTTAGACAAATCAACCCTTTGACCATTTTTTTGTAGTGCACTAGTAAGTAGTTTACCCTAAGAAGTTACTCTCAACATACCCTAGAGATGGGATAATGAAACTATGACACAATATAGTCCTTCATAGTTAGTGCTCTTTGGGCCTTATTCACTATTTATGACTAAGATTATTATATTTGAGAGCCTACAAAGCAAAGACACCCTATCTAGTTACACCCATTTTAATATTTCTTTTACACATTTTTATTCCATTCAAGAAGGTTAAACTTCTCTATTACTCTAAGGTGTAGTGCTAGATTAAGTGTAATATCTACAAAGTATATTCATATTCCTTTGATCTCTTTTAAAATAGATAGCATAGATATTTTTGATCAATATGATAATGCAAATGTTTAATATTATGTACAAATTGAAGATGATGTTAATGATGAACATGATAACTAACATAATGAAATTAAGCATGATAATCAAGATAATGTTGAAGGATCTGATAAAATTGATTTGAATGAGCTTAATGGGGTAGATCCTGAGTAAGTCTAATAATTATCCAATCTACTTAAAGGACTTCATCAATGTCTTAAGTAGGTGGATAGATTTGTTCAATTACTCCTAGCATCTAATACTACACATCAAACTAATATTGAATCATCTCAAATACAACAAGAAGAGGTGCCATTTAGAGTTATTCATACTCCCACTACAAGTATTCTAGTTACTACTATTGTTTATATTATTATAGTGACACCCCTAGTTACATGTGTGACATCATCCCTAGTTATGAGGGCACCACAAGGATTCCAACAAATTCATATGCCTATTTATACATAGACATCATACACACCTCCTTTGATTACTATGTATAGTCCACCACTAACCTCTCCTAATACACTCTCTCTTGAGTAAACTATTATAGCCTTACATGTTAAGGTGTTACAATTAGAGAAATATGTCTTTAGAGATAGTCATTTAATGGAATCTCATACTTTGCTTCATAATCCTTTGGCACTTGAGATAGCCTCTTACCCACTACCAAAAATGTTTGTAACTCCTAAATTACCACTCTATGAAGGTCAAGGTGACTTTGAATAACTTTTTTGATTATTCTATGCAACATACTTAGATTATCCTTACCTTGATACATTATTAACCAAGTTTTTCTCACAAAGCCTCAAAGACTGTGTTTTGTGATGGTTCTATGATCTCCCACTATAATCAATTATGGCATTAAACCATTTTGCATATAAGTGTATAAAACACTTTTCTATCAACATTTGTGAAAAATTATCATATGCAAAAATTGTAAAACTAAATCAAGGGTCCAACAAACCAATCAGTGAATATGTTCTTTGGTACAAAACTATGCTAGCTAAGATGATAAATTGTATGATAGATAATGAATTATAAGATATTTTTACACAAATTTTGCTAGCACCACTCCATGATTCAATCATGTTTGACAAATTCTAATATTTTTATGAGTTATTTCATACAATCAAAGAATGAGAAGTCAAGCTCATAGCTTTGAACAAACTCAAATATGCATCAAACACTCCATCTACTAGAAATATCAAGTTTCAAAGAAAACCAAACTACAAAGTTGAATCTAGAGAAAACAATAATGAAGTAAAATTAATATTCAATGCAGTATCACATCAAAAAAATAAGCTTCAATTGATAGCTCTACCAAGGATATAATTTGCAAGGATGCCACAACTTCTTCATGTCTTGTTACATAAATTACTTGATTGTAATCTCATATCTCTCCATCTACCATTAAGGGTTGATATGACCAAGACTCAACAAAAAGGATTTGATGGTAACAAATATTGTGACTACCATAAATATATTGGGCATGTTAAAAAAAAGTGTTTCAATCTAATAATTAAGATACAAATTCTTATTGATGATAATATTAATGACCTAAACACACTCATAAAGGAAGCTAGACCACAAAAAAATGACTATTTAAAGCTGAAAAATATTTATTTATGAATTTCCAAACATGGTACAACATAAAATACATACAATTTAGAGGTACATCATGCATATAATGTGCCTCTTCCTCATTTTACATATAGGCATCCAATAGATGGAATTATTGGTACATTTATAAGCACATCAACACCATGCCCTATGATCACATTCGATGATAGTGAGATCGTTTATGATGATTCGGATATACATGCACTCTTTATTCAAGCTTATATCAATAGACAACCCATACACAATGTCATGATAAATAATGAGTAAATTTAAAACACATGTACAATGACACTTATAGGTAATCTTGGGGCTACATTAATAATAATCAAAGCATACGATGGACATACATAAAATAATCTTGGGCATATAGTGCTACCTCTTCAGGTTGGTTTAGCAACATTGACTACTCCATTATAGTCTTACCAAGCACATGGGTCTTTAATAAGTTATTAGGACTCCCTTGGATACATAAGTTTTATGGAGTACCTTCTATAGTACATGTCTCAAGTAAATACATTGTTATCAAGTGGTCAAAGTTATAGGCATTTAATATGAGTACCATAAATAGTTATGGGTATATCCTCCTCCTCCCCTAAAACCATTGAAAGTGGTTGTGATACCTATAAAAATAATTTTATACAATTAGTTTAGAGGAAAGTGGTACACCCTCTTAGATAATAAGTTTCACCTCAAAGATTTACTGAAGGTACAAATAACTATAAACCTTATACAATGCATCCTAAGGCAATACTTCAAACAATTTAGCGTGGTCTAAAAAAAAAATATGCAATGAGACTTTATCATATTATACAATAGACTCTACTGAGTTTTGTACCATCCAGACTTAAACATACTATAAACGATCCATGAGTAATGATCAAGACAATTATATTATAGAACCTAATGCTTTTTTAGGATTCTGATCCACCTACATGTAGCACATTTCATCCACAAAAATTCACCTTCCAACTCTATGATACATGCACACACTATGGTCCTCCCATTGATGGGATCATAGGCTAGTTTCTCTCAAAATAGAAAAAAATATTTGACAAAGTCAAAAATATTAAAAAAATCAAATATGCTAAAAATAAAATAAAATTTCAAAATATTATCAAAAAATAAAAAATCAAGACTTGAGCATGACAAAATTTGATTGTTTACTTCTTTACATATGTTATTTATCATATATTTTGGTAGATAGCATATTCATTTTCAAACACACATGCATTTCATGAGGCATATGAGTGTGATGTAGGACATGCATATCCACATAGATTATTAGATGTTGGATTCCATTCTAACCAATGACCATGCTTATGCTAGAGGCATCTTATTTTATAGGTTACATTATCACATGTCATATCTATTTATGACTTCTCTACCATGCTGAGCTACATATATTACAAGTGTCCTAATAATTACTAATACTTACATTATGCTACATGGATATGCTACTTTGTTATGATGTGACATTGATACATATGGATAAAATAAACTAGTTTCACTTGTTCTATTCTCCTTCGATGCTGTTACTTTTTTTCATAATAGGCTAGACATTACTTGCTTATTGTATGTGGCCCTTGGTCCTTGTGTGCAATAATTTTGTGATCATCTCTACGAGATTTTTGCTTGGTATGAGTGATATTTAACATGTTCATTATTTCAGGCCCTTGGCCCTATGCTTGTGAAACATTTAAACATGTCCCTTATCTTAAACATTACTAATGTCCTTTGTGTGTGGCTCTTGGCCTTGTTTTTTGTGACATATCTCTATCCATTATATGCAGCCCTTGCACTTATTATATGACATTGTGTGTTTTGCTCTTTAAGATTGATTAGTGGTGTCATGACACATATCATGCACTTTAATTGCATAGTCTATTTCATATTTGGTTACTTTACTGCATACCTCATTACTATATCTATCTAGACATGACACATGTATACTTCTCATTCAATATGTTCCATATGCGATTCAATGAAAATTACATTACTATGACAACACAATATTCACATGACAAATTAATGATACATGATTATATTTTTATCATATGATACACTTAACTCTTCTTTTATGATGAGTGACTTACAAGCTACGTCCCTCATCTCAAAAGGGGGGCATCATAGTGGGCTTATTTTAGATATCCAAGTCTCCATGAATATAGAAAATCAAATTTGTGACAAAGTATAGGCTTCAAAGATTCACAATACAATGTTCAAAGATTTAAAATAATGGAAAATCATATTTCTTAACAAAATACTAATTTTAAAGAATTAAAATAATTCAAAAATAAAATTTAGACTAGAATACATGTTTCAAAAATGTTAATTCAAAGTTTCGAAGATACATCGAAAGGGTTGTAGTCCAATTGGTGAGGATGATAGTTACTCATATCCATCCACCAAGGTATAGTTACCTCTAAATACTTGACATAGAGAGTTAAGTAATTAAGGCTAGGATCGTGCCCTAGGTTATTTTGATGGTGTGAATGCCCCTTAGTCATGGTTACATGTCCAAGATATAATTGATTTAGATGTATGCTTACTCAACATTGTAATTAAATATATGTTTAATCCATAAATATGGGTAGATCTATTAACATTATATGTAATTAAATAATTCCATGTAATTCTTAGGTATTTAATCATAAAAAGTTTCAAAGATACAAAGCAATTCATAATTCAAACACATGACATATATTGGCATAATGATACAAATTATAGGGGCATATGACATGCATATGCACTCACTTTAAAAAAATTTAAGTATATATTTATACACACTTGAATGCATACGTAAAAAATTTACAGAAACAAATTTACAGGTTTCACATACCATTACAATCGAGCATGTAAATGCATGGAGTTATATATCATTTGGCACAAATTTAGGGGGCATGTTACTTGTTCATGAAAATTTTCAAAGTTCAATAGGCATGATAATTTTTTATGCATATTTTTAAATTTTATAAGTCACATGTTACAATATCAAAGGAAAAATGTTTATTTCAATTCAAATCTATTGGCACCAAGGTCACGATGGGGGCATGAATATTCATCATTCTTTTTTGATTATGAAAATTTAATATATATTCATCTACAACAATGTGATTTTATCTATTAAGCATAATGGATATTTGAGTCTAGTGGCACTCAACATCCTTGGCATTACTTCTAGCGAATCTAGTATGTGGTTTCATCTTCTATTATGGTGATATACATTTGAGTCTAGTGACACTCAATAGCCTTAGTATCACTTCTAGTGAATCCATTATGATTCCACCTTATTTGGATTAGTAAATTAGGTATTTTTATAGCTCAAATTTTCACTCTTGAGAGGGTGATTCAATTTCTCTCAACTTTAGCTATGCAATTGGATTGATCCTAGGACATGGGTGACCTTTAGGTGGACCAAACCTCTAGATTACAGGGCTAGATTCCCTTGATGTATCAGTCAGGTTCATTACTACCACTTCATTGATTGACAAGGAAAAGGGATAGAAAATACATGAAATAAATATATATAAGGAGTAGATACATTAAAAAAACACCCTCCACTTGAATATCATGCACTTAAGAACATGGATTAGGATTGAATCTGATCACACTTCTTAAAACTAGGACCTTCAAGCATGAATGTTTCAACATAGAGGTATTTGAGAATGAATTGAAATAAAAGGTTAGTAAAGAGGTCTAGACAAAGAAATAATGAATAAAAATACACTTTAAATCTATGCAAAACCACCTTAAATTTCACCATGTGACCTGCAATAAGACAATCCATTTGTAAATAGGTAGGAAAGGACAAATGAGAGAGAGTACAATGACTACTACTAAAATTCATCAACCATCACACTAGTACACTAGTTACATGCATGTGAGAAGGTAAGAATAATATTCATTAATCATTCCAATGCATAGTACAAGTGTTGATTTGAGCATGCCTTCACCATAATCAACAAAAAGATTCATACAAAGACCAACAAGGTTGCTTAAATAGAGAAATGTGAGTAGAAGAGAGAGAGAGGCGTAGGAGGGAGAGATGAAAAGTGTCTTAGTAAGAGTTAAAATCAATAAGAGGTTGAATAATAATTGAATTAGGTCTCAAAGGACAAGTTTTACTTTCTTGAATATTTTTTTCTCTTCCAAATGGCATAGGATTTTGTCTAGTTGCTTGACACCTTGTCTTCTTCAAAACTACCCCTTCTCTTGGCTTGTGAGGTGACAAGTGGAACTCTTAATTATCAAGTTATGTTGAATTAAATCTTGATCTAACCTTTAATACCTTTAATCAATTTATAATCTCTTCAAGCTGACATCTCAATGGTGAGTAACTTCTTAGGTGTCTTGAAGCCCACTTTATCTTACTACGCCTATCTTGCCCAAATGGATCAAATCTTGATTTCACCTTCATGAGTGAAACATATCTCTATGGATGACATATATCAATCATAATATACCTGAAATAACTCATTTGGATCCATTAACACTCACCAAGATCTCATTTTGCATCTTGAGTTGTCACTAGCCTTTAATTTCTTATAACCCTAAAAACACACAAAGCTCCTTGTGTGGAAGAATGCAAGAATTATATTGGTAAAATAAGTGTATTTTTTAGTATGTAGTATTTTTTTATAGCTCCATGCCAAATTTCATGATTTGAAAGCAAGCGCAAGTATACTTATTCACCCTTTTCTCTCTCGAATTAGGCCGCTAGGCCTAGAAACTGAGTTTTGGCTCGAATTAACTCCCACACAAGTGAAAGTTATTAAAGGTGTTTTATTAAATTTAAACATCCCATAATCATGCCCCATGCCAAATTTTATCTTTCGAGACTCTGTACGAATGGGTGAACCATGAAATGGCTAAAAACCCTAGTCTAGGTGCTTGTATATGCTTGAGATGCATTTGAAGTGTTTTTTCATGAAAATTGAAAGTTATAGAGATTGATAATGACCTGGTAATGTCTGTACCACCATGGGATAATTGGATATGTTGAGAAGAAAATTTCCAAGAACACTCAATAGGCCTATAACTAGGCTTCTTGGCTTGCAAATAATGCATTTTCTCCTTTCTTGATCCAAATTGGTGACTTAAATGGTTTAGAAGTCACCTTAAGAGACTTGAAAATTTTTATAGAGGATCATGGAATCTCTTCCCTACCTTAATAATCCTATGTACTTGATTTGGAAGCTATTCCTTTTCCTGCATACTCAGAAATATACCTACAACCATGCATTTTGGGTAATTTCATACAATATACCTTCCATATGTGTCAAAAAAGGGTTTGATAAAGTGATAATGAAATTAATTAAGTTTTATCAGGTCATTTCATGGTCAAAACATTCCATTATAAAGCATTTTATCCAACTTTTCTCTTATCGGGTCATTTGAAGGCTTCTTGGCAGCCTGTGAGTGCCTTGCAATCTTAAGAATGGTTTATAAAAATGAAGCCATATTGGAATGAAATAATTCCAAAAATTTCAAGTATTAAGACCCATGTAAAATCCCCTAACTTCATTTTATCCCATTCAAATGGTTAGTACAAATGAGTCCAAGAAAGACCTTCTCGGGTTAGGCAAGCACTGTTTAGTGAGGATGAGAGAGAATTTAGGGATGCAGGTGCTATTTTGATGTTTGGTTTAAGATAAAAATGACTTATTTGGGTCTATATAATACATAATGACTAATTTAAATAATAATATTCACCATTTTATTCATTAAACCCTCTACAACCTCCATTGGTTCATGTTTAGGGTTTAAAGTTAAACATGTCAGAGTGACCCTAACAGGTTGTTATAGGTCATTTATTTTCCATTCATTTAAGTTTTAATCATACGTGTATTTTATAGGTTTTTAAAACATACTTATTGATATTCATACCCAAAAAATCCTCATATCCAACTCCACATATGCATAAATCACCAAATCTTTATGAGCAGGCTTGCAAATATCTCCTAGGCCTGTAGGTGTTTTGTGCCAAAATATTACTCTCTCTCATTATTAAAAGAGTATAAAAACTCATGAGTGTTTTATTTAATTTATAATAATTTTATTATCTCCTTTGTTATTCTATTATACCCTCAAACCTTCAATAACCTGTAGGTCATCATCCACTTCTCACACAAGCTTGTGTGTGTAGTATTGGTTCCTTGACTATTAGACAATGAGATTGAGAATTATTTATTGGGTTTTAACTCTTTAAAGCCTATATATTGATTTTTAAATGATAATTTTTTATATATTTATTCTATATCTCATCTGACCCTTTAACAGACTACCTTATTTCTTGACAATTTCACACACATGCCTGTGTGTGTAGATTTAGGTCTGCTAGGGTTTAAAGCCTAAAGAATGAGTCTTCAATGGCATAATATATATTTTTTATGAAATGTAAATATTACCAGCATATAAAAATATTAATAACACACTTATATTTACCTTTTAACCTCATATTTGAATGCTTAACATCACTATATTTAATGTGAAAATGAGACCTACTGGTCTGCAAACTTGTAGGTCTACCTTTTCAATGTATGAAGCCTTCCAACTTGTATATCTTGTTCATATTTACCTTGAGGAGACTTATCCATTTGTATCATAACCTTACCCATTATATTTTTACTTTATAATAACACTTACAATGCAATGTCTGGTAACTTTTGGTGTATTATTGTTTATGCAAACTTATAACATAGTCTGTGGCCTAGAATAACATTAGGCTTGCCCTGGTAAATTAGTGGTTAGATTTCCACTTGAATGAGATCCTAGTTAGAATAAATTTAAACTTTATTGTTTCATGAGATATTTAATGAGGTCATAATATTCATTCCATACTGATAATACAACATTCAGACCTTCACTTGCATTCATATACACAGTCCAAAAGAACAAGACCATTACATGTTTGGAGAAGGTAGTGCTAGAGTGGAAATGGAACAATTAATAGAACTATAATTTCATTTATGAGAGTGAAAATATTGTGGGATACATTCATGTACATTCCTTCAACTATTTAAAACCTCAAAACACTCAAGAGACCATGACATCAAACTTGCAAACTATACACAAATAGAGATTTATTATCCTCTTGAGATCACATGATCCGTAAACACCACTGTAAAACTCAAAGTGAAGTTTTAAATGTACGGATTCTAAATTTCTCAAACTTAATTTCTCAAAAATACTCAAAAGAACTTGCAAACTGTTTGGCAAAGTATTCTCGGTTATCGAATTGGATTAGAATTGTCAAAAAGACTGATATCTTCCATTCACCAATAAAACCAGATTTTGTTTTAAAAATTAAATGTCATAAATTGTCAATTTTTCAAATATTGCATGAGCTCTTGATTAATTAAAAATTAGAATAATTGAAAATAAAACATGCAATCATGACAAATTACCACATGAAATTGATAACAGAGTTCGGCATTGATTGCCTACATCTCTGGGTCCGCCCAATAGTGACGACCGTTTCTATTAAATTTGTGCAACAAATGGCTTACAAATTCTTGAAATGCTACACAACTTCCCTCAAGCCTGATCTCTATCCAAGAATTCCACCTTCACTGATAAAATCAAGCTCGGTCACATAGAATCCTTCCTCAGTATTCAATCCCCTTCCAAAATTACTTTGGTCCTTCATTCAATCTATTGGTATATCCAAATAATAATAATAACATTCTCTTTTTAATTACAAAACATAATTAAAAAGGCTTACTTACTGTGTACAAGGTCAGATATTGGAGAAAATTCCATTTGGTAGCTATCTCCAAGCTTCCATCTAGCTCTCGACCTCTTAAAAATAAAACACAATTAGAAATCCGTGTCAATACAAGTAAAAATTACTCCTTTTTATAACATTTCAGCCACCGTGGCTGAAGCGGTCAAGACCTTAGCCTTTTAGGCACCGGGTCTCAAGTTCAAAACCTCTTTCCTCCATTTTAGGTGCCTAGGGAAGAGGACAAGGGCGGCCTGCCTCCTTGGGCGTGCTTTGACCAGGTTTGAATTTTTCTTCCCTCCATTTTAGGTGCTCAGACTTAATGCTTTGTCCCACATGCAAGCGCTTGGTAAAAGGATAAGGTTTTAAGTAGATATTTATTATCCTCTTGAGGTCACACGTGCCAAGTACAGATTTTAAAAGAATATTATATGTTTTAATAGGTCCCATATATAATATTTAATTTATATCATGCATTCATTCGATCTCAAACTATCATTTTAAGGAGAAACATGAGATTATGGGGTTTGTAGATAGTTTTCGAGTACCCTGCCTTCTTAACGATTGTTCATAAAGGATGGGCCACCAATTTGAAAAATATGTCCATGTATTTTAAGGAAATTAGGACCCCATGCTTTGGTATAAATATAATTTATCAACTCTCTTTGTGCTATACAAAATGAGCACATGAAATTGACCTTTATGAGCTTGCCAAGGGAGCGATGGGAGAGAGAGAGTTTTTTGAATTACCTAGACTTGTACCTATGTTATAATCATAGATTTGTCTTGGGGAAGCTAAATATATGATATTTAATTGTTTTAACTTAAAATATCTCTTTTTAGTCTGCGCAAGTGAATATTAAGCCTCTCTTCAGCATTGGAAATCACCTCTAACTAATTTTCAACATTTAAAAATAACTTATTATCATTCCCTAGAAACCTTCATATTAGATAAATATTCATAAGTCATTTTATAATACATCTCTACATTATTTTCACCTTTTTAGGCTCTTGAGGTGACATTTTGATAATTTGCACATGCAAGTGACATGTAGAAGAATGTGAAACATGACTTAATGACCTTAAACACAACATAAAGCCTATTTGGGAACTTAACAATAATATAAAGAGTGTGACATGACCATGACACATGAATTATGACTTGAAAAGACACCTTAAACCCATAACACCTCTTGAACCATCTTGAAACACAACATGAGGTAACTTAGACAAGCATAAGCTCAAAGTGGACACTACCTTAAACTTACCAAAATTACCTTAAACTATGCTAATAAGAATTAAAAATGGAATAATTTTGTGATCCTATCCTATGGTATCCAAAATTTAGATAACAAGCATTATTCCCCATTCATAAAATTTACAATATGCATCTTTCTAACTCAAGGGATTAATTAGTTATTCAAAATTGGGACTTGATCATTCTCAATTAACCATTAGTTCAACATAAGGAACCATTTAAAAAAGTGTTTCAATAAGGAGGAATAATTATCTAATGCTTAAACATATTTTATAAGCTATAGGGCAATTTGGTTTCATCTCTTTACAGGGGTAATCCTTCCTTACTTTCCTCTCAATTTTTTAAATTTTCAAAGTTTAGTTTTTTCAAATTTCAAATATGGAAAATGACTTCTTAATGTGATGTTGCAGGGTTTTCTAAAATTGAGTGTCCTACATAATTAGAGTATCCTATCAAAGAAAAAGTGTGTTATACACATTCATAATTTAATTATTTCTCCTTTACTCTAGTAACTTTATTACTAGAGTAAAGGGAAGGAAAATATAGATACCTGAATCTGGTCAAAGGTACTTGACACATCCTAAATCACAAAATTTGTGCTCAAATACATGACTCTTATTTTTCATTCCTGTAATAAATTTATCTGTATACAATATCAGCCCTCTATTCACCATCACTACTATAAAAAAATTTCCAAGTTAATGCTCAAACCTTTTATACATCACTCTCACATTACCTTCAACTTAGGATAACTATCCTTGAATTTACAAGACAAGTTCTTGCTAGGAAGATAGGTCCAATATATTAGACCTTTACACCTAGAGTGGCTACATACCATGCTAATTAATAGGTAGTTATAAACTTTGAAATATTATTTTTGTTCTTCCCATACATTTCATAAGGTTGGATAAAGGAAATAATCAAAAGGTTTTGCTATAAATACAAATCAAAGTTCAATCATTATTCCTAGCTTAGCATTATCTATTGAGTACTTACACATCATTATAAATTGATAAAATCTACTCTATTTCTAACAAATTCAATATCATTCACAAGGAGTGTCCACAATCCAAGTCTAAAACATCCCAAATCAAGTCAAGAGCTATCATTGTCAAGTATCAAAGCCATATTTATAATTGCATACCTATAGTCAAGGATAATAATTACACATTCACTCTTGATGGGATAAATATGGGGACTTGATTTACCTCTTTAGATTATCTAGATACATAGGAAATATTCAATCATAAATTGGGTGATTGGGGTCAGTTAAACCCTTTACACTCCCCCTCTCCTTTTTACATGTTTTAGCTCTCATGAAGGCCCTTAGGGTTTCCAAATGAAAGAAGGGGGAAAAAGTGATATCTAAATAACAATATCAGAATCAAAATAGTCAACCCTATCAATAGACAAAGGCAAAAAAGGAACAATAGCTATATCTTTGTCATAGTGAGTAGAGATAAGTCCATAGTCAATGAATGAGGTTGACCTATGCTACTATCTAAAGAACATGGTACTGTATACAAATATGTTTAGATTCTATTTCTAATTTTAAACTATCAAATTATGCTTTTGTCTATTTTCACTATCAGTTTTTAGTCATAGTCAACTAGGATAATCCCACAATCAACATACATGACCAACCTACGCTCCTCTCTAGGGAGTGCAGTCTTGTCTAGAAGTATTTTTAGATTCTGATCCTGATTTTGAGAAGTCACAAGACATTATTCTATTGATTCACCTATCATACATTACAAATAATCAATATAAATCTTGATTTAGGCCAAGTTCATTTATTCTTAGTGTTTTTCAAAAATAGCATATTTCCGTATTTAACAAGTTCAAATCAAAATTGTTAATAATTGTATATTTTTAGCATTCTAATTTCTCTCAAGTTTTACACATATTAGACAAACATTTATATTTTTATATCAATAATAGGGTAAGATAAGTTGAGATCAAGATCTTCAGTGCCTTTATTGGGTTAGGGAGAGGTGAGCAAAACCTCTTGTCAAATTAAAGGTCCTTGTTATACCTCTCATCATCACTTGGATGAATAGCTCAATTGCATAGATTTTTCACATCTTCATCATCCTTTATGATGTTGAAAATTACTAGCTTAGGGTCCTTGACATGTAATTTTTCAAACTTGTGTTGGAGCATCCTAAAGTTTATCATTGATTTCAAAAAGTTATGGGCTGACCTTCATCTCTAAACTCTACTTGTGAGATATTTGGATTATTTTAGGGATAAATTGGTCTTCAGTTCTAAATTTTTAATGCATAACACTTGTATGAGGGGTTGCCTACTTGTAGGATTTTTTATCACCCAAAAAATTGTATAAAATATTAATCTTATTATATTTGCATGTATAACACATTGCATAAGGATGATCTAATGAAAAATGCTTTGGGTCCATTTGATGGACTAAATATTTATAGCCCAAAAGAGATTTTACATTAAACTTTAAAGGATAGAGGAACACATGCACAAAATTTTTAAGTGAAACCATCTTGTGAAACCTTATTAGGCACACCATTCTCCTTCAAATTTATTATCATAGAGTCATGAGCATCTTTCTATAATGGTATTGTAGGAATAAGCCTTACCCTCTCCATTTATTTTTCTACCCTTTATCTACATTAAGAATAATGGGGGAAGCCTCCAATAACTTAATGTATTCCCATTTGGAATAATCTACCACCTCCTTCAATATCTTAATTATTTATATTTTAAGACCTTTGTATTTATCAATGTAAACCATTAGGTTTATGTGCACTTTCTCACTTGCTCCTCTAAAGTGGGCTTCAATGGTTTTAAAACCAAAATCATATTGAGGAGCACCTTGAACTTGGAATATAGAGATGGGTACATTAATTTTTGGTCTTTAAACATTATAGCAAAGTAGTTTATTAAATATTTAACATATATTTCATTATATATGTGAATTTATTCACACACTACTATTCAAATCTATGAATTTCATTAAACATGTATTTCATTAAATATGTGAATTTATTTCATTATAGGATTATAGGGTTGATGTTGGGATATCCATGATATAAGCATCCATTCCCAAAACATGCTCCTAAAGGAACCAAAATGTGCATGAGGACACAAAAGGTGGTAGATCCTATGGCATGTGATTCTATAGTGTTTTGTGAGGATGAATTGCATATCCATGTAACAAGGGTATCAATGGAATTTATAAAAATCTTAAGTGGTATGATGTATCCCCTTATAGATTTAACATAATACAATTATATGGGGATATGAAGTGAAATGAAAAATATGTAGTTTTCTCTTTGGGAAATAGGTTCACAATGTTATATTTATGTAAGGGCCCATGATATGTCGATCTAGAATAGGATCCAAGATCTATCAAATAATAACCTCAAGACTATTAGCCACAATTACATATGCATACACGTGAAACATTTAAAATAAATAAACATTTATATGATCAAGGTAGAATGATTACCAATAAATTAAGCTCAAATGTGTAAGAGGGCCAAAGGTCATTCTCACATGAATAATGCAATACAAAATAACTTATGTTCATCCATTCCATCCCATTTCTTATATAGATAAGTAAGGAGGAGGTAGATAGGAAGGAGTATATTGCTTAGGGATATTAGTTCAAAATAGACAAATCCTAGTTTGAGGATGACCACTAAAGATATTATTATTTATATTTTACTTATAAATAAGTCTTCATAAATAATTTATGGATAATGATGTGTATTATCCATAAATAATATAATTATAAGTATATATTAGACAATATAATAGTGTATGTATCAATATACGCTAACATCCCCCTTAAGATGTACTCTGTAAAAGGAGAGGATGAAAGAAGCTACACTAAATTGTGTTTAGAAAGGAAGTTGTCAAGCTATCAAAAAGTAAATTTTGGTGCTCAATTACAATACCAACACTCCCCCTTAAGTGAAATTGAGGGAAAGTGAGCAAGTGAGGAAAAACATCATATTCGGGTCAAGGAAACTAAGCCATGTTAGGTATCCATGTATGTGTGAGTATAAATAATGTAATGACAATGATAATGATTAAATGTAAGATGATGCTAACTTATGTATATATGTATATGAATACTAAATAGTGTTAAGGTCCTTATGTATGCCACTCCATCCTACCATAATACATGGGAATAAAGCCTCTATAATCTCCAAGTTAAGAGCAATATGGTGTTCTATACAAGGACATCTATGAAATTATAGGATGTCAATCATATAAATTAGACACACTTAAGAAATGAAAAATATATCTGAAATGATCTGAATGATTGGAACAAATCCAAAATGTACTTGTAAGTGCATACCAAGTTGTTAAGAATAAATTGACATACTCAAGTACAACCATTCATAATAAGTGTCCCATCAACTGGTGTGTCATGTGTACACATATGCGAGGTATCATAAAATATGAATGGATGCTCGAATGAAGGTTGAAATAAAAGACAACAATGAAAAATAATGTATTCAACATAAAATAAGAAATATGAATGTACCACTATGTTTATCCAAAAGAAATATGTAGTTTAAAAAAATCATGTTGAAATTATTAGACACACAAAAATTATCTTAGATTGAAGCATGAACAATCCAGGTGGTATTTGAAAAACTATGAATAAAAGGAACATTATGAAAAATATATAAAAACCATAAATGTCATTGAAAATATCTTAACAAAAGAGGCACAATGAAAAATAACTCACTAAACAATACCACCACATGAGCAACATATTCCTTGTCAAAATTAGGGTGCCATAAACAAAGTAAATCCATGAAGGGCCATCCAAATAAAAATCCAAAGCTAAACAAATTTGTTTGAATTTAAAATAAATTTATTCTTGTAATTATAGAACCCTTTTTTTATTTTCCTAAATAAACACTTTTTATTATTATTTAAAAAAAAATAATTTACAAAAAAAGTTAAATAAAGTAGAAAAAAATGTAAAAAAGTCTTAATTAGTATGTTTCCAAACCTCCATTAATTGAGAACTGTAGCTCCATGTTTGATGAAATGAAAATTAAACTCACTTTCTGAGATGTTATTGATGTGATGGAAATTTTGGAAATGTGTTGTATATTTTCCATGATTTACACTCTACTATACTATTGACCATATTGGCATGTATTTGGGTGGTTTTAGCTCGTGTTTTATGTAGCCCATGGTTTTGGTACCCATGGTATTCTAATATCGCTTTGAATGTTACCTATTGATGTGCCTATATATACTCTTATATATAATATGAGAAAAATAGAACTTGAAAGTACATTATGGTATTGTAAATACTTGAGTTAATACAATAAAGGAGTTAATGTGTTGGGATTATTATTGAAAGGGGTTTCCTAGGTGAAATTGTGTGTACTATGTAATCTCGTGTGTATGTAATTTTTTAAATTCTATTAGATCAAGGGTTTTGTTAATATTGATTATCTTGTTTTAGTTAATTGAGTCTATTTTATCTTCTTTTGGTATTAGTGCTAGGCCTTAGCTTTGTGTGAAGAGTTAGGGTTTCTTTAATTTGTGATAAAATATTGTTTGAATGGGAGCTCTACCTGCAATAATTTTTTTTGAGTAAAGGGAATGATGGGAAGTAAAAGGATCGATATTGAAAAATTTAATGGTCAACATTTTGAGTTATGGAAACTCAAGAAAGAATATCTTCTTGTGGACAAAGATCAATGGGTTGGTATATCAAGAGTGCAACCTATGGGTATGAAGTTAGAAGATTGGGGAAAGATTGATAAGAAGATAAAGAGTTCAATCAAATTGTGTATGTCAGATTCATTTTTTTGAATGTCTCAATGGAGAGAAATTATAATTATCTATGGGAGAAGTTAGGGACTTTGTATCAGATAAAGTCTCTAGTGAACAAGCTATTTACTTGAAATAAGTGGTATTAATTGAGAATGAACAAATGTGACCATGTAGCTGAACATTTGAATGCTTTAAATATGGTGGTAAGTTAATTTTTGATGGATGAAGAAGAAAAGTGTATTACTTAGATTTTTTCTCTACCTAACTATTGGGATAATTTAGTTATGGAAATAATTATTACTGCATCAACATTAAACATATAAGACATAGTGGGTGCTTTATTATTATAAGAAATAAGGTGTAAATGCACTAAGGATTATCAAATAAAGGATGCTTTATTTATAAGAGGTCATTCCCAATAAATATTTAAATGAAATTTAGGACAATCAAAGTCTAAAGCTAATTGTAAGACTATAATAAAAGATAAGAGAAAATCCTAGAATTATGGTAAAACAAGACATTCTAAGAAAGACTACAAGTATAAAAAGGTTGAAAAGGGTAAGTCATTTAATGATTCCTAGTCTACAAAAACAAATCCCTTTAGTGAATACCTAGGGGAATTTATTCTTGGCAATTTCAATCTCACATGCATTTTTATGCATGAATGATTGACTTAAGTGCCTCTTTTCATAAGACCCTATGGAGGGAGTGGTTTTGTGAATAAGAAAATATCAATAGAGGTGATGTCTTCTTAGGAGGTAAATCAATATATAAGATCATAGGTCAAGGTCAAGTCAAGTTGAGGTTTAAAAAGGGAAGGGTTAAAACACACCCTAGTGTTATACACATTCTAGGTGTCACTAAAAACCTAATATCTACAAGTAAGATGAATGATGAAGGTGTGCAAGTAGTATTTAATAAATACAATTCTAAGATGGTTTGTGGAACAATGGTACTAGAAAGAGGAGTCCATATAGTAATTTTTCTCAAACTTGAGGAAAGCATTATGAGTAATGAATGTAATAGCTCTATTGTTCCTAAAGTGAACAATATTTTAGATCAGGCTCTTACATCTCTAGTAGAGAAGATAATGTTGTGGAATAAATGGATGGGACACATTGGAGAAAAAGGCTTTTGAGCATTAAAATGAAAATTTATGGCTAAAGGAATTTCTTATTACCCATTAGAATTTGATTGATCTGAGCATTATGTGTTTGATAAGCAAACTCGATTGAAGTTTCCTAGTAGTGCTAAAAAATTAGAATGGATTTTATATTTAGTGCATAGTGATGTGTTTATAATTTTTAAGGTTTCATCGCTACAAAATTATATGTATTATGTTTATTTTATAGATGACTACTTGATAAAAATTTGGATTTATTGTATCAAGGTTAAATTTGAGGTTTTCAGTAAGCTTAAGGAGTTTAAGGATCTTATTGAAAACTAGACAAAGAAGAATGTTAAGGTATTGAGGAGTGACAATGGTGGAAAATACTAATCAAATGATTTCAAACAGCTCTTTAAGGACTATGGAATAGAAAGGAAAAAGACAAATCTATATACACCAAAATAAAATGGAGTTAAAAAAATAATGAATAAGACTCAGATAGATAAGGTGATAAAAAATCATAGTGGTGTAGGATTATGTTATATCCCATCCAATAATCAACACACCATTATTTTTAAACAAACATTTGACTAAGGATTGGTTAGATTTATGGGTGATGTGGATAGATGGACATATTCAATTTTGTTGATTTCATAGACTATTGTGTTTTTATGTTCCACATCTTTAATTTTAGTACACATATATGTTTGATAGGAAAAAAATGATGATAGTATTCATGTACATATTGTTATGCATAAATACAATGGTATTTATGATTGCTTATTGATTTATGTTTTTTTGGATTTATCAATGTAATGGACTAATTACATCTTATACCCTCTCTAAATGGTACAGAGGGAAACATCATAAGTGAGAGGGAAAAAAATCATGGAAGATAGAAACATTTTAAAACTTATCAAGAATCATCACACACACCATAGTTGTTTATTGACTTTGTTTACCTCAATTACTTTTAGTTCCCAGTCAATGTCGTAGATATGCATAGTTAGCTTGACTTATATTACTTGATGTTGTTGTATTATCTTAATAACATGTGTTTAATTTTTTTATTTAAATTTCATGATAATTTATTTAAAATTTTGAGTCTTAAGTGATTAGTCAATGAATGTTTATAACCTTGATGATCATTATTTTGTTGACCAATATGACAATTTTGGTAACATTGTCTTTGACAATGTGGTAGAAATTATTGTTATAGGTTTTGTGATTAATTAGGTTCCTCCTTGAGAACTTGAAAACATTAAGAAACATGCTCAAGATCATAAGGTTAAGATTACTTGAAATTTTTTACAAAAATAAAAATAACAAAGTGGAAATTATTGAACCTTATAGGGTTGATAACAAAGTTGAATACCAACTAAGTTAGTAGAATACTTAGGGGTCAAATAAATAATGCCACATTTTGGTGGAAAATTAGGTTGAGCCCACTAACCATGAGTTAGGGTTCATGGCCAAATAAATTGAAGGTTTAGTAAATGATTATTATGAGTTGGTTGTGTTTTTTGGAAGTCAATGTTTTGCATAATGTTTTTAGGGTCGAAACCCTAGTCGCTATCTAACTTCCATCAAACCATTTTTGAAGGTATCTTGAGGCCTGAATGCATAATAATGGTGGATTAAAAGGAAAATGAAGAACATGAATCTATTTGTATATTTAAATGAAGAGAAAACTCATAAATTTGTGGAGTTAGGGGACACTTGGTGTCAAAGCATGTAGTGGAAGGATTTGAGTCAACCATGAAAAATAAGAGCGATATAAAAATATTTAGGGGAATAAAAATGCACAAAGTAGAGGAGAAAGGGGGAAGGAAAAATAAAAATAAAGGAATATAATGCAAAGTACAACCATCATTTTTTTATTTTTGAAGAGGAAAATTGTGCAAGCTATAACCATTATTTTTTAATTTTTTGGGTATGTGATTATTACAAGTTTTTAGCATAAACAATAAAAGGGATTTTGTCAAAAAATATAGTTGTTTTTATGTTTGCACAATAAAACATATGAAAATATAATTTTATAGGAAAAACTTTGTATGAAACTTGGTAAAATAGATCTTAATGGATATAGGCTGCATATTGTCTTACTTACATTTATAGGTTGAATTGGAAATCAATATGGTTGTGTTTCATTATTTATTGGTTTAGTGAGGTTTCCCCTATGAACTTGGGGTGATAATTCTTTATCACCCACAAGTTCATAGTGGTGAGATCGATTGGTAATACTCAACCATTTTGAATAGTGTTTTTTTGTGTAGTACATTAAGCTTAAAATCCTTAGATATCAAACTTATTTTGGTAATTTATAATAGGCTTATGCCATGTGTTTTTTGAATTATTCATGATGATTATCTTGGCTGGGTTTGTGTTTTTATGTTACTATTTACTTTAGAATATTTTAGTATGCCTATATTGATATATTGACCTACCCTTAGTAGTTCATTTACTTAGGTCTAAGTTTGATTCATTTTTAATCCTGTAGGCAGTCGAATGACCCCTTGCAAGCCTAAAAACATGATTAAAAACCATGATATGGTTTTGGATTTTAATATATACTATTAAATGTGAAATCTTAAATATAGTTCTATTTTTATATTAGGGTTATGTTTGATATCTAGGTTCAATATCTGACATGTAAGAGGTTGAAGGACCACATATAGGTCCCATAATTGACATGAACTATAGTAAGTTTTGAGGAAGCTGTAACTATTGTTTTTAGTTATTGTATGGGTTTATCTTGAAATCAATGAGACTGTTATGTTTTATATAGATGAAAATGTGAATGAAATAAAACTTGAGTTTGAGTTAGTGGATATATGAATGTTTTGTATGATCAACATAGGTATTTGGCTTAAGGTGAATTACTAAGGGATTTAGTCACCGAGTTATATTAGATTATAAAATAATTTTTATACACAATTTTTAATGTTGATTAAAATCATAGAAATGATATTTAGATAGTAATTTTAAATATCTGAAGCATTCAAAAGGTCAAATATACTATTACATCACTTGTACTAGGGTTTCTAGGAGAAAGAGCATATATTCATACTATTAAAATTCCACACACATGTATAAAAGGGAGAGACACATGTGACTCTAAGACTGTCTTAGGATTATAGACTATGTAGGCACCACTTAACAATAACAAGGTTGTTAGGGCTAGATTGACTCACATTACTAACCCCTCTTCACTAGGTTGTAAGAGGTACAATGAAAAATAACTAGGGTTTTACTTATTATCTAGATTTATCACACATACAAGCATAAGTTAAGACACAAAATGATTACTTAGGAGGCATCATAGGTTTGGTCCAAATTCTAGGTCATTCCTATGTATATTTCTCCATGGACACTAGTGTCTAATACAAACATAAGCATCAACATTTCTGTCCAAGATCAATGCAATTGTCTGAAGGTAAAAAATAGTCAAAACATAGAATGAAAAAAAAATATATCTACGACATAACCCTATGCCAACTCCTGATCACTACCAAGATCTAGAATATAATATTAAATAAGATACACTTTCTTTGTCCCATAGTTACTTTGTACTTACTATATTTATTTCGCATGCTAGATTAGGCAGATATGTATTATCGACTATATTTTAGTGTAGATATGAATATTATCATTCCTTTCAAATAACTTTATTTTCTAGGGTATTATCTTGTAAAAATCTTAAAGCACATAAAACATTTAGCAAACCGACCTATGTTTATTGAACCAAAATCCTAGTTTGTATATTAGGGTTTTTACCTTCATTCAAATTTCATTTCATCTTTATATATTTTATTTTTAAAATATATTTTATGATTATGTATGCTTAGTTTAGGAATGTTAAATATATTATTGCTTTGGATTTATTTCTTGTGCTTTAAAAAATTTTCTTAATGGCTCAATTCTTTATGGATTTCCTACTTTGTGGCCATCCAAAGAACCCTACACCAAAAAAGATTCATCCTTTTGATATTATTTTAATGTACCTGATGATCAATATATATATTATGAGGATCTTATGGAACATAAAAAATTAGCTAAAACCCCTATATTTCCTTATAATTATGACAATGAAAGAACAATTGATGCAAATGCAAATCTCGATGACCAAGCTAGTGATAATGATATTTCTTCTTATGAATATGAATATAATGATATTAATCTTGGTTATGTTGAACCTATTTCTCCTACTCCTTTAATTTAAAATGATGAAGAGTCTTAAGAGCCAACAAGCATGCAAAATGATATTATTCCTGATTATGAAAATCTAGTTACTGCATCTCCACCTTCTTTGATTATCTTGATAATTGAATGTGAGCTTACCCATTATAATTTTGACAAATTCAAGGAGGTGTAATGTTCCTACAATTCCTCTCATAATGTAAATATTGACAAAATCAAGTGTGTTCCTTCACCTCCAAATAATATTAGTGCTGAAAATCCCATGTCTTCTTTGCATGATTCAAACACACCTAGTCCAAGTTATTTTCCCCCTCTAATATGTAATAAGAAAAATACATGTCTTATCTCTCTTCCTTTCTTTATTTAATGGAAAAAATCGAGTACCAATGAACATACTAAGGAAACATTTATAAAACTCACATTGTTTGTGGACACACAAAAAGTTCAAACTTCACTTGATGTATCTCATTTAAAGGCTAAATCATATAAATCAAAGAAACTCAAAATTAGCATTTCATTATCTCTTCCTTTTTTGACTACAAATGAAAGTGATATTTTTACCCCCCACCCCCGACTCATGATATTGAAAATGAATTTCTAAATGTCCCTTTTCCTCCCTCTTTTGCATTTTTGTCTAAATAAGAGCAAATGTTTATAAGCGAAATTATTTCATCAATTATTATTGAAGGTAACCAAATTCTAAGTGAAGTATCATCTTGTAATGGAAATGGTATTAGCCTTCATGATATCCAACATGACATATTTACATCTTTAACCATGGATACTCCTTTACCAAATATTACAAACCCATGTGATGATTCTCCTCTCAAGAGTGATACATATCACACCATCCATATGTTTCATGTGAATGGTATTTTATAGCCTCTAACACAAAATTCAACCTCTCCTCATGACATTTTATCTATTATGACCACCATGGGATATTTGTAACATGTCAATGCTCTTAAGTTACAGGTTTCTTTTCATGAGGCTCTTTTTGAGGATAATACATTATCAGGACAACCTATTACTTGATATGTGTTTGAATACCTGTATCCATAGAAATTTATCATGCCTAATTTCTCCTTCTTCAATGGTTAATGGGATATTGCTCTTCGTTTTCAACAATATATACACACATTTGGACATTGGGCCCAAAATGGAAGCTTGCTATTAAAAGTTTTCGATCACACTTTAATAAAAGGGGATCTTGATTGGTTTTATAGCCTACCAGATGGTTTTATAAAGTATTTCAAGTATCTTGAGGATGTGTTTCTATCACATTTTCATCAATTTACATTAACTAAGTTACCATTGGAACATTTACAAATGTTGACCCAAAATGAGAATTAATCTCTATAGAACTATGTTATTCAATTTATGGATGATTTATATTCCTTAAACCTTACACCCTCAAATTGAAAAGTACAAATTATATTTAGTAGGGGTCTTCTTTATCCAATTAGAGAGAGAGCATTACACAAACCCTTTGCTTCATTCAATAATTTATATTGGTATGTGCATAAATATGCATGTGCTCTAACTAATACACAAACTCAGTTACCTATTTTTCCATCACCAACCAAGCATGTAAAGACTCATGGTTCAAGGGAACCTAAACAAGTTATGCAGGATCATGAACCACTTGAAAACTATTTTGTATAACCAATAATACCTATAAAATTAACCATAGTTAAAGTATTGAACAAAGGAAAGCAACATGTTTTTTTAGTATGTCCCACATTTAGACACAATAACACCTGTAATGCCCAAAATTTATACCTTGGACACACATAAAAACCACACAATTTCCCCCCCCTTTTGATTAACACCTTATAACATACCATAATAGTACAAAAGAATGAAAACAAGAATATGAAGCTTAAGACAAGAGTATTAAGCATACATGAGATTCACTTAGTACTTTCATGATGAAAGGACCAATGTACATTGAGTCAAGAAATAATCCCAACTAGATAGCTTAATTTATTAAAACTATCACTAATGGGCCACAACTCTACTATGATGATGAAAAGAACAATAATACTAAATAAATTAAAACATGCTCCTCACAATTCCAATTCCTCAATGAGAGAATAGCAAATTTCCAAGAACTATGGAGAGTTATCAAGATAAAGCTATCTCATTGATTCCAAAAGAGTGATGGAAAATAGGTTAATTCATGAGGACTCATACATAAAATTAGGAATTCAAGAAGACCTTAAAATAAATATTTCGACAAAGAGATAGGATTCTCCAAATCCAAGGTAAAATTTTGTGTAGTAAGAAATTCTCATAAGAATCATTAAACGAGATATAAGGTGATAAATACATAAAAATTAACCACCAAATTAAACAAATTTTGATAGTGACAACTACATTTCCAAGAAAATTCAGACCAAACATGGTTCTACATAGACGTGATAAAAATAGTAGGCATCCAAATATAAAAAAAATGATAGTCCCTAATACAATATAAATCTAAAGGGATAGAGTTACAAACTTAACTTTTATAAAATCCAATCTCTATCAAATTAGATAAAGTTATTTCTAGAATGAATCTGAAGGTCAGAAACATAACAAGGATAAGTTTTACTACAAAAGTTATTCAAAACTGAGTTGGAAAACAAAGATGGAAAAGGAATGGGTCTCTCCTAGCGTTAAATGTCAATTTTCATAGCTAGAGGGAATTGGTTTTAAGGCCTAGTTTTGGCATTGAATAAGTTTAGCCTTTTTAAAGGTTGGATTCCAAGATAAATTTAATCGACTTTACACAATTTTTAGTTACCTAAAAATGAAGATTTATTTTACTAAGTTTAATTAAGAATTAAATACTAATGACATGATAACAAATCTTTTGGATAATTGTAATTGTTATTCTTCCATAATATTCAATGATGGCATGATAATAAAGTTAAGCTCAATTGGAAACTACAACATAAAACAACCTATTTGCAAGGTGATTTGACCTAATATCATTTAATTTAACTTTTCCCACTAATTTCCATAATGAATACTTTTATTATATTTCATTTTCAAGATTAATTATTTACTATGACTCTAATTCTCATCTTGTTACAAAGTCATGGTAATTAGTTACAATTTCTTCTTACACTCGCATATGGATAATTGTTTAACCAAGCATTAATTTCTTCCAAAATAAGCTTAGGTGGAGATATCTACCAAACATAAGATTATCACAAGTTCAAATTTTATTTTATTTTAGTATTTATTTGAAAATCTCGTAAAGAGTTTCATTCCCAAGATATTAATAACCTATCATATTCTATTTAATTTTTATAGTGTTCACTAGGGCTGAAAAGCTTACTTTACTGGTTATCAGTTATGATAATGTGATAACTAAAGAATGTCAACCTAATTACATGAAGGCTATTACCTATTTTAAAAATCATTAAGGAAATCCATTAGTCATAAATAAATAGATAGTTCTAGAAATAAGTTTATATAAAGGACTCCCATACTACATCATAATTACATTGTCATTAATCCATTAATGACACTGATAGCATCACAAATGTATTAAAATAATTTCCTATGTAAGTACATATATACGATTACAATGTCAATAATAGATCAATAGATTTTATGATAATGTATGCTTACATCAACTAATATACTTTTGGAGTACAAGATAATAATGTTGGTATCAAGATAACACACAATAGCTATTTTTCTTAAACAAACAACACTTTTAACATAAAACATTATATATTTGTACTTTATTTGACTTTGGTAACTATTTCGCTACACTAAAACATAGGTAATGATGGGTCAACTTACGCTAAGAAAGTGAGCCCTTCATATCAAATCTTCTCGTTATACACAATAATAAATATGTTCATCAACATATTTCAAAAATATGAAGACTATTTTAAGGGTTTTAAACATAACGAATAGCCAAAATAAAAAAATACATTACACTCAATGTTAAGGTAAAGTGAGGTTTGTTAAGGTGAAAATAACTCAAACACACCTCAACATATTATTATTCAAGATAGGACGAGACAAGGCTTGTTAGATGTACAAGTGATCTTGTCAATCATTATAAGATTGTAACTTCACCAATACAACATTATTGGCATAAAATAAAAAATTAACCATTTAATATACTGAAGGTAAATTTTGATTTAGAAAAACTATAATTTGAGAATTTTATAAAAGATCTACAACTATTTTACAACCCAACGAAATCCGCTACTAAAATGGTAATTTAGTTCTTTCATTAATTTAAACACTACGTGTGGGTTTTATAAAAAAATTGAAATGGAGACCACAATAAATTTGAAACTCAAATATAAATGCTTTGGCTTCTCCTAACTGAAGTAAAACTTAATCAAACAATTTTTGATTTTTATTCCTCTTTCTATTAGCTTCAAAATGCATATAGGAAGTATTTTTTTTGTTGAGTGAGGAGAAAGGAAATTAATTTCTAAGATTTATGTTTAGTGATAGATGCAAAGGGTCAAAATAATAAATAAATTTTCCAAAGTGGTGCTATAGCTGAATATTATATTATTTCATCTTTTGATCAATGCCAAAATGATGTTACACTAGTTATACTACTATATATATATATATATATATATATATATATATATATATATATATATATATATATATGTGTGTTATCTTGTGTAGGAATGAAATCTTTATACACACACACACACACAAATATATATATATATATATATATATATATATATATATATATTTGTGTGTGTGTGTGTGTATAAAGATTTCATTCCTACACAAGATAACACCACTATAAAGAGACAAATTTTTTATTTTTTTTCTTGCCAAAACCTTTTTTTTTTTTTCCAACTATAACTAGTTAAGCTTTTTTGTATATTTATATTTATCTTTTTTTTTTAATGCTAATTTTAAACGTGGCACTACAATAATATATTTTATATATCATTATTTTATTCTTTGGATTAATGCTAAAGTGGCTCTAAGATCTTATTGACCCAAATAAACTTTTGTTGAATGTTTCTTTATACGACAAGATAAAAGATTAACTACTCAGAAAAATACCAATGTTTATGTTCCTCCCTGCCCTCTATGCCTTCATGGAAATTTTGTAATAGTTATCAAAATTATTCATAAATTAATGCAAACTAGATAACACTATAGCCATGTAAATTGCAAAAATTTGTATTTTCTTTAGTTTTTAAAGAGCTGCTAAAAAAATGGCACTACAACTAGTGAATCTATTGTGTATATATTTTTTTCTTTTATTATTTACCAAAGTGGTGCTTCAGTTAGTATTTCTCCTGTACATTACTTGTTTTTGTTTTCTCCTTCTGGTAAATGCCAAAGTGGAATTTTAGTTGTACATCATTATTTATGATTCTTTCATTTTTAGATCAATGCCAGAGTGGCACTATAATAGCAATGGGATTTACCAAAACAAAACATAGTTGTAATAATTATGTATACAAGTTCAACACTCTGTAACCCTCCTCAATAGGGCATTTCACCATAAGCAGGCATTTTACACAAAAGAAACATTTACAGGTAGAAATTTTAATTTAAACATGGTAACACAGTTTCACAACTAACTAAATAAAAACTACATTTTCCTATCAATTTTCTAAAATATAAAGACAACTAAGTTTAATCCTTTGAATAACAAGATGAAATCCATGAAAGGATTCACTTACCTTTATCTACCTATTGTCTTCTCATTATTATTCCAAATGCGGTGCCCCAACTTTATTGAGTTGCTCCCAAGTTGTTCCTTAATGACACCCTCATGTTCTTGCTCCTCTTCTCATTCATTTATTCTATCTATTTCCAAGCCGGTTCATCTGGTATGGTTCCATAGAAAACTATTTTTATTCTTCCTAAACACATTTCTCTTATGGCTGAAGTGTAGATTTAAAAGCTACAAAAAAAAAGTAAGGGTACATAATTAATTTGATAAGTGATAGAATAAATCCTCCTAATTATTAGGGATGGCACAAGAGGTTAGGAGGACATGTTTTTAGGTGATATAATTTATTACCTCATTAAATTTATTATAAATTCAATTTTAAATGGATACTTCCACTAAAATGGCATCCCACCCCCATATGGTTTTCCCAAACCCAGGTTAAACAAATGATTCTACTTTCCCGTTGACGATATTAAATGCCACTTAATTTTATAAGTTATTTAATTTGTTTTTTTTGCTTTTTAATTTTTAATTTTTTAATTTTTTAATTTTTTAATTTTTTAAAATTACTCAGGATTATAATCATAGGCTCAAGATAATAAATTTAATATATTTGAATATAAAAAGAGGTAAAACCAAGATCTAAGGAGAAGTATTTAACTAGAACTTCATAAGGCATGATGACAAGTATACACAAAAAGCAAAATTGGCATCTAGTTTAATGACAACCCTGAAATGAAACATTTATGCAAGAATACACAATACAAAACCTATTTAAATGTCTCGATGTCCTCTATTATCCAATTTTACTAGATCCATTCTCACAATTATATATGATATATTAATATCCCAAAGGTATAATATGTTATTAAAATACCAAAAAGATTGTGAGATGGAGAACTAACACCAAAAATCAAGACATGGTTAACTTATGACTCTTAAGCAAGACACTAGAATTGATGAAAATATGGTCTTATGGACAAAACTACCTATATAAATTTATCAACACTAAAACCCCCTCAAAGAGGTAAACAATTCATTCAAAACAGTCATGAGAATAAGGTGTCATGTATTGATGAATTAATGATTAATAGTAAGATCAAAAAATGAAAGAGCGAAATGTGATAGTGAAAATAATGATGAATACACCAATCACTAAAATTAGGGCACCTCTAATGTATCGAAAAAACCCCCAAAAAGGTATAACATCATGTTAAGTGGTAATATACATTGATGATAACACTAAAACACACACATCATAAGATGGTCATGCTCTATTCATAACTTACAAGGTCCTTCACTATCTCTCTTACAAGGGTAACTGGAAGTAAGATTAAATAAACACACCATCAAAGGATCCTTGTATGAATATGATCATGATCCTATGACCAAGATGAAGATATACTTGACACACTCTAATCACAAAAACACCTTGCCAACAAGAAAACACTATCAAATGAAGGAAGGGTATTACAACACCACCAGATGCCAACCTCTTCAATTTGATTGGTACCAAAATAGACCATATGATATATTATAAATTTTGTTGGATAATGTTTTATCAAACTCCTTCCTAATTCAAATTACAAACCTTATATATTTGAGAAGGTAAAAGGACACCACTTTTTTTCTTATCATGGTATTAATGGTCATCGAGATAATAAGTGTTTTTCCCTTGAGAAATAACTTGCATAGTTAGTAGATGAAGGAATTATTACATATAAAAATGAGGAATCCAGAACTCATTCACAAACTTCTTCTAGAGGAAATCATAATATTTTTGAGACATACCATGCTAATCCTTCTAAGGAAAACATGGTCAATCGACCTTCACAGAAGACACCCACTAGCATAAGTCATTCTCCTAGTGTACTTTATACTAGGACTAATTGCTCCCGCATTGATCCTACCACGAAACCATTAGTTGATCATATCTTAGATAGAGGCATGCATGGAGGGGATGTACCCACACAACATATTTGGGTTCCTAAATAGGTACCTACATATTCATTGGTTATGCCTATAATTCTAGCAGAGTTAACCATAGAATCAAAACTGATAGTTACTTTACCACATGATCATTATAGTAAAACATTATTATTTACTACAGGGTTCTATTGCATATAATGAGTACTTTATTTTTCAAATCATACAAGTATTTAATTAAATTGAAATATTTTTTTTACCTTTTACCATATCCACAACATACACCATGAAATTCAAATATAATTAACAAATCATATAATGATCAACAAAGAATAAAGCAACACAAATATATTAGATACCAAATCGAATTCATGTAAACAATGTCATATACATATAAACTGATATAAGTGTTTTAAAAATAAACATATCAATCACAATTATGGGGCATATCCCCTGAGGTATACTCCTCATCACTATCAACATCCATAAATCCAACACTTCTAGAGGTAAATGAACTAGAATCAAACTATGGGCCCCATTGTGAAAGCACATGTACTCTCTCCTCAAAATCACCTATTTGTCATATCATCTCCTCATTATCTCATCTAAAATAATCCTAATTCTCAATAAGTGTCTACATGATCTCGATGAAATTATTTTTTGGGATGTCCCATCTATCTAACTTCATATACAACTCCTCACGATTTATGGTTGTCATATGGTATGCCTCCACATATCTTACAACCAGATCAAATAAATATGCATGTGTATTAGTAATATCAATGACTCTTTGTATAAAGTTGTCTCCAACTATGCCCATCAACACACTGCAAGGGCATGAATTGCATGATCTACCATACTCAACCACTCTTGTTTACCTACACACATTTGAGATGATACACCAACTATAAAAATATATAAAACCCAATAGTTTTATAGTAAAATCAAATGCAAAAATCAAAACTAAGATAATCACATGTGGATTTAATGGATACCTCATCAAATGGTGTTGGTCTTGTTAGAGGATCACCTCCTCCATCACCACCTATCTCTAAACCACCACCATGTGTTGTAAGAATGACATCTAGAGACATAACTACAATAGGGAACAATAAATTCCATTGGAACCATGCCCACCATTGTACATACCCATTAGTAGAACCTACATCATCTCTTATTTCTAGGGTAACCATGGGGTCTCGCTCATCACTTGAGCATGGGGATAAATATGTAATAATGGGTGTCAACTTATCATATGGCATGTGACCAATCCATGTTGTGTGTTGCCATGGATATGATGCCAAGGGCATACCCCTATTGATCCCAGAATGCCATGTCACTCGATCATACTAAAATAAATCATACACTCTAAGAAATCAATCAATCAACCACATACTAAGATGAAATTTATATAACTCATGACCATCTTTAGGACACAAAAAAAAGTCTTATAATGATGCCACACAATATGATTAGGAACAAGCCTATCCAACATAGTTTGGTATTCCATCATGGTATGAAGTCTACCAAGTGGGAATACCCATCACTCAACAAACATATACAGTTGGGCCCATCTAGGAAGGGGACCATCAACTGGTTGTATTACTACAATATGCTTATATGCTTAGACATGTAACAGAGTCATTGCATTAATACCACCACCATGGATCTCTAGTGTAAACCTATACATATCTCTATACAAGTGGGCTAATATAGTGAAATTTCAAGATTATCTCATCCAATCCAACTCAATGTGATGAACCACATGGTACATATGATAATAAATCCCAACTATCCCACCCTCCACAATTAAAAAATGATGCTAGTAAGACATAAATAAACTTTTATAGTTGTAGAACATCACCACTAATAAATTATCAAGTCAAATCATACTAATTGACTCTGAACTAAGATCTTTCTAACTAGTCAAATATACATGTGATCATTAAATGTAGTCATGATACCATCACCAACAACATTCACCCTCTCACCCCTAATCAATGACTAAAATATTTAATATACATCTTCTAGGATGATGGTCATCTCACCCATAGAGAGCCAAAATGTATAGGTATCTAGGTTCCACATCTTTGTTAGAGTGGTAAAGAGGTGGATGTCGTACAGATTCTATCCTAAGAAGTCTACATGCCCCAATCCTACCTGATCAATAACAACCCAATCAACCAAATCTAAACCCAACTCCACAAAAATTAAATAGTGTTGGTCATGCCATAACTCTCAAATATGCACATCCTTATAAAACCAAAAAATTAATAATAAAAACTCATCAATGATCACATTTTGCTATAAAAAATAGAAATATCAATAAACTAAGCATAAAATACAAAGATACTAGTGTTAGATGATAGCGTCCATGTAGGGTAGTTGTATTGAACACTAACATCTACATCAGACAATAACATCCATAAATGGATGACTGGATCATCATCCTAATGCAAGTGTCTATCATGCTAACATAAGCATCCAAGAGCCCATGAAAATACCAAATAAATAAACTCAAAATTCAAATTTTCAAAAAATTCAAATTATCAATAACTTACCAACAAACTACTTACCAGCTTAAAAAAGTCCTGGCCAAATAGGGCACTCCAGAGCATATCAAATCAAAATACACAAATGTTTAAAGTGCAAATGATTTCAGAATTCTATTCCAACCCACCTAATATACCACTTTGGCACAACTTCAAATGACCATAACTTGAGACTTGATTATCCAAATTTAAAACCATAAGTTGTGTTGGGGTCTATAAAATGAGGCCATCCATGTCATACCAAAATTTTAAATTTTCTAGCATTGCCAAAAATATCTCAAAATTTTGATCCACAGATATCCTATGACATTGTAGTTACTACCAAAAATAATGTTACAAATTCTTGGCTACAACATTACTAGAATATTACCAAGTCAAATGTTTTCAAGAAAATTCTCTATTATTCCTTTTATTAAGATAACACTAGCAGGAAATATATTCTCTCCTCCTAAAAAGGGGGCATCTCAGTAGGGACATGTTTACAAACATGTTTTATAAAGTAGAAACACACTTGGCATAATTCTCAGATATAATGAGGGCGTGATTTGGAAGCATGTTCTCCATATTTATTATTATGTGGTACTTATATCAGATTTTGAATTCATGGGGGGCATGTCATATGAGCATGGCTTCCACACATTCATAGTTCTCAAATTTAGTGGGGGCATGCTTGGGAAGCATGTTCTCCACACCTGTTCAGTATTCAACATCTTCAGTTTATATTGGGGGCATGTTTTGGAAAACATTTCCTCCACATTGATACTTATTACAGTTTTAAATTACTTTTTACATAGTGGGGGAATGCTTTGAAAGCATGTTATCCACACTTATAAAAATTTACAAATTGATAACACATACATAGTGTATGATCCCTATTTAAGTTATGGCAAAATCCTATACATTAGTACCATTTATTATACATAGTTTTAACATGAGACATATACAAGGTGCATATGTTATGCAACATGTGCCTAATATTAAAAAAATCCAAATCAGCTTCAAAATTACAAAACTTATATGTACTGATACCTCGATGTACTGATACCCTGATTGAGCATATACGAATTATATTGAGCCTTCTATGTCTATAGCAGTTGGTTCTTTTTAGTGTGATTGGAGGGATTATATCATCCAATATCATAATTTTTTTGGGAAAGCTTGATTACATCACTCACCCTATAGTAAGCTATACATATACATATGTTTTTCACTTGAGTTGTGCCTGTCAGTAAATAATACTCCCAATGGTTGAAACACCAATCTTCCTATTCCAGATTGGGGGTATGATCACCTCCCAACTTTCCTTGATCCAGGTACAAAAACACCATGGTGCAAGACATTTTTACCACTTATAGACTCACTAATATTCCTAGCTAGAAGATGGACTAGGTTGAAATTTCCCCTATCTACTCCTCCAGTTCCCAGCACTCTAGTTTCCAACACTCTAGACCCAGTTATTATGCAACACATACATAGGTGTACGCTATTTATTTTATTTATTTATATTAACTTTTAGTGTTACTTACATATATATTATACATGCTAATTTATATATTTTTTATCATTTACTTGGTTTTAAGTAATTTTCAATGGATGAAATATTGAAGGCATAACTCGAGCAAAGACAAGGTCTATTTTCTACACCACAATATCAATTTTCTTTTCCTTTAAACTAGTAATTACTATTTTTATTGAATTACTATATTAAAAGGGGGAAAATGTAGACACCTATTTTTATATAAGTACACATATTACTAGTCTTATTATATGTATATACCTATTTAATAATAATTAGACATATAGTGACGTGGTTTCTTAAGGACTTCTTTGATTCCATCTTATTTCACTTGATTTACCTACCCCTTGGGCTTGTGTGCTATGTTTGTTTATCCTCATCCACTATATACTATATACCCTTATCTATTTTTCTTGTTTTATGAATGTTTTATCCCCTAGAAATTTGCATCTATGTTGGACACTAGCATCAACATTAATGTCCAGGCTCAACACAACTATCCAGTCTTATATTTTTATCTTTTTATCATATCTTTTGCATTGCAACCATTTTGTTATCACTCTTTGCCCATCCTATGGTCATATTTTTATGCATCACTAGGTTTTAATTAAAATATAAAAGGTTTATATATTTATAAAGTCTATTATCTAATTAATACACCTTCCAATTTGACAAGGAAACTCTATAATAAGAAAGTACTATCTATTTTAAACTATCAAATTGCACTACAACACTATTTTAAATATCTAATTAATTAAAAACGTCAAATGTACTATTACATCACTTATATCAAGGGTTACTAGGAGAAAGAGCATATAATCATACTATTATAATTACACACACATACATAGGAGGGATAACTAAATGTGAGTTTGAGGCCCTCTTAGGAGTATTGGCTATGTAGATAATACTTATCAATAGTAAGGTTGCTAGGGCTAACTAAACTCATGTTACTAACCCATTTTTATCAAGTTGCAAGAGGTATAATGCAAAATAACTAGGGTTTTGTTTATTAGTTGGACCTGACACACAAGCAAGCATATGTTGAGACACAAAAAAATTACATAGGGGACAATGTAGGTCTGACCCAAATTCTAGGTCAATCTTTGTATATTTATCACTATACACTAGCATTAGATACATACATAAATGTCAACATTTATGTCTAAGATTGATGTAATTGTTTGAAGGTTAAAAATAGTTTAAATAAAAAGTGAAAAAAATACAAATCTCTAACACATCCTTGTGATGAATCCTGATCACTACCAAGATCTAGAACATAATATTAAATAAGATACACTCTCTTTGTCCACACTCTCTTTGTCCCTTTGTAATTACTATATTTATTGCACATGATAGATTAGGCAAATTTGTATTATTGAATATATTTTAGTATAAATCTAAATATTATCATTCCTTTCAAACCACTTTATTTGCTAGGGTATTATCTTGTAAAAACCCTAAAGCATATAAAATAATAAGTTTACCTTCTCCTTGTGTCTCTGTATAAAGGACATGATTCACCAATGGTTCCTTAATAGGATTAGTGTGGGAGAGATCAGTCCTAAGAGAGACTACACTAGGAGAAGGAATTATAGTATAATTCATCTTTTGTGAAGGCCGATGGACCATGTGTTCCTCACAGGGCTCAACATTCTTAGATGAGCCTCTAGGAGAAGTAAGTGGAATAAGTCTAGATATTTATTTGTGATATGCAATGATTATGAAACATTTTCATGATTGTGAAACATCATCTCTTCTTTTCTCACATACTATCCATTTTGTGAGATCATTCCTATTTTCCTCTACAAGTCAATCATGTTTTCTTATCATCCATTTTTTTCTATCCATATCTTAGGAGAACTACATTTGGTTGGAAGTTCACATTGGATATTGTGTCCATGGAACTATATAGGTAACATCTACTTGCCTAGTGCATCTAAAGTCAGCTTGACTACCCCTTCCTTTTATTCTATTCCCCCCATTTTGTTTTTTTTATTTTGTTGTCTCCTATAGCCTAGGGGTAATGTTATTTTTATCATCTTATTTGCATCGTTATTTCTCTATAGCCTATGGATAACTTTGTGCCTTTTGTTCTTGTCTTGTTTTACATGTGTCATTACTACTAGATTAAGGGTCACCCTATCACCAATAGTAACACCTCTATTACACATACAAAAACAATTTGTTTTCTATTTGTGTAGACACCTAAAACTAGCCAAAACTAGATTCTGACTAGACTTTAGACTGATTCCTACCAACCATTGCAAATTAAACCTAGAAATCACTAAGCATTCCAAATTTTCGTGCACATCATTCATTAAAACTCAAAATCACATTGAGGCATCCCTATTTGTGGTATTTTATCATATGCAATAATAACCTCTCATGGATTCATCACTAATCACCTTGCGGAATCACAACTATAAATTTGGCCTATGGACCTATTAAGTGGGGCACTTACACACTTGATTAAATATTGAAAGAGCTAAAAGGCTAATCAGAATCAATTAAAAAATTAAATAGGATTAAATGCCTAGTTGAGTTATCCATTTTAAATTAATAAATATCTAAAAATAGAAATACCAAAAATCAAAATATCCTAGCCTTTCATCATTGCCTTTATGAGTTGTCAAGCTCTTTGAATAAATCCTAAAATATCTAATTTGAGATCCATGCCTAATAATTATAAATCATAATTAATTGATAACTATTAACTTAATTGGAGTTAGTTTTAACTTATCAAGGGTTAGTTTGAACCCATTCTAAGCCTAAACTCAACCTTGACTCACCTTGGGTGAGAGTTGATTCCTAAGGCTATAAATACAAGGCCTTGCCTATTCAACCATAAGCTATTTTGGTGCAAAGTTATTATGCTCAAATATCTTCAATAAGATTAGATATTATAGATTTATAATGGCTAAATTCCATGAAAGTAAGGTTACCATGCCCAAATATTAATCCACGTAACATCAAATCCAAGGTGCCAAGGAGAGAAAGAGCCAAATAACTTCCATTGATGAAAACTTCTTGATGCACAAGTCAAGAAAGACATTCAAAAAAGCCATTTGGATCTCTAAGGAATGTAAAATAATTATGTATTTTATGTTTTTGTTGTGACCTAAGATTTCCTTAGTGTTTAGGCTAGAGGTGTTAGGAATTTAGTGTGTTCATTTCATTGGTTTTTTGAGAATAATACAAGACTATCCTCCCCTTTATGTAAAATTCCTAGTTCACATGTTGACATGCCTAATGGGACCCTAGGCATCCCATATAACCAAGGAGGATGATATGTTGCTTTTAGTTTTGTTAATGGATGCTTAAAAATCTTAAAAATCTAAGTTTTAAGTTTATTTTTCACATATTTCTATTTTTAGCAACTCACAGGTTACAGGGATCAATGCCATTTTATTTCAACATTGGCAAGGATCAACATTGATTCTCCCAGATTGATGTTGATTACCATAATCCACATTGATCCTTGTGAAAAAAATAGAACATGACATAAAGATAACTAACAAGGGTTTTTCTTGAGTTTTCTTGTTTTTATTCTATGTTTAAGAACTTGCTTATTGTGTATTTAACTAGTTTCCTATAGGATATAAAGATTAATTTGATTTTTAGAATTGTTTTTATAATAATCCTTTCTATCAAAACATATTGTGTTTTTCTATGTTTTTATAGGAAACATCATCGATTTTCTTGATGGATGCTGATCTTTGTAGACCAACATCAATCTTTGTAGACCGACGTTAATCTCTATGAACATATATTGATCCCTCTGTGGATCGATGATGATCCATATCTGAGACAAAAAATAGGAAACCTAAGATCTAAATCTAAAATTTTATTTTTTCACTTAATTTTGGACTTCTAATTAGGTAAACCCTCTAACAATTCATAGGTCCTAAGGTGGAAAAAGCAAAGTTTAAACATAGTTAAATCTTATATAATTTGTCTTTGGTGTTTAAAATGAAATTAGTTATTTTCATTCCTTAGTTATTTTAAAACTTTTTCAAAGTTTATTAAATAATAAGTTCCAAGGGGATCAACTTTCACAACATATACTTCATTGTTTTGAAATAAAATGAACTTTCACACTTAGTTACATACTATTAATAGTTGTTTGTTTTAGTAAAATGAATGATGCATGTATGATCTCCCCCATCCTCTTTAGGGAACTTGGGTGAACAAAAATGATCATTATTTGCTGTTGTTTCTTTAGTTTAAAATCATGAAAATAAAGTTATTAAGGCCTTCCCTAAATCTATATGGTATGGGTGACCCTAGAATAACCATAAAATCTTTTCACTTATCTTTATTTTTCATGTATTTTGGCTTGTGATCAGGCGTTCATCACCTCCTCATGGGTTCTTTAGTGAATCATTCACCTTGGAATTCATATCTCAACATAGTTTTAACCCCACTCCATGGTGGGGTATATAAATTGAGTTGGTGAATAGTTGGGATGGTAGTTTGAGTGGTTAAACTTACTCCATTAATGATTGATTCCCTCAAGAAGGTATGATCAACTCAGATATTTAACTACACTAAGCAATTTCTAGATGTAGTGGTTGTGAAAAGAACAAGACCTTTTTAAAACAAGCTAGTTGACATGGATCCAAATGATGTGATTTAATATTGTGTTAGCCACACTTGGGACCATTTAGAATTGAGAAAAAATTGATAGTTTAGAACAATCCAACTTGAAGTGGACATCTTGTTGATGCAAGGTGAGTAGCCCAAAGTTCTATGTCATACTACAAACTAATGAGAGAAGAGGGGGCCTAAAAACCCTACTTTTCATGCACTTTTAATTTTTTGATTAATAATTAAAATCCTCTCAAGAATGAGTATATTGATAGAATTTGATAGTATTATGCAACCTTGTCAGTTTTAAGATTTAGGATGTTACACTTAGGTGTTTTAGTCATTTTATCCTTTCTTGCATGGTTTTGAGTCAAACTATCTATTTTTGTCTATCTTACCATGTTAAAACATGTCTTGTTTATACATCACTCTTTTATTTGAGGAGGTGTTACACTGCTCATTTGACATCACGCATGTGCCTTAGTCTTTTTATCAACCTTTGTGTGTGTTTTTAATTTAATTAAAAAGGGTGTCATTATGCTACCCAATTCATTTCAAACCCTTTTGCCTTTAAGTATTGAAATAAACTATTGATCAATTATTTAGAGTGCAATGACATTGTTCTGCTACTTGAATCATTTCAAAGACTTGTTTTCCTTTTGTTCAAATTCTTGTTTCAAAACCAAAGCCATGTGTGTCTTTTGGATCTATACCTAGTATATTTATACTATCTGCTCTTATCTAGTTTGTTGTTAGTTTAAAGAAGCCTAGTTTTCTAAGTTTATTTCAAAATTAGCCTCTACAAGTTCAAATCTAAACATTGATTGATTCTTGATTATGCCTGGTGTAAGTTTAGCCTAGACATTGATCTTTCTCTTTTGGGTTGTGTAACTTAGGTTAATTATTTATTCAATTTTAAAATTATTGTTTATGCCTAGATTTGGGGAAGTAGTCTATCTTCCATATGCCTTTTGTTTCATGTCTGATACTAATGGACCAAGTTCATGTTTAAGTCTGAATGCCTATTTTATGGAAAAGTGTTTCAAATTTTTTAATTAAATCTCATACCTTGTTTTGTTTAAAGTCTTGCTTTTGTGCCTTTTCCAAAAGACCTAGCATATGCTTATTTTGAGCCTAGATTTTGTGCCTTCTCCAAAAAATCTATCAACCTTTGTTTTTTTAGATTAGACTTGTTTGAAACACTTTGTACCTAGAGGTTGGTATTCTATTTTTTTTCATGCACTTGACATTTTTTTGTAAGACATTTAACGTTAGACTATTTTGTACCAAGTTTTAGCATAGACATTTTGGAGACACAACTCCACTTTTATACCAAGTTAGACCAAGTTTAAACCTTTTGTCATTTGGACATTGATTTTAAGATTTTTTAGAACTCTAGGCATTTTTTTCATGAAACATTCATCATTGATTTGAATATGTATCACTATAATCATAGTGGAGCTATGTACAATCTAGTATATGATAATGTGGTTACACAAGATGATTTTATTTAAAACCCTAATGGTGATGACATAGTTTGTTAGACAGATCCTTATCCACCTTACAAAATTTAATTGAGGGAATAAATCCAAGATATTTTAGCTCACTATTTGGTCAACATGCATCCATACTCAGAGTAGGACTAGGAATAAACAATGTAGTACCTTGCTAGTGTACCATCGATTGTAGAAAAAGTCAAAAAAAATCATACTACATTATGATGCCATCGACATATGATCCTTATTTGTTAGGTAATCACTTGATTGAAAAAAAGGATGAAGTTTTAATCAGAGCCACAAATTGAGGGTTGAAGTTTCTAATATAATTCCCCCATAAAAAATTGCATAGTCTAGTTAGAGTGCCTTCAACTATGCCTTGCAACCAAACCATCGAATATGCCTCTAATAAAAAAATAAAATCACTTGTGCCAATTCCATATCAAGAACCACATATGATTTTCATAAGAAAATATCTCATGGAGTAACACTTCATAAAGATGCAGAAAATATACCACACCTATTTAAACTTAATGTGTAATTTCAATAACATGACCATTTCAAATGCTTTACTTATCAAGATATCTCCTTCAATAGGAGTCTTAATCGAATTGATAGACCAATAAAATTTGGATATAGATACAATAGTATAAGCACTTTAGTTGGTGACATGTTCAATTCCATAGTTATTGAAGAAGTGTCTAATGTTTCTATGTAGACAAATGTGTCAAACACAATGGATAACATGCAAGTGTCATCCAACCCATACCAAAATGGTTTTAATGCATAAAAAACTAGTCCATAATAAGTTCCTTTAGTAAACACCATGAGTGGCCCAAAATAGTAGAGGGTAGGAATTTCTACCTCCCAACCACATCAAGCTACCTCTAATCCTCAACCAACTACTTCATTAAGTATGTAATCATAATGATTAAGTAGTCAAGCAATAACTAGTGCCTTGCCTAAAAAAATGTGATGAATGTTACTCCACCATTATAGGTGATGACTAAAATTCCAAAAAAACAAGCACAATCCAATTTACCAACACCATAGAGATAAAACATTCTGCCACCTCAATAGGGGTAACTAATGTTTCACCTCATCAAGTAGGGGTAGGTATACCTCTTCAGTCACAAACTAACATGCCTTCAAAAACATTGCCCAATCAAAAATGTATGTCTATGGGTTAGAATTTTTTTTTGAACACTTTAAAATAATCTAATTCATAATAAGTGGTCATGCAACAATGAGGTAACATTGTCCAACAAGTACTAATTAGGCAAAAATTACCATTTGTCCCAAATGTACCTTAAATTCAATGACAGGGCCTTAATTCATAGCAAGTTCTTCCTATTCATCTAGGTTTAACTACTTGAAAACAAGTCCCTAATCAATTACAAAAGTCATATTACTTCACCCAAATCCATATCCTTCCATCTCAGCCATAATTCCCCCAAAACTAGGCATATATTTCGAATCCAAACCAAAATATCTCACCACAATGTGTTCAATTCTAATAAACACATCCCAAGCTACAGATGCATATTCTTGGTCAATTCCCTAACCAAACCAACATTCCATAAAAATCCATGCCTCCATTATACCCTGGTCAAGGTGGTCCACATTTAACCACCTAGCCTATACCTCAGGCCAATATTCCATCTAGTTTCTTGGTACAAGAACTCCAACAGATGAAGGATGCAATTACCACTATCTAAGCCACACAATAGACTAAGAAGTTTAAGTTGGATGATGTGTGTTCCTACACATTTAACATGGAGTATCTATAAATACCTTTTCCTCTAGGGTATGAAATATCAAATTTTGGTAAGTACAAGGGTAAAAGATACCCTAAACCCATTTAATCAAATTATTTAATGCTTACCAACCAATGGATTACAGTGACATATACCTCCTACTATTTTTTCCTCAAATTCTAGCAAGACATGATTGGAATGGTTTATAAAACCACTAAAGAACTTAGTCTCTAATTTTGATGACCTTTCAGACAAGATTGTGTAGAATTTTTTTTACAATCTTGAACATGATATTTTATTGGTAGATTTGACTCAAGCCAAATAAAAGGCCAGTGAAAGTTTCATAATTTATCTACACTAATGGAGAGCACTTGCTAGCTATTTCACCCATAGTTTATTAGATAAATAATTAGCCACCATGTTTACCAAATATTTTCACAGTGAAATATCTTACCATTTAGAGCTACAATGTGTGCACACTTTCAAGGGGATCATTGACAAAGGTTTACTATTTGAAAATGACCATATTAACAAAGGGATTATCAAGCTTACCTCATCAAATAAAAATCAAAACCAAAACCAAGGAAATGGCCAAAATAATAATCACAACCAAGTCTAAGCACAAGCATCACTACCAGCCTAGGCTAGTAATTATGAAAAATCTAAATAGTTTAACCACAATAGGAATGTTGTTGGAAATGGAGTAACTGAGCCACAACATGTCCAAATGGTGCAAACATTGCCTGCTCATCCAATGCCACAAATGCAAATTACTCCTCATCAACAACCCATTCAACAAGTGTAACTTTCACAATAGCTTATACCATCTCAATAATACAACAACCATTTCCTTTACAAAACCCTCCTCCAAGGAGAATTGTGCCTACTCATCAAATCTTTAATGACCTTGGAGAACCCATTGAAGTTATGTTTTTAAAGTTAGCCACTAGTAATATGATTAGTTAGATGATTCCAAAGCACTATCCTGAGGGCATTCCTTATCTAGATTAGTATAGACAAAATGAATTCTATGAATGCAATTGGGTTAATGGGCATAATTTATGCCATTGTGTGTAGATCAAGCACCTTATTAAAAATATGTTGGAAAAAAAGAAGATAACATTGGATAATAGATATTCTACATCCAATCATAACTTGGGTATTTATCAAAACCCTTTTTCACAACATAATAATAACCAACAATAACAACAACCAAGGATAGAATAGTAGTAATAATAATATCAATAGATGAGAAAATAATAGCAATACCTGCAACAACAAAAATAATGTCAACCAAATGGATGGAACTAAGGAAAAAATAATGCCAATACCTAATAGACTTACCATATAATTATATATGACTACAAAAAAATTGTAGGTTATCTTACAGGAGGTCACTTTTCCACCATTACCATTAATCCAAGACTGAGTGCTAATTAAACAAAACTATTGCTAACCAATTCCAATAAATCAACTTATGCAGTGATCCTTCCTTAACTTGGGACCACATACATGAATACCAACAAGAAGGGATTACTAAATAGACATTATACCAATAACTTACCATTATCTTATGACTACATACAAGTGTAATGACAACTAAGATTTATCCTATCTAGCCCCCCTCCACCATCATTTGCTAGAAATAATGGTCTTATATCTAATCCTGAGTGTGCCATCATAACTTGATGGTCAAATATTACCACTCTTGGCCCATAGCCATTTGTCACTGTACCCATTCAACCCACTATTCTAGCTAGGAACAAGCCATATACTATTATAAAGGAGAAGACATTTGATATTGTGGAACAACTTCAGTAGATGCTAACATAAATTTCCATTTTAGACTTGTTGCATATGTCTACCATCTACAAGAACATATTAATAGAGTTATTTGGCCAATCCCAAGTTCTAAATGATATAAGACCAGATAAATTCCAAGCTTTAGTTAGACATCTTTCCCCAAGATAATAGTTAACCTTTGACCAAATTAATATGTCATCCCTCGACCCTCTCCATAACAATTCATTATTTATTAAAGTTGTCATACCATAGCATAAATTGAAGCATGTCCTCATAGACAATGGATTGGGCCTAAATATTATGTCATTGAATCTCATCAAACATCTCAAATACAAAAAAACTAATTTCCAGCCACAAATGATCACAATCAAGGCCTATGATAATGAAGAGTGAGAATCACAAGGTACCATCAACTTGTCAGTTATCATTAGGCCTTTGACCTAGGATACATTATGCCATGTGTTAGACCTATATTTGTCATATAATTTGATCTTGGGTAGACCTTAGATACATGAAATTCATGCAATCCCTTCAATATTGTATCAATGTGTCAGGTTATCTCATTCTAGTATGGAGGTTACCATTCATGGAGATTTGTATCCCTACAAAGATTGCAAGCATTTAGAGGTTGCATAGAAAATATATAACTACCATTTTGGCTTAGATCTAGTTCCAAAAAAGGACAAGGGGTAATAAATTATTGTTGATTTACCAGAGCCTAATTAAATTGACCTAAATAACCTTGATTGATATTCCCATGTGCCACCTCCTGAAATGTCCAATGATTTTACCATCATGGCTAATGGCCCAAGAGAACATTTGACCCATGATACATTCCACATTGCCAAGATTCCATAGAACTCCAAGTATTATAGAATACCTAAAGCTAATCCACATTGCATGGAATGGAAACAAAAAGGAAAAGGCAAATTACATAATTTATCTCCTATCATTTTCACACTAGCCACTAGCCAAGAACATGACCCACTTACAAATAATGAATCATGGTTATACAATGACAAATAGGCTAATTGTTACAAAAATGTAAAATAACCAATTCCCAATAGGGTAATGGATAATCAAGCCTATGAAAGATGAGGACTTAGGCTAAATTAGTAGGGTACACTTAAGCCAATCTCCATCATTTGGTATAAAGGAACCTATGGTCTCAGATTTAAACTACTTAGGGGTGACCCCACGTATCTTATTCATGTTCCAACTCAAACAAATAGTGAGGATGATGTTAAAAACTAATCAGATTTTGATCATAGCCTTTATGAAGACCTAGCTAATACCAATTTATTTGACATCCATGCCATTTATTCTCTTACTTCAATTAACCAACATAATTTGCTTCCTCTTTATCATCCTCAACTTATAGATTGGGACCAACAAAAATCCATAGTGCTTATAGACCAATTTGATAATGATAAGGCCTTTTGAGATTTTCTAGGCCTAAGGGACAATGTTCTATTAGGAGACCACAAACAAGGGTTTTATATCAAACTAGATCCTATAGCCTATTTTGGAGAATGGGTGAACACCCTTAGCCATAAATAAATAAAACATTGAGGTTCCAAAGTGAAAACCTCTTTGAGGTACTTTTGGACAAGGGTAAAAGTAAATAAAAAAGCTAGTCTTCTGGTGCAAACCTATTTTAGGTACCATTAGATGGGAGTGTTCACCTTTCCCCAAATATAGCTCAGGAGACCACCAATGATGAACTTGCTTTTGGGTCCAAGTTAAGTTCTGAAGAACAACATGTCTTCAACCAAATCATTCAAAAGTTTCCAACAATGTTTGTAACATGGCCATACTCACCATTGGGAAATTTTGATTTTTATTATTTAGGAGAACTTATAAATCTAGTACAAACAAAATAATTTACCATTTTAAGCCAATTCAAATCTTTGCCAGCCATTTTGGAAGATGGTTTGACTCTCCTTATAGAGGACACTACAAAAGTCAACATTGGGACTCCAGATGACCCAAATGGATCAAATTAGGAACATCTTGTATGCAATCAAAATTGCATGATGCACAATGAATTAATATTAGATCAGATAAGATAGAGCATACCTACACTTTTAATTGGGTATACACTTGTTAAGCAGGAATATGACTAATATGAGGATCCTATAGACTCAATTAGGGGATAACTTGTATCAATTGTCACAACACATCATGATAGGAAGTGTTCTAAAGCCTATAGTCTAACACAATCACATAAAAACCCTAAAAGAGTCCTATGATTTGATGTTTACTTATGTAATAAACAAGACTATAAACTATTTTAATAACAAGAAAAGTAAACTAATCTAGTGCACACCAAAACTTGTGGCACAAAGTGGGGGTTATAATAAAACAAATAAACAACAACTAAACTAAACATGCATAGGAGACATATACTCACATTAATATATATATAGAATAATAATACATGGAAGATAAGAATACATACTACATTATCTATCTACTCTTACAAAGGAGAAATAAAGTTAGGAATACTTACCTTTGAAGATGAACCTGTTGAGTCTCAACCTCTCCCTTGGCCAAGGTGCTTCGAAAGAGATTGTTATGGATTGTAAGGATAACCAAGATAAATTATCTCTAGGATACATGACCTACCTAAGCATCCAAAACACTTCTCCACAAGATAAGATCAGAGCTCTAAAGAAAGTATTGAACCTTAAAGCTTTATTCCTCAAGTAGAATGGTCAATAAGTAGATGTTTATTAGCACTTGTTCACTTAATTCTTTGATCTCTTTTAACTCTTATGAAATGGTGGTAAATGACCTTGTATAAATAGTAGTAACTTGCCTAAAAACCATTCAGACATGTTAGTTTTATCTAGGTTAACTAGGTAGACCTAGTAAATTTTTGGGTTAATGCCTAAAGTCTGTGCTAGGTTGGTCAGGATGCAAGCAAGTCAAAATAGCTAAAGTGTCCCCATAATACACTAGGTCAATCAGGTTGACCTAGTGTACTGAATAGGTAAAAAGGGTAATAAAGCAATAAATGAAGGAATAAAGCATGATAATTACTAGAATGGATAGGAAAGAAAAGAACAAGCCTAGGGTTTATGGTTTTAGGGAGCTAGTATGTAGATAATAAGTGGCAAAAGGAACAATAATCTTATGAAGAAATGATGGTATACCCACCCCTTTTTTGGTGCACCCCTTAAGGCATGCACTCAAAGAGATTAAGACTCGATAGGTTCCAATGAGATACAAAGTGTCAGTAATCTATAAAAGTGTGAAAAAATTATGTGTATACATATGCCCCAGTCGAAGATCATAATATGTCATGTAAGTACAACACAAAATGGTACTTCAGAGAAAGAACATGATAACACACAAAGTTGATGCTAAGTATGGTGCAATAGGAAGTAGATAAGATAAATGAAAGGACTGAATTGAAAACACATACTTTTAACTTATTTTAGTGTTGTAGATAAAGAAGAAAATTGTAAGGAAGTGAAGGCATCCAATGTAAAGCACACTAGGTAAACCTATAGAATTTAGTGCAAAAAATAGCCAAAAATAATTTTTTTTGGAAGATAGGCATATGATAGTGGAAAATAATCTCTACATCACCACTAATCCAATTAATTCTATGGTTTGAAAAATGGATGAGCAGAAACAAAGATATGAGCAAAACAAGGAATCTAAAGAAAAATAATTGAGAATTTTGAATTTTGAAAAAGTGGTTTTAAATAGGAAAAAGAGAAATCATTTTGTTATTTTGATTTTTTAGAAAGGATAAAAAGAGATCTAGAGAGAAAACAAGCTAGGATGGTGAGATAATGACATGCTAGGTAAGAGAGAACCCCAAGAGCGAGAGCAGATGCACTACAGGTATGCAACCAAGAATCTCAAACCAAATTTTAAAATTTACATTGATTTAAGTGAATTTTGATTAAAATTTTATTTTAAGCATTTATACATATAAAAAATGAACAAAATTTGGTTCTAAGGGTAGTAGATAGGAAGATGGAAAATGTTTTGGAAAGAAACAAGGAGAAAGTAAGAAAAAGACAATTTTTTTTAAAAATACACTAGGTCGGCACATTGGACCTACTAGGTCAACCTAGTAGGTTGAATCAAGGTGAAATTCCATATGGTCGACCTAGTAGGTGTAGGTTGACCTAGTGTATTCTGGCAGCTAAAACTAAGTGAAAAGGTGCCCAATTAGTTTATAAGAGCCAAAATAGAACCTAAACATTGGGAAGAAGAAGATAAGAGGAAAATTAAGAAATTTAGGATAAAATAAGATAAAAATATGGAAATTTTGGTTAAACTAGGTTGACGAAGGAGCCAAAATAAGCACAAAAAAACATACAAAAAACCAAAAGAGGGATAAAATGGCCCAAAATGACCAAAAAAGGGTAAGAAGGACCAAAATAGGATAAAACATGTAACGACCCAAACTAAGTTGGTACAAGCATAGGTTTAGATAACATGTCTATAGGGACAAGTAGAGGGATTGAGATCTCAAACTACCTCGTTACAATGTACTATTCAGAGAAGTCAGATCGAGGCCTCAATAGGCAGTGTGGCTAGGCCATGAGATAGATATGATGGGGCTCAACCCTAGTGCTAAGGCTTTGTATATGGTTATATATGTTGTATCAAACTCTTGAGATATATATATATATATATATATATATATATATATATATATATATATATATATATATATATATATGATGTATCATTTTGGCATATTAGTGTTGGTTATGTATGTTGTATTTATGATGGTTGTATTTGTTCATTATGGTTGAGGATATGGATGCTTTGGATATATTTATTTCTAGCACATGTATTAATCTTTGTTGTATATTCTATAGGAAATATATGTGATGTGGTTTCTTTTCTAGTATTATAGATAACACATGCATGATTTTAAAAAGAAACAGTCAAAAAGACTTGGAAAAATATAATCATTCAAAAATGCATTGCATAGTAATTCAAGATAGGAATTGTGTGATAACATGAAAAATGACTAAGTATAAAGAACATATGGTAAAAGGGGGATTTGTTTTTAAACCAATGTGAAATATTTTGGTACTAAATTAAAACAAGTAAAATCATACTAAATATCATGTTGGGAAGTATGCCAAACAAAGTAATAAAAATGGAAGGGATGAAAAGGGCACGAATGGTAATAAAAACAAATCAAAATTAAGTCAATCAATTATACTATTTCACAATGGGAAGTATAAAAGAAAAACAAAATTTTCAAAAAATTGGTCTTAAATCGATCATACTAATTCAAGCTGGAAAGTATGAGAAATTCAAGAAATGGTTATAATCTTACATGCACTCAGAAAATAAAAGGAAAAAAAATGAAGTAAGCATAAAAGATAATAAATATCAAGATGGGAGATATGTCAAATGATATATAACCTCATAATTAATTGAATCTTATCTCTTACTTGACACATGTAATTTGGATGTTGACTTGTTTATTGTTTTTTTTTTTAATTTTGTTATTTTATGAGGAGGGCCAGGTCCTATTCGTGGTCTTACACTGAAACTCACAAAAGATATCCCAAGGGGTAACAAAATAAAATTAGTAAGAAGAAAAGGATTAGGAATGATAAATCAAGGATGTGGGTAATAGGATGGAAAAGTGGTAATTTGTAAGGAATGTCGGGTCCTATCCACTGTCTTAAAAAGCAAATCATAAATGAAATCCCATGGGGAGTGATAAAAAAGCTAAAAAATATTTCCAAAGATGAAATATGAGGAAAGAAAATGAAAAATGGAATGTAAAAATCAAATATTTAGGCATCTTATGAGAAGACCTTAGGAGGTAAGAGGCATACTAAGGACATGAGAAGATACTAAGTGACTAGTGGTCGTCTATGTACAAAGGAAACCTATTCCCTATAGACACAAATCTTTGTAGGTAGATAAGTGTGCTATTATGATCAAATCATGAAGTTAGATTGGTACAAAAAAAATTAAAATAAGACCTACCTCCCCATGACATGTTCCCCACTCCTCAAGATCCCTTATGGAGCCATCAGTCTACTATGAAGATTGGGTACTGGTATGAGAAATTAGGTAGCACTAAGAGGTTTTTTTAAATTTATTCTCCTCTTCTAATCTACTGGCCTACCACACCCCAAAGGACCTCAACTCTATTGTGAGGCCAACTATGGAGTTTAAGATTTGAATAGAAGAAGGAGATGTGCTTTGAATCACATCTTTTAGTGTGATTAGACTTTTGAGAATATTTTTTCCTTTTTGATATCATTGCCTTTTATTTAAATGATTTGGATTTTAATTTTCTTTTGAAGGATTTTTAAGATTCCTTCTCCAAGTGGATTTGGAATGACCAATCATGAGAGAGATAGTGATACACCATAGTGAGCTGTAGGATAAGGCTAAAGGATACTAAGTAACCCAAGACAAAATATTGTCTAGGACACTTAGTATTGAGAATGAACAAGTATGTGATCTCAAGTCTCAACCATGTATAATCTTAGTTATCTAAAAATGAAGAAGGAAAAAGGAGATCCAAAGGAGGACTGGTGAAAGTAAATATCAATGAGAAATATTGTTTACTAATTGATCACATGGTAAAAGTAGATAATAATGAAAGGGAATATGGTAGATATAACCAAGTCACCATGACAACTATCTATGAAAAATAAAGATAAGAAAATAATCATTAAGATACTAGGGAAGAGTTTTGAGAAAAAATCTAAAGGGGAAAGAAAATAAGTGAAAAATAACAATGATAAGGAAAATACAAGGCAATGCAAAAGATAAATAATCAAAACTAACTATAGTACAATAAGAAGGGACAACATGATATAAGATAAAAATAATTTGACATAATGTCAAATGATATAATAAAAAATAGATAAAAATAAGATTGAAACATGTGTCTAATCTAAATGTAAATGAGAAAGCACCATGCATGTGCTCATAAATACTGGTAAATATTTCCACACACATTATCCAAGACATCAGATAAATCTCTATGAAGTTGGATACAAATTGCTGATAATGTCTTGTCAATCTTTGTTGAATACTTGGTAAATACTTCTTTTCTAATCTCCTCAAATGAAAAAGTAGGAATACTCATTGGATCATGTTGAGGAGGGGAATTAGTGAAGTATGGTTAGGATAAAGTGTGGGAATGGGATCTATGAGAAATGTTAGAATCATCGATGGAGAAGAATCCATGGGTGAAAGAGGGTTCAAAAGTGGAGAAGGAACCATAGGTGGAGGCATAGAAGGTGGTGAATGGACCATAGGTGTAGCTATGGGAGAAGAAGGAGGAGCCTTCTTGTGAGAATGACCTATGGGAGGAATGGTAGAAGGTCTATGAAGAGATATAAGATGATCTTTAAGATGCTGCTAAAGGATACAACAATGATAAGTGTGATGTGTGTTGCATTGGTGTCATAGATAATACCTCTCACCATACTTAGGTATATGTGATGGGGAAGAAGGATGCAAGGTATCAATATATTTTTGTAACTTATTAAAATGGGTAGAAGAGTGATTATCTATCCCATGGAAGCAACATATATGCTTGTGAGTATTCTTAGGATAAACACTCATGGGAGAAGTTGTAATAGGTGTGGATGAAGAAGGAGTTGGATCATTAGCCTATTTGGTGGGCAATGGATCCATCTTGGGCAAAGGAAGAAATCCATAACCAAGAGAAGGTGGTGATGGAAAAGGAATGGAAGTAGGTTGAAGAGAAGGAATACTAAGAGAAGAAGTAAAAGTAAGCTCATCAATAGTGAAATAAGTAATGATAACTAGTTATGACATAGATTCCACCATGGGAGGAGTGGGATAAATAGAATGTCTAAGGAGGGTTTCACTAACCTCAAGAGTGAACTAATGATGGGAGTTAGGGAACCTAAAAAAATGGTAAGGTCTGGTCATCGCATGATCCATGTGCATAGTCCTATGGGAATCCTCAAAAACTGTAGGTGTTGGCACCATCTGTACTCTATGATAAAGAGGAAAAATGCAAGAATCAGGAACCATAAATTTTAGAACATGGGAAGATGCATGAAAATACTCAAATAAAGAAGAATGATAATGCACAATCTTGGCATCATGGGCTTAGACATGGATTCTTAATAAAGAATCATCTAAAGAATAACCATCATCATATTCTAGTGTATGAAGATTAATGACACAAGTTGTAATAACTTTGTCATCAAAAGAAGCATGGTGAATAAATACATAGTCTTGGATAAGACTATGAGAATGTCATCACAAGGTGATTTGCGAGAATGAGGTTGTAATAAGGTCAGAAGTTGTAAGATGAGATCAAAATTTTTGATCCTTAAGTTAATCTCATTAGGATCATAATCATCAGAGTCTAAAAGGTTAGGAGGAATGTTACCAATGAGCTTGGGATGCCCATTTTAACTTCTAGTTGAGTTGAAAGGAAAGTAAAAAAAGTTAGGATTCATAGAATGGAATACTAGGTAAAGGCTTAAGAGTAGGAATCTTAAAAATACCATGATCTTGGAATTGCTCAAAATTTCAAGGGTTAGTATCTCCTTGAATCCTGTAAATGAATCCATTATAAGGTAATTAAACACATTGGCAGGTGGAAGAAGTGATTGCTCACATACGATGAGTCTACGGCCCACCAACCAAGATGTTATAAGAAAGAGGGAAATTAAAGATCATCACCTTTACATGAACGTTAACATGTGGGATAGTAATGGGAAGCCACACACACCCAAGAGGAGGAATTTTACTTCTATCATATCCTTGGTAGGTGCTACATGTAGACTTAAGATTATATTCTGAATATCCAAGGGTTTTAATGAAATAGAGAGAATCAACACAAGTGATAGAACCCTCATCAATCAATGCTCATTTAACTTGGATATCACCTATTTGAATGCTAATAAATTAGAGAATATCATCTGTACAAAGAAAAATATCATCAGGAATCATATATGCGATAGGAAATTTCAAAGAAAGAGAAATGTTTAGAGTTTCATCAACATTGATGGACATCTCTTCACATTGTTGTAAGATACTATCCTCAGAACCAGATAAAGCTACCTCCCATCTTGATAAGGGAGGATGAGGGATATTCATCTCAAATAATAGTTTTATAAGATGGTTTTGATGTTAGGGATATGTCCTCATAAGCTCAAGAAATGTAATTTGAGATGGGAGATTAGTGAGTTCTACAATGGGATCCCACTCATCATAACCCACAAGAAGATTACTAGATATAGGTGCATAATGGTTAAGGAGGTCTTTGGAAGGAGGAACCAAAGAGCAATGAATTTTTTGTTGTTAAGAATGAGAAGGTTTAGAATAAGGTTGTAAATCATTTGGTGATGAATAAGTAGTTGGTTTAGATTGATCTTGAGAAGTAGAAGTGTTAATAGAAGGTTGATTATCATTGAAAGATTGATTATCCTTGTTATTAAATGATGATGGAAGAAGAGTAGAAATGGAATGAGATGTGTTATCTAAGGGAGAATCATAAATTGGATCATAATCAAAGGTTATAAGATATCCTTTCCCCAAATAATTCAAATGAGTTGGAAAAGAATCTTGGATAACACAGAATATGTTAGAAGGAGGCGAGGTGTAGATATGTTGGGAATTGATGAAAGCCACCACCCTTTGCATATTAGTCATGATAACTAAATTTTATTCATAAGTGGGTTCAATAAGACTTTTTACATTATTTGTGGTGGAGGTGGGCTTGTCTTGGTTTTCTTGAATAGGTTAATGATTAGGTAAAGGATCTTTGTATATAGATAAATGAACATTTGCTTGATTCAAATCTTGGGTTTTATCATGAGTTTTATAATCATTAAAAGCAAATTCATAAGCTTGTTGACACTTGTGAGTGATAACATCATGATACAAATTAGGATAAAGAAGAAAATCCATAGTTAAATTATGAAGTTGTCTACAGGTATCATGAAAGTGACCCCAACTAGTATGAAACCAACAAAACTTACTAGGATCATACCAGGTTTTCATAGGATGAGTAGGGTCAATATCTTGAGGGAGAGGCCTAGGTAGATGCTTAATCAATTCAGCTAAGGAAAGAGGCTTATGGAAATTAATGATTTTTGGTGATGAGAAATGAGGATTAGTGTATTGTTGGAAAGAATCTAGTTCTGAAGAAGGGGTAAGAATGACAACTTGAACATTGTGAATGGTATACAACTTGAACATTGTGAATGGTATCATATGAATTGATAACACCATCATTGGTAATATTTTGGTTTTTGTTTTTAAGTAATTAATGAGGACCTATGGAAGGTTAGGGTGGCTCAAATTGATGCATAAGGAAATCTTGTCTTTTGTCTTGGTCAATGGCCTCCTCTCCAAGGTACATGGAGAAAAGGTACAAAATTGATATTGTAATTTAGGAAATAAATTATTTGTAAAGAGATGAAAGAGATTTTCATATGCCATGTTATGTTCACACTTGTTTAATAAATTCTTCCATCTTTTAACAAAGGCTTGAGTGGTTTCATTTTCATTTTGTTTGCAATTGATGAAGTGGGCCAAAGTGTTTTCTGGAAGATCACTAGTTTGGAATTCTTATACTAAGGCATTCATTAAGTCTTCCAACCTAGTAATGGAATAAGATCTAAGTTGATTATAAAAATACAAGGCATGACTTGTGAGGGTTTTGGCAAGGAGTTTGGTAGCAACAAAGGTGTTTAATTTGACCCAAACCTTATAAATATTTCCAAATGTTTTAAGATGAAGGGTAGGATTAGTTGATCCATTATAAGATATGGTAGGCGTTATACCTCCAATGTCAATATTAGAAATTTGAGTGGTGAGAGGTTCATTTTGTAGATGAGTGATAACTTTGTTGACTAATGGAGGTTGAGGAATGAGATTCCCTTGAGAATCTCAAAGAGGGGGAGGAAGAACACTTTGGTTATGTATGCCCCAAGCCATTGGTTGTGGTTGTGTTTGAAGATTAAGGTGGTTTTGCATTCTCATCATTTGATTTGTGTTATGAGATTGAAATGTGTTCATTTGATTGAGAGTTTGTAATAATAGTTGATGAGTTTGATTAGTGTTATTAGAAGTAGTGTTGGTGTTTGAGTTAGTGTTAGTGGCTTAGGTACCACTATTAGTGTTGACATGAGTTTGAGAAGAGCTATGAGAATTTGAAGCACTAGTGTCTAAATTTAATTATGAAGCAAAAGATGGACTAGTAAATGGTTGAGATGAAGAAGCACTAGAAGCATGATTAACTTGGGTAGTAAATAATGAACTAGTGGATGGATTAAGGATAGTGGATCTTATGAGAGGCCCACTAGATATAGAACCAACCATGTTAGTTGAGATACTAGGCATGGAGGTAGAACAAGTTAAAAAAGAAGATGTCATAGCATAAGGAATAAATATTGAAGGGAAATGTTGAGAAGCAAAGAAATTAGTACCCCCAAATCCAGTTGAGAAAGTGGAAGTAGGAGAATTAGGTTCTTCAACTTGATGGCTAATCATGAGATTATAGATGGTAGAAGGGTATTTCCCTCTATGTTGAGGGAATTATATGATAAACAAAGCATTTTGGGAGTATATTCTAATTGAGATTAATTTTTTAAGAAGAGAGAGTTATGCTACAAAGATGTATTATGAGGATTCCCATAATTCATTGTATGAGTTGCAATATGGACATTACTAGAATTCTTGAAAGTAATTCTACTTTGTCTATGGGAGACCCTATTAGGATTAGTGAATTCCATCATATCTACTGATTGATTTTTAGTGTTATCACCAAAAAAATAGTCCATGTTGAAAGGAGGAAAAGGCAAGATGAGATAAATAAAGAATCAAAAAGTGACTGTAACTAAACTAGGTCGACCTGGTTGACCTAGTGCAAAAATTAGGTCTGTAAAATTAAACTAATTCCATAGGATCAACCCAGTACAAATAACAAAGACTGGTAGAAAAGGGAAGAAAGTTTAAAAATAGTACTAGGTTGACCATATTGACCTAGTGTAGTGTACACGGGCTAGAAAATAGGCTAGGTCAACTTTGTAGACCTAGTATAGTAAAGAAGGAAAATAAAGAGCTAATAATCAATTTGTGAAAATAAAGTGAAATAATTTGTAGTTAATATAAGAAAGTAAATTTTGAAAGTAAGAAAACAATCAATTCAAATGATATTAGTAAATCCAATTGATGCACCTAAATCAAAAATCTTGCACCAATATGAGCTAGTGCAAGTTCTTGCACACACAATTAAACAAAGAGCAAGAAAATAACTTGGAAAGTAAAGCTAGCTAATTGGTCAACCTAGAATGTTAGATTATTAAGAATGATTTTAAATGATAGAAATTTGGTTATATATAAGGTAATATATAACAATCTATGGATAGTTTTAGGTGAGTTTAGGATGAAAGGGACTGTAGTGGAAATGATACAGGCTTAGCATTGGGGCCTACCCCCTCACTTTACACATAACAGTGATAAGAGTGTCTGGTGCTTATCTAAAATATACCATTAACCATGCTTTATACTTAACCAGAGTATCAAGTCATCTCCCCCCTTGGTGATGAAATCTAAGTAGGTTGGCCTGGGTAGTCAAATGTTAAAATGCTTTTTCATGTTATGTGATTTGGTCATGTGTGCATAAAATAGAAATAGTGCAACTAAGTGGTTAATTAAAAACCTCCTAATTAGACTATGTGATTCTAAGCATGAAAAAAACTAAAATAAAAGATGTGATTAGCATATAAGGTGAATTCCAAATTTGAAATAAGGTATAGTGAAAACACCATATGCATAAAAAATAAAATTACGTTGAGAGTGTCAAGCTAGCACTATTGAAAGTAGGGTCTAGAAAACCTACTAGGTCAACTAGGTCAACCTAGTTGTTTTAGATAGTAAATAGGACATAGAACTAGGTTGACCAAGTTGATCTAGTTGGCTATGCAGAGGTGGTTTTGAAAGCTACAAACTTGAAAAGAAAGTATAAAAACATAAAGAACAGAATAATATAAACTCATCTTGATGCTTTAGAGATAGAATTTATTGATCCAAAAACTACAAACTAGGTCAAGCTAGTCGACCAAGCAATATGAAAATTTGTTGAAAAGTGTTGAAAATGCACTAGGTCAACCTAGTTAACCGAGTTGTTTAGATTGGAAGTCTGGAAATGTACTAGGTTGAGCTGGTTAACCTAGTAGGATGATCTAAAAGTTCAAAAATTAGAATCTATACTGGGTCAAGCTGATCGATCAGGCTATATAGAGACTATTGCAAAGTGACTGCAAATACACTAGGTCAACTAGGTTGACCTAGTAGGCTAAACTAGTATTCTAAAAATTGCTGAAAACATGTACTGGGTCAAGCTAGTTAATCTAGTTGCATGTTCCTATGCATAAAGAAAAATAACATTGGGTCGATAGAATCAAACCAGTATGTGAAAATATATGATATAAATGATGAAAAAAAAACAAAATAAATGAAATAAAATTGAAAAAATCCAACAAAGATTTGATTCACATCAGGTTCACTAAAATGTATGCAATTAAAATTGCATGATGCACAATGAATTAATTATGGATCAAATAATATAGAGCACACCTACACTTTTGATTGGGTATACACTTGTTAAATGGGAGCATGACCAATATGGGGATTCACTAGACCCGATTAGGGGATCACTTATATTAATTATCACAACACATCATGCTAGGAAGGGTTCCAAAGCCTACAGTCTAACAAAATCACATAACAACCCTAAAAGATTCCTATGATTTGATGTTCACTTATGTAATAAACAAGAAAATAAACTATTCTAATAACAATAAAAGTAATCTAATCTAGTGCACACCAAAGCTTGTGGCACAAAGTGGGGGTTAGAACAAAATAAATAAATAACAACTAAACTAAACATGCATAGGAGACATATACTCAAGTCAATGTATAAAAAATCCTAATACATATAAGATAAAAATACATACTACATTATCTATCTACTCTTACAAAGGAGAAATAAATTAAGGAATACTTACCTTTGAAGATGTACCTGCGGAGTCTCAACCTTTGCCTTGGCCAAGGTGCTTCACAAGAGATTATTGTGGCTTATAAGGATAACCAAGATAAATGAGCTCTAGGCTACAGATTCTACCTAAGCATCTAAAAGACTTCTCCACAAGACAATATCAGAGCTCTAAATACAATATTTAACCTTAAAGCTTTATTCCTCAAGTATAATGGTAAATAAGTAGATGTTTGTTAGCACTTCTTCACTTAAGTTTTTATTTTCTTTCAATTCTTATGAAATGGGGTAAATGACCTTGTATATAGTAGTAGCTAACCTAAAAACCATTTAGACATGTCAGTTATAATAGGTCAACTTGGTCAACCTAGTACATTCTTGGGCTAATGCCTAAAGTCTGTGCTAGGTTAGTTAGGATGCAAATAAGTCAAAATAGCTAAAGTGTCCCCAAAATACATCAGGTTGACTAGGTCAACCTAGTGTACTAAATAGGTAAAAAGGGTAATAAGGCAAGAAATGAAGGAATAAAGTATGATAATGACCATAATGGATAGGAATGAGAATAACAAGCCTTAGGTTTATGGTTCTAAGGAGATAGTGTGTAGATAACAAGTGGCAAAAGGAACAACAATCTTATGAAGCATCGATGGTCTGTCCACCCCTTTCTTGGTGCACCCTTTAAGGCATGCACTCAAAGAGATTGAGACTAGACAGGTTCTTGCAACATATGAAGTGTTACAAATCAAATAAAAGTTTGAAAATATTATGTGTATACATGTCCCTCACTAAGGAGGAAAATGAAATTTTTATAGACCTTCTAAGGGAATTTGTTGACACATTTTATTGGGCCTAATCAAACATACTAGGTTTAGACCCCACCTTGGTTGTACACCACCTTGTTGTACATCATGATGCCATTACTATCAAATATAAATTATGCAAGATGCATCCTTGCATTTTTATATTAGTAAAGAAAGAGTTGTAAAAAATATTATAAGAGAGATGTATTAGACCGATCGACTACTTGGAGTGGATTTATAATGTTGTGCTAGTTAGCAAGAAGCCAGAAGGAATCAAAATTTACACTAATTTCATAGATATAAACAAGACTTTCTATAAGGATGAATTTTTTTTGCCAAACATTGACATGATAGTTAAATCCACAATAGGGTTCAAAATGCTTTCACTAATGGATAGATTTTTAGGATACAACCAGATCATGATTACACCAAAAGACCAACATAAAATAACATTCACCACTTCACAGGGAATGTTTTATTATTAGGCTATGCCATTTGGTCTCAAGAACACTAGGGCCACATATCAAAGAGCCATGACTATCATATTTAATGATATGATGCATGACATTGTTGAAAACTACATCAATGACATATTAGGTAAATCAAAGACCATGGTCAATCATCCAACCACACTAAGAAAGATATTTGAGAGGCTATGTTAATACAAGGTTAGGATCAATCCTAAAAAGTGCATTTTTGGAGTTATTTTAGGCAAATTTCTTGGATTCATTGTGTCTCATAGAGGCATTGAAGTTAATCCAACTAAAGTACAAGCCATTACCAAGATGCCACCACCTTCTAATTTTAAGCAGCTCTATAGTTTGTAGGGTAAGATTTATTCTATTAGATGCTTCATTTCTCAGGTGGCTAATAAATTCCATCTATTTACACACTTGTTGAGGAAATATGTCACATTTCATTGGGATGACAAATACCAAATAGCATTTAAAGGACTATCTTTCAAATTTGCCTATTTTATTTCCACTTATGCCAAGAAAGCCATTCCTACTGTACCTGTTAGCCACAAACAAAGCCTTAGGGACACTTCTAGCTCAACATGATGATAATGGAAAAGAACATGCCATGTACTATCTAAGTTGTACACTAGTTTCATATGAACATAATAATATGTCCATTTAAAAAACTTATTTAGCTATGGTCTTTGCAGCTCAAAAACTATGACATTACATGTTAAACAACAAGACCATAATTATTTCAAAAGTAGATTCGATTAATATCTACTATCTAAGATAGATTTAAAAGGATACATGGCTAAATAAATCATGCTTCTTAGTGACTTTAAGATATAATACGTCAACTAGAAGGCCATCAAGGGATAAGTACTTGTACATCAGCTTACTGAATCTCCCTTACAAATACAAAACCTCTAATTTTTAAGTTCCCAAATGAGTCCATTATGACCATCATTGAAACACCTCTTGTAGATTAGCATTGGAAGCTATATTTTAATGGACCATTCATATCATTTGGATCAAGGGTAGGCCTATTATTTATTACACAATAAGGGAATCTTATCCCTAAATCATTTCATATCAACTTTATTTATACTAACAACATGGTTGAATATGAAACACTCATTGTAGGGATTCACCAAGTAGTATAATGGATATCCACCATATAAGGGTTTATGGTGATTCTCAATTAATCATCAATCAGGTTACATACCACTTTTACACCAAATATGATAAACTAGTGCCATACATGACTATGATTGACACTCTTAAAAAGTAGATTACTGATGTATAGTTTGAACACATACCAAGAGCTAGTAATAGAATAATAGATGTCATAGCTACCATTGGTTCTTTGATATATCATATAGATAAGGCAAAATAATATTAATTCCTCATTAAAAATATTTTATCACCTACTCACAAATCTACAACCATCATAATGATCTGTTATATTGTTGGTCCCAACTCTATATGGTATCTAGACCTTTTTACCTACCTCCATGACCATATTATGCCACCATACCTATCCCAAAAACATAAAAAGGCCTTTACCCACCAAGACACACAATATACCTTATTCAAACCAAACCTTTACCATCATATCTTTGATGGAACTCTGATTCATTATTTAAATTTGATAGAATCAACATTAACATTATGGGACATTCATGAAGCAATATGTGGATCCCATACAAGTGGGGCCATCCTAGCCAAAAATATCCTACCTATTAGGTATTATTGGCCAACTATGGATGTAGATGTATCTACTTACATCAAATGGTGTAACAAATGTCAAAGGCATGCCAATATGATTCATAAACTGGCCAAATCACTCAAAAAAATGCTTATAACATGGGGTCTTGTTCTCATTAGAAAGATAGACCCAACCTCGTCTGATTTCCATAAACACATCCTTACCACTACTAAATATTTTGATAAGTGGGTTGAATTTATACCCCTCATTTACATGACTAGAAAACAAATTTCTAAATTCATATTCAACCATCTCATCTACCACTATGGTATCCCATCTGACATTATATATGATAATGATAGATGATTTAAGAATAAAGATGTCAAATAATTATGTGATGAGTACAACACTCAACATTTTTATACCACATATTACTCATAAGGTAATGGCCAAGCATAGGTATCCAACAAAACCATTATCAACATCCTTAAAAAGATTATCAATGATGCTGGCCATGACTGTCACCTCCAAATATTTTGTGCTCTCTGGGCATACTACACTAATTACCATACCCTAATGAGATCCACTCCATATTCCTTTGTTTATGGCATTGAGGCCATCCTTCCCATTGAGGTCAAGTTACTTTATTTGTGCAACTCTTTGAAACATGTTCTAGATGATGAAGCTTATCGAATAGTGAACCTACAAGAGATAGAGTTACTTGTTGAATAATGCATGGATACAATCAATAGCTTGAAAGCATACCATAACACACTCCACAGACACTATAATGGTGGGTCAAATATAGATAATTTGATCTTGGTGATCTTATCCTCAATGAAAACTAATTGAATACCATGACCAAGAAGAAGCATAAGGGCAAGTTCAAACCCAATTAGATAGTCCCATATACCAATGTTATAAATTATGGATCTAGATCATATAGGCTCACTACACCAGATGGAGATGAACTTTATGATCTAATGCACATCATACACCTCAAGCATTACTTCACTTGAGAGACCTGAAGTATTGTCTATGAGGTATGCTTATGTTGTACCATAATGTTGACATTATTCTTTGTACCATACCATTCTATCATATACCATTATACCATACCTTTCCTATCAACTGAGTTGTTTTGACCCTCCCTACCCAAACCCTTTAACCTTGATTCTTTTCCATTGTTTCTTTAGGTACCTTGAGTAAAGGGATTCTGGTCAAGTTTTAGCAATTTATTTAGTCTTCTAGTCAAAGGCCATATTTTGGAATAGTATGAAATTCATTTTCTAGTTGCATCCTTTTCTAGTTGCATCCTTCATTCCTTATTTCATTTCATTTTAGTACTATTTATTATAACCACCTTTGGGAAAATTAGAGTGTTGCTATCATGCTATTAATTAGAACCGCCTATGTGAAAATTAGTATCATTGACTTATTTCATTGTTTCCTAATTATAACTACCTATGGGAAACTTAAGAACAACCACTTTATCATGCATTGAAGTAACACCTTGCCATTCTTATGCCATACTATGCCATTTGCCTACTTTTCCTAGTTTATGAATTTGCTTCTACCTAGTTAGATTCATCTTCTATAAGGTAGAACTACAATGACTTGAGGTCCCATCTTGGGACTATGTAGGTAGTGCTCAATTCATGTTGAGGTCATATTAATTACCCATTTGCCACACTCTCTCCATTTTATGAGTAATTAAAATTTGAATTATCACACTATTTTTCAAGTCAGACTGTTTAGTATCTCATCATTCTCTGATTGAGTTAAGATACATAGAAAATTCTAAAATCATTTGTAAATAGGTCTAAAAAATCCTAAACATCAACCACTTTTTTGCCTTAAGGATTATGAGATCCCTAGCTATTTTATAAGAAACCACTTGTCATTTAACTTCCCCATCCTTATTGGCCTAGCATCCCATGCTCTCACCATTTTTTAAATCCATTCCCATATTCCTCTATAACATCAATCATGTTTTCTTGTCATCATTTTTTCTTCTATCCTATACCCTAGGAGAACTACATTTAGCCTAAAGTTTATGATGGAAATCACATCCATCAAACTATGTAGGTAACATCCACTTTCCTAGTGCATCTAGAATCAACTCGACTACCCCTTAATTTTATTCTTTCCCCCTATTTTGTTTATTTGTTTCATTATCTCCTATAACCTAGGGGCAATGTTCGTCATCTAGTTTGTTCTCTATTTGCACTAACATTGTGATTATTTGTGTTTATTACAAGTTATTTTGTTTACTTTCTATTTGTTTATGTTTTTTCCCTCTATTTATTTGTGTGTTTTCATGTTTGTTTGATTTTATTGTTGTGCCTTGATTCAGTCTAGGTGCGTTCATTGGGTGATTCCTTGCACATTATTCTTAAATCCATTCAAATTGATATGTTAACATTGTCATCACAGTTTTTATCATTGATGTATTGTTTTCAATTGTATATTGGATGGTGTGTTAGTATTTATGAATATTTTGGCTTAGTTATCATGGTGTTTTATATCATTATGCATAATATCATGTGATACAATAAAAATTAGATTAGGAATACTTACAAGCAATATGCCATGATATATCTCCTTGGCACCTAAAAAATTCCTGATCTATCTGAATCATATCACATATAGAGTAACTAAATCATGATATAATTTTAATCCTTGCTAGTTTAGATATGCATCTCCATATTAATAGGTTGCCCAAATTCATCTTTCTCCTCTATACCAACTTACTCATACTTTGTGAGTGTGGATTCCGTATGTAAGCCTCATTATTCCAAATTTGTCATCATATTCTGATCATTATACCAATGATTATAACTACCTTTGGGAAAATCATTATATACTATCCCACTTGTGATGTTAATGATTATAACCACATATGGGTAAATCATTGTGTATCTTCCCACCTGTAGAACCAATTATTATAATCGCTTATGGGTAAATCATTATGTTTCAATCCATTTGAAGGTTGATGATTATAAACACCTTTGGGTAAATAATTATCTTTATTCTGCCCACTTGGGGCATGTTTTCATTATGATAATGCTTATAATTATGTTTGGGAAAATTGTTATCTTTATCCACCCAACTAGGGCATGTTTTTATTTTATTAATGAATTTAACTCCCCGTGGGCAAATAATTATTTTCTCTTTTAATGATTATAACTGATTTTGGGTAAATCATTCTCTTGTTACCCTAATATTTTTTTTAATGATTATAACTGCCTTTGGGTAAATCATCCTATTTGTCTGCCTAACCAGGGCATCTCCATATGCTACTGATTATAATAATTTATGAAAAAATTAGTCTTTTCCACCTCTTTTACCTTTTGGCCCCCTCATTTCCTTTTTTTGAGGGACCGATCACTGACCCATTTTGTTGATCACTCCCTCGAGGGGGCACCCAAAGCTCATCCATTACCATTGAAGTCATAGGCATACAAGACCTTATCATTATTTAAGAACACGTTACTATGCCTATAACTTGTAATGCCTTCCAAAATAGGGGAAAATTGTATACACCTAAAACTGACCATAATTGGATTTTGATCAAACTTCAGATCGATTCTTACCAAGCATTACAAATTAAGCCTAAAAATCAATGAACATCCCAAATTTGCTTGTGCATCATTTATAAAATCTCAAAATCATGTTGAGACATCCCTATTTTGGGTATTATATCATATGAAACAATAATCTCTCACAAATTCATCCCTAATCACTTTGAAGTATCACAATTGTCAATTTAGCCTATCGACCTATTAAGTGGGGCACTTGCACACTTGATTAAATCTTGAAAGAGCTAAAAGGCTAATACAAATAAATTAAAAAATTAAATAGGATTAAATGCTTATTTGAATTATACATTTGAAATTAATGAATATTTAAAAATGAAAATTTTAAAATCAAAATATCCTAGCCTTTCATCAGTGCCTTTATGAGTTGTCAAGCTCTTTGAAAATATCCTAAAATATCTAATTTGAGAGTCATGGTTAGTAATTACAAATCATAATTACTTGACAACTATTAAATAAATTAGAGTTAGTTTGAACCCATTCAAAACCTAAAATCAACCTGTACTCACCTCGGGTGAGAGTTAATTCCTAAGGCTATAAATACAAGGCCTTACCTATTGAACCATAAGCTCTATTTTGGAGAAAAGTTATTATGCACAAATATCTTCAACAAGCTTGGATATTATAGAGTTATAATGCATAAATTCCATGCGAGTAAGGTTATCATGCCCAAATAATAAGCCAAGCAACATCAAAGCAAAGGTGCCAAGGAGAAAAAGAGCTAAACAACCTCCATGGATGAAGACTTCTTGATGTACAAGCTGAGCAACCCATTCAACAAAGCCATTTGGATATCTAAGAAAGGTAAAAGAGTTGTCTTTTATGTTTTTATTGTGATTTTATTTAGTTTTTGTTACCTAATCTCTCCTTAGTGTCTAGGTTAGAGGTGTTAGGAATTTAGTGTGCTCATTTCATTGGTTTTATGAGACTAACACAAGACTAACCTCCCCTTTATGTCAAATTCCTAGTTCACAATTTGTACTGACATTGTGATTAACCATTATTTGTGTATTGTTGTTTGTGTAGCTTAATTTGTGTGTTTAGATTAGTCTATTTATTGTATTGTTTGCTTGTTTTATTTGTTCATTTGTTTATTTCATCTCTCTTTATTTATTTATTTTTGTTTATTGATGTTTTGTTGTTTGTTTTTATTGGTGTTTTATTGTTTATTTTTATTGGTGCTTTGTTGTTTTATTTATTTATGTTTTATTGTTTGTTTTTGTCTTACCTGTTTTAGTTTATTAATGTTTTGTTGTTTGTTTGTATAGTTTATTTATTTGTTTATGTTTTTTATTTATTTATATTTGTTTGTATGGTGCGATGTTTGTTTATAGATTTTATTGTTTATATTTGTTTTGTTTGTTCATTTTCTTGTTTGTTTTTATCTTTTTGTTTGTTTTAATTTTTTGTTTTGTTTGTTCATTTTCTTGTTTCATTCCTTGAGTGTCGTAAGATCATTACATTTTATTTACACTTAATTCTTTATTATCCATATCATGTACTTCAGTTGTGATTTTTTCATATTTAGTCTTACACTTGATTTATTTGTTATATTTACACTTAAGATTTGATTATCCATATCTTATTCCTAGGTTATTTATATTTATATTTAAAGTAAGTTTTCCTTGTTTATGATATATATTTCTATTTTAGTTATCCATACGTAACATGCATAATATCATAAGCTAAAGTATAACTATGCTCATAAAATCTATTATAGTAATGTAATGGTAGTACTTATCCAATATATCAAAAACCAGCCAAATACCCAAACACATGAATAAATCTGAGTAATAAATAAGAACAACAAATGATTTATTATGGATTTATAAAGACATGTGTCTCTAAATAAGCATCCATATAAGTCATATGACATAATCAGATGATAACCACCAAAATAAAATTTCATAAACATGTCATAAGCAATAAATGACCAGAGCATACATGAGCATAAACTTCAACAAGTATTAAACATTCATAATTTTAATCAATGCTAAACATGAGATAATCAATATAATAAGCATGACATCAAATATATATCAAGAATATTATATACATGTACATCAGCATCATAGAATCCAAAAATTAATGTCAATGTATCTCAACTATCATATAAATAAAGCATATATATATCATGATGGTGTCTAAAAATATATAAGTATGTCGATACAATGAGTATAATGTCATAGGCCCAAAACACTACCAAACTATGCTAAACTATGCCAAAATGCTAAGGTCACTATAATCAACTTTGGCTTTATGTATCCATGGGACCTATAGTTAAAGGATGCCTTGGTGGTTTTGGTGGTGGTGGTTATGGCTAATGAATAAAATAGCCTAAGGTACCTAAAACCTTAGTCTTAGTCTAAGACCAACTAGATTTGTTCCTTGCCCTATGTGCATCCCATATCTCAAAAGTAACAACCTTTTGATCCCTAGGCATGATAAACTCATAGGATCACTTGTAATAGGATGCCTCATCCTTAGCCTAAAACCTCTCAAGAATAATCTATGAAAATTTAGCTTAAGTACTGGCTCCTTGAGCTACATCCTGCTCTCATCTTAGCTTGTCCATAGTGGCCAATGCATGATCTCAATCATTAATGGCCTAATCTCTCTCTATTATGAGATTGACCTATATTTTCACCATCCTATCCATCTCATCCTTCAACTAAGTCATATTTGTTTGTAATTGAGTCATGTCATCATCCCTCATATCTAGGGTGTTCTAAAACTTTGATAGCTAGTGTTGTAATCCTATAATCTCCCATATCTAAGCATTAATCTCCTAATCTAGCATGACATTATTCCTACCTACTATGGCCATATGAGAAATCCCTACCTATCTTATATCTACGTATATGCCCAATGGCCTTGCCTAGCCTAAACCAACATATGCCACTACCACCACTATTCAATTGGGATCCATTATCATCACATTTGGCATCACCTCCATTTGTCCCCTCATCTCCATCATCTCCACCTCCATCTCCACCAACTTATCCTCCATCAAAGCCATCATCATCCTCATCATACCTAGCCTCACTCTCCTTCTAGGTGTTTCTATTATTGCTCAAGGTATCAACCTCCATATCCTTGATGTCCATAGGTAATTGACCCCTATTAGTGGTAGAACTATCAGCCTCAAAGGGCACACCTGTACCCACTAGTGCATAAAATATGGAGTGACCCCTATATTCATGGCTCATTCTACATAGGACTAGACAAGCTATGGTATAATGATGTAGCTCACCATGGCCTCACTTATCAAGATTGTAGGAGTATCCCATCTAATTGCTCATGTTATGTGTGAAAACCACCGTGGTCCCTTAGGTACATCTTGTGTGTAACCAAATTGCATGAGTACCTAATCAGGGCAATAATCCTTTCTGATATAGGACTATCTCCTAGTAAGAAAACATCTAGTAGACATGAAGCCCATGTACAATCCATCCCTAAACCACTGCAACTAATATATGAGGTATAACCTCCAAATGAATAACTATGGTGTCAGATCATTGAATATCTAATGATAAAAAGGGATGTCTCCTATAAACCCACACCTATTAGCTCTTATATGATCTCAACCATAAGGTACTATATCCTTGATATCCTACATTATGTGCATCTCAACTAATCACTCGATCATGATGTGTTCTGATCCCAAGACCATGCAAAGTGTGTATTTTTTAATATTATATCCACTATGGAAATCTATTAGGTACAAATATCTATACAACTATGCTAGAATAATTGGTCCCTAGGTAAACTATGTTGAATCCTACATCATGCTCTTAACCATGCCACCTAGGCCCATATGGAAGTATCAACCACTCTTATTAAGAAACAAGATGCTACTAACAATAGCCATGAAAATAACAACCTCTCTATTAGATTAAGCATAGAGAATGAGATTATATTACACAACACACATTATCTAAACCCTAAATAAAGGCCTATTAAATATGCAAAGAAAAGAACCACCCTAGAATCATGGAAAGGGTGGGTGAAACAACCTACATCGACTAGCATGAAATAACTAAGCCCAATAAAACAAACTAACCTCTTAACCAAAGTGGTTAAGGAAAATAACCATTACCTTAGTCAATAACCCAACGTAAATACATAATTATATTAACACCCTCTATTAATGACAAAACCATAAACAAAACCAAGTTTATCTTTGAATTTTATGAGCTTGTCTACACCAAGTGGTTTGATCATTATATCAGCTGCCTACTCTGTAATGGGGTAGTAGAAAAGACTAATTTCTTCATTTGTAACCAATTATCAGATGTAATGATGGTGAACCTCAATGTGTTTGGTATTGGCATAGAATAATTAATTATTTACCATATTTAGAACACTCTGGTTGTCATAAAAAATTAGAGTGGGCCTTGACAACTCAAACTAAAAATCCTCCAAGATTTTTTTTATCCACATCGTTTCACAACCTGCACTGACCACAAATTTATACACTGATTTTGTTGAAGATAATTGCACTATAGTTTTTAGTTTCATCTACCATGAAAAAAATCCTAAACAAAGAGTGAATACATAGGCTATTGTAGATTTTTTTGAATTTACTGATCATGCCCAATCAAAGTTAGAATATCTTGAAAGCTCAAAAGATATAGACTTCTCATATAGTATGCCAAAGTCAAGAGTACCTTTGCCATATCTTAGTATCCATTTTGTACCTAACTAATGTACTTCCTATGGTTTAGACATGAAGTGAGATAGAAAATTCACTAAAAACCAAATATCTGGTCTAGTGGTAGTGAGGTAAATGAGACTACCCACTAGCTACCGATACACTATTCCATTGACCAAAGGTGAAATAGTGTCAGTTGAAATTTTAGATCCAAATCCCATAGGTGTGTGAGTTGGATTAAAATCCATCATTCTAATCCTTTCTCATAATTATTTGGCATACTTAATTTGTGACAAGAATACAACATAATCACCTTGCCAAAACTCAACATCTAAACAATATTTTAGTAGTCCTAAGTTTGTCATGTCAAAATTACAACAAATATCAACCTTCATCTACTGAATGAGACTAGAACTACTCCTAGTGATGGATATATCATCAAAATATATAATGAGAATCAAGATATCATCATCAGACACCTTTACATAGAGATTTGGTTCAGAGTTACACATTTTGAAACCAGAATCCCTAAGGTATGTATCTATCTTCATATACCAGGCTCAAGGAGCCTGATTAATCCCATACAAGGACTTGATCAATCTAAAAACAAGATGTTCCTTACTAGGAAACTAAAAACCCTATGAAAGAACCATGTAGACTTCTTCCTCTAAATCTCTATTCAAGAAAACACTCTTGACATCCATTTGGTGCACTTGCCATCCAAACTAAGTAGCAATAGCAACAATCAAATGAAAAGTTACCATATTTGTAATAGGAGAAAAATTTCCTCATATTCAACCCCTTCCTCTTATGTATATCATTTAAAACAAGTCTAGTTTTGTGTTTGTCTAAGGAACCATCTGATTTTTATATTACCTTGTAAATCCATTTACAACCAATGGAGTTATTTCCTAGTAGTATGTCCATGAGCTCTTAAGTCTTATTTTTCATCAAGGAATCATATTTGAATTGCGTGTCTGAATCCCACTCATGCTTCCCTTTGGTGTTTGAAAAAGAATTAGGCTCAAATACATGTGAAATAATAGTTTTTAGAGTAAAATTTTCATGTTCACCTTTATTACCAAACTAATTTCTTGATCTCAATCTTCTTCTTTCCACACCTTGTGGTAAGTCTCCCTCCTTTAGTGCTTCAATTGTGATGGAATACCACTTTGGCTTCTTTGGTTGTTTTTATAAAACTTCATAATGACCTATAATAATTTCCTCCATGTGATTCCACTGATGAACTATAATTTTGATCAAATTTCACATCACAACTTATAACATAATCATTAGAAGAAAATAATGACTCAATAACTGAAACTATACTAGTTGTTGTGAAGTATGGCACCTATTTATTTACTATGACATCTCTATTTACCACAAATTTGTTAGAAGCATCAAGTAATATATAGGATTTTGACTTCTCACTATACCCAACAAACATGTATGCTTTTCTTTTTGCATCTAAGTTACTTCTCTTTTGACTAAGAATAACTGCAAAAGCTATACAACCAAAAAATTGAAAAACACTTACATCTAGAGGTTAACCTAACCTAGCCTCCTCTAGAGTCATATTATCCAATGCTTTTATAGGACTTATGTTGAGGATGTACACCACCATATTCACTATTTATTCCCAATATCTATAAGGGACATTTCTAGTTTGCACCATATAGTGAGCCATGTCCATCACCTTCCTATTTCACCTTTCCAGAAATCTATTTTACTAAGGAGTGTAATGGGTAGTGTACTATCTATGTATGCTTTCGGTGGCATAAAACTCCTTGAATTTTTTTGAGACGAACTCACCCCCATTATCCATTCTAAGAGATTTCACTAACCGTCTCACCTATTTTTCAACCATTGCTTTCCAAGTAATAAAATTATAAAAATAATCAAATTTATTTACTAGAAAGTATACCCACTTTTTCCTAGAGAAATCATGGACTAGTAACAGAAAATAATGGGCTCCAAAAGGGGTAGGTGTCTGTATTAGACCATGTAAATCTACATGTACCAGATCCAATACTCCCTTAGCTCTTGAAGCTTTACCAACATCAAATGAATGTCTAACTTGCTTCCCCAACTGATATCTAGTACATACATGATGACTATCCTAAATAGAAGGAATCTACTTAACCATCTTAGTCTTACTCAATGTATTCAAATACTAGAAATTTAAATACCCATACCTTTCATGTCATAGTGTACTTGTGATATTAACCACTACAATTTCACTTTCCTTTGCCCTCTATGAATCTACAAGTTTATACAAGCCTTTCTCACCAATACTAATGATAATAATCTTGTTATCTCTGGTAGTGACTAAACATTTTTGTTTTTGAAATTTTACAACAAAATCAGATTTTGAAGTGATCTCACTAATTAAAAGTAGGTTTTTGTTTATATCAGGTACATACCTAACAATCTTAAATGTATACCATAATGTACCATTAAAATTGATATGAACATTAACACATCCCTTCAAAAAATGAGTTCTACCATTTCCCAAAGATACACAATCATTACTACTATTATTTTCAATAAATTCCACATTCCAATCCTTATGGCATGTATAATGGTGAAATTCCCTTAATTTAAATTACCAGGCTTGATCCACTATAGAATTACCACTAGAAGCCATAAAAGCAAAATTTAGAGATGTTTCCTTGCCTTCACCTTTAGCTACATTCGCATGATGAGATTTATTTCTAGGGTTAGCCATATCCTGTTGTCTTTTCCTATATTATTTCTTAAGGTGACCAAGTTGCTTACAATAAAAACATTTCCACTTAGATATCTTATTAGAACCACTTATGAATTTTCTGTTGAAGAACTAGTAGTTTAAAAAAATTGATTACCCTTTCCCTTGATGAAGAATGCACTCTTTATAGAAGTAGATGTAGACAACACTGCCTACTCCTACCGTTCCTCTTTTTACAATAAAAATGTGGAAATATTTTTAAATTACAAAGTCTACGTCTCAAAAATCATGTGAAATGACTCCATAAATGACTCAAATTAAGGTGGAATATTTTGCATAACTAGAGAAATCAAATCTTGTTCATCAACAAAATTTTGCACAACCTTCAATCAATCACTAATGTCCTTGATCTACAAAAAAAAATTAGAAATGGAGCCACATTCCTAAATCTTAATAGAAAACAATAGATTATTCAAATATAATACCCTACTAGCTTTATAAACCTGATATTTAGAAGTAAGATTAGTCCACAAAGCTAATGCAATGGTTAGATTTTTGACCTATGAGATTAAATTATCTACTACTGATAGTTTTAATAACACAAGAGCCTCATGATGACATTTATCATAGTCATCATAACTAGTGGCAAGACTTTGCTCTTTATCAATCACTATTTGATCAAGATTCTAATAATCACATTCATCAAAACCTTGTCACTCCACAAATTAATGTTCTTGTCTATTAATTTTTGAGAATTTGGTAGTAACAGGTGTTGAATACTAGCCATTTGACCTAGTTTTTCATGAAAACAATTAAATTATAAAAACTATAATGAATTTTATAAAATTCCTTCTACACATGGATTCTAAATTGACACTAAACAACTCTACAAGTTTTAAACAACAAACTCAATACCGTTTGTAAGATCTCAATTTTTTTCACTGAAACAATTAAATTAGGAAACCTACAACTCTAATTTAAAAAATTCTTTCTCTGTCCACATCCAGATAAAAAGCCTAGAAAATAGTGAAACTTTTAACTTCCTAGATTCTTTCATGATTATTAATCAGTGATAGGTCCCCAATAACCCCTATTGGATAATGTTTTGATTTATTTCAATTAAAAAATTAAAAATAATTAAAATAATAAAACTTTAGGTTAAAAATTTCATGTAAATAATCAGCCAATCAAAAAATTGGCCTACCTATGAAAATTTAGGCATATATTCTGAGCTCATTTCTCAACCAAATTAGAAACTATCTACACCACTATTCAAGTTAGGATTTAACTCATAGTTTAGAACTTTGTTTCACTAAAAATGATTGATATTTGAATTTTTTGGCTCTCCCATGAATTATATGGTGTCGTACACCATACGTCTAGCCCAATAAAAATAAATAGAGGCCTTAAATAGTTTTAAACTAATTATTCTAACATCATTTCAATTTTTTTAGGTCTTTTGATCCTCTTAGGTAGTTTTTTGATCTTTTGGTTGAGTTTACAGAGTTCTATGATGCTTTCTCTTTCCTCTAGCTCTCTATTGGGCACATAAAGCTCCTCCTTGGCAAGACACCAACCTACTAGATTTCATAGACCTCCAATTAGGCTATACAAACCATGGGATTTGAATAACATATTAGATTGAACACAAATATTTAAAAGAGAATGAGATTGTATTACATAGCACACATTATTCAAACCATATATAAAAGACTATTAAATAGGCAAAGAAAAAAACCACCCAAGAATCATGGAAAGGGTGGGTGAAATAACCTATGCCAGCTAGCATGAAATAACTAAGATCGATAAATAACTAACCTCTTAACCCAAGTGGTTAAGGAAAATAACCATTACCTTAGTTAATAACCCAAGGTAAATACATAATTATGCTAACATTCTCAATCAATCAGAGTTGGTGGTGCAGGATCCCCAATAGGTTGGTTATCTAGATAAATATCTATATAAGTCTCAATCAAGTCTATATCAACCTTACTTGAAATAATAGGGATACCCTGATAGCTGTATAGGCCATCAATCACTACCTATTATTGTGTTGGTGGTGTCTAAAATAAGTGTCACCCACACAATGATAGCTTAAGGATACACTAGGTATCCTCAAGTGTGACATTTGGCCTCCCTATTGGTAAGTGAAAAGTTGATGTCTCACTATGCCAAGACTCTACTAGTGCACTTAAATAAGCTCTATCATCCTAGATGACTAGCATATATACCATGTCATATGAGTCCAACATATGTAGGAAAGTAACCATGACCCTAGTCTAGATCTATGGGGTTTATAGATGATAGGATTATCTTTTGCGATAGGTAAACATAATCAATCACTCTTATAATAAAAAAATTAGTGTCAACCTAGCTACATACCACTAGTAGAGCCTAAGCCTAGCCTACTCAGTCTAATTGACCCTCTTCTAGAAGGTGGACCCCTTCTGGGTCCTCAAATTTAGTTATTTTTGGTTCCCATAATAAATCCACTATTTTCTCAATGACAAATCTACCATTTAGGTGATTTTTCACATTTTTAGGTGAAAGCACCATTTTCATTTTCAAGAAAATGATGACTTCACCTCAAAATGGGTAAAATCAACATTTCAATAATTTCTACCATTTTTTGGCATTGCTACCATTTTTGGAAATGGTTACTTTGCTCAAAGTCACCATTTTCCTTGGCAAAGCTACCATTTACTGTACCATGCAAACATTAAATTCCCCACTTTTCACCTTCCCAAGTGAAATTAATGTTATTAAATGGCAATTAATGACCAAGTTAAAGTTATTTATTGGTGGCATATTGTGTGGTGGCCACATATACTCCGTCACTCATTCTAATATGTGTCATCGAGCTCCTCTATGGGCCATTTTCTCTCAGTAATTCATGTAGAAAACTAGAGCTCAAATTCTCAAAAGGGATAGGGTGAAAATGATTTTTTTCACCCTAGAGGTGAATATATAGCCAAAAAAATAAATTTTTATCCCCCTGGGCCTATAGTTCATTTTGCATGCACCAAGAAGTGTATTTTTCACATCCATGGTATGTTTTACACACCATTTTCTCATATGCACCTTATTTTTTAGTCATATTATAACTAGACCATCTTTTTAAGCCTCCCCTATGGCCCATTTAACAACATTATTTTTCAATCCATATCTCATGTTTATTCAGATGTGTATCTTTGAACTCACATTTAGGATAAACATATGTTGTTATCCTTTACCAAATCATCATAAATCTATTTTATAGATTTTTTGCATAAGCTACCCTTGCTAATTTGCCTAGTTTTACATATTTTTTGCATTAATGTTTCTCATTTTTTATTCCTAATTATAACCACCTTTGGGAAAATCAGTGTTTCCTATGTTTTGTTCTTGATTATAATCACCTTTAGACAAATTAGTATTTCCAATTTTCCATTCTTGATTATAACCACCTTTGGGCAAATTAGTGTTTCACATTTCATTGCTAATTATAACCACCTTTGGTCAAATTAGTACTCATTCCATTGCCCTACTAGGGCATCTATCTATTTTTCTGCTTATAACCACCTTTGGGCAAGTTAGTGACTCTACCACTATTAATTTTTATAACCACCTTTGGGTAATTCAGTAATCCCACCCTAGTTACCACTAGATTGTGTCATTTTCTTCATTTCAAGAGAGCGTTCAATGACTCTATTTTGCCACCTACTACCTCTAGGGGGCATTAAGGGATTATCAACCACCCTTTGGGGTAAGACCCATTCAGATTAACAATTTTTGCTTTCTTTAAAAATATGTTACTATGTCTATGTTTTGTAATGCCTTCTCGAATAGGGGCAAACTATAGACACTTAGTTTTGCCCACTTTTGTGTCTAAACTAGGATTCAACTCAATTTCTAACAAATGATATAATTTAATCTTATGAATCACCTAAATTTTCCAATTTTAAATATGTAAGGGATTTAATTACCCAAAAATGTGACAAGGCTAGCTTATTTGGTGTATAACCCTATATGCACCAAAAACCTAATTTAAATTTAACCTTGGTCAAATCATGACCTAGTAATTTGACACAATTGTCTTACCAGGCTATCAATTTATAACATTTAAAATAATAGCCAAAATCCAAAAATCACTAAGCAAGATTAATTGCATTGAAAATCTTAATTAACTTACTTAAAAAAAATTCTAAATCAAATTAGTGAATTTCATTTACCAAAAAAGGATTTTTTAGCCAAATATGAAGTCAAAAGGTCAAATGAGCTAATAAAATGATTTATTATTTCCTAAATATTTCAAAATTATGAGTTATATCTCACAAATATTGAAAATGAGTTTTCATGCCTCATAAATATCTAATATTGAGGTGTCAAGATTTCATGAGTGCTTTGACCCAACCCTGGGTTAGACTGACTCAACCTAAGTTAGTTTTGACTCAACCTATTTAGAATTTAACCTAACCTCCCTCAGGTTAGAGTTAGTTATTATATGTGTATAAATACAAGTGCCCACACCATATGCCAATAAGATTTTGAGTGTAAGGTTATTCTACTGGGATACCTTCTTAAAGCCTTTGAGAGTAGTATTATAATGCCTAATTTATACCAAGCTTCACACCAAGCCACAAGTGACTATTGGAGAGATTCTTCCACCATGGAATATTATTTCTATAAGACTCTAATCATTATAGGCTAAGCATGAAAATCCTTATGCCAAAAAGTAAACATCAAATTTGACAAAGGAGGTAAGAAATTTATATTATCTTTATCTCTATTTTGTGATCTTGCTTATTATGTTATGCTCTCCCTAATTTTGAGGTAAGAGTGTTTAGTTTTAATGTATTTTTATGTTTGATTTTTTTCATTTGGACTAAAATGGTCTAATTTAAATATTTTTTACTCTTCAAACACCTAAGTTAAAAAAAAATATTAGATTTGGAGGTTTTATCAAACCTTATTTTCTTAAGTTTGGATCTCTACACACACACATAAATATATACATATGTTTATGTATAATTTTAAGAGCAACTTGGAAGATCTAAAATTGTATATAAAACCCATGTTATCTTCTATCATGTGCCCTAAATATTTTTTAATTGACCAAACCCTTGATTCAAAACAAGAAGAATGAACAACTATTCCTTTTCTAGAAAATACATGCATCGATGTTCAGAAGTGAAGTAGATAATACCAAAATAAATGCCAGGAAATGATAGGATGTAAAAATCAAACCAAATAATTTAATAACCAAACAAACATTAGGGGTATACCCTAGGTCTAGATGCCTAGGTTACTCGATAGGTTAAGCTAATTCAAAGGATAAACATAGATCATTAGATAAAGTAATGTATAATTATATAGAATAAATCAGAAGATATTTTTAGAATGAAAAAAATTCCATGCAAAAACATCAAGCATTTAATGAGCATAAAATTTGGCTCAATTGAAGATAATCACATATTTCAAGGATAACTAGGATGTGGTGATTAAGAGCAAATTTTTCCAAAAAAATAATAATCAAGAAACATTAAAAATCTACTAAAACCACATCACCATCAACCAATATGGTTGATACTCAACCCACTAATTTTTTGCATAGTCACTATTTCATCTAAATTTTCACTTAAATTGTAAATAAAGAGATAAAATAAAATCGATATGGGTGTGGTTGAAAAAACTATTTGTTTGTGTGCACATTGAAATAGAATATTGTGAAGAGCTCCTCTTTGGCTTGGGAGGAAGACCTATAGATAAGAAAACACTAAAGAAAATTTATTTATTAGATAGATAGTTGGATGGATTACCTAGAAATAACTAGATCTCAAAAGTGAGAGCTTCCTTATGGGCTATCAATCCACATATTTTAAACAATCAAGTTAATAAACTAGAAAGAAGGTACTTGCATCAATAATCAAAAGGTATTCAAATTGAATACAAGAAAGCTTGCTAGAAAAATTGACTAAAAATGATCTAATTAGTGATAAACCAATTAATACTAGTGCTAATAGGTCAGGGTATGCTTCAAAAAATTAGAAGGGGGTCTGTGAGTGGTTAAAAACATAGAAAAGTATATTTGGTTGGTTATGGGTGGGTGAAATCAACTTGCTAGTTTTTTTGCCACAAGTGAGCATTGATGGTTAGGGTAACCATCGATGGTTAGGCCTAACTATCAGTGGTTGGGTCCAACTATTGGTGATTAACTGTGGAATTTTGGGTTTGATCAACAAAAGATGAAGGGATTTCATAGATGAATTTTTGGAGTTAGGTAAGGGCTAGATTGATTATGAAATGGAATAAAAGTACATGAATAATAATAAACAAGTATGTGTCTTACCAAAATTCAATTAGATGGGTGGTTGACATAGTTAGCTTATTGGTAGAACTTGGCTTGATTCAAATAGAGTAACAATACCTAAAATCTTGGTTGAGAGACAATGATAAGTTGGCTCTTAATAAGATGGCTAATAATGCTAATTGACCTGATTGACCTAAAAAAGAAAACTCCTCAATGTCTGAGCTTTTGATAATTATTGTAGATGGATTTGACCTCCTAGGCCTCTCCCTCATATAAGTATAATCAAGAGGTGGAAGTGAAGGTGTAATTTGGTCATCTAAATATAATTTGTACATGCAAAGGCTCACAACATAAATTAGACAAGTTTATATTTAGCAAAGGGGTGATAGAGCTTGCATGCTCTTGGTGAAAAGTGGATCTTGACCATCAATGGTTAGGGGTCCCCAAGGTTAATTGTCGATGATCAACCGAATTGTCAATGGTTAGGGTTCATAGGGATAGGGTCCTAAAGGCCAAGGTTACTCAGCTAGGTGCAACTAAGTGAAAATTGGTTGGTTTAGACTTGACAGGTGTAGGTTGGTCTTAAGAGGGTCTAGAGGTAGTTCTAAGGCTACTTCAACATTTAGAATCACAAGTGTGTAGATTTTTGATGTTTACATTTTCCCCCTTTTTGTTATACAACTTGCATGAATGAGTTGAAAAATAAAAATGAAGTATGGGTCATGGGTCTAGTTACCCAAAGAGTGGGAGGAGATGTTCCCCCTCAAATTGGGATTTGGTGAAGTGAAATAGAAGTAGGTATAGGTTTGATAAGTGGTAGATGGTGAGTCACTAGTTGGTGACATGAGGTTGCACATATGAGACGTAAACATGCACATAAAATGTGACAAAAGGTGCAATAACCAAGATCATGCATAGATTAAGTTTTCAATATTTGTAAAAATAAGGGTCAGTGTTAAGAAGGATAAGGGATGAGTGAATCGTGTGATCACCTATACGTGTGGTAATTGGGAATACTCATAAATGCAAGTATCCTAAGTGATATCTATGTATTCAGTGGGTATCCAAGGTAGGAAGTACTCTTGAAAGAACATAAATAGTTTAAGTTTCATGGGTATCTAAGGTAGGAAGTGCTCTTGGTAAGACACAAGTGGGTTAGTATGCGCAATGTGATGCAAAAGTCAAAAGGGTCAATATGGCAATGTTTTCACTACAGTCAAAGGACTAGGTAATAAGTGTCACAAAATTGCACACCAAATGGGACAAAAGATACTGATGGTAAGGTGATGAGGTGGTCAGAGTGGGTAGAGAACGTAACTCCATGGGTGGGTGATGGTTGATGGAGAAGGGTGATCTCTAATGGAGAAGGGTGAACTCTAATGGTTAGTTTAGGTAATGGTATAAAAAAGAAGGTTGGGTTATAGAGAAAGGTGATCTCTAATTATTAGTTTATGGAGAAAGGTAATCTCCAATGGTTGGTGGTGTTAAAATTGGTTGCCCAATTTGGGGTACCACTTGGTTTGGTAAAAAGGTGCCATATTTCCTAGTGAAAGGGTGAAAGGTGGGTAGCTAGGGGCATTAATGAACCTAAAAAAGGAAAATATACATCTTGATAAGGCTGTCATGAAAGTAGAAAGAGTAGGCTAAACACTCCAATTAGCAAAGACCATAATGGAAAGATGGGTGGGATTATGAACATAAGTCCCTTTCATGCATTGCAGTAGTGTTAGTTCATTGGTTAAAATAAGTGGCTTGATCGCATAGTGTCAAGTAAGCTCAAAGTCCCTTGCTTATAATGTAAAAGGGGAAATGGATAAAAATGAAACCATCTTATGAGACTAGCATGCCTCTTCTATAGGTTTCTAAAGAGTCAGTGTAAATAGGTCTATGTCATATAAAGTGTAGACTGATTGATGTGGGAAGTCTACTTATGAGCGCTGATTATGGATTTTAAAGATTATTACTTTTATGAGAGTTGATTATGGCTTTCAAAATTATTATTTTTTTGTTTGTGGGTCTTTAGCTTATTTTTATTTTGATTGGAGGGTTGGGGAAGCTGATTGATGTGGGAAGCTCCCAAGAAATTACTAGCTTTGACAAATGCTATACTCAACCATCCTTCAAGGGAGTGGTATAAGTTTATATGCTTAGTTCAAATGATTTTGATAGCTATCCTTCAAGGGAGCAGTCCACCTTACATTTTTCAATTTTAAATAAGTTTTCAACAACTATCCTTCAAGGGAGTAGTCTGTGAATGCTAAGAATGACCCATGATTTATTTTTGAATTTTGATATTTCCTTTTGATTTTTGTTTGATTTTGATTGACATAGACTTGCTTAAACATGCTCAAGGGGTTACCTTTATAAAGGAAAAACTAAGAGCACAAGAAGGTTCAATAGGTGAAAAGAGATTTAGGTAACAATGACCATAGGAATCTATCTCGAAGAGGTATGGAAAGTACCATGAGAATCATGCCATGGGTAGAGCCATGGTACCAATATTTCAAGATTAGGTTATGATTGTGATAGATAATCACATAATTTAGTTGTAGCTGGTTGTCCTTAAAAATAAGATGATGAATGTGGTTTGGAAGTAAGGGATGAGCTTAAATTAGACACAAGGTGACTAACAACTTGGTTTAACAAAAGAACATGATGCAAACACAGAGCATTTAGGGGTTTAAGTTTTGATATGATGTAGATCCATGCTTGCATAAATGGTTGACTTCAATCAGGAGAGTAGATGTCCCTCAATTACTCTCCAACACTTGATGAGATGTGAAAAAGATTTGGGTTGACAAAAAAAGGTGAGGTTGGTTAGGTGCTAGTTTGGTAGAGAAAGGTAATCCCCAATAGTTAATTAGGTGGTAGAGAAGGGTAATATCCAATGGTTGGGGGAGAAAGTGACTCTTAAATAGGTTGGGTGGTATCCAAATTGGTTTCCCCAATTTGGTATACCAATTGGTTTAGGTTGGGTTGATGGAGAATATACTCTCTAAAGGTTGGGAAGAAGGTGAATCCAAAATAGGTTGGTGGAGAAGGGTAATATCCAATGGTTGGGGGAGAGGATGACTCCTAAATATGTTGGGTGGTGTCTAAATGGGTTGTCCCAATTTTGTATACCACTTGGTTTAGGTTGGGTTGATGTAGAAGGTACTCTCCAAAGGTTGGGGAGAAAGTGACTCCAAAATAGGTTGGTAGAGAAGGGTAATATCCAATGGTTGGGGAAGAAGGTGACTCCTATATAAGTTGGGTGGTATCCAAATGGGTTGCCCCAGTTTGGTATACCACTTAGTTTAGGTTAGGTTGATGGAGAAGGTACTATCTAAAGGTTGGGGAGAAGGTGACTCCCAAATAGGTTGGGTGGTGTCCAAATGGGTTGCCCTAATTTGGTATACCACTTAGTTCAGGTTGGGTTGATGGAGAAGGTACTCTCCAAAGGTTGGGGAGAAGGTGACTCCCAAATAGGGTTGGTTGGGTGAAGGAGAAAGGTAATATCTAATATTTTAGGGTTGGTTGGTTGAAAAGTTGAGGTAAAAATTCCAAGGGTTAGTTTGGTTAACTGTTAAGGTATGGTTTGGGTTGATAAATGGTCAAAACCATATGGAGGGAAAGTTCTCATAGTTTGCTCTTTCAATGAATGGTCAAAGATGGGAAAATGATCCAAAGGTGAGGTGTTATTTAATAAGAGGTTTTAGGAGGGGTGAATATGACTTCACCCACCCCAAAAAGGGGGTATTAGTTGTTATTTTTTAGTGGTTAGTAGGTCATTTTGTAGGTGGTGGTTCAGGCAGGATCACCGTTATGGTGATATTGCAAGGAAAACATTATTGGGTTAGATTTGGATAGGTTTGAGGTCTAGAAATGATGTTGGGAACATCATCCTAAAATAGAGGTAGGGTGGATAAGAGTGTTGAATTATCACAATAAGGGAGCTTAGGTGAGGTGTGGGTAGCTTGGATAAAAGTGTGGCTAAGATTTAAGAAATATTGAATGGAGGGTTGATGTTGATTTATGTTGATAGATAAATTGCTTATGGTTGGAGTAAAAGTTAGGTTGATCATGGTTGATTGATTGGTCTAGAGGTTAGTTTGATTGGTTTAGGGAGGTAGGATGGGTGGTTGATCTGGATTTTTGGTTAGGTTTGCTTATTTTTTTGGTAATGTAAGGTGAGAAAGATTTGACACTATTAAAAAGGGAATCAAACCAAAGACAATGTCATTAGGTAGATGAAAACTATTAGATTATAGAGGAATTGAATGGGTTTGATTTTAATTGAGGTTGGGTTGGATTTAGTTATAGGTGAGGTGTTTTAAGGTTGGGTTGGCTCTATTAAAAGGGGAAGTGGAAGAGGTGGGTTAGTTTCCTTAATGATGGTTTTAAAGGAAAGTTGAGAAAGCTCTTTTGGGTCAACAAGTGGGTGGTTTAAGGTTTATTTTTCCTTAGTGATGATTTAAAAAGGGTAAACTTGGTTAAAAAGTGTATTGGTCAGGGTTTCAATTATGGTTTCCCTGGTTTCCTTAGTTAACCACATGAGAAAACTCCTAAATGCCTAAGCTCTTGCTAATTATTGTAGATTGATTTCACCTCCTAGGCCTCTCCCTCTTATAGGCATAAGAAAGAGGTGGAATTGAAGGTGTAACTAGGTCATGTAAATATAATTTGTGCATGTAAAGGCTCACAACACAAATTAGACAAGTTTATATTTATAAAAGGGGTGGTAGAGCTTGAATGCTCTTGGTGAAAAGGTGGATCCTGACCATCGATATATATATATATATATATATATATATATATATATATATATATATATATATATATATATATATATATATATATATATATATATATATATATATATGGGTGGTAGAGCTTGAATGCTCTTGGTGAAAAGGTGGATCCTGACCATCGATATATATATATATATATGTGTGTGTGTGTGTGTGTGTGTGTGTGTGTGTGTGTGTGTAGAGGAAGAACACATACATTGACATAACTATATAAACAAGAATAACCAACTAAAGAATATATACACAAAAAGGTTTTACCACAACATACCCATAATCTCATGCCAAATAAGGATATACTGAGGCTTATGGACCAAATTAACATGGAGGAATATGATAGAAATTTCACTTGCTTGGGAGATATGGTAGAGCTCCATTCTCTCATTTATGTTGCATGACTAATATCTTCTCTCATTTTTTCCCAATGTGGCACTCCAAATTGTTATTAGCTCCTCCTAAGGTGTAATGTAATTACCTTGATATCCATTTTCATCCCTCCTACCTCCATTCTCCTTCTTCCAAGAATATGGCACAATTCTTTGGCAGTTTGTTGGGGTGTATTGAATAATTCAAAGCATGACCTGGTTAAGGATTTTTTAATTCTTCCAAGACCATTTTTCTCCATTTAGCATGCTTTACCTGATATTGCCTCCACTACTATGCCCCATCTATCATTGCTTCTAAATTTAGTATTTGTTTATTATTTTGGCCAAATTATTTATTTGGGGGTATACCCTATAATGTTATGCTCCACTCAAACTATATTTAATTTAATTTAATTTCTTCATTTAATTAATTTTTATTACTATTTATTTATTTTTGTTTATTTTTAAATGATAGTAACTATAAATATTTTTTGTTTATTTCAAAATGAGTATAAATATATATGTATATTTATTTATTTAATAATATTTTTATTATATATATGTATAAATATATATTCTATTTACTTTTTCTATCATATTTTACTACATTTAAGTGTCATTATTTATTTTATTATTAATTTTTTATAGGTATAATTTTTTACTAATACATAAGACTGGTGGTGAGACATAGAATCAGTTTTAAAAGATCAATACATGGCTACCAAATGAATTCTTAATCAAAGCACTTGAATTGATGTAATACGGTCCTATATACAAACCTATTAGTCTCAAGTTTGAAATCAACATAGGCTTGCCCCCAGGTTAGGGTCATTTTATTAAAAAAATGGAAATTAATTGATAACCTATCAGTGGTAACTTATTGACATGGGAACCCCTCAAAGAGATAAATAATACATTTGGAAACATCCACAAGAAATAGGTTTTGTGCACTAATGAATTACTGACTATCGGTAAGATCAAGAAAATAAAGAGAGAAAACATTAATAGTTAGAATAATGGTGATTATTCCAATCATTGAAATCAATATACCTCTAAAATATCTATAACTAACCCATGTTAAGGCATAAACATAATGTTAATTTTTAAAACATACTAATTTTAACACTAAAAAAACATCCTAGGGTAGTCCTACTCTAGTCATAACTGACATGGTTCCACACTGTCACCCCTGTAAGGTAACCAAAATCAAGATTTACTTTAGTCCACTAGGCATCTCATTAAAATGATGTGCACAAGGGTCACAACTGACACACCAAGATAAAAATTATACCACATCATAAAGAAGGCACTACTGCATTTGAAAGGGGTATTCCATTCACCCCCTCTTGAAAATGGCATCATCCTTAATATGCTAACTAGATTATGTGGTGAGACAAACACCATATTATTTAACTATGAAAATCACCAAAAGGATATTTAAATTACAACTACACTATAGGTTAATTCCTTTTATAGCTGAGATCCATTATCAAATATCTTCTTTATCAACCTTGAATTCTTTATCATATTAATAATAGTCTTTAAGTAAATTTGAGATAATTCAATTGGTTGGTATCAATGTACAAAGGGTTTTCAAATTTCATATTGTCATATAACTATCTAAACCAACTGATATCATAAATAATGTCAAGATATATAAACATGAGTATAAATAACAATATGTCATATGATCATCTTATACAATGGTGAATCATATAATGTAAAGAGTTAAATCTAACTTATGGTAAAATAAAGTAGTGTAATGTTGAATCTTCCTTATAATACTCAACCATGATGAATCAAACATTAGGTGTCATCATAATTGAACAATACAATATTGAATGAAGAAATAACCCATTGAAATCTACATCAACCTCTCCCAACCTCCTTAGACCTCCTTACCTCCTTATACCTCCCAACTTTCTTAGACCTCCCAATAAAATCCTCATTTGACCTACTAACCTTATTTGACCTCCAAAAATAATCATATATATATATATATATATAACCATGACATTTGGCGGGGTGGGAAGGGTGCTATCATAAACCCACCTAATAGGTTCCTATTTCTACCCACTACCTATATTCCAAGCTGTGTCTTCTCCCCCACACCTTCACTATGTGATAATTATGCATATCACAAACATATATGAAACCAACATTCAATAAAGATGTTAAAAACCTCATCAAAATTAATGCAATAATAAAATTAAACCAAATGTCAAATATTCAAAAATAAATAATTTAAAGAAAGAATACTAATAAATTATTAAATGAAATCATTATAAGAAAATAATGAATCAAAATCAAAGTGGTCACATTATAAATAAAATAAAATTCCAGTTAATATAATTCAAAATCAATGAAATAACTTATAAATTAATTTTAAATTCAATAAAAATAAAGTGTTGGTTTCAAAAATAGCTAAGATTTTTAATTAAATAAATTCTAAAAAAATAAAGAATAGAAAATTGGTCACATCACAATCACTATGTGGCTTAATAAGCCACCCAAGGGTAGAAGGAAATAAACCTTTATTACCTCTTAGAGATAATATAAATACCTCAACTACCTCCCAAAAGTAGGAGAAAATAGATCTATTACCTCTTCGAATGCCTCCTAGAGGTAGGATAAAATAGTTTTACTACCTTCCAGAGGTAGGATAAATACATAAATAACATCCTCCATATGCCTCCCAATAAGATCCCTAAGTACAACATAGTGTAAGTAACCAGGTAACCACTAAAAGGATGGGTAGAGGAATATATGATTTCATAACAATGGTTTTACTTAGTCATTAATTAATTTCAAGAATGGTTTCCACTTCACACAATATTTACACACATGGTGATAAACATGAGGTACATCACAACACTCTTACAGTGGTACAATCAAGATTAATAACATAATTATTCTACTTGTACCATGACATACACACCTTATGATTATCCAACAATGTCATTTATTTAGGGGAAAGGGCCATTTTTTAAGGGGTTTCATATATGTAAACACTGATGTAGGGTTTACACAACATGCTGAGGTTACACATGTACTTAGACATATACAAAGGTTAAGAATACACATTTTGGATCATAATTTCATGGTTTACAATTGTTACGACAAAGGGGTAAAACTATATTATAATATGATAACACAATTTTATAGTAATACATAAGGATCAAGAAGCCTCATCAACCTAGCCAATACATTTATTTCATTCCTAATGATATTGTATACAATCATCCATCACTATTTTACTCATAATAAGAATATCACTGGCAAACATTTGTGCATAGTATCAAGTGCCTCAAGTATCATATGAATATAGACATGTATTTAATATCAAACCAAATTTGAATCTCAACTATTCCAAGTAACATTTATCACTATGAATGTATCTATCAATGCAAGAACTTTTGAAGTTATACTATCCAAAATGTTTATACTGTAATATCCCTCTATTCAAACATGAAGTATCATCTCAACTGTGATGTAAGTAAAGTAGGTTAAAATTCTATATGTTTCTCAAACTCACATATTTGATATTTTAATATCATGAGGAACAATGAGTAAGATTATTTGATAAAACACTTCACAATGTTTTAGAATTAATCTTATTTAGGTCTTTATTTATGTTTTTAGGTTTATCCTAAGTCTAGTTTATGTGTGAATTTAATATATTTATTATAAATGCACTTTTTTAGATTTATGAGGTGTCACTCACCTCTCTTTTCCAATTTTTGGATTTGGAATTAATTTAACAATTAAATCCTTACCCCACATGTCACACACATCCTTATAACTTATAATATGATTAGGGACATGTGGCACACATGTAACTCCTTATTCCTTTCAACTCTATTTATTGAGCTCTTCTCTCTCATTCTTCATGTTATACAATATTGATCTTAATCTTGCTACTATGATTCTATTTTGTCTCATGGTCATTCTCTTTCTCTCTCTTATCTTATTTATGCTATATACTTTGATATTCATTGTTGCAATACTTCTAATATATTGTGGGGTTTTTTCCATTCAACAGTTTCCCCACTTGTCAAATCTCTTACCTTAAATTTGTTATTTTATTTCACTTCAAGATAAAATTTTTAATTTAAGTTTTTTCATTTCTTATTAAATTTCTTAATTCTATATTTTTTATGGTATTGGAGCATGTTTCTCTTTCAATGTTGTAACTTGAGTTGTGTAGGTTTTTTGGAGGAGAAATTCTATTTTTTTACAAGGGCTTACACCCTTGCATCTAATTTTTAGCCTCTTTCTCCATTTTTACCTTAAATTTTATCATTTTTTCACATATTCACATCATAATGTACATTTCAAGTTTATCTCAAAGGAATATTTTCATTTTTTTAAAGTTGGTTGCACAAATAAAACATGTAATTTCTTCAATTTTTAAAAACCCATCACATTAAAAACTCATATAAAACATAGGCTATATATTTTTATTGGATATTTTAGTTTATATTTTTTTTGGGTTTTGTTAATCTATAATATAATAACATATTTTCAAAATTTTAGAAAAAACCAAATTACCATTTTATATAAATCATAAAAAAAATACCTGTTATTTTTTTTCAAAAAATGTGGTCAAAATTTTTAACTTTTAACTTTTTAGTTATTTTTATCATAGTTATTATTAGAAATATTTTTCATGACTTAATTTTTTAAATATATATAAAAAAAAACAAATATTTTTATGCTTTCAAATTCATTGTTTCTTTTTTTTCCAAAAAAGGCATCCTATTATTTTTTTTCAAAAAAAGGGTTTTTTGGTGGAAGGATTGTCACTAGCCTACGACCACCCCCTTCACTTGATACTTTCCTCAACTAGGGTACCATTTAATTGATCCATAACATATTCTATATGATATGCTCAACATGAGAGGAATCTTCATTCCATATATGAGATCCAAGCTTGATGTTTTAGTACTATGTGGTTTGCTACTATTGAGCCCATAAAAGATCATTTCTTATGGTGCCTTCTCTACCAGGGCCTACCTGTGGGAGACCAGATCAAGCATCTGGGAGTGAATAACCCCATTTCTCATCTTAAAAATAAATAGATACTATTAAGCACATTTTTTGGTTTTTCCCTCATGCACAATCTATGTGGTGCTAGATTCATTCCTTTTTCCAACCCTTTTGACCTGAATTCTTCACATGAAAGATGGATCTCTTTGAGGACTTGGTTCTGTTGCCTATAAAATATAATCATTTTTGGTATATATTTCAATTTAACATTTTGTTTCAAATTTGGAAAGCTAAAAATGATGCTTGATTTAATCATGAAGAGTTAGAACATAGTTTTTATATTACTAACAAAATTACTGTTCTATCTAATGTTACTCTTTAGATTCAAATCCAAATAGACAAGGTCTATACAAAACTTAAACACCTCTAGTGTTTTCTCAATCACTAGGAAAATTATCTATGCACAATCATTCATGAACCTCCTAAGCCCCTATGACATCCTTCACCTCCTTAGAGATGAGGGTGTGGGCCACATCAGTAGTGATCTAGACCCAGATGCAAGAGTCACTCTCCATGTCGATCACCAACTCACTAGTCTTCTCCTCATCATGGTGTCTTGAATGTTTCATCCAAATATGGTGGTGATGGTATGTATTGGGGATCTCTTCTTATGTCCTAAGATGGTGATAATAGAGGTTGGGGTCTGCCTCCCCAAGGAAAATTCCCATACATGGATCTGGTAATTTCCCTTGAAATAAATCAAAATGAGACTTTAGATGCTTAACAAAGCACATGTTGGGAACCCTTACCTATTAATGAGTATAATCCTATATTAGGATGATGGGGTGGTAAGCCTTAGGATCTTCCATCTCCTCTACTTCCCTTGACATCCATGTTTATTTTGACTACTTGATTTTTCTTTTTATTATTATTTGTACCTTACTCTCTCTGCTTTGTTGTCAAACAACTAATGTGATGTAATTTTTTATGGGTGTGGTCACTTTCTAACCACTTTTATAATTTGTCTTGAGGTGCTTCTTTGCCCTTGGTGTGAATTTTCTTGTGGGGTGTGACTTTTCCACCCATTTTTTATATGATTAGTAATGTACCATATCTTGTTATATATATATATATATATATATATATATATATATATATATATATATATATATAGAGGTACTTTTCAATAAAAGAGGTTTTTTCTAAAGAAAATTTGTCTTTTATCTTAAAATAATTTCATATCCTATAATACATACATGCCAAAACTAAATTATATAGGTGAGGCCAATTAGAATACTCAATAAACAAGAATGTGCACTCAACATTGATAACAATGAGGAATAACCATTACACAATCCTCCAAGGATCCCAAACAATAAGGTTACCTCGAAACCACCAATGGTTCAACATAAAGATAAAATTTGAATAATACTCCAATGGGGTTGAAATATCTAAGGCTAATGATCACAACCTTTAGATATCAACATCCATATTAAATACTAATACCTTGTATCTTGAAAACATGCATAAGAGATATCAATACCACTCTAACATTGTCAATGTTTTATCTATGTCAATGGTTACACACTCCATGTATATAATGAGAATACCATCTTAGTAAACTCAATATTAGGTTTCTTAGAGAAAATTCCATCTCACAAATGGATCACAAAAAGGGTAAACAAGATTATAATATTAGGAACAAGTTTTCTTGAAATATTCAAAAAGGTTTACTACTTAGAAAAAATTATACATCTAAACAAGCCACACCACTATAAGGATAATCATATACAATCAAAATAATTATTTGCTCCATGTTAACATGAGCACTCTAATATTATTGGTTTTAACACATTTTTTTAGAAATAAAAAAATTAGTCAATCATGTTATTCAAAAGAGGCATACTAAATTTTGTATTATGTTTAATTTCAATTCAATTAATTATAAGCTAACAATTTAAAAAATTGAAAATGGAAAGCCAACAATCCGAGATCTCCTTGTGTTTAACTTAGGCTCTGATACTAAACTGTCATGCCCAAACTTTCATGACATAGAAACACACCAAAATATGACTTAGTAACACTGCCAATACCTTAGTAACACTTCCACCTATGGATATAATAAGAATAAAGATACCAAAGAATACAAATATTAGTACAAGAAAGTCCAACTTATTCTCACTTCATGATGATGACTTAATAAAACTTGACATCATACTTTGATTAATTAATTAACACACATCAAGTCTCAGATCAAGTAAGAACTAGATTAAGTGTCTATAACAAGAGTACCATTAGATTGTAGACCCAACTATGTAAAGAAGATAAAATCATTTGAACCCACATGAGTTTAGATCAACATCCTCTCAAAGCTCGCTCACTCACTAAAAACACTCCAATTTTTATCTTAACTACACTAAACTATGAAAGCATGTTATAGAGAAAACAATATTCTAATGGAATTTGAAAATATAGTAGGGTGAAGTTATCTCATCATGATTCTAAGTTGAGTGAAAGTATACAAATGGTATTATGATGAATCGGGTTGAGGTCTATTTCATAAAAACACCACAAACTCTAACGATAAGGAGGGGAAGGAAGTCTTAGATATACCAATTACTTAACATGATAAGACATGATCCTTATATTTTTATAACTCAATAACATCATCAAATGAGATAGGTAAAATAAATTAAGAACATATTGAGACAGTGTAACAACTATGTAGGAAGGGATACTCCTACAACCATAAATGCACAAGACAAAAAGGATCACAAGACAACCTTGGAATAAATATCCTAAAAATGAGACAAAATTTTATAAATTAATGAACCAATTATATGAGCTAATAAAATCTTAATTGAGGCATTGAATGTGATCTAAGGTGAAAATAACTCAGAACTAGATTGCCAATCCAAATAGGACTCAATAGTGAAATTTTTTTACCAAAAAACTCTTGATAAATAACATTCTATAAGGACCTAATAAAAATTTAAAATGTCAATATAGAGTCAATCTAAAGTTTCCTATGATTATATGAATCTAAAGGGTTCATAAATCAACCTTTCATTTCAAGGAACCCCAAGAACAACTCTATAGGCTAAAAACAAGACAAGGAGAATTTTCTTCACAAAAGCTCTTTGGAAATGGGAAGAAATTTTGACTCCAAAATGGGATACAATTTATTAGGAATCAAATAAAAATTATCATAGCCTAAAATAATTGGTATGGAGACTTAGTTTTAGTTTTTAAAACTTAGCTATATTTTAAGGTTGGATTCATAAATGATTTTATTGACTGATGCAAGTAAAAGTTACCCAATTAGAGGATTGCATTACTAATATGGATTTTGAATTTTATCCAATTTTCAAGACATCAGGTCTCATGATCAAATAATATCATCATCAGTCATTCTTAATTACTGACATGAAGGCAAAACTACTCATTTGAGTCCTAAAACTCAAATAAACTTCGTTATAAGGTTGAGTTTATCTAGAGTTGCTTAACCTCCGGTTTATAAACTTAGAAGTTATTTTATCCAACCAAATTCTAAGAAGGACCCTTTTGATTTAGAACATCGGTTCATTGATTCAACTTTACCCCCTATAACATTTCATTATAATAAAGTCTTAGTAATTTCACAATATTTCACATGTGTGATTTGATAGTTGTATAACCAAAAGTATTATTTACGCTGATAAACACTAGGTAGTGACCTTCTCTTGAGAATAGGATTATTATAAGATTATTTTTTATTATCTAATCTATTTTAGAGCTTTGTCTCAAGGCTAGAGTTAACCCCTTCAGGTTTTACTTACATAAATGTGCTCTCATGGGTAAGGGATCTTGCCTCAATTTTATTAAGTTAGTGAAGATACTACACCACAACTTAAGTAATGAAATAATTACAGATTTTTAAATAAAGGAAAATTTTATTGATAATATGACACCCAAATTAAATTTGATATACTACATAAAATAAAAGACCAGATATCATTGAAAGGAAGATTAACCAATGACTCTTATATTTTTTCACATCAACCTTATTTTTATGAATAAAAACATGATAGAGTTACAAGACTATAAATAATATTCCAACTATTAACACAATTATGTTCACACATTTCTATAATAAATAAATCATTATCTTAAAATTTTAGTTACTGAAACAACATGATGTGATTTGAGTACAGGGAATATCTCCACATACTATTGATTCTAAAATATTACAAACAAAAGATTCTTTTTCTAACCTGAGTACAATACAATAATACTACAAGTTTTATTTCCACATTCATAGAACAAAACATTTAATTTCATCTACAAATAAAAAAAATCACCAAATGTCCAATTAATTACTAAAGAATATTTCCAGAATTACATTACAACTAAAAGAATGTTTTTTGATTTTCAATTAAACACCAAACAACACAGTGATATGAATCAATCTTGAAAGTCAACACCTACTTGAATTCGGTTGTCATGAGCTATTTTTACCTACACTAAAATCATACACAATAAGTGTTAGCACTAAACTAGCAAGTTTTTTCATTTAACAATATTCTACCATGTTAGTCGAAGCAATAAACATCTAAACTTAATACATTTAATAACACATTTAAAATTATATACCATCCACATAATCCTAGTTTATCATGACTGCATGTAAAATGAATTTAAGTAAGATATAAGAGCTTCACTTTAAAACTAAATTAGGTTATTATCACTTCACATTTCTTTAACTTGGCATGAATAAGATTGTCTATGGAAATTTATTTTAAGAAAACATTCAACCCAAAAATAGACCAACATTGTGATGTACATGAAAATAAACAAGTTGAGATAGAAAAGAAATATTATATCTGGAGGTTTTCTCAAGCCATGTTTTCCTAAGTCTATATATTTATACATATATACATATGTTTATGTATTTTAAAGAATAACTTAAAGGATCTATGGTTGTATATAACCCATTTTAGCTTCTATTATGCGCCCTAAATATTCTTTAATCGACCAAACCATTGATTTAAAACAAGAAGAGTGAACTTCCATATACCAACCTTAATATTCCTGTGCAATTAAATACATTCAAGTATGATTAGAGGATTGGTAAATACCAAAATAAACACCTAGGAAATAATAGGACATATAAATTAAACCAAATAATTTAATTACTAGACAAATATTAAGGGGGTGTACCATAGCTTTAGATGCATGAGTTACTTGATAGGTTCAACTATCTCAAAGGATAAGCACAACTTATTATATAAATTAATGTAAACTATACAAAATAAACTAGATGTTCCTTTTAAAATGATAATAATTCCATACAACAACATCAAAAGGTAATGAGCACTAGCTTTGGCTCAACTAAAGATAATCATGAATTTCAAGGATAACAAGGATGTGGTGAATAAGAGCACATTTTTTAGTAAAAGATAATCAATAACCACTAAAACCCCAATGCCATCCACCAATATGGTTGAAATGTAGCCTTATAACCTGTTGCATAGTTACCAAATCTTACATAGCCTCCTAAGCTACTACGTTAGCACCAATAAACTTAAAATAACCCCTTTGTTTTTTTTCAATTCCTTTTTAATACTTTAAATGTCCCTAGATTTTAGAACTATGACCTGATAGGCATTCAACCATGTAAATATTATGTATATCTACACAAACACAAATGTTTAGGAAGAGCACATACATTAACATAACTAGATAAACAAAAATTTCCAACCAAATAATAGCATACATCAATGCATATAAATTTTATACCATAGCAAACCCATAATATTAAGCCAAACAAGGATCTGTAGAGGCTTATGGCCCAAATTAACTTGGAAGAATATGATAGAAATTTAACTTGCCTAGGAGATCTGGCATAACTCTTTTCTTTCCTTTGTATTATGCCACCGATATCTTCTCTCAACTACTCCCAATGTGGCACTCCAAACTTTTATCAACTCCTTGTAAGGCATAAGGAAATTACCTTGATCTTCATTTACATCCTTCCTACCTCCATTCTCTTTCTTCCAAGAATATGGTGTAATTTTTTGGCAGGGTATTGGATTGCATTGAATAATTCTAGGCATGAGTTGGCTAAAGATTATTTTTATTCTTATAAGGCCCTTTTCCTCCACTCAACATGCTTTAATTTGTCTAACATTGCCTATACTATTGCATCCCATCCATCATTGCTTCCACTTTCAGTTTTTGTTTATTATTTTGACCAAATTCTTTACTCTAGGGCAAGCTCATCATGTTACACTCCACTCAAACTCTATTTGAATTAATTTATTTTCTTCATTAAATTAATTATTATTTATATTTTCATTTAAATCTATATATATTTTATTTGTTTATTTTGAAATGACATTATATATATAGATATATATATTATTTATTTAAAAATGAATATATATATATATATATATATATATTATTTACTTTCGTTATCAAATTTTACTAGATTTACATATCATTATTATTTATTTTTTATAGGTATAATTTATTATTAATACACCAGAATGGTTGCAAGACATAAAATTGATGTCAGAAGATTAAGACATGGTTACCCAATGAATTCTTAATCAAATCACTTAAATTCATGCAATTATGGTCCTATAAACAAACCCATTGGTGTCAAGTCTAATATCAACATATGATTACCCCCAAGTTAGGGTCTCCTTATTGATGAAATGGAAATTTATTGACAAACTTTCAGTGGTAAATTATTAATATGGGAACCCCTTAGAGTGATAAACAAGACATTTAGAAACACACATGAGAAATAAGATGTCATACACTAATGAAGTACTAATTATTTATAAGATTAAGAAAATAAAAAGAGAAACATTAATAGTTAGAATAATTATGAGTATGAGAATCATTGAAATCAAGATACCTCCAATGTATCCATAAGTAACCCATTATAAGGCATAAACACAACATTTAGCGATAAATCATGTTATTGTTAACACTAAAATAAGCATCCCATGGTGGTCCTATTATAGTCATAACTAACATGGTTCCACAATGTCATCCTTGTAAGGTAACCAAAACTAAGATTTATTATAGTTTGATATGCATATCATTCAAATGGTACACACAAGGGTCACAACTAACATAACAAGACCAAAATTATACCACATCATCGAGAAGGCACTATTGCATTTGAGAGGGGTATTACACATTATAAAATACATGATGGTAATAATTTATTATTATCTCTCATACAATGTTAAATCAATCCAAAATATTATCTAATGGAGTCCAAAAATTGGTAAAAAAAAAGAGAGTGATTTGACATAATATAAAAATCAAATCTCTCTTTACACCTCTCATTATAATAATATTAACCCTATGTCTATCTTAAATAAACTCCAACATGCATGATCCCAACCTTTTGTCCCCTAGATCCTATTCAAGTGACAATTAATATTCTACTCCCATTATTCTCCCATGAATTATAATGGATTCTATGATCCATGTTGTCACTACTTGAAAATAAAAGGGTACCCAACTTGTCCATTCACTTATTCTTATACAACAAGTTCCTCCTAATCCTAAGCTAGTAATAAAATCCAAAGGGTATGATATGATGAAAAAAGCAAGTAATAACCATGCTAATATCTCTATCCTTGAGATTTTGAAATAATCAACTATCTATAAGGGTATCTTATATGAAGCATTTCATTAAACCCAAGTACCAAGTGACATAGAGTTGACTTCTTTTGTGGATATTATGCAGTATCTCAAAAACAATTCAAATCTCATCACTTTTGATCAAAAATATTTACCTTTAAAGGATGTCATTTCTCAAGATATACATTTATTCATACAAATCAATATTCATAATAAAGGGATCAAAAGAGTATTAATTGATAGTGGATCAGGTCTAAATATTTGCATCACCAAATTCTTAAACAAAGAACATGAACATAAAGACAAAGAAATTTAATAAAATCAATTGTAAAAGGAACCAATTCTACTAGAATATAAATAAAATCAAGCATTTGAGCTTCTTTTAGTGGTAAATTACAAATATCAAGATGGCAAGGTTCCTAATATTATGACAATGATGATGATATTCCTACTGAATGATAGATGAGCAATTACACAATCTTAGCTTTGATATATTTGAGCATTTATCACATAATTTATTCATGCCTACAAGTCATAATACATATAATTTAAATCCATTTCCATAGGATGAAAAAATAAATACAAATAAAGGAAAGGCAAAGAGAACATATGAACATGTAAATGTCTTCTATATAATCCATCCCTCTTATCTAAAAGCTTTGAGTGAACTTACAAGGGACAAATGTAGATACACCATGTTAATAATGTGGAATCCTTACATAGGTCACCACATAATATTTTATAGATCACAATGTAATAAAATGATTGATACATAAATTCTTTCTATGTTACTTGAGCACAAGATGATATCTTTACCTCTTAATAGGCATAGGTCACAAAGTAGATCGGCACATACAAATAGATAAAAATATTGAAATTATCATAGAATCATAGACATGATATAGATAATTATGAATTTCAAAGACAAATTTATAAATACAAAAATGAATGGCTTATACAGATTATGAAATAACAACAACAAATATATATGATCTCTAATAATTCTGAAATACAAAGTATAACGGGGCATACTCAAAAGTTCCCATGACAAGAGGTTCTACCCATTATTTAAAATATTAATGGGTACTATTATGATCATATCAAGGTTGATGAACAAAATTGTAAAACATTTTTCATTGTTCCATATTTATGACAACTAAGACATACTATAGAGGAGCTATAACATTTTTCACTCTTTTTATAATCTATTGGGTAAATTATGTTACCCACCACATGTGGACCAAAAGTGGTTCATAAAATCATATGGGTAATGGACCAAGAGCCACATTTCACATTTCATTTTGGACAAAATTGGTTGGTCAATATGATCACAATGGTGGATACTATTAATATGTGCCTCACCTTTCTTTTTAAATGCAAATAGGTTCACATTCAACATGATGGATACAATGATAAACCAATACCAAAGTTGATCAGTATCCAACTATAAGAGAACATAAAATAGGTGTAAATGACTCAATATAAACAATGGTGATAGTACCAACAAGCAATCCTATACTTTATGATTGTGATGACTTAACATATTAGCTCTTTCAATTAAAATTCAAACATTTAAGAAATAAAATAAAAAATTAAAATAAATAAAATACAAAAACATGCAAATAAATCAAAAATACAAAAATATTTAGCATTAACACGTTTACTAGATTTTGCATTTGCTGTTTAGTTTATGCTAGTAGATAGCATATCATTTCCTTTCTATACACACATGTTTCACGGGTATTTGAATGTGATATATAAATACACTAGATCTATGATACATGAGCATGTATATGCTGGACCTTTCCTCTTCCCATGTGATGCATTACATTGGGAAATTTTTTATTATATTTGATCATGATTGATACATGTTTCATTATTTTATGATCATTTTACATTATCATGTTGATCTTATATATTAATGATTACATATGTTTATACTCATGCTTATCTCTTACACAGTGTGTTAGATATGCTATGATATAATACATTTCACTAACACATGTATGAAGGGATTAGTATGATATGCTTATGATATTTGTTTATATTTCACTTATTCATCTTATCACATGGCTTACTTGAGTGTACTTGTTTTTTTTCTTGTCTTGATTATGAAACATTTGAATATGTTCCTTATTTTTTCACCCCACTATCACTAAGTGTTGTTTATTATGTGTGTGGACATTTTAACATGTCATACCATTTGAGTGTGAAGTATTTGAACATGCCCCTTATTTTCAGTCTCCTTAGACCCCTTTTATGTGACATTAAGTGCTGTTGTGTGTGAACTTTATTTTTTCCTAAGATTTTTCTTGTTACTTCTAGACATTTCCATGTTATATATAATGCATCTTAGGGATTGTTGTGTTTTGATACTATAAGCTTCATTAATACATCTAATTAGACATGGTTCCACTATATATATCATGGTTATCTTGTGCTTTTGAGATAAGGTGAATATCAAATAACATTCCCCTCACATCAAAAGGGGGTATATCAGTGGGGGAATTTCATATAGACATGAATCCACATATGAATACATTTGGAATAATTGGTAGAATTATATATGGTTTACATGATTCAAGTATACATTATGGTTAGAATATTATGTACCTGACACCTATTTTCACACATTTGGGATATAGTTTTTTAGATTTATGATAGATGTTATACACTTTTTATAGATTAGAGGTTACATTTAGATGGATAATTAATCTTGATACACTTTTGAGGTGCATATTCCATGAAAATGCATAAAAAATCATAGATACATATTTAGATTATATATGCATTTATGCACTGACATTACCAAGATGCACCATTTGAGATTTTATCTATTTGTAGTAGTTATCTCCCTTAAGTAGTGTGATAGAGATTCATTTCACTTAATGGCCTTGTCACTAATTCAATGTTTTAGGTTGATATGGTTATACCATTTGACCTAGGTGATATTGGCTAGATTGGATAGATTATGTATACATTTGAGTTATGCAATTGAGATTCAATGACCTCGATGGCCTTAGGGGTAAGATAACCCTCCAATTATCCTCTTCACATCTCCAAGGTTTAGTTATGAACCTATATCCATTACTTCAGCAAGGAATCATCATTACCAAAGAAAAATACCAAGAGGAAACATGGTTGCATCGACATAAAGGTGTACTCCCTCCTTGCTCTATTTTCTATCAATCATTTTAATTATTTGAATTTTTGGATTATATTCACTAGTTACACTATAACATTCTCTTAGTGTAGGTAATACACAAACATCAAATTCAAATAGGGCTCAAGTCAAAGCAAAGTGTGTTGTATACACCATGGTATACATTTATTTCCTTTAACCTAGTAATTTCATCCTTATGCATTATTAGATTAAATAGGGTGAAATATACACCCTAAATCTATATTTTACATGATAAATTAGTATTTTACACTTGGAAAATATCACTTATGGCTCAACCCTTTAGTTTAGGACCTTTTTTTTATTTCAAAAATTGCATTGACCATCACACTATGCATAAATGTTTATCCTATAATCCAATCCTAATATTATGATTACCTAGATCACTTGTATCCCATAGTATGATTAAAACTTGATATATATCTTACATTTTCACCTACATATCTTCAACAAATTTCTATCCTCTAAGACACTAGAATTCAAATTAGGACACTAGCATCGATACTAGTGTCCTAGATCTGGTGATAGTGTTTTTACCCTAAAAATAGTTAAATTTGTAAATTATTAGATATGTATGGGTCAACATATTCATCTTAATTAATTATCATGAGGTAATTTCAAATGGTGTGGTATAGATAAAAAATAAATCCCACTCATTTAGTAATCTAATAATTACCAAGCAAGCACCTATCAAGCTCACTAAATCATTGACACAACTAAATTCTACTACCCTATTCTTTCCTATATTCCAAATTAATAATAGGAACATTCTTATTCATGTTTTAAGCATTCAAAGATAAATCTATGATAATTATTTTTAAATTTAAAATATAGATAACTGCATGTACTCATATATAGAATATTACACAATTATTCACACACAAGCCCACATAATGGGGAGAAATACATTGGTCTGAGGACCTCTTTCAAAGTGGCATGCCCTAATTTGAGGACATGGGATTTTGAGCTACAAATTGATATCTAAAACCTATGTGCAAGATCTAAATAGATAATCTACAAGGTGATAGTGAACCTTAATAGGCACAAGTGGAATTTACAAAAAAGTACTTGTATTATGTATAAGAAAAAAGTGTCAATTTTTAGACAAAAGCATCAATGTTAGTGTTCATAATTTAAAATTAGTTTCTAGATTGATAGAGAGCTGATTTCTAGAATCTGATGAATCATAATTGAGAATTATCCTAACTATTTTTGCACCTGCATTTCCCATATCTAATTATGCATCATTCAATAAGATATGTATTATTTATTCTTCATGTTTAAGTAATCAAATTATTATTTTGCACTATATTGAAATATATTGTGAACCAAAATTATTTAATTGTCCTACTTTTAGAATAGTCTATTTCTTAGTTAATTAGGCTATTCTCCCAACCCTTATTTCCAAAAAGGGTTAAACATGGGGGCATATTGATCATAAATATCCATGGAATCATATTCAATGCATAATTTACCTTGACACATGTTGTGTATAATTAAGATCCCTTTCCTTTATTATAATTTTGAACCCATGGTTTATCCCCTCATCTTTATTATTCTTGTTTCAAAATTCAAAATGTAAAAAATTAAATATTTAAAAGTTATAAAATATTCTAAAAATACAAAATTAGGACCTAAACATGATTATACATCTATTTTACATAATTCTCATATGTTATTTATATCATGATTGGTAGATAACATAATATATTTATATAACACATGCATTTCACTAGTATTTATGAGTTTTATACATAACAAACAAAATTCACATGGAATTAGATATTGGATTTACTTTACCCAACAACTATGCCATGCTAGGGGCATCTTCTCCAAAGGTTAAATTATTTATAGGTGTTGTCATTCTAGAACTTATATACTATGTTGAGATATATAATTTTTACAAATACCTTTATAACATCTCTATATTACATTGTGTATTTGAATATGTTATTTTCTAGGATACAATCACATTACATATACATGAAGTAGACTATATTTTTAGTTCTATGCTTCATAGATGTTATTTATTGTGCACAATAGGCTTAATATTTTATGTGTATTATGTGTGGTCTTTTTCTCTTGTGTGAAAATTGATCTAGAATCTCTATGAGATCATTGTTTTGTATGTGCAACATTTGAACATGTCCAATTTTTTTTGTCCTTGGCATTGTGTATGCAATATTTTTTATGTGACATTTGAACATGACCCTTGTATGTGGCCCTTGGGATTATTTTTTAATATTATTATTGTTATGTTTGTGTTATTTTTGAGTTTTTTAAATTTTATGAGTGCCATGATCTATATCATGCAATAACTATTTCATACATTTCTTCTATTACAACAACTACTATGAGATTCATAGTTTGACACTTCAAGCCTTGCCTCAAATGTTACATACATGATTTAATGATACATATATTTATATAATTACATAAATTTCCACATTTTTTATGATATTCAATAATTAAATCTTGATACATGTGATACAATTAAATTTTATTTTGATATAAGTGACATTAAGGCCACATCTCTCACCTTAAAAGGGGGAAATTTTAATGGAATTTTTAGATAGAGATAAGCCTATGTGATAAAAAATTAGCTTGGTTAAAAAATATAGCTTCAAATAATTTAAAAAGGTTCAAAATGCATCCATTGGTATAGATTATGATCGCATATGCCATGCATACGAATTCACATTAAAATAACAAATTATAGATTCATACATTTTGGATGTAATTACATGGGAATATGTGCACAAGATTCAAACAAGAATTACAAATCTCACATCTACATACATTTAAATATTTTAAATTTATCACATAGGGGCATGAAATATATCTATGCACACTATACTATTTTCAAATACATGGGGATGATACATATTCATGCCATACTTTCATTACTAATTCTTATCTATGGTCATGGTAGGGACATGGATGTTGTACATTATATTTTTAAAATGTATACAAGAACTAAAAAACTAAGTGACAATTTAATCTACATCCATAAACAATGTTTGATTTAGTTAAAGTGTGGATTTCATATTAGAGATTCAACACCCTCTTGAATTATAACATGTAAATTTATTATGGATTTTAACCCATTTGTTGTCTTAGGTTTACAAAGACCAAAAACATAGATTGATATTTTTGTGTCCCTCAATGGTTTCTATTTTATATAAAAATTAACTTTAAATAGAGATTTTATCACCTTCAATTCTTCACATTTCAAAAAAGGAACCAAATCTCTCCAAGTGCTTCATAGGAAGTACCAATTATCCAATGCTTCAAAGAAACATCATATTCAATAAAAGTTACAAGAGAAATAAAAATTTCACATAAATAGATGTAATCCTTCCTTGTTATTTAAAATATTTTAAAATTCAAGTTGTATTTCAATTTTCAATTTCACATATGGACATTAACTACTTTTACATCATTGCAAGATTCACTATGGAACACATTTCATGATTGGAGATTTTTCCCAAAGGCACAGTGTGTTGTACACACTCAGGTATATTTTTATTTTTAATCTTTTAATTTCATTTATAAAATAAATGAGGGATAAATTTAGATACTAAAATTTGGTCATGAACACTTGATAATGTCAGTTTTGTCCCACTTTTACTTTAATTGACTTTAAAATTGAGCTTATTTTTGCCTCACTCTATCCTAAATACTTGTATGATCCCATGACTTATAAATTTTTTTTTTACACATACATAATTAATTTTAATAATTAGAAACATATCTAAGCATATATATAGACACTTCAAAATCTTAAGTTAAATGTTACCCTTTTAGGTTAGAATCGACTCGAACAGGATGAGAGCATCGGTTGATCTTGAAATTCATGGGTCGATCATTCCCTTCATCTTGAAATAGATCTTTTTCAAATTTAAACCATTTATTAAAATTTGGTATATATTTTTAGGATAGTTAGTGTGAGGTTTAACCCATTTTGATTTCTATAAAAGCACATCTAAGACAATTATTCTACCACTTTTGGCAATTTCACTATTTGGGCACACTTATACTATTACACACTAAGCAAAATTTTATTATTATTTTAAAATTCAATTCTAATTACTTGAATCAACCATTATCCAAGGTGTGATATAATTATACCCAATTAAATAAAATCATTATCAAGTATTCAAGCCATATTTAGATACGTACACGTTGATAGATTTTGCCAAGATCTCTGAATAACGGTCACATGATGAATGTTGAATTCTTATAGAGTCATAATGAGAGCTCCAAAAACAAGAAAATTACATAAAGGAAATGTTTTATTAGCCACTCTAATAAAAAATAAAGTACATATGGGGTGAGATTAGGTCACCAAAAAGGTAAAACCCTAACTCAAAATTAGAACCCACTTAAAAGTAAATGACTCCTAATGACATAATTAACTAACCTATGTAAGCTAAAAAGATGTGTAGGTAAAACCACTAGGTAGGAAAAAGCCTACACTAACACATGTAAAAAAGGAGCACTATTTCACTAATAAATATAGGTGGGATTTATTCCCTCTTCAAAGTACTCTAAATACATAGCCAATATTAATTCATCATAGTGGTGATTGGATTCAACTTATCCCATTACACTCCCCATTTATTTTTTAGGTTTTCAACTATTAAAAACCCTAATAGGGTTTCATAAATTGAAGATGTCATTTTCAAGTCATCCATGCAAAACCAAAGGTCAAATTTTTGCATAAAATTATATTTCAATCAAGCATAGGTCTGTGTCATTAATTTATTATTTTCTTGAAAGGTCAAGAACAACCCATATAGAATAGTAAAAATAGTCTATATTAACTATTTTTAGTTGGTTCTGACCAAAATAATAACACTTATTATTTATGTTTCATGCACATAATTAGTTTGAATTAATCATCTTAGATTGTCAATCTATTTAATCTAATTTCAAATCATAATGGTATCTCTATGCTAGACATGTTTCTAAAACTATATTAAAATCAATACTTGTAAGTTCCTTATCAAGCACCCAAGTTTGGTGTTTTAGTGTGGACTCACATTTACAAGATAATTGATATTATTTCAAATTTCAATGACATTTATATGTCATACAAGATTCTAAAAAGTTTTAAAAGGCTTCTAAAAATAATATAAAATCAATACTTGCAAGTGCCTTATGAAGCACCTCAATTTGGTGTTTTTATGTGGACATACATTTACAAGATAATTGATTTAAGTTTATATTTCAATGACATCTCTATGCCATCAATCTTCTAGAAATCCATTACAACATTCTAAAATCATATAGAATAAATACTTTAAAGTGCCTTTCTAAGCAACTTGGTTTAGTGTTTTGGTGTATACTTTCACTTACAAGCTAATTGATCTAAGTTAAAATTGAAAAGTATCTCTCTACCATATATGTTTCTAAAAATACATAAAAGGATTACAAAAATAATATAAAATCAATACTTATAAGCAACCTTCTAAGCACCTTGGTTTTGTACTTTTATGTGGACTTACATTTACTAATTAATCGATTCGAGTTCAATTTGCAATGGAATATACATGCCATATGATATTCTAAAAGGTTTCAAAAGGATTATAAAAATAATATAAAATCAATAATTTTGAGTGACTTGCTAAGCACCCTAGTTGGTGCAGTGGCATCTCTATGCCATACAAGCTTCTAAAAAGTTATAGAAGGATACTAAAAATAATATAAAATTAATACTTCCAAGTGCCTTGTTGAGCACCCAAATTTGTTGTTTTAGTGTAAAATTACATTTACTAGATAATTAATATGAATTCATATCAAAATGGCATCTCTATGTAATACAAGCTTCTAAAAAGTTGTAAAAGGACTCTAAAAATAATATTAAATTGATACTTGCAAATGCCTTGCTAAAAACCCCCATTTGGTGTTTTGGTGTGGACTTACATTTACAAGTTAATTGATCTAAGTTCAAATTGTAATGGAATTTATATTTCAGATAAACTTTTAAAAAGCCATAAATAAATTGTAAAAATGATATAAAATAAATACTTGTATTTGCCTTATCAAGTACCCTAATTTGGTGTTTTGGTGTCGACTTACATTTACAAGTTAATTTATCTTATTCCATACAAACTTCTAAAAGTTGTAAAAGGATTTTTGATAATTATATAAGATCAATACTTATAAGTGCCTTGATGAGCACCCCATTTTGGTGTTTTGGTGAGGACTTACATTTAAAAGCTAATTTCTCTAAGTTTAAATATTATTATTTTAATTGATTTGACTATAAATCATAATAGTACTTCTCTACCATATAGGCTTTACATTATAGTACAACTTGTACCCAATAATATTTTGTAATAATCAATCACAAAATGCTACATAAGATGTCCAATAATTGATCATTGTCACACATGATTGTACAGGTTAGTTTTATAATTAGTATGAAATCAAAAATAATTGAAAAAAAATGCTAACCTAGGTGTACATCATTTGATCAATCAAGATGATGAAGAAAGAAAATAAATAAGAAGTAAACATAGATTTTTCTACCTCTCTTTGTGATCTCCTTGCTGAAAAGAGTGATGTGCTCAGATGTAGTTGCAAAAGGCTTGTATAATGCATGTGAGAAATATAAAATTATTACCCCTTATGAATTAATCAATTTTATGATGAGTGGTGGGGTGATTGGAGCTTTGTAGGGTTATTTAAATAGTAATTCTTTTTCAATTTAAATCTTATTGATAATGGAAGGTAACCCTTCTATTTATATATTTTTGTGATTGATATGGACCATCATATTAGGATGAATATCAATGGATGAGTATTAGTCCTCCTACCCATAAATATGAGAGGTGGAGCACAATAAACATGGATTGGGATGTGTAAGAGGGTGAAATGATGAAGGCATGGAGTATGTAAGAGCATGTCATAGCTCTTACTTGAACACTTGCCTCTTTTCATTTAATTTATCTTATGAAGGACACTTGATTTTAAGATATGATTTTTAAATTGCCAAGTGGGTCCTTTGATGACATCACAAGTTTGAGATGTAAAATTGGATTTATTGATTTATGGAAAATACTAATTTCACATTCCATAATTTTCCATTATTGATGAGATTATATAATTAAAAAACATTCATTAACTAGTGTGATGTGAATAAGAATATGTGGGAATGGATGTGATCATGGAAGAAAAGATTAATTAATCAAGGGGTGAATAGTGAATTTACTAGGGATATTAGTGTGAATATAATATTAATTAGATGATTTAAGATGATGTTAGTATGGATGGTTAAAATAGACATGAAGTGTCTGATTTTAAGTGTCTACATTTTTTACCTCTTTGAAAGGGTGTTATGAGACACGATGGGTGGGGTAATATATTTTCAAATAAGGAAGAAGATAAAAATAGATGAGAGGATGAAATTCATATGATGATGGAAGAATGTGACTATTCATGTGGGTTTTATGGACACCAAAAAAGGTTAAACAAGGTAGCCTCTAATATTCTGGGATCTCTATAGAATAAGGTTTCACTACAAGACATGAGCTGTAGGTATGTAGTTAAAACAACTAGGTGATGGAATAATAGGTTGAGCTTATGGGTTGTTTAACCAAGTTTTATGGATGAATGTGTGAAATCTAATAGAAATTAATCACTAAATGAGTTTGATGGGTCAAAAATTATTTTATGGTGGGTAGATCTTAAATAAAATCAAAAGTGAAAGAAGGGTAAGGAAAAAAAGAAGGCTCTATGTTCCTAAAAGGTCATTTATAAAATTATTTATTTGGCAAAAAAGTATCTCCAAAACTAGTGTTTGTTACTTATAGCTATTGCACACTCACAAACAATCATGGTTATTAGTCTGGGAAAATAAGTATAGAATGCTTAATGATCTCAACTAAAGCTTTCTCTCTTTAGGTTTGTTGTTTCACACCCTTATCTAAGAGATTATAACTCAGACTAGAAATTTGTTTAGGGTAGTTATGGCTCATGCCTAGATGACTATACCAAAATAAATACCTCTACACACCTTAGATAATCAATTCAGCCTATACCAATTGCTTTAACCAATGAAATTTACCAATCCTCAATTTATTTTGCACATCTAAGATCAATATTAATTAATTGAAATAATCAGATTCATTTGTAGCATTAAAAAAACTTCAAAATTATCAAATCGATATAGATAAAGAAAATTAAATTTCATTAACACAAAAAGGGAAGAAGAAAGAACAATCATAGTTGCATGACAATCAATCTCTTGATCTATTCCTATATATTGATCCAAAATTTTAAACCTTTGAAAAGAGGGTTTTACATGTATTTAACAGACTTGGGGAATGGGTCATCTCATCCTCCAAGTATAAAAACTTTGATTACATCAAAAATAACTAGAATTTGACTTTTAGTTCGGTACAAAATTGCGTGTTATAACTTACAAATTTCCTCAGACATGTAATGTGTGTATGCTAGTAAAAATATATATATTTAATTATAACATAGACATAACAAGACTTAAATAGCCATTTTTAATTGTTACATACACAATTATACAAAAATAACCTTTGATTAAGGCCAACTTGGTTCTTTCTTGACACTTTTCAAAGTTGTTAGAACTATAGTTTTAATTTGAGCAGTACTAACAATTGGAGTTGAACTTGTTATTGTAGATGTGGCGAATAGAGTTATGACTGGGGACACACTCATATCTTGGACCATAGTTATAATTGGAGCTTAACTAAGAGGTGACATTAAGGCACTCAATGAGTTAGGAGGGATTGAAGTTGATGACAATGTTGTAATTGGCACTATGAGTGGAATTTGAGTAGTAAAACTAGTAGGTGGTGTTGAGGATACTTTATTCTTCACATCTAACTCTTGATAATGTTTGTATGCTTTGTAATGTTTTTCTTGAACTATGCTCATATCAATGAGATGAGATCTAGTTATCCTATCTGTCTGTTCTACTAACCTTGCATGCTCTATCTTAGTGGATTGAAAACTGATGTAGAAGACCTCCACTTTTATTGATTTCTTCCTCCTTGTACTCAAATTCACTTCAATTTCCTCTAGACTTAGTCCTTATAGACTTTTCTTGAAATTATTTGAAGCTTTTTTAATCATCTAATAAAAAATAGCTTGGGCTACCAAATTTCTAGTGTTATCTATCACTCTTATTAATTATTGTTCATCTAAAATTTGTGCTACATTATTTTTATGTTTTGTAATCTTATTCAATAGAGCATTGGTAGAAATCACCCAATCCTAAGCATCCTAAGTACTTATGACAACCAAATTCAATGCATGGGATGCTTTTAAAGGATTCATCAGATTCAAGTGGATGAATGCCTTATTAAGAGTGTACAACACCAAGAAATTCAATTTAATTTCATCTTATCTAATAAGTTTAAATAATTTTCTTATTATAGTTACATGTGGAGCCAATTGGACTCTCAAAGAATAAATAATATGAAAATTTTTGTACAACCTTAGTGTCATACTTAATACATCTTGCTCTATGCTAGAGGAAAATCATATCACCTGTTGCTTCTCTCTAAGATTTTCCAACTATTCTTTTAATTATTTTATGGCCAACTACTTTCCCTAATGGATGGTGAATATTGCTTTAGTGTGGGTTTCCATGTAGGAATTGAGGTCCTCAACATAAGGGGATTGCCCCTTCTTTCTATCTTACCTCTTTGAAAGAGAGTAAATCTATTCTCTTTCTTCCAAGATTAAGCCTTTACCACTATTTTATTCAATATTTCTCTTCTTGCCCCTCTATACTGAGGCTATGGCTTTGTTAAAGAGCAAGCTCACAGTGGGCAACTCAATGATCTTCGAATTTGGCCTCTTATAAGCTAATGATCCGAACTCCTTAGCCCAATCTGGAAGAGTCAACTTTGATGGATCTAATACTTAGGATTATATTTGTACATCCTTCTCTGGCTCAGGTTTACGCTTAGTGAATGGATTAGGCATTAAAGAAAAAAATACTTTAGACTAGTCTACATTCTTGAATTATGGTATGGGATGCACAACATAGACAAGTTTCTTCTTGGGGTTTTTTTTATTACTACCATTATTGTGGTCTGAACTAGTCCTAATGAAGGTAGTGGTAAACCTAATTGAGTAGAGGAGGTAACCACTTGAGTGATGGGTTGGCTAGTAGATGTGGAAGTAGAGGTGGAGACTAAAAGAGTGGGAGAAGAAGTGGTTGGGATTGAAGGAACATTGGTTTGAGGGATGGAGACTAAAAGAGTGGAGACTATAAGAGTAATGGTTGGAGAAGTAGAAGTTATTGGAGAAATGAAAATAAGCCCAATAGAGAGTGATTACACAGGATTAAAGTTAGAAACAACTAGAAAGGGTATATTAGAAATAACCAATAATGACATAAGAGGAGAAATGATTAGGGGAGTAGTAAAGAAAACACCCTTAATAGATTGGTCACCACTGAGGGTTGCCTTTGCTTTTAATCCTTGAAAGCTCAAAAACTTAGATTATTGTAGCTCTTCCTCATCCACCTCATGACTTGGATCACCTTATAATGAAGGTTTTTCTTCTCCATTGTTTATCTTCATGGATGGAGTCTATGGTCTCTCTTCCCTTGGTTTTCTTTGATAACAAAGTGTTGTCTTATCAACCTATAGAGCAGTCACTGGTTGGGGAGGAGGGAGAAGAGTTATAATAGATGTTATAGATGTTAAAGACACCATAGTAGGTTCCATCTCTTTCTCATTAGAGGAGTCCAAGAAAATGATCTCCACCTCTTCCCTAATTGCATTATACTTCTCTTGCATTAGCTATTCTATTTATTCTTGTTTGAGCTTCCTCAATTCAATAATGGATGTTTAAACTAAATCAGTTTATTTTTCCTCTTCTTGTGTAGTGGCTAGTGTTTGACCTAGTACTTGTTCTTATTCATGATCTCCAATAGTTAATATTTCCTCTACCACTTAGTCTTGCTCTTTTTGAGTTTTCATCACCATAGGTGGCTATTGGGGGTTTTGGCCTTGGTCTGTTGGCTATTGGTAAGGTATTCCACTCAAAAAGCTAGAGGATCTCCATTCCCCTGATGGTGGGATCCTAAATTTGGCTTAACTGTGTATAAAGGAGGGGTCTACTTGTATCACCCTCAACAGGTCTTTTTGTAAGCCTACAGTCTCATCCCTTTCCTTTACTTCCTCATCATATTTATCATTAAGTAATGAGAATTCATGGTTGAATAACTCATGTTTGTATGGGATGCTAAGGTTGTGAATATTTTGTTTTACTCTCTCGTGGGAGTCTTAATCCATGTGGGGTAGAGTAGACAATGCATAATCCCTCTTTGCATTCCTAGCTTCTCTAAAATGCATCCTAAATATATACTGCATGCTCCCAATAGTGATATAGGAGCCATGAAAAGTGCTTTTCTTACTCTTTGTCAAGTCTTCATCTATACCATTCTATATTTAAAAAGTAATATCTTGATTGTAAACTTTGTCATGGAAAAATATGTGGAGCTGAAGAGGGTATAACCTATGCCCAGTAATCATGATGACTATATAATTAGGGTATAGCCAATAATCACCCAAATTCATGAGTGTATTGGCAATGCTCTTTGAAATCCTGGCCAAAGGCTGGTCATGCATGACCATCCAAACTTGAGGATACATGTCCTCTACAATTCTATAAATGTTCCTTACATATGCATAAATATGGATAAGGAAATAGAAGTCACATATTTTATTCTTGATATAGTCAGGGTTGGGATTCCACATAACCCCATTATGCTTATAAACAATTCTCATGACTGCATCCAGGAGATATGACATCATGTATATATTTCTACCTTTAGGCCTCTTATCCTTATGTATAATCTATTCATTTAGGTGGGCACTAATGACCTCACCTAATGCATAGGTGTGCTCTGAAGTAATGAGTAGGTCAAGTATGGTTACCTATTCTAGATGCAGGAAATGAATACTCAGGTTGAAAAAAAATTAATTAAATAATGCCATAAAATTACAAATTCCCATCCTAAATCAAGTGATTGGGATAGGATTCTTGGTACATTATTTGATAGTGAAAGTCTTTCTTGGGAGGAGCCACTTCCCTACTGCTTGTTCCACATTATTATTTTTATTTCAAGTAACTACACTATGTAAATTAAATGTCACATCAAGAATGGGAAGACTCAAATACTTCATAAATTCATATATAGATATGTATGTAATGACTATGTTATTCTTGACATAGTGTAGATAGTTACCATTTACAATCTCACCTTCAAAGAATAAGTGATGCATGACATGACTTTTGGTTTGGTAGATGCATAGTGGAATGCATGGTGTTTGAATGGAAAAAAGTTAGTTTCAAGATGTTTTTCCTATATCAATACATCCTTATTACATGTGAATTAATCAACATTATTTATGACCTCCCATATATCTGAGTAATTAGTGTGGATATCATCAAACACAATCACGTCAAATACTGTATCTAGGTATTGTGTGGAGTCTTTAATGGAAAACTTGGATGGTGGTGGAGCTCCCTTATATGCCCTAGATGAAGATGCCATTATTATTTATTGATGCTAGTTTGATGCAAGATCTTGAAAAAGGAAGTCTACAACTATGTTGTAATGTGAATTTCAAGTCATTTTAGATGTAGTTAGGGCTTTTGAGATTACAAAAGGCTATGTGCACTTGAGCTCTTGAATATCAAATGAGGTGAACTTGATTGGGGGATTAATGTTATATATTTATACATTCATTATAATTCATGTATCATTAACCACCAACATCTACGAGCTCATCACCTTCATTCAATTTTAACTTGACCACCTAAGCCTAGTGGGCATGCCATGTAGGATGCTTACTCATTCATGGTACCATGGTGTTACTTCTTCCTTTTGACACTTGTCACTATATGGTTTAGTCGAGTGAGTTAATCTTTGCCTCTAGTCATAATGATATAATATGGTGAGACAAAGATTCTAAATGAAAGACCTCAAAGATAAAAATTCTCTTTGAAGAGATTTGTTTTGGAAGATTTGTTTCCAATTCATCAAAGGGAAAGATCTCGAATGAAAGGCTTTGAATGAAAGTCATTGAAGAAAAAGTTCCCAAATACCAAATGCTTTTTAGTTAGATTGTCATTCAAGAGGAAATTTCCATAGAGAAATTTACCAAATAATAAATCTTGAAGACCAAAGTTTTTGAAGTAAAGTTTCTACATAAGAAGTGTCAAACAAAATGATTTCAAGAAAAATTGCTGACCAAAAAGCTGTCATCCGGAATAAAATTTGAAATAAAGTTCTTAACCAAATAGTTTCTGACTAATTTTTTTTTGAAGACCAAAATACCAAAGACCAAAAGTATCTAAAATTCTAAATGAAATAATCTAAATAAGTAACTCTAAATAAAAGAACTAGAATACGTAAAATTGAATACCTATCATACATAATGATTATTCCAAAATTTCCTTTAATATATTAGTATTAATAAATCATTTCAAATTAAAAATATGTGTACAAAAAATGATTCAACATCTAAAACATAAAGTTTATATATATATATTAAAAACTAGGCCCAAACACACACACACAATCCAATTAATAAAGAAGTCCTAAAAAAAAAGGTAGTCCCCACTTATCAAAGAAAATCTAAGGTGGTTGTGTTGAATACAACAGTGACAGATGATGCCCCCTCAAGATGTCATGTGAGGATGAATGATGTGGAGGATATATTAAAATAGATAGGAATGATATAGAATATAATAATTAGTGAGTGGGTGATGAAGAAAGAAGGGGTGGGATGTAAGATGTGATGATGAGATTAACCCATAGATGAGATTAACCCACTTGGTTTAATTCTTACATGCTTTGATTTTTGATGATGATGGATTAATTTTCCACCAATCATGGTCAATTTGGGAAAGATACATACTAAGATATGTTACACATTTTAATTTTCCCAAGTAGGGCAGATGTGGGAAAAATATCCCAAAAAATATATAGGCTTAACTTGCTTTAAGCAGGTAATATTGAGGAATGATCTATCTTGATGATGAGTTGCATGTTTTGATTTTACCTAAATAAGGAAAATTTTATGAGCTTGGACTGGATAGATGATTGATTGATGAATGGATTGATTGATTTTCAAGCGTAGATCAATGATTTAACCTATTGCATGGATTGAGGATGATATGATCACATTGATGCATGATAATAAGTTTATAGGTTGGTGCAAACATATGTGTGGATGGTGATGAAACCATAAAAAGTCTCATTATATTAGTAAATATCATTTTATCTTTCATAAATCATGTTTTAAAGTGGACTTAGATGTAGTTTTAGGAACTTATGCTTTGTTTATAATGAATTATGAGATATATATCTAGTCTATTCTTTAGGAGTTATCATGGTCTACATTGTTAATATTGTCTAACAAGTTTTTATAGAATATATTTCAAATGATGTCTCTGTAGGATTAAATGAATCATCAATGTAGATAGAAAAGTTTTAAGTTCTAAAATACCAAATTAGGGAAAACCTTGAAGCAACTCCAAATATATCTAGTAACTTTAGAGACATATATAAATCATCTCTAGAATTATTTAGTAGCTCTTGAGATATATGGACTAGTGATGCAGGAGAATTTAAGGCATACAAAAAACCATGCACCAACCAAAAATTATTAGTTTTCTTTTATGTTGGTTTATTTATTGTTTTGTCATGTGAAGATAAAAGACTAAAATGGATAGGTTATGGTAAAATTTTTAAATAGTCATCAAGAACATATTTTGTCCTGAATATTTTTACATATATGGTTTTTTCTCAAAAAAATATGCATGTTCAAAAAAATAATAATCTTAATCTGAGTTCATATGAAAATTTTATGATTGTTTGAAGTTGGCTCTAGAGATGTATAGTCTAGCTCCATAGATGCATAATCTATCTCCGAAGATGTATAGTCTGGCTCTAAATATGCCTAGAATTGGCTCTAGAGATGACCATAATTAATTTTAGGATATAGAAGACCAAATAAATAATGAAAGTTTTTGGATGATTTTTATAGTCTTTCTATATATATAAATTCTATAAATAGAAACTTCCAGAAATAGACATTAGTAAAAATCAGCTCCATAATTTTTTAGGTTTAAAAACATAAAATCAAAGATCTCCAGAGATGATTGTTAACTAATTTTAGAAAACATTTCTATGAAATATATTTATAATATTTTTAACAATAGGTATTTCTAAATTAGACAATATATTTATATTATTTAAACTACTATAAAATATCTCAAACATCAATTTATTGGAGGAAATTGAATTAACCAATATTGTGACTAATTCTATCCAACAAAATTATAAGTTGTTGGTAAGAAAACAAAGCACTTGGATTCTCTCCACCAAACAGGAATATGGTGTATTTTTGAATCTAGCATTTCCCACTATTTTATCCTTGAATATTGGGAAATTGTTTTTATTCTCAAAATAATGTAAGAATCAAATTCATCATATTGTTATCTTAGAATAAGAATCTGTTTCAAAATTGATTAGTCAGATTGTTAGCCTAGAATAAGAATCAATTGTAAAATGATATGTTAGGTTGTTAAGATTAAGAAATCAGTTCTAAAACTAATTTTTTAAGTTGTTATTCTTAAACAATAAGTTGTTGAAGGAATTGCAGTATAAATACAACCTTATCATTCATAATTGGCAGTAGATAAATAAATTATAAAATTGTAAGAAAGATTGAATAAAGGATTTGAGTATTTATATAATTTCATGTTTTTAATCATTTTTATAAAGGGATAGTAAGGGACCATTCAACATAAATAAATTTTTTAGTGTAGACTTTTCAAGTCTCCTTGATCCCTCACCACCTCACATGCTAGAAACCAGACTTATGAACTAAGATCAGCTGAGTATGAACTAGTAAAGCCTTCATGGGGATAAATTTAGCCAATATTAGGTATTTGATGAGCTAGCAATGGGTTTTTATACTTTTTCATGTTTTAACATGCCTATTAATCACATTTGAAGTCATGAAGTCATATTAGCCCTTAACAAGGCCTACTTGATGAATAAAGGTACTAAAAGGTGTTTATCAATGCAAAAACATATCAAAAAGGTATTAAAGTCATTTATTAGGTCATTAAAAGGAGATGAAACATCAAAAAGGGGGCATAAAGGTCATTTGTGAGGTTTCAAACTTCTTTTCAAATCCTAAGGTCTGTACATCTTGCTCAAAGAGTATCTTTGACCTTATTTCCCCTCTTGTTTCTACTTCTTTATGGACTTCTTCATATTCTAACATGGTAAAAGATCATTCAAGACCATGACCAGGACTGTTGCACCTATTTAAGCTCTTATTCAAGGAAAATTTAGGGTAGACTCAAATTTTTCTAAGGATTTTCTAGCATGTTTGCAATGTTTCCATGAGGGTGCAATGAGAAAATAGAGTTTAAAATCATGTTCACAGGTTCTTAGGTCATCTGTAAGGTCATGACAAAGGTCTAAGAGTAAGAAATAGGGTTGATGAGGTTATAAAGTATTGACCTAACATGTTTTCAATGTTTTCATGAAGTTTCTCATGAGAAAATAGAGTTTTAACAAGCCAAAGAGCAAAGTTACAGGTTTGTAAATGCCCTACATAACCCTATCAAGGATCACAAGCATGAAATAGAGAATAAGAGGGTTATAAAATATCATCCATGTTTGGCTTAAGGTATTCAAGATAAAAACATGAGGTTTGAATCAAAATTTCAAGACAAAAAGCAAGTTGTAAGTTTTTACAAGGAAAGAATAGTCATGTTATATCATGTTTTTCTTGTGCATGGTGTTTAGAAAGTCATGAGGGAATCTTGGTAGGATTTGAAACATCTTTTGGTGATCTAATTTTTTTTTGATAAAGTGTAAATCATATGGATCTTAAAAAAATTCTCAAAACCTTGCAGATAATTTGAAACTCTTTAAAAAACTCTAAACCCATGATATTGCATTTAGAAAATTTTAATGTCTATAAAATGAGATTTCAAAAATTTCAAGCATGTTCCAAGGTTTTAATGAGGTTCACAAGTTCTAGAACATTCTATAATCTCATAAAATGGTTTCAACAGGCATGTAACCAAGATATAAGACATAACATACATGCCTACAAGTAGAATTTTTTCAAGGTTCTTGATGAATAATACATATATCCAAAAATTCTCATGAGAATAATGTTAGTGTAATGATTAAGAGATAATAAGACCTAATAAATAGGTATACATATAGAATATTTAAGTTCTATGATCTTGTAATCATAAGATAGATTTGGGAGCTAGTAACAAGTAATTTATAGGTTTATAGACAAAATTTAAGCCAAAAACATGAAATTTATAGGCCTCCAAACTTAGTATATGGTTTCCATGATTGATCAAGAGGAGAACATGGTCTCAAGGCACACTGATAGGCATGCATAAGAGTTTCAAGGTTTTTATGGGAGAATTTAACATGCTTCTAACATTTTAGAGCTCTTACAAGAGAACCTACATGTCTAAAACATGTTTCCAAGGTTTCCATGATTGTATTAATGCCAAGATAATAATATTTGATCAAACTATAAGCTCATCTAGAATCCTATAGAAAGATATAACAAGTTCCATGATATTATAAGCACAAGATAAGGTTTTTAGAGCTATAAACTTGAGATCCAAGTCTGTAAGCAAAGGTATTTATTCTATGAGAAAGAATCATGAATGTTTTAGGTCTATAGCTTATTCTAAGGTTTCATGATCTCAAAAGGACTATTGACTAGTCAAGAGAAAGATAAAGGGTTTCATCATCCCAAAACCTAGAAATCACATCTACAGAAGAGTATCAAACATTCTAGAACATGATTTAGGGGCATCAATAGGTTTCCAAGGTAGTCAATTGGTTTGAAATAGAATTTGCAATGTTTTCTTAATGGTATAATGTTAATTCAAGGTTATTGAGCTCCAAAAACCTACATGTAAGTTTGTAGAAGAGCTCTATCAATATTTTTGATGATCAAAGGTGAGGACATGGGTAAGAAAATATCCATGAATTATTCAATAATACCATAATATAGGTATACAATAATCTAATAAGGTTTCCTTGATGATACAATAAATAAGAGGGTTTTAGGATTTGAAAATCTTCATATAAGACTATAGGCATGTTTCTAAGAGTCTTTTAGAAAGATTTCAGCTCTAAAATCAAGATCTTGATGCAAAAAAAAGAAGTTACAATCTTGATAAGTGTGAAGATAGAGGGTTTCAACCATCTTCTAGGAGATACAAGTTTGTATCAATATATAAAAGGTTTTCGTGAGATTATGATGATGATTCAAGGTGAAAATAGGGGTTTTAGAGCTCCTAAGCCTACCTACAAGTCTATTCTAAGGTTTCAAAATGATTAGAACACCAAAATAAGGAGATTGAGAATGATCTGAGTTCATGTGGGTCTATATGAATAGTTCATGGTTTTCTAAGATCCTTCAATAGAACCTGTACATCTATTTATTAGTTTCATGATTGATCAAGAAGATAATGTAGGGTTTCATGATCTCAAATACCTTATAAGAGTTATGCAATAGGGTTTTAATGATGATGCATGGTTTTATATGGGTTTCAAACATGATAAAGATCACCTATAGTAGGTAAGCAAATATTAGACAATTTTCACAATGTTATAATGCTAAGTTTCCAAAGTCTTCATGATCTTATAAGCTAAAAATAGGGTTTTGAGGCTTGTATAGACCTAGATAGTAGGGGAAGTTCATTTTCTCCTAGAACAATCCTATGAGTACCTTATATGCACTCTAAGGGTGGATATAAAGCCACAATTAATCAAGAATAATGCAAAGGTTCTTAAGACAATGTTCTAGTCATGTAGGAACAAAAAAATGAAATTTATAGGTATATAAGGTGAGAAAGCAAGGTTTCAAGTAGGTTTATTAAAATTTATCAATCATCCATAATCTATGAAACTATTTAGAGAAGTTTCTAAGGGTTGAGACAATATTTCCCTCAGACTAATAGATGGTTCAAGTTACTTGGGAAGGTGAATAAGCATGGAAACCAATTGGAAACATGATCTTTAAGAAGTGCAACCTCCTCAAGGTGATTGGTATTGATGAAAAACATGTGCAAGGGATCTAGATGGGTGAGTTATGCCTATTTTCATGTAGGAGAATTAGTAAGGAATCTAAGCAATGGAAATAAGTCAATATTAGTTATATTCTCTCCAACCATCACATAATTCAAGAGAAGTGGCAAGTTCATATCCTTTTTAGGAGTTTCTCAAGTGAGAAGACCAAGTCCATCCAGAAAACATAGCAACATGGGTTGAGATTTTAACCAAATCCATAATTGGCAAGCCTTCTCAAGGAGATAATTGGGGTGAAGATAAGGTGGATTACCCTTCAATACACTAAGAATATAAGTAGGTATACATAAAATAAGTATAACGAATTGGAAGGGCTTAATATTTTCAAATTATTGGTCTTTCTTCCTACACATGCCTGAATTGATGAAGTTAGTGGGGAAGTTATTGTTGTTTTCTTCTCTTATTCACTGATAATTTATATATATGACTATAAAATAATTTTTTTAAGAGAGCTCTACTTTGGTTTAACAAAATTATACTCATTTGAATATTGCAACACAGGCTTAGCCTTGACATCAATAAAGAATTAAAATTATCTTTCTTCAAATCTTTTACAAATTGTGTATGACATTGGGGTTTATTGATCATTGATTATGTATTTTTAATTTTTCCCTTGTATTGATGTATAATCCTTCTTATCTTTGTGTATAATTAAATAATTTTATTTTAAATGTTTTACTTTTTTTAATAATCAAGTTTATGAAGAATTAGTTATGGATTCTCACTATTTGAGCCCTTTCAAGGTGAATTATGACCCCTCCTAATGTTGTCTTGGGATTCTTACCTTCATGCAAAGTACTTATGTGAGATATGTGTGAGTTGAATATTGTGTAGACATGTTAATAGTTCTAAAATTTATCTTGTTTTGATTGAAGAAAATTTAGGATTCATCTAAACTTTGGTGCATCACCACATTGTATTTTTAGTTCACTCCTTTTCCCTTTTCCATGACAAGAAGTTTAGCATCAGCTACAAATAAATATTTTTAGTAGTGTTTTAGGCCTGTGAGTTGATCTTACATTAGGTGGACTTAGTTTAAGTGGGATCTGGCCTTCTCTAGAGGTTTAACCCAAGGATCCAAGGTTTCATACCTTATGGATGTTCCCATTATTTCATTAAATTATTTTATTAATTAAGTGGGTACAAGTTTGATGTGCCAATAGTTTTTGGCACTCCTAGTGGGATCCCCAATTCCATTGAGACAAGAATTTTAGATAATAAATTTGGTGTTATTATTAATAATCTATAGTTTTGAAGACATTCTATATGAACCTAGTGACTCCATAAGTTCTTTGTTTCAAATCAATCCTATCTTTTTATGCCAAGAGTGGAAACAAGGGATTTTTCAAGAGGTAAAGGTTATCAATTTTTTGAATTAACTTTGTTTCCATCATGAAGGAGAACTAGAAGATCTAGGTCACCTCCTTAAAGGTCCCAATCCTCAACTCTTAGAAGGTCCCAATAGACACCTCCATTTGGTAGGTTTCCTGAGCTAAGATAAAGGTGAATTCTAATTCCATTCATGGCTAAACCAAGAAATTAGATATTTATCACCTTCAATAGAGGTATCCTTCTTTCCCTTGCTCAATGTGATGAAATTATAGTAATAGTTTTTATGTGGGTTTTATGCATAGCACAAGAAATTTTATAAGGTAGCCTCTAATTTTTTAGGATTAGTGAAAATGTATTCACTCCAAGGCACGAGTTGTCGGGTACTAGGTTTTATAAACAACCTATTGTTGGAATAAAAGTGAGGCAAATTGTTTACCATAGGTAAATTGGATATGGGTGAACCTAGATTAATTTACATGGGTGATATGATGATGTTTTTAACCTAAAGTGGGTAGGAATTCAAAATAAACTTAAAATCAAAGGAAGGGTAGTGCAGGAAAGGTAGGGCAAGAAAGGAGGCTTATGGACCATGCCAAATGAAACATTTCAAGACCAGAAATTAAACTAGAGGATGGACAATAAATTATAAGACCAACATATATTGTAAGATATTTTAGCACACTAATAATTAGACATAGTTAGGAGTCAAATGGAACCAAAATGTAGCATACTTGAACACATGAAATCAAAGGTTACCATGTTTGTTAGATTGCAATAACACACTTATAAGGGGGATTATTATTTATATGAAAAAGGTATTTAGATAATCTATAACTTAATATGAATGAATGTAAATAAAAATAAATCATACACAACCAAAGACTAATAGACTAAAATGATATAATTTCTTACACAATCCACAAGTTGGAGAAGAATCAAGATTAAAATTATAGAACTTCTTAGAATTTATTATTAATATAAATAGCCAAAATTATCCTCCATGTGAAATAGGAGGATACAAGTATAAATAAGCTTGGGATGGGGAAGGCCTCATCTCTCAGGTGAAGTCTAAAAATACAAGTCCAAAAATAATATTGCATGTTAATCTCATGAAAATCATGCATGTATAACATTGATCACTCAAAATAGAATTATTCATCTAAAAATATAATATATACACGTTAAATAAATTTGGAACTAATAGTTCCAAATCAACTAGACCATGTAAGTAGATATGTATAAATAGAAGGTGTTGATGTGCCACCATTGAGAGAATTTACACTATGATAAATTTAATGTAGAAGCTAATGTGGATGGAACTAGAGTTATCATTGGACTTATAACTAAGATAGGACATGGAACTAGAGGTGAGCTCAAAGTAAATGTAGGAGTTGGTGAAATTGAAGTTGAGCCTTGTACTATAACTAAAAGTGGAATTAGAGTTATAGATGAACCTGATGTAATTATTGGAAGTGGGACATAAGCTAGCCTAGTTTGAGTATGGACTAATGTGTACTTGGGAAGCTGATTACTATAAGGTGGGGTTAGTATGATTCCCTCTAAATTTACATATCATGACTCACTTATAAGTCCATGTCAATGGTCCCAAAATCAAGTATATCTCTTTTGAATAACTAAGGAAGCTTGTCCATTAGTTTATTATGTATACCCAATATAGATTTAACCTCAACATGTAATGACTCAGTCCCTATAATTTTACCTCTTGAGAAATTGACCAATTGCATTACCTCATCCTTGGTTTTGTAAACAATCCCCTCGATCTCTGATATGAAGTTGTCCAATGTTACTTGCAAAAGATTCTCAAAAATAGACATGGGCACTAATTTTCCCTATGGAGTGCTTACTTGAATGACTCTTAAGTCAGTTAAGATAGAGATAACTTCCCTCTCATAGTTTGAAAATTATTAGACCTAAGTTCATATATCTTGATGTCATTCAAATATACTATCTCTTTTTACAATAATATATTTTGATTCCCAAGCAGCTTAGGATTTTGTCATTAAATTAAGTTAGGCATAAGCCTTATTTCTTGTTGCTTGGTTTATAAATTATGATTTTTCATCAATATATTTTATTTTTGTAAATATTTGAATAATGTATCCCCATTTGGGTTGGGAGGTGACCTTTATGGACCTTATTGAACCAATTATATCAAATAACTTCCTAGCTATCCCCTATAAATTATCTACTATCTCTTCGGGGGCCTAGATGGTACTCACCTCTAGCTGATTCTACATGGATTGATCAAAACTTCTAGACATTTATTTCATCACCCCTTATATTACATCCAAAAAATTATAAGGGTCTTCTCTAATCCTATCTAAGTCTAAAGGATTCACCTTATTTCTATTAGTTAGAGATAAAATATCTTCTTTCTACTCCAACTCTATCTATTAGCCTTTATCCATCATAGTTTTCCTCTTGAATTTTCTCAAAGTGTGTGTTTGTCTATCAAAATGTAATTTAATTATATGTTTTTGAGTTATTACCAAGCCCTATCTTCCAATTTATACTTCTTATTGTAATTTACTAATCCATGAAGGAATATTCAGTGTAACATTTTTCCCTATTTGTTCTATTTTCCTTGTAGATGGTACTTTTTTATTTGGTTAATCTCCTTGAGTAGTTAAAGAGGATGGACCTAGAGGTAGCATAACCTTTGGGGAGGATGTCCATGTTAGATGAAAATGAGGAATATCCTTCCTCCAACTAGTAACCTTATTCTAGACTAGTGTATCTATGATGTATTTGGCTTTCCCCTAGGCTTTGTACACTAAAGCTTTAGGTGTATTCATCTATGTGGCTTGGCTAATAGACATTTATATTTATGTAAATATAATAGGAGAGGTGATTTGTACATAAAAAATAGAGGTAGACACTAAGTTTTTAAAATGTACCCCTTTGCTTGGCTTAGGGGATTAAGGATTGGTCTTACTATAAAATGAATAGGTAATTAGGGTGATTAATAGATTTTTCAAATAGTTAGTAATAGAAGTGTATGTGACCCCAAAATTCATAAAAATAGTGGACATATGATCTAAAATTCTAGGCTAGGTTATGGTGGGAAAAATTGGTAATGTAGTAATAGCCTAGGGATGGGTTATATGGATTAAAGATGAATTATAATTATTCCAATTTATCTTTTGGTCACTCAATCATATTGTTTCTTCTCTCTCATCTCCTTCATCATATCAATTGACTTTAACCTTGAGCTCCATTTACCATTACTATTATCAAATTAGTCTTATCTTAGTTTATAACTCTCCCTGGCATGTGTCCTTGCCTAGGATACATCAAAAGCTTATGACCTTTTGTTTTATCATCATCATGTTATTGTTGATTCCCCCTTGGGAGGTGTTGACAACTATGACATAATTATTTCCATTCCTTGGGCATATGTCTTTGTTAGGGTCATCATCCCTTTGTAATCTCATTGTTCAGGTCGAGATATTCTTCATCATCTATCATACATATCACATCCCATCCCCTTGACTCTTCATCATATTCCACCCTTATTTCCTCTTTTGAGTGACCATCTGTCTCATTCTTCTCCACATGTCCCCTCAATAGGGCATACATCATGTCTTTTAACATCATTTACTAACATTCATCCATAAATTTATTTCTTATTTGGAAGACCATTACTCCTTCCACTTCATCCACTCACAATGCCCTTTCAAAGAGGGAAAAAATATATACATATAAATTTACTCACTTCATTTATTGTCACTAATATTATTATTAGTCAATATTAATTCTAATTATCTCATTTATCTATTTAAATTCCATCCTAATAACACTCCTTATAGTCATTTATATAACATCTCCATTCATTATTATCCATCCATTAACGTTATATTATCCCCATGAACCTATTAATTCTTCTAATCATGTCATATCCACTAACCAATCCCACTTGTCTATTATATTAGAATTTTAAATTCCAATCCCACCTACCTTAGCCTATTCTTAGAAGTTCTTACATCCCTAGTTCCTAATAAAATATTTAATCACCTATCGAACCACCTACTAATCTTGTTTATGCCCCCTAATGGATTCTAGAATTATATAATTTTAGAATCCTCTCTATCTTAACCCTTCCTCTCTAGAAGCCTCTATTCTAGAGGTTTCCAAGAAATTTCTAATTCCTTGGATAATCTTCCACCATTGATCTTCATCCTAACTTTGAATATTTACAATCGATCTTACCTCCATGGCCTATTTAAATCTATCTTCTCTCCATTTCAAAAATAATCAACATTATCATAATCTCTCTAAGTATTCTTACTATCATTGAGTACATGAATCCATGTCATCTTAATCAAGTTAGCATCATGCTAAAAATCTGAGTCTTTGGTAAGCAATCCATAAACCATAGTGAATTAATCTTTTAATTATATTGATCTTGATTTAGAGCACTTAGCTTTTAGGATCTAATGCAAGTATGAATGTTTCATTTGTCATGGCATTTTATTCCTAAATGGTTCTAGATTTGAATGGTAGATTGATGTATTAAGTTATTATGATATAATTTGTATATCTAAATCCCTTGTTGCCTTCCCTTTTGAATATACCTCTAATTTAGATGATAATCAATCACCAGGCATATCTTTTGATCCCAATCATGATGATGAAGTCATAAAAATGTTTTTATAGGCTTTATCTATGGAAGACTACTAGAGTGGATCTGATCCCACATTGGATGCGTGTAGTCTTAGTGATCCTTTTGTTGATATCGAGGATATCTTATTTGAGGTTAAAACTAGGTCTCCTAGGAACCCTTATGAGGACCATACTACCCCATCACCACTCATTGACCTCATAATAACATATCCATCACCTTTATCTATTAAATACCCCTTTCTTCTTATCAATGATCATTTAATCACCTCCCTCTATGGGGAAAAACATGAACATACATAATTAGACTCTTCCCCAATTAATATAATAAGTGCCATAAATATATAGGTCCAAGACCATGCTAAAAAATTCATACATGATGGTCAAATCACCTTTGATTCCACTAGTCAAAATCAATAAAATTCAAATCATCAGCGTAATAAAAAAGTGTCTTCCCCTAGTGAAACCATATTTAATGCACTAAGGGACCATAAAATTCAAAATAATAGTCATATATCAAGTCAAAAATCAATCTCCTTTGATGAAACCCAATGTCAGGCACAAGGGGTAGTCAAGAAATATTCAAGTCTAAAAATTAAAATAATGTCAAAAGCACTATTATTATAACCCATAATCCTTCAAATAATTAGATCAAAGATGAAATACAAAGTCAAAGCATCTTGGATCTCTTGTAGTCTTTTTTTATATGACACCAATCAAATATAGAATGTCTAACATCTCCAATGATGTGTGTAACTACTAGTCTTAATCCTCAAACACCTACCACAAATCCCTATCATAATATTTTCATCTATTCAAATATCATGAACCCCCATTAGTATAAAGATAAAATCCAATCCATACCTCACATCACCTTCTTGGGTAGTATTATATCTCATAGGGGTGATGAAGACACCTGATCTAGATATCTAGATGGGTCTCAATTAAGAGTCAACAAGGGTCACAAGGATATCAATACATCTAATGACAACATGATCTTAACATATCATATCTCAAGAATATATGTGATTTGATAGATCAATAAAGTGTTTTCATCCTTAATCTCACCCAATACTAATAAATCAAGATGCTAAAAATTAAAAAGAATAAAAAAATCATTTTTCCAATGGTGAAAACTAGTCTTCTAGTGCCTTGATAAAGTACCATGATGAAAATTGGTTTCCAACATCATGGTAAAATAGTCTATTATATTAATTTTACCTCAACACTTGGGGGAAAAATCCATCCCTTTTCAATCCATTTATGTCATCCTTGTCTCTCCTATCCCTCTATCCATTTTTCTTATACGTCATTTGCCATCATATATTGCATCCTATTATGTCCATCCTTTCTTCTAGTCTTGAAATTTATAGGGGATTGGATGATGCCTTGAGAAATGTTATGGAATCATATTATAATATCATCCAATGGACACTAGAGCACTTAGATATAGAGCTCCTTCATGATGTGGTCATTAGCGATCTCTAGCCCATTCTTCTTGGTCCTCATCCCCTTTTTAGCATCGCCTTCATCTTTTTGTCATCTAATCCATTCTTCCATCCATCCTTATCCTGGTTGCTAGGCTGGGTATTTACTTTGATAGTAACCCCCAATTTTTATAGTGTACATATATATCTCAAAATACCTAAAAATTAAAATATTCTAGAAAACCCTAAAAATTATTAAATCCATAAAATCCCAAAACATCTCGGTTGTCTTAAGTATCCCAATCATTTTTATCCCATATCCTAAGTTGTCCATGTCAACCAATCTTGTCTTATGTGCTAGTAATCTTATTTTGAAATACAAGTCCTTATCCATAACCAAATCCTAATCTAAATCACTAGTCTACTCTAAGTCTATACCTTGTCCAAGTTCCTATCCTTAATCCATACCCTACCTAATCCTAATCCAAGTCACTAGTTTAATCCAAGTCTATACCCCTAACTAAACCCATATCCTTAATCCACTTTCACATCATAAACACCATGACCAACTTATCCCAAATCATCACCTAATAAATCATCCCATCGACTCTCATCAAGATAGTTACATAAGACACAATGGCACTACATATAGATAATTATGTGTGTTATTTGTCTACTATGTGTTATTTGACTTGTTTGTATGTATTTTATCATGTATATATCTGATTGTCTTATATTTTGTCTATGTTTCCTTTTAGTCTTACATCATGTATTTTTTTAATCTATTGGTTAATTAACAAGGATGATATGTTGACACCACAAGATACAATGGTGATTTTAGGTGCCATTGATGATGCAAAGTTTATTCTTTTCCCATTTTATGCACCTTATCATAATATCCTCTTGGTCATAATTATATCTTGGGGAAAACTATCAAGTGATATATTTTATTGGATTGCTTAGACTATGATGAGCCTTATTATAGAAATGATGGATTAACAATGGATTGAACTCATCATTTCTCCTATCCTATCTTATGTGTATAATCAGCTAATCATATTCATCTTATCATCAAGTTGATCATCCCAATTCACTCCTATAATCTCTAATAATTTCTTCAAGTCCTTTATCATCATGTCTATATACTCTCATAAATCATCTAACATCTCTCTAATCGTCAACATCTTAAATATATAGAGTGGATTATGAAGAGGATCAATTTAAACATTAGTCATGAAAAATCATAAAATAAAACATAAGAATTGAAAATCTAAGTGAAACTATTCATGCAGGGGTTGCTAATGTTAACAAGATAAAAATTAAAGAAATCAATCAACCATTACCTTCCAAAATGACTCCATTATTCAAAATTAGATATAAGTGTGTTCTTCCCTTGATCCGACCTCTAGTCTTTGTCAACAATGTCTTCTTTTCTCCTCCATTGCCTCAATAACTCTATGCAAAACCTAGGCTCATGATATAAACTATCTATTTTGCCTATCAATGAAGCTAATACAAATGCAAATAACATGATAATAAAAATAAAAAGGAATTGTGAATGGATTTTAGAATTATAAGTTTACACAATTTAAGCTTAAAAATGGTAGTGTGAGGTCTTCTATTTATATATTTTTGAGATTGGTCAGGATAAACCATGATCGCCCATCTCAAGATTGAGATGTGTTGCCATGAATTAATCTAATATTTATAATTAAATACATAAATATCCTCATCATTATTTGGGAATAAGGGGTATTAATGAGGTATGAGTGGCATTAAAGAGGTACAGGAGTCCATAATTTAGATATTTTATACATTTATGACTTAGAGATGCCTTCTAAAAAAATGATGTCATTAGGTGATGCAATTAATAGGAATAAATTTAAAAAAAGAAATATTCAATAAACTCAATGGAAAATCCACTTAAGCTCTTAATTTTAATTAATTAGCCTTCAACAAGATTAATAAATATTTGTGCAATTATTTGGAAATTGACCCTCAATCAATCAAAATGGTCCAAAAGTCATATTAATGGGTTATAATTTGACTTGAGAAGAATTGGAATGTGATGTTAGATGCATTGGACCATATTCCCATTTAAGATGTTACCAACACAAAATAACAAAGGTACATGATATGTACTAATGAATTAGAATAAAAGAGTGATCTAAAGCACAAAAAGATAAAATCATCATTTTGACTCAAAATGAATTGATCAAAGTTAGGTATCACATAACATGCATTTCCCCATTTAAGGATACATTGGCCTAAATTGGTACTTGTATAGGACAATTTTGAACCATTTAGCATGTTTTTAGTGATTTTAATCTAATTTTGGGCATTTGAGTGGAAATCGAGTAAGATTGACAATTTCAAAATAAAAAGTGTTAGGAATTGGATGTCTACATTTTAACCCTATTTCAGAAGGCATATCGATACATTCAGGTGAAGCAACATATTTTCAAAGAAAAGAGTTGTCAAGAATAAATTGGAAATGACCCATGATGCCCCCTCAAGAGGACATATTAGGATGAAAGAGAAAGATGGACTCTTAAAAAGGGAAGGAAAGTAAGAGATTTAACCATGGAATAGATCACATCTAAATGAGCTAATTATTGAATGCATGGTTACCATCAATGATTAAAATATAAGTAGAGTTATAATGGGTCCCAAGATGGGGGGAATGGGAAGGATTCAATCTAAGCATGTAAGGGACACACTTTGAATGTACCCAATTTAAAAGTGCAAGCTATGCACTTACGACATTGATCAATCCTAAGACAAGTTGCACACTAAAACATTGCCATCATGGGAAAAAGTGTGGAGATCTTGCAATTAGAGGAAAAGGAGAATGTAGTCTCCAAAGAGATGATAATAAGAAGTTCCCTAGTAGATCAGATTTAATCATGATAAGATAATTTTACCATAGTAGGGCTAATTTTGATCAATGATAAAGAATAAATAATAACATGCCCTTGTAGGGATAATTTAAATTTATTAACAAGTTCACATGTTATGCCCTAGTATGGGAAAATTAGCAAGTAATTAGCTTAAGGATATAACCTATTTAATATATTAAAGTGAGAAGGTGTAAACATAGATGAAATGGTGTAATGACTTAGAAAAAGCCAAAAAATACCAAGTATATGAGAATGAACAAAGCGATGAAAGAGATAAAAAAGAATGAAGATGGCTGAGCTGACTCAAGATACGTCAGGTATCTAAGTGATACCTACATAGTCTAGATAGACCTCAAGCTAATGTAGTTCACCCAAAATTGGGAGAGAATGGAATGAGGGATGATGAAAAACTGACCAAAGATTGATTAGAATCATGATGTATGTGAAGAGATGCACGTCTAAGCATCGAGTCAGATGCTAAACCTATTGAGCCTAGTTTATGTATAGTGATCTTGAGATATGTTCATCAGAGCTGTGTTGACAGTAAGACTTGAATCTAGAGCATAAAGTGCTTGCTATATCAAAATAAATTAGGCATCATAAGTATGAAGAACTTATGAGGAAATAGAATTTCAAATGCATGGAGCTAGTTCAAATGTGAATACGTATGACTAAGGATAATGGTAAATAATTACCAAAACTAGATTTACCATTATTTACATTTAAACAAAAAAAGTCAAAGACAAATAAAAAAGATAAACATAAATGAACCAAACATAAAATTAGGATATGAAGAACCCAGATTCAAGTAGGAACAAGAATGTTTAAAAATGAAAATCAAGAAAATCTTAATGACATAGGATCAATATATAAAGAATAAAGATCTATGTGGACCATCAAGATATTCGTAAACACAAAAGAGAAAAAAATCAAACAAGAAAGCAAAACACCAAAAAATAATCAAATAAATAAAAATATTTAAGAACAATTTAATAACAATGATATCAAGATATAAATAATCAAGATCCATGCAAATTATCAAGATTTTATAAACACAAAAGAGACAAGAAAAAACATACAAGGAAACACAAGACCAAAGTGAGACAATAATTAATAAAAGGAGAAAATAAGAAGAAATTAAATGAAGAGGTGTGAAATCACATCAATACACTAAGAAAAATAATAAAACACCAATAAAACTCAAATAAACACACACAAACAAAAACCAAGTTAGTGTGGTTTTAAGACAATTATTCATAGACATGTGGTAGAGGCATTAATTTCCACCACAACATAACAAAGAATAAGGACACAAGAGTTTTTCCCTAATTAAATAAGAATAATGACAAAGGAAATGGGGGAAAAAAAGAAAAGGAAGGGGTTGGCTGAGTTGACTCCAAATGTACAAGACAAGTGGATGCTACCATTCCATGGACGTATGTTCTAACATGAACTTTAGGTCAAATGTAGTTCCCCCAAGAAGTGGGATATAAGACCTGATGATGACCAAAAACATATGATTAATGTTGTAAAATAAAAGGGAAGACTTGAAAAATGAGATTGGTCTTGCAAAATGGCAAGAGGGACAAGATGACTTGTGAAACAACAAGCCAGTGGGACTTAATTTGCTTGAAAAATTATAAGAGCATGACATGGTGGGACAAGGAAAAATGATCTTGAAAAATGGAAAGTGTATGGGATAAGATGACTAACATAGCAAAAAGTTGGTAGGATAAAATGCTTGTAAAATGGCAAGAGCATGAGGATCAAAATGTACAAAAAGTGTAATATAATGTTTTTGTTCTTTTATGGATCATTTTCTAATGTTTTTAGGATAAAATATGTATAAGGGGGAAACAAATAATATAGGAGATGCTAATCCAAGAGTAGAAGTTCTAATAGAAATCTAAGGCAACTGCAATGACAATAATGGATATAAATAATTTACTAGAGAACTAATTAAGATTTCTAATAACAGCTAAAGTTGGATACAATAACATATGCTCACAAATCGGTGAGAGTGAGGACCCTAAAAAGATAGAAATGTTCACCAAAGAGAAAAAATTGTAATATAGAATAGTTTTCAACTTGAAATCAATATGAATAACCATGTGATAAGGAAATATACTGAGATGTAAAGGTGTTCTTGTTCACTTGTCTGTAGAAGAAGCTGCAAAATACTATCCTGGCTAAAATTCTTTATAGAACTAGCATCAACAGTGTTCATAATGTTGATGATACACAATCAAGATCATAATTGGTCAAGGGAAAAAAGTGTTTAGGTTATAACAAGCCCTAGGTATAATAAAGAATAATGTTATCAAAGAGAATGACATAGGTTATGATAAAATGCATTTAGAGTACCAATGGTCCAATTTTTTCCATTATCCAGAGTCATGAAAGGAAGAGTGATCACATGAGAGCATTCTAGGGTAGGATAATTTGGTAGGGTAAAATTACTTCAGCACAAGTTTCCCCCAAGTAAGGGATCTTGTAGATAATGGTTTGAAGTTGTTCAAGCATAGATCCTCTTAAGGTGCACAATATTCATGGGCTCTAGAATTTATTCACCATTTGGTTTAGCCAGCTGATATTCCTCTGATCTATAGTTTATCATGATAACAAATAGTCCCAACCAATTAGGTTGAAACTTACCTTTATTATTGTGTTCAGTGTTTGTGCTCTTTTGGTTCTATTTCAAGACTAAATCACCAATCTCAAACTCACAAGAGAGAGTGCACTTGTTTTAGCTTCTACACAATCTGTTCTGATAGGCTTGTAAGTTTTCTATGGTAGATAAATGCTTGCCATCAATAAGTTCTAGTTCTTTCAGCCTTGAGACTCTATAGTCCTTGTCATATTCAATATGCTCCATTGATAATCAAAATGATGGCAACTCGATCTCTATTGGGATAATAGCTTCTGTGCCATAGACAAGGGAGTATGGAGGGGCTCTTGTTGGGGTTCGATGATTGGTTCTATAATCCCAAAGGATGGGAAATATTTTTAACTATAAATTATAACCAATGTCATTGATAATCTTATTTAGAATGGTTACAATAGTTTTGTTTGATGCCTCAACTTGTCCTTTGCCTTGTAGGTTATATGGAGTTGATTTCTTGTGCTTGATCTTGAATTTGTGTAAAGAGCTTTTAAATCTTAGTTTATAAAGGATCTACCATTATTAGATATAATGTGCATGGGGATACCATATTGATAGATGATATGATAATGGATGAATTTGGCAATCAGCTTCCTAGTGACGTAAGTGAGAGGAATGGCCTCAATCCACTTAGTAAAATACTTAGTAGCAGTCAGGATATGCTTATGGCCATATAAAGATGTTGGGTTTATTTTCCCCATGAGATGAAGGCCCCATGTTTATAATGGCCATGGTGTTGTGATTAGTTATAGTGGTAAAGGTGTGTATATCAAATTGCCATGTTGCTAACAAGGAACATACTTCCTTACATAATTACAAGCATTGGTCTCCATTTCTAGCCAATAATAGCCTATTCTAAGGAGCTTCACTGCTAAGAATACATCATTGGTGTGGGTCCCACACATTTTTTCATGAACCTCCCTTTGCACTTGCTTAGATTCTCTTGAAAATAAACAATGAAGAAGCATTCCATCATAGCCTTTATGAGAAAGTGTGTCTTCAAGGAGGGTATAACATGGTAAATTGTGATAAAATAGTTTCTATTGATTATTGGATAGATCAGTTGGGAAAATGTGATCATGAAATTAGTTATAAAAGTATTAGAACCAAGGTAATTTAAGTGGGGGATTGGGACTAGTAATGGTGCATACCCTTTATAAATATGGTATAACATGTGCAGGTTAAAGAAGATTTTCAATCAGAAACTGATACTCTTTAGCTCTGCCATCAATCTGTATCATGGATCCAATCATTTCCATTACATCATCTGATCTATTTTTTTCTTTTGGAATTTATTCAAACTATAGATATTTAAAATGACCTTTTAGATTATCAATAATTTGCTTGTAAGGAACAAGCTTTCCATCTCTAGTTTGATATCAATCAGTGGTCTGATTGATGATTAATTGGGAATCACCATAGAACTTTAAGCTCTAAATATCCCACTATATGGAAAGGTGAAGCCCTAAAATCAATGCCTCACACTCAACCATATTATTCATATAATTAAATTATATATGAAATGATTTAGGAATCATATCTCCCTCAGTTGTAATCAATAATATGACAGTTCTAGATCCACATGATGTAAAAGAACCATACAAATATAGATTCCATTATTCAAGTTCCTATGATGCTTGTTCTATTTCCACAATAGAATGATTTGGAAAGTTGAATGCCAGAGGTTAATTATCTGTGATAGGGGCATATGTAAGTTGATCAACAATAACCTACCCCTTGATTGCTTTTTGATTCTAATACTCAATGTCAAATTCACTTAGGAGCATAACCCATTTAGCTATGCATCCTTAAAGAGATAATCTGGACAATAGGAATTTGAGAGGGTCCAACTTGGTGATGAAAATAGTTTTATTATTTAGCATATAATGTCACAATTTTTGGGTAGCAAATACAATATCTGAACATGCCTTCTCAATAGGCATATAATTATGTTCAAAAGCCACCAGAGTGTAGTTTAGATAATATACTACACGTTATTTACCTAGATCATCATGTTGGGAAAAAAGTGCCCCTAGGACATGCTCTATCACTAATATGTAAATAATAAGTGGTCTTCCAAGTGTTGGTGGTCTCAATACTAGAAAATTGGCCAAATATGTCTTGAGTTTTACAAATGCTATCTGACAATCTTCATCCCATTGAAAAGTTGCCCATTTTTACAAAAGGTGGGTAAATGGGTGGCACTTATCTATGAATTGAGAAATGAACCTACATATAGATTATATATTTCCTTGCAAGCTTCACAACTATTTAAGATTTTTTGGTGGAGGTATTTCCACAATGGCCTTGACCTTGGCAGGGTCGACTTCAATCCCTCTTTGTGATACAATGAAACCTAGTAATTTTCTTGATGTGACTTCAAAGACACATTTCTTAGGATTAAAGTGGACTTTGTATTCATGAAGCCTCTCAAAGATTCTTCATAAATTGTCTAGATGTCCATTTCTTGTTCTTAATTTTACTAGTATATCATCAACATAGTCCTCAATAATATCATGCATAATGTCATAGAAGATGACAGTCATTACATATTGATATATGGCTCTAGCATTATTCAAGCTAAATGGCATGACTTGGTAACAAAATGTTACCCATGAAGTGGTGAACACAATATTATATTGATCTTCTTGGGCTATCTTGATCTGATTGTATCCAAAAAAATTATCCATTAAGGACAACATCTCATACCCAATAGCCATGTTGATGATCATGTCAATGTTGGGCAAAGGAAAATCATATTTGGGGCATGATTTGTTTATATATTTGAAATAAGTACAAAGACATATACTTGGGGTATTTTTATTCACTGAGACTATGTTTGAGATCCATTCAAAATAATATAGTGGCCTAATAAGGCCTGCTCTTAGAAACTTTTCTAGTTCCACTTTAACCAATAAGGTGATGCATGAATGCATCTTACTCAATTTTTGTTTGACTAGTTTAGCATCAAGATGGAAAGCAAGGTGATGCATAACCAAATTTGGGTCTAAGCTTGGCATGTCAAAGTATACCCATGCAAAGATGTCAATATAATCCCTTAGAAGGGATATGATTTGTTGACATTTTACTTCAGTAAGGGAAGCTCCAATATAAATAATTTTGAGATCCTCATAGGTTCCCAGGTTCACTTCTATCATGTTTTCCACAAGGAGGGTGGATCCATCTTCAAGAATTGTAGGCAAGGTATGATCATGATCATCTTATTCTACCACATCTTCTTATTATTCTTCCCAAAGCTTTGGATAATGTGATGAAATCGAATCTACCATCTCAAGTAAAGGCCAAGTAGTAAAAACCTTTAGAAACTTTAGAGTAAGATGCTCAAACATTTTTTATTGTTCTAAAAATATGATTGTACTAGATATAGAACTTGGGCTAGATGGACCTTCTACATCCCCAAGTGGATGAGCAAAATTTCCTACCTAAGAGTGCTTGAAATAAGTTTTTACTTAGAGGATTATATTTTCTTTACTTTTTCCATGATCAACGAGCACCTCAAAGAGGTTTTCACTCAAATATCTTGATGTTTGATCTTTATCATGACCAATAAAGTTTGCTTGATCTCTAAAGTAAGTAGACAGATCTAATGAAAAATTGAATCCTTGTTTATGATCGCTAATGGGCAATCCATCTCTTAGGCCCATATATTTTTCAAGTGATTATTCATTCTAAAACTCATCAAGGCATATGATAAAATTTTGCTTGTCTAAATCAATGAGTTTGGGATCAAAAAGGCATAGGGAATATTAGGGGTTTGCTTTAGGATGAGAAGCTCCAATAGTGAAAATATGATGTTCTGATTCAATATGGGAAGCACCCATAGAATGGGTTATTTCTTTAGGATGGGAAGCTCTAATGGTTAAGGTTAAAATAACTTGAATCAAATAGGTCCATGTCAACAAGCTCATCAAAAAGGCTATAATGGGATGTTGTGTTACTACTAGGAGTCTCATTGCTAGTCAATTTAGAATAATCACTATCAAAAGTTATGAGGTCACCCCCAAATGATATAAATCTGAGACCATGATTCAAATTAGGTACTCTAACTGATAAGTATTTTAGGATTCCTTGCATTCATGGGATAAGGCCTTTTCTTATATAATCAATATGATCTATGATCCAATTAGGGAAAGGATAATTTAGATTCTAAAAGTAATTAGTAAGGTCTTCATAATAAAACTAGTCTCCCTTGGTAAAATCCTCTTGATCTTTTTTTGATACAATAATAGGTACAAAAACCATAGGTGGTTTTTTCTATTTCCTCTTATATTGACAAATAATTATGATTCTGTTAGGATTCTTTGAAGTTTTAGGCTTATTGAATATTTTTGGATTTTTAGGAAACTTTGCAACATGGAAGGCATCCTTAAGACCATACATGGAAATGCCCACATCTTAAATAACAACCTTCTTTGCAAGAGTTTTAGGAAATGAATCAACCAAAGTGAAAGCAAGATTACTAGGGTTGATATAATTGGATGGAGGTGGATGTGAAATTATACCTTGTTATTCTTCATAATGAATTTAAAACTTGGACAATAGTTATAATTGTAGACTTGGGCCTCAATATGTTTGTAATATTCATAAGGCTATTGATCAACAATAATATTAACCTCAATCCCATCATGGGGAAAATTAAGGCACTGATGCAGGGTGGAAGGAATAACTTGTACTTCATAGATCCAAGGATGACCAAGAATTATGTTATAAGGTAATTCAATGTCCATAATATGAAGCAATGTATGATGTGAAATGGACCCAAGAATGATTAACAAACAAATAGTTCTAATAAACTCCCTTTTGGCATTGTCATAAGCCTTAATAGTAATCATTTTAGATTGAATATTGTAGCCCAATCTTTGTACCAACTTAAGAAATATGATGTTTAACCCTGAACCATTGTCTATAAGAACCCACTTGATCTTATGGTTTTCAATGATTACTTCAATGTACATTGGGTTATTATGTCTAGGTCCAAGTGTAGACATGTATTTTTGATCAAAATTTACTTGATTAAATGAATATAAATGTCCCACAAGGTTTTAGAATTGTTTAGGGTTTATATTATTGGGAATAGTGGATTTTTGTAAAATATTGTTTAGGATAGTTATATGAACTTTAGATGTATGTAAGAGATCCAAGATGGAAATATGTGCATGGGTTTTACTCAATTGGTCTGATAAACTATAAGGGTTTTCAACATTGGGATGAGACAACATGGCTTTGGTTGGGAAAGTAGTTGGATTTGGATCTATTGGTGTAATGTTCACATTAGGTTTTGTGGAAGTAGGTGAAGGGCTCTATAAAGTAACTCATGAGTGTCTAGTTGTGATTGCATAACCTAGAGGTGGCATGGAGCCAATATAATTAGAAGATGAAGGAAAAGGGCCTTGGAGGGTGGCTCATGGGCATCTAGTTGCATTGCTAATATTTTGAGTTGGCAAGGAGCCATTATAATTAGAAGAAGGGTGTTGTCTAGAAATAGTAACCCATGCAAATGGAGTTGCAATAGAATTATGTGATCTCAACATGGTATTACTAGAGAGAGGATGTTAACCTTATAATTATGGGTCCCATACTATGAGGATCATGTGATGTTTCATGTGGTTAATAATAATAGCGGTAGTATGGATTATAGAAATGCATCCCACAGTATTATTATAGTCATAAGACATGTTGTTGTAACCCACATTGTTAATATGGATATTATGATCATGATTATGCTCATGTTGATTATTATCTTGACCTTGATTCTACCTATGTCCTTGGTTTTGATTGTTCCTTGGTGGAAGTTGATTATTTCAAGGAAAAGGGTCCTTGTAAATTCCCATATCCTGATTTGTGTCATGATTAGGGACCAGTTTAATCTCAAATTTTCCACTTTTTATGAGATCTTCAATAATATGTCACAATTGGACACAATGATAAACATCGTGGTGAACTAAATGATGAAATTTACACCACTCATTCTCTTTTTATTAATATAGTTTTGGTTGATCTTGAGGAAATGACCTTGGTATTGGCCATACAATTAGGTTAGCTACTATGAGCTTTTGGAACACTATTTCAATTGGTTCTTATACTTTGCTAAAGACCCTAAGACCATAATAGTTTGATCTTCATGGAGGCTATGTCTAAAAATTAAGTGGTGGGTTAGGGGGAGCTAATTTCACATTTGGGGCCAATGGAGCCTATACCATTTGTATGTTCCTTGTTTTAGTCACCCCATTTCTAACCATGTTCTTGTTTTTTTTAAAGCTTTAGGCTTATCTTGCATAACTATCTAACTAGAAAATGGGGTCTAATTTGATGTTTTACCCTATAAAAATATCTTAACAAGGCCCTTAACAATACGATCCTTCTCAATATGTATACCCTTATTTATGATATCCTCAAATGAGTTAACACAAGCTAGGCGTAGATTGTGCATGACCTCAAGATGTAATTTCTATGTAAATATATCTACCAACTATTTATCTATAAAATTATGTTAAAATCAACTAGATAATGCTCTCCATATTTGTAAATATGTGATGAAGCTTTCTCCATCTCATTGTTTTGATTTGCACAAGTCAATAACAATCAATTCATGCTCTATGTTGTATGAGAAATGGTTGACAAATTTTTTAGATAAATCATTCCAATATTTAATTAATCCTTTGGGTAACTTAAGTATCCAATCTAAATCTTGTCCCACTAAACTTTGTGGAAACAATCAAAGTAAGAACACACTACTATAAGTAACCTCTTGGCATAATACAAAAAATTCCTAGATATGTTCATGTGGGTCACCCTTTCCTTTGTATTTATCAAAATTAGGTGCCTTGAAATGATGTGCAAAGGGGACTTGGATAATGCTTAAATTAAATGGATATGGACATATCTCATCAAATTTTTACTTTTTGATCTTGTTTCTAGTCTCCAAACATGACACAATCTCCTTCATGGAGTTCTACTCTTGTATGTTTGGTGCATTCATGGGTGGAACATAGTTCTATTGGGGTGGAATGTTCCCTTGTTTCTACTATTGGGGTGGAATGTGCCCTTGTTATTTTTTTTGGGGTGGAATGTGCCCCTTTTGTTGTTGTTTTTGGGGTGGAATGTGCCCCTATTGTTTCATGGATTTGTGAGGGATGTACACCCTACATTCCATGACTTGGTTTTGATTTACTCCTAGAGTCGAGTAAATATGACATTAATTCATTAGAATCTATTGCTTTAAACTATATGTTCTTTGTTTATTTTGGGGAGTCCTTGGTCTATTCACTAATTTTTATGTTGGTTGAGATGAACAATCCAAATTATCTTGAGGTATTTCCTCAATTTGAGTTGTATGTTTGGGCTTATGTGTTTGTAGAGTGACAAGAGGCTCTTGGTGATTAAAGAATGTCTGTTCTATGTCTAACAAAACATTTTACACAACCTTTTATGCTTTTTTTTTTTCATTTTAGAACCTTGATCAATTATTGTGTTCTAATCAATGTTTGTTGCATAGGTTCAATCACATTTCCATGTTCCTTTGAGGCATCACTGTGGATTGAAGTAGAAACTAGAGAGTCAGTTAACTCTATAATAAGCTAATTGACATAACATTACATTATTTTCTTAATCTTGTTGACAAGATCTTGATCAGTTGGTTTTGACTCTATAAGTATTTCTTTACCTTTGTTATAGGAAGAAGGTATGTTTGTTTATGCAAAAGCTTTCTCTTGCTATTTTTGTTCTCCTTCTCTAACTAAAGTGTGAAATTTTTCTATAGGAAAATCTAAGGGTAGTCTAGCACTAGATTCTATAAACCTAAGGAATTATTCATCTTGGTTATCTTGATATTCAATATAATCCCATTTAGATATTATAATTATAGGAATGTCCTCAAAGATAATGAAATTGTCTTATCCATCATAAAAGTACTCATCCTCATAGCTAGGGCCGTAAGGGACCCCACTATGAGTGAACCTTTGAGTCATGTATAGAAAAGGTTTCTCTATAAGTTTGAATAATTTTTGATCAATGTTGTGTAAATGTTTAAACAAGGTATGGATTTTGATCTTTCTTCCAAAAAATTGACTAAGGTACCAAAGAGACTATAAAAGGAGGGAGGTTTAAAACCACACACAATTATAAGAATGTGTTCATGAAACTACTTAACCTTTTGTTAAATTTAAAATCATATAAATTGGAAGAGGGTATGATAACTCAAAAATCCTAGAGTGTCACTAGTATACTAAAATATAGACCTTTGAGATATGTCAATACCATAAAAGCTAGTTCAAATTTGATAAGTTGCTACTAGAAAGCTAGAAGAAAGCCCTTTACATTAGGAAGGAGACAATACAAACCAAGAAACTCATGATGTGGAAATATGCAATAATTCTTAAGTATAAATCTAAAACCAAATGGGTAGCATAACATTGTCATATGGTTATATGAATGGTAGTATGAAATGTGTTCTAGGACTCAAAGCATGAGTGATACACAAGATGACTTGAATCTACCAAAGATGATAATATAATGATGAGTCTATAAATTACCCTCAATTCAAATAAAAAATTGAACCTAAGTTAAAATAAGTTAAGTGAAAATGGTGAACCTAATTTAACACATCAACATTTAAAACTTAGAAAAGTCTAAACCCAAATTTAAATTATCAATGAGGGACTTAATAAAATTTGGTAAATGATCTAGACTCAAATGGGTAGCATAACTTCACCAAAATGGATGATATGACATAATGTTTTAGATGATAATTTGAACAAGGAAAAAGATGATTTTTACTTGGATAGTGTAACATGTCCTTATTCAAAAAACTTGTGGATAATGTGTTTGGTTATGATGTTTGATTAACAAGAAATTTTTGACCCAAAATAAAACCAAGTAATCTAAAACAAAGACAAATCAACTAATTAATCATTTTAATCCCTAAAATAACAAGGTGTGGCAAAGTAGGGTTAACTAAACTAAAAAGTTTTTAAACATTTCTAGATGGATCAAATGCATATAAATTTCACATAAAAATATAAAATAAGCACATTTCATTTGGGTCTACATCATATGGATTATTGTCAAAAGGTTTGCCATTTTTACAACCACTAAATCTATCACTTAATTAGTGTAGTGCGATGTCCAACATGCTCAAATGTCTCAAACTTAACCTCTACTAATGAAGATGGTTTAACCACTCAAACAACCATCTTAGTGAGGAGATTCCAATTTTTATACCCACCTCCCATCATGGAGAGGGGTTGAAGATTCCACTAGGAGATGAAGCCCCAAGTTAAAGCTTCCTTATAGAACTTATGGGAGGTAATGAAGTCCCCATCACAAGCCAAGATGTAATGAAATAAAAACTAAGTAAAAGAGATTTAAGTTTGTTTATATATCAGTCAAGAAATATGAGTCTTGGAGAGAGCCTTCCAAAGATATATTTTATGCCTTTGGACTAAGGCAATTTTAAATGAAGATGGCACTTTTGATCTCATAAGTTCTCTATAAGGGACAGGGGGAGAGCATACATGCACAACTTACTTTTTGATCAAACAAATTTAAACTAAAAAAATAATGATATATGAATTACTTAAAACAAAACTTTGAAGTGAGTTTAGTTTTAAATCACTAAATTAAAATGTTTGGTGGTGTTCTTTGTCCCCTTGGCTTTAAGTTGCCAAACGTTTGAAGAAACAATCACAAAATCATTCAAATAAGCATCTAAGTTTTTCTATCAAAAATAAAATAAAAGTTCCTAATTATTTTTAAGCACCTAAAAGAGGTTTAAAAATATTTAATTTAGCATGATTTGATCACATTCCAAGTAGTTCATGCAAGAAAATTGTCAGAATGTTGTTTAGCTTTGAATCTCTTTTTCAAATGAAACAAGCAAACTTAAAAAATATGCTCTTGGGTTTGGATGACATATCGACCTGAAGGAAAAACCATTATGCTCACAACTATTTTTTAGTTATATAAAACACAAAAATTAATATTGAACTTATGAAAACATTCAAACAAGTTATAAGGCTAAAAATAATAAAACCAAATACACAAAACATAAAAACCTATAGTTAATATTTTGATCATAACTTCTACAATATATATATATATATATAATTTTTTCACAAAAATTTTAGAGGTTTTTTATAGCTCCAAGACACACCTCTCTAGAAACATTAAAGTCAAAATAGTGAATTAAAAAAAAATTATTAGCTCTATACTAGCCATTTTTACATAAAAATATAAAACAAAAAATGACAGTCACTACAAGTGTCATGACTTCTAAATTACAAATCAGATTTTAATTAAATATTGAGAGAATTAGGATTAAACCAATAAGAAAAACCTATCAAAAATCCAAAAAAAAATTAAACATATTAACAATAAAATCTATTTTAATAGTCATTTTTGTTCAAATATCTGGGGTGCGCAATCATGTCCCACTAGGCATGCCAAAATATAGAGTGGATTATGAAGAGGATAAATTAAAACATTAGTCATGAAAAATAATAAAATAATTCATAATAATTGATAATATAAGCCAAAATATTCATGTGGAGGTTACTAATGATAACAAGATACAAATTAAACAAAGTAATCAACAATTACCTTCCCAAATGACTCCAGTACTCAAAAGCGGTTCCAAGTGTGTTCTCCCCATGATATAGAGCTCTAGTATTTATAAAAAATGGCTTATTTTCTCCTCCATTGCCTCAATAAATCTATGGAAAACCTAAACTTATGATATAAACTATCTATTTTTCCTATCAATGAAGCTAATCTTATTGAAAAAAACATAATAATCAAAACACAAAGGAATTGTGAATGAATTTTAGCATTATAAGTTTACACAATTTAAGCTTAAATATTGTAGTGTGAGGATTTCTATTTATAGATTTTTGAGATTGGTCAGGATTAATCATGACTATCCATCTCAAGATTGAGATGTGTGGCCATAAATTAATCTAATATTTGTAATTAAATTCATAAATATCCTCATCATGATTTGGGAAGAAGGTGAATTAATGAGGCATGGGAGGCTATAATTCAAATATTTTATGCATTTATGGCCTAGGGATGCCTTTCCTAAAAATGATGTCATTAGATGATGTAGTTAATAGGAATTAATTTTTAAAAATAAATATTTAATAACCTCCATGGAAAGTCCACTTAAGCTCTTGATTTGAATTAATTAGCCTTAAATAAGATTAATCAATATTTATGCAATTATTTGGAAATTAGCTCTCAATTAATCAAAATGGTTAGAAAGTCATATTACTAGGTCATAATTTGACTTGAGAAGAATTGGGAGGTGATGTTAGATGGTTTAGAAATGTATTCACATTTAAGATGTTTCCAACACAAAATAAAAAAGTTACATGACATGTGCTAACAAATTAAAAGAAAAGAGTGATCCAGAGCACAAAAAGGCAAATCATCATTTTGACTCAAAATAAATTTATCAAAGTTAGGTATCACATAAAATGCATTACCCTATTTAAGGATACATTGGACTAAATAAGTAAGTTTATAAGACAAGTTTGAACCATTTAGCACATTTTTAGTGATTTTGACCTAAATTGGACATTTGAGTGAAAATCGAGTAAGATTAAAAATTTCAAAACAAAAGGTGTTAAGAATTGAATGTCTACAAAATCAAATTTCTAGAAACTAACATATCTAAAAATCCTTATCATTATAGCATCCTAATCCATCATTATCATCTTATATCATCTAGTCTAAAATATATTGGCTTGAGGTCTTTTTAGACTATGTAAGTAGTGCTTAGTCACATAGTGTGCCTGAGGTTAGCTCGACCACACTCTCTCCTCCTTCCCCACCATTTTTTATTACATATTTCTTGTCTTTTATCATCCTAAAGTCTTGCATCAATTAAATACTTAAGCTATAATATCAATCATTAATCATTGACCAATCATCATCCCCTTAATGATTTCCCTAATATTTTCATCAGTCACTTGCACCTATCAATTAGGACCAAAAAATCACAACATCCACATTTTATTCCATCAGACATCCATTATCACTAATTGGTCAATTCATCATCTATAATTTATGATTTCCACTTGTGATTGGAGCATGACCAGGACCTAACTTTATTATCATCTCTCACTCCTTAACATGTGTCCTTGATAGGGGAATTATAACTATTAATCATATTATGGATAATTTATTTGATGAAATGAAGTCTAATTATTCCCATTTATCTTTTTTCACTCAATCATATCATTTATTCTCTCTCATCTCCTTCATCATATCACTAGACTTCAGCCTTGAGATACACTTACCATTAATTTTATCAAATTAATCTTATCTTGGTCCACAACTCTCCCTTTCATGTGTCTTTGCCTAGGATACATCGAAATATTATGGCCTTTTGTATTATCATCATCATGTTATGGTTGATTCCCCCTTGGGATGTGTCAACAACCATGACATAGTTATTTATACTCCTTGTGCATATGTCTTTTCTATGGAAATCATCCCTTTGTAAGTTCATTAATTAGGTTGAGATCATATTATTCATCATCTATCCCAAATCTCATATTATATCCCCTTGACTCTTCATCACATCCCACCCCTAGTTTTTGCTTTCAAGTGGCCATCCATCTCATTCTTCTCTACATGTCCCCTTGAGGGGGCATACATCATGTTTGCTAACATCATTTACTAACATTCATCCATAAGTGTATTTATTCTTTGAAAGATCAATACTCCTTCCATTTCATCCACTAGTAATGCCCTTTCAAATAGGGGGAAAATATATACATCTAAATTTACTCACTTCATTTATCATCACTAATATTACTATTAGTCAACATTAATTTTCTTATCTCATTTATCTCATCTAATTTCATCCTAATATTACCCCTTCTAGTTATTTATCTAACATATCCCTTCATTATTTTTCATCCACTAACGTTATATTATCCCCACCAACCTATTAATTATTCTAATCATATATTATCCACTAACTAATCCCACTTATCTATTATATTAGACTTTTAAATTCTAATCCCACCTACCCTAGCCTATCCCTAGGATTTCTTATATCCCTAGCCCCTAATCACCTATCTAATCACCTATCTAACCACTTACTAATCTTGCTTATAACCCCTAATAGATTCTATAATTCTAAAATTCTATATTCCTCTCTATCTTAGCCCTCTATCTATAGAAGCCTCTATTTTAGAGGCTTCCAATAAATTTTTAATTCCTTGGATAATCCTCCACCATTGATCCTCTTCATCCCAACTTTGAATATTAACCATTAATCTTTCCTCTGTGGCCCATTTAAATATACCTCCTATCCATTTCCAAACTAATCAACATTCTTATAATCTCTCTAAGTCTTCATAATATCGTTGAATCCATAAATTCATGTCAGCTTATTCAAGTCAACATCATGCTAAAAATCTAGGTCTTTGGTAAGCAATCCATAATCCATAATCAATTAATCTTTTTATTGTTTTGATCTTGATCTAGAGCACTTAGATTTTAGGATTTAATACAACTATGAATGTTTCATTTATCATGGCATTTTATTCATAAATAGCTCTTGATTTTAATGGTAGATTGATGTTTTGAGTGATTTTGACATAATTTGCTTATCTAAATCCATTGCTTAAAATTTTCATCTTACAAAAGAATACAAAGAATTTAAATAATGTGTTATATTATTTATTATTATAGAAATTGAGGAAGTTTCCAAAGAATGTGTACTTATAGAACTTACAACCAAAAGAGGAATAGTTGGAGTACTCACTATTCTAGTTCACATTGATGTGGTCTAAGGTGGAGAGATTGGAGATGTAGTTGGAGATGGTCCCTGTGCTATAGATTGTAGTTGTGACTCTAAACTCTTATTTCATCTTCCTCTCTATCTAATAATAGTTTAGTATCTATTGAGTTATCATCCCTTTAGTTTATCTCTTTAGATCCTTTAATCAACTCTATTCCTCCTAACTGGGCACTTTCCTTAGATAACCATTCATCCTATGGATCTAGTTCTGTTGTGTCACTAATTGACCATGACTCTTCAGTTTCTATCTTAGAGAACCAATTCTCTTCATTGGTCATTCTTATCTCTTTCTCTTCACTGCCATAGACCATGATGGCATCTAATTTTCATGTGCCCCTTCTTATATCCTACCTCTCTTTAGGGACTTTTATTTGTTCTTCCTTTACTTACACATTTAAAGGAAAAATAAGTGGGTTCTTGGGATTCCCCACATATATAAGTATTGTTTTAGTAGTAGTATAGGTTGACCCAGTAAGAGGTGGAGTGGAAAATTATGGAATGGAAATTGTAGGTGGCAATGAAGTGACATGAATATTCACTACTAGAATAATGATGGATGGTGAATTTGATTATATAGTAGATTAGGATAATGTGGTTGGTGATGTCAAAGAATAAAAATTAATATGTACTTTAGAAAATAATGAAGAAAGGGTTACTTATTATGCAATGCTTAATGGAGGCAAATGCAACATAAAAAATATACTCATTGCTCCACTTGGACTTGTAGGCCTTTATTTTTAAACAATGGGCTATGTCGAGGTAGTACCAATTGTGTGTGTAGGGGAAGTTTGAGGAATGTCCACTCTATCTTAAACATGAGCTACCCTAGATGGGCTAGCTTCTTCTTTTGTTCCTAGTTCTACTTGAGTAGGGTGTCCATGAGTAGCTTTCAAAACCCATTATTATTTTTCAATCCTTTTAACATATTATTTGGTGATAGTAAGATCATATTAGATCCTATATGCCACAATCATAGAAATGTTAGACCTGTGTATCCTAATATCTACTTCAAGATCATATTCAACATTTATAAACATGTTGTCATGGTCATAGGCCTAGTGCCCATAGTTGATACTAATTTTTATTTCATATTTCTTGAGGTGTGATCTAACATTCCCTCTAAGGTCCTTATGCTTTTGGGGTGCCCATATACCCATTATGTGTCCTATTTTTACCAATAATTTTTAGGTGTTCCCAACTTATGTATTTCATTCTAGTAATACCAAGAGGGATAGGATGGAAGACTACCTGCTTTGCCTTCCTTAACTCAGCGTCAACATTATCTACCAATTAAGCAACAATCTCCTACTTAGCAATATTATTAGGAATCATCCTTGGTAGGTATAAAGGATGTGTTCTAGTACCTTATATTATTATTATTATTATTATTATTATTATTATTATTATTATTATTATGCACTTGGGGTATAACTAATAATCACCCATTTTTTGAAAATTTCTTTATTTGATAAAATAATATAAGAATATGATTTTCATAAGTTGCTTGATAAACCATAGGGTAAATTTTTTTAGTAAACCTCTTCATTTTATGCCTAAATATATGCACATGGAGAATATTAAATTCATCACATATCTTATTCTAAGGATACTATGTTTATGGTTACCTCTTCATGTTCTGCCTAAACTTGTGCACATGGAGAATATTGAATTCATCACATATCTTATTTTAAGGATACTATGTTGATGGTTACTAGGGATCCTAAAGTGGTGAGTGGACCATCGTAGTTTTAGATTAAGGTAAAAGTAGGTTTTGAAGGGGCCCCAAAACCCTATACATCAAAAGAGAGATAAACCTTTAAGCATAACCATGTTTCTAAAAGAACCTGAAACTAGTAAAAGCAAAACCAGGTTAAACAGGAACTTGAAAACAACAAAAAAGACCAAAAAAATAGCTAACAAAACATGGAACAGAACGTCAATAGACAGGATCAACACTCTACAAAACCTCACAAACAAATGAGGTTTTTATTATTATTTTTTACACGAACGAAGATTCATATCTAGAGGGGGGACCAAAGGCTTAGACTTCTTCCTCTTAACTGCTATCCATCCATCCTCTATCTTATCTACCTCAACAATCCATGCCTTAGAAGACAATGATCCATGAAACCCAGGGGACATAGATGCCTCAACAAAATCCTTATGAAAACCAGCCAAAGTTTGGCTCTTAGGATGTTCCTCCAAAACAGGGGAAGAGACCAAAGCCTCCTCAACAACTGGCTCAACAAGATCACTAATCCCGATCTCCATAAGACCTTTAATATAATCTTTCACCAGCAAATCCTTCTCAACCATCGGCTCAGAATGGATACTATCTTCATTCTCAGGATCATCTGGAGCTTCCACAGGTTGTTTAACTATGTAATGTTTGGAGGAAGCCTCAGACCACCAAGAAGGTGGTCGTCTGGATTTTGATTTCCCAACCATACAATGAGCAGCAATATGACCCATCAGGTGGCACTTTCTGCACCAAAAAGGTAAACCCTCAAAATCTAACAATTGTGTCCAAGTACCCCGTGGACACTCGTAGTTATAGCATACACTATGTCTGATATCATATAGAATTTTCCATCTAGAAAAATTCTAGGATTATTGATTCTAAGAATTAAGTTGGAGATGATGATCTATCTAATTACTAGACTTTTTTGGATGTTAGAATCATGTCCAACAAAGAGACCCATATCTCATTAAAATATGTAATGGTCAAAAAATCATATATTATATTCAAAAGTGCCATAAAAATTCTCACCTTTGGTTTGAAGATAACAATATTAATGGTAAAGGTGAGGCTCTAGACTATGAAGTTACTTTAGCTACTAGCCCATTCCTGTAACTTGTTAATGCATTATTATTGATAAACCATGAATTCACCATATCTTTTATATATGTCATCTCAAGTACCAAAATTATATAATACTTCTTGAAGGCATTGCCACTAATATATGCAACTATGTTTTACTTTACCTAAAGTGTAGTATTTTTATATAAATTTTACCATTCATAAACAAATCAAATAATAGGTCTATGCATGGCATCACCTTAGGCTTGGACACTACATTATGGAGACAAACTAATTTGATGGCTAGCAAGTCATTTATGTATCTCTACATTAATATAGATAATTGATCCTCAACTCTATAGGGTTGAACTACCTCGATCATATCCCAAATGGTAGAATAATTCTTAAATTCATGGTTTAGGGATACCAAATCAGATGTTGTATTAGTATATTTAGTTTATTTTATAATAGAGTATTTAAATAGACTGGAATAGAGATATGGTTATCATTGAATATCTGGTTTAAAAATTATTTTCTCTATGAAAAGTCATAAATTTTTTCATCACAAGAGAGCTTTGGTTCACAATATGCACTTTGAATGTTTTTAAAGCAATGTGATTAAAGTAAATTTGGAAATTTAAATATATTGTTTTAGTTGTATTGGAATTGATAATTGAATATAAAAATTCATTGAATCATGTGAATTAATGGCCAAAACAAATTTTGTTACTTTTCCCTGCCTAGTCTTTTCATTTGAAATTCATAAAACTAACTTTAAAATTAAATTCCATGTGGTTTATTTTGCATGTTCCCAAATGTTCAGTCATCTCAATATGACAAATCTCTCTTTTCTAATATTTTGGACTTAGTCATGGTGTCTTTTATTTTTGCTTATGTATCTTCAGAGGATATGTGTCTTCATGTTGTTTCATTGATGGATCATGTATGATCTATATGTAGTTTGTTCATTGGTTCATTGGTTAGTGGGATGATGACATATAAATATCTCTTGGTGATATACTTACCTAAAAGTATTCATAAAAATATCCATGATGATGTCCCATATGGGTTATTAGGATGGTGACATGTGGATGGATCTCGACAATTCACTTACCTAGGATCATCTATATAAAAGGCATTAATAATGTCATTTATGGGAAGTTAGGATGGTGACACATATATGTCTCTCAGTGATATAATTTCCTAAGATCATCTGTATAAAAGGAATTTCTAACATCACTTTCAAAAGGCTAGGATAGTGACACATGGATGAATCTCAGTGATCTACTTGCTTGGGATTGTTCATATAAAAAACACTATTAACATCACCTCTAAGAGGTTGGGATAACTTGTACCTTTTATGCTAGTGCTATAGATAGTGAAATGATGATGTGTATCAAGAATGAACTTTAAGATGATCTAAGAAATTCCTAAGTGTGAGATACTCTATTCAAAAGACACAAAATAGATAACAAACCCCATTACAATTAAAACATGTCAGTCTGGTTAGAAATATAAATCATAAATCATACCATGTGCATAATAACTTAAATAAAGTGAAAGGAGAAGAGTAAAGCATATAATATGGCTGACATATCTTTGATTCCTTTTAGCTTCTAAAATAACTTATAAATAATGAGATGAAACCTATGGATTGCGCTAAGAAAATAACCAAAAACCAAGATAGTCAAGAGAATTTTTCAAACATCAAATAAATTCCTTGAATTCATTCTTTTCAAACTTATATATAATAGACTTCTACTTTAGAAGAGTGTAAAAGGATGTTCAATTAATATTGGGACCCTATTTGAAAATTTAAAAATAGGGTGTGTATGTGTGTTAGGGTATAAAAAATGGTGACTCACAAGGGAAAATACTCTTGAGTATTTTTAGAACCTAGAATTTTAGTAATGCATCATGACAAAACTTCAGATCTAATAAAGAAAAAATAATTAAACCAAAATCTGAAATAGACTCCTACTTCCTCATGCAACATACTAACCCTTTCCATTCCTTACATTTATGTGTGTTATCTAGTGATGTTAATTCTCCTTGGTTAGGAAAGTTTTAATAGAGACCTGAATAACTACCATATGTTTCATTTTGACTTCTAATTTTGTAACCAAATAGTCAAAAATCTTGGGCATTACTTTACTGTTAACTATGCATTTATAGTCTTGATAGATACCTTTGATTCCATTGAAAGCCTTGCTCTACTTCTAGTCAGGCATCCATAGCCATGGTAGAGATTACTTGAATCACCCATCCTCTATTAATTTGTATGATTTTTTTTATTTTTTTTAATCACAGATAGAAAAGGGTTGGGAAACACCATTGACTGGGTGTATATATAAGAAAAATTATTTTGTTAATATGTCCTTGTTAGTGTGTATTATCTCTCATCCAAGTTTTAGGATGAAATAGTGAAATAAATCATTTTAAATAGAAATCCTTTATAAAATTTACATGAGTATATTAGATTAAATCCCAGAAGTCTAGTAAACCTATCCATCCCAAGTAGAACCTAATTTAATCACAATATATACCTTAACTCTAGAAAGTATAGTACTATTAGAATAAATCATTGTGAAAACCATTTTTTATCTCTTATATATTGTCCCCTTGTTTTTGACATGTCCTCTTTTTTTATTTCCAACATATGAAATTGGTGAGTTTGTTATATTTTTTTTTATAAAACTTACATAGAAAGCATAACAACTAATCTACCAAAAGTGAAAAAAATAGAAAGTAAGAAAACATACTCTTAGAAAGCAAGAAATATAATCTAAGCATACATATAAAAATTTCACTTACATCCATCTTGAGGCATCTCTAGTTGGAACAACAATGAAATTTTGATTAAAAAACATTCAATTGACTAGAAAGGCGGGATCATTACCTTGGAGGTCTTTCAACTGAAAGGAATTCTTACCTAGATCTTTGATATCTAATATGTATAATCCATAAAGAAGTGAAATTATCATGTTGTTCTTTCTTCTCATGTGCCTTATCCCATAGAATATCTATGTCTGAGACCTTGAAAGCCTTAATCTTGGATCTTTTGTCAAACCATATTTTGATAATATCATAATATTTATTGAAGGTGTGTAGTGATTTAGTTCTTACATATTCCATATGGACTATGTATAATAATCTAGATTTTAATCTTTCATATTCTCCCATGTACTCTTGCATGAGCTGGTATGTTGGTATCTCAATATTAATATGGAACACTGGTTGTTGTCCATACACCAACAAAAAATATTAAGCATCGAGGGATTACTTGTGCTTAGTTCTATCTACCCATAGTGCATACTATTGAGAACTAAAAACTTTTCATGGCATGCACCTAGGCCTTTACATGATGCTATATTGAGTCATGATGTCTCCTACTTAATTCTTGAAGTAATTAAACACTCTTAGAGGTGTCATTGATCTATTTGTGATCATCATATGTCATAGATGTCCCTGGTCCTTAGGTGATGTGTTTCATTATCTTAGTGTTCATTCACTATCAAGTCAAGGGATTGGGTTTCAGTGTCTTATCATTGTCATGTATCATTTTAATTAGTGTCAAGTGTCATTATGATGTTTGAGAATGTCTAGAGGTCTTTGACAAGGAATTTAATTGGTCTTATGATCTAAAAGTACCTTAATGAAGATGGTGAAGATGGTAGCTAACAACTCATCATGAGATTATCTAGTATATTTAGTATATGTAAGGTATGGGGATGTATATAAGATTTGAAGTGTGATCAAAATACATAGAAGTATATTTGAAACCTTTTAGAAGGATATAATATACTCTTTATGTCTTTAAATGGTAAATCTCCTTTGTGAAGCTATGTGTACATTGTCTAAAAGGAAGATTTTGGTTTTAAAATGGAAAAATAACACCTCAAAAGGCCACTAAATCATACATAATATCCATAAACACCCTCATGATCATGATTTTGCTTTAATGAAATGGTTTCATGTTTTGGAAATATCTCCTCTATAAGTCTAAAGTGTAGTTTGGCCTCCAAAGAGCTCCCACATGTGAAACATGCCCTAATTTTGATCTTAAAAGACTTATTACTTGTTTTATTACAAATTTTGACTTGTAATATTCCTCATGTTACCCTAAAATGGTATTTATAATATTGAAGTATGAAGAACATGCAGGATAAAGGGTATTTTCATGTGTTTCATGTAGGAAGTATGGATTTATACAGACTTTTCCATTTAGTGGAGGTAAAGAGTTTGAAGGTGGACTCATGGTAGGTGTTTTAATGATTATTTATGGAAAAAGGATCTCATACAAACTTAAAAATGGTCCCCAAACACTACTAAGCTTCTTTGAAACTTGGGAGTGCCCTTTAGGTTTTCAGGTGGTATGACCATGATAGAGAATTTCAAGATCTAGAATTAGGAAGAGGAAGGGACCTTAGAGAGATTCCATATTTTATAATTGGTTCTTATTTTGGTTCCCTCTCCCTTATGAACACTATTTTAAAAGTTAAGGTACTCATAATGGCTTCTTCATTTAGGTAGGCAACTAGTTTTCTAAGTTTTATCCTCTCTTCAGCATTATAACATAAAAATGGAAGTTTATGGAGATTGTTAGGAGTATAAACCACATTTACATGACATTTTTCAAATTAATTCCATATGTGCAAGGTTATATAGATCTCAAGAAGACATACATTTCCAAATCTTCAATCTACAGTTAGTTTTGAGAGGTTATACAATTCATGATGGATCCATGGATATCAAGACTCATTATGACATTATTTGTAGGTCTCATTCATGTCCATTTTATATTCTTCATGTTTCTCAAAGTTTCATTAGGATTAATATCCTAGATATCAATAATCAATCTTCAAACACCTTCACACTCTTAGGAGTAAAAGACCTAATCAAGTCTTATATGTTTACAAGCTCTATTCAGTCCTATGTATGCCATTATCAGAAAAGAGTTGTGATAAACATGTATGAATAATGGGACACTTAATTTGACCTCTATACATCATAAAATGAGTCAAAATGAGAAATATATGGATCATTATAGTCAACACCTTCATATAATCTTTGGTAGATGATATGATGATGAGTGTTTTGAGTGAAATATCCACCTACAATAGTCTTATGAAATAGAGATCTTGAGAAGATTGATGACTTGTTTAGGGTCTAGGTTAGAGTTAAAGAATAATATATTAGGTCACCTTGACCATTTAAAAAACTAATGAAACTATGAAGAGTTAAAACATGAATAGCTAAGACTATTGGAGAGAAGGCAACATTGCATTTCCCTTATTAGCAAAAGTTAAGGTAATTTTATATTGCTTAAGGTAATGGATGTTTTATCATTATCATTACTATTAAAATATCTTATGGAAAATTGAGGTTTATTAAATAAAGGTGTAGACTATGGAGAATAAATGAAAGTCTTGAAACAACTTTTGCCTTTTGAGGTCAACCTCCTACCTACCATCAGTTCATACACATAGTCTAATGACTATGTATAACAGTCATCATGAAGTCACTTTAACATGATAGGACAGTCTCTTGATGGAGAAGTTATGAGTAGATAAAGGCTTATGATATGATATAATAAAATTAAAAATACTAAGTGAATATCATGAACTTGTCTTAAGGCATCCACCTTATGTACTATACTTGGAATTATCTTAGTTCATACAATAGGGTTTGGATCCTTACGATGACTAAGTTTCTTAAAGTGAGATCAAGGTCTAGATTTTTAGAAAAATGAATGGTGATATGGTTTCAAGCTGAGTGGTGAAAATTTAAAGGTTATATCATTACCAGCTCACCTCATGTTCTAATCAACCTATTATCTTATACAAAGCTTAAATATATACACCTATAGCCAATAAGTACATTGGTAGTCTTGAGACCTATTTTAATAAGGATAGTTGAAGAAGACCAAGTGGAGGTGCATAGTTTTTATGAGTTTAATAACTTCAAGGATAAATTTTTCAAGGGAATACAAGGTTAAAGGGTTTTCTAGACCAAATGAGATAACCAATATACACCTACAACAAGATTAATGGAGCTATGTATCCAAGTGGGCAAACTTGGTCTTGCTATAGGAGTGAAGATTGAATTTGCTAGGTATGAAACATAAAGATATGTTTGAGTCTTTTCAAATCCATTGAAAGGATTTGAGGGGTTATGATCCATAAACACAATACTTACCATCTCCTAAGACAACCTATAGGTGTTAGTACTGTGTGGTGTATATGAGCAAAGTAAGCATGTTGGAGTTCTTGGAAAAAATTAAAAGAGATAATTTAGGCCTATATAAAAATTTAAACAAATTTAAAGGACTATATAAATCTTGATTAGCATGTGAAATGGTCCTAAGACATAAAACACAGACAAAAGTGAACTATAGTCTACTTTTCTTAAAGATCTCTCATTTATAATGAAAGAGAAAGAGGACTATTTGTATGTTAAGGGAATGGATTTAATTTGAATATTATGAATATAGGGTTTTAACACCCCAAAAAAACTCATACACCTTATTCAAAACATGAAATGATCAAGAAAGTCCTAAATCTATTGAAATCTAAGAGAACCTACACACAATCAACATATGAAAGCAGTCTTGGAGGAATTTATCATTTTGAGGCCTCTATAGATGGAGTTAAGATATAAAATTTAGTATAATTTATCTTCATGACTAGTTTTATATTATTATGATATCCTAAAGGTCATACCAATATTGTAAACATCCACTATTTTGTCATAGATAGACCCTTGTCTGTTAGTAGTAATGGATGAAATTAGGTGCATAATTGAAGGTGTGAAGATAAGACATATAAATTAAAATTCATTAAGGGGTTTTGAGAAATGAAAATGTGATGATAGTGCCTTAATATGCTCTATAGGATTGATGATAGTAAATTTTTAATACAAAATGCCCTTGAGAGCTAGTTGAAGAAAGATATACCTATAACCAGTCTATACATGCCAGCTATAGACCTTTGTTTGTTTGAAGTTGTATACACTTTGGGGAAAAGTTGATAAAATATGTCATTGTGACATAATGATAAGAAACTCAATTTAGATGAGATAATGATCAAACTCAGTCACTAAGGGCTATTCAAGTTGGAATGCTAAAAAACCCTAGGCAATAAATGAATGCATAAAAGGTAGAAGTGATGGAAAGGCTAGGCCTAGGGATATTGTTGACCTTGAGAGAATGTTTTAGAAGTTAAAAAACCATAAACTATGTTTTTGAAAGAAATAAATTTTAGACCTTTGTCTCCCAAACACACAGATTAGTAGGGGAATCTACAGACACAATCATTAGATAATGGAGACATACTGATATTTTGAGTGGTAAGGGAAGTTGTTTAAGGTAAGAATAAGTGATAATCAATGTATTATGCTGATGTAGAGTATCTTAAATAATTTACAAGCCATTCAACCCTCAACACTTAGTATTATACCAATTAGGCCTAAAACCCTATTTTAGGTCTAAAAGGCCTATACCACCTTGAGACACTTTAAAACTTTCACAAGCAAAGATGACATAATTAAAAGGTGTAAGAGGATGATATAGGTATTATAAAGGTTATTTAAAGTAATTAAATAAATAGGAAGTTCAATTTGGGTCTTAAAGAGCTAACTTAAACCATGCAGTCTAGGCACCTAGTTTGACCCACCTGTTTCAATGCTTATATATTTCACCACAAAGAGACTTAGGGAAAATTATCTTACCAGGATTTGAGGAACCATATTTAATTAAAATAAATAGAGGATTGAGTTTGTTTGAGGGGAATAGGTTTATGAACCATTACTAAGACTATAAGTAGGTCCAAAATGCATGTAGAAGACCACCAACCTACTTCTCTACATACATATCTTGACACACTCTTTGCATGGGAGATAAATATTCTCAAGAAATTTGAAGGGGTATATAGACTAAATATCTATGGAAATAAGTTTTAGTTTGGAGGTACAAACTTTATGAACCATTGTTAATATGGTGGACCTCCAAAACCCTCCCTAAATCCTACTATATATTAGTCTTGAGAAAAGTGAAAATTATTGCACCCAAACACCCATGAATCACCCAAGAAACACTTAAATCATGAATTAAGCTTAGAGAGGGTCTTGAACATGGTACCATGTTATATGGAACTATATGGACCTATCAAAAAATAAGTTTTTTGAGGAAAAATTGTAGAAAGAGAGGTACAAGGTAGTTTAAGAAGATGACAATCATTGGAAAATGAAGTTTGACACTTATTTTACCTCCTTAAAAAATTGGATGTCTAAGGTTCTACTTATAAGTGATCCTATGAGTCTATTATAGTCATCTAATCTATAGGAGTGAAGGAGAAGGTGACCTAGTCACCTAGTTTTCCAAGATTATAGGTGTTTCTTTCCCAAGATGGCCAATTTTATGATTTAAGGCATTGATTTAGGCTTAACACTCATTGGTTCATAGGTTTTAAAGGTTTCATACAAGGTTTTTATGGCAATAAAAAACTAAAAACTAGGCTACGAGGCCTATATGGCCTAATATACCTACTTGGTTAACAAGTGAAGATGAAGAATGGTACTAAGGAACTGATGAAATGAGATAACTAATCCTTAAGTGCTGATTCATGCATAGATGATCCTTATGTGGCTGATGAATGAGTTAACTAATCTATAAGTGGAAATCAATGCATGTTCCATGGAATTAATTAAGGAAGGAGTCATTCTCTTAACTTAAGTCTTATGAGAAAATAAGGATAAGTTTTTATACACTTATGATGGACCACCATCTCATTTTCAACATCTAATAGCTCATTAAAAGATCACGCAGGAGAATCAAACATGGATAATTTTATGGAGGACTATTTGTAATTATTTATAATTGACGTGATGTATGAGTTAAATATGGTCATCGATGAACTTTTATTCTCTCCTCTATGCCATTATCTCTTATTATTCTATCCTCATTTTCTATATATATTTAGGCCTTATGGCCTTGAAAAAAGAGATCCCTCACATGGGTATGAGGAAGCTCTACCAGGTTTTTTACTTGATAGACCTATTGAACTAATGAATAAACTATTATAGCTACTCCATTATTGGATTATAGTGTGTTTATGATTGTTCAGACATGTATAAGTGGTATAAATATTTCCTTAGCATGTCCTTATAACATCTATATGATGATTGGTTATCTTATGTAATTATATGAAGTGTCAAAGTTTAGTGATCATGTTTTAAGTGTAATTTGGTTGAAAGTGCCTCAGGAAAAGTCTCTCATCCTTCACCTCTATGATATAGTCACTCATCAATACCTTCATATCAAATATTGTTTATTAAGAGTGTTGGAGATAATGCTTTAGTCCATTTCTAGTTCATTAGTGTTGTTATGAGAAGAATATTGAGTGGATGAATTAAAGGATTGGTGCATCACCATCACTAGTATAGGCTTTCCCTTTATGTTATCTTTCTAATTATTTTCACCCCCAAAGCAAATAGGTTTTAGAAAAAGGATTCAAATTTGATACATCAGAGGAGCTAGCCTCATAATATAGAGGATTTGTCTAGTTATACACAACCCACAACCTATAGACCAATCCAATATTAGTCTAAGTTTGAAGGAGAACTAAACCATCTACTTAATAAGGTGTAACTTGGGTTGCTAATAGTTTTGGAATGCTTGATGGGACCAGATTCATTTACTAAAGCTTTACAACAACACCTTATAATAGTCTTGATCAATTTCAAGCATTCACATGGTCATCATCTCTAAGTTAAAGAAGGCTCTTGTTTATAGTTCATTGCTTTTCATTTGAATTATGATGATCTATGGATGCATATAGGGAAAATTCCTATCATTCATTTCCTTATCAACAACACTATTATCCATCGCTATTCTATTATGATCCCTAACTATCTCATTATGACCCTTATCAGCCCTATTGTGATCCATGTCAACTTTATGATGAGCCCCACCAACCCTATATAGAACCTTATTAGTAATATGGTGGCTCATACCAACCCTATGATACCCCTCATGAACCTTTTTTATCCTTAATATGAGACATCAGTTCTAAGATCAACTCCTTAAAAAATTTTCTCTCCCTCTTTCCCTCGCTAACTACCCTTCCAAGACACATAATTTTTATGATGATTTTGAGGAGATGAAGATGACGAACCCAATCATTGTTGATGAAATATTAGACTTGAGATAAGAAAAATCATGTAAGCAATCTCAAGAGTCACTATCTCTTGCTGCCCCATGCTGCTATCCATGGATTGCAATTCTATCTTAGTAGGGAGTTTTTTCAAACATGACCCAAGCTACAATACCTTTAATGCAAGAGGCTATAGAACCCAAGTTTCCAAATTGTAAACAATTTCAATATCCAAGCATAAGCCCAAGTGTTGAAGTCAAGGACAAGCATGAAATCATTTATCCCCCATCCCTCCCTCCTCAAGAGACCAAGGCCTTCCCCTCATGAAAGGATATTCAAGATAATATGCAATAGAGAGAGGAAGTGATGGTTGTCAAAGTTGAGCAGCCTAATGAACATGAAGAAACATCCATGGTAACACCTTTGGATTTGACTCACCTTCTTGAGCTTTTACAAGGGTCCACCATGCCAATATTTGAGAAGGAGCTTCTCCTTTTTGGGATAAATGAATATGATTTAGCTGAGGTGATAGAAGATGAGAGTGACTTGAGTGAAAATGAATAGGAAATAACCATTGGGACACCCCTTGGTAAGGATAGGCATGATTCAATATTTCATAATGCAAAAGAGGATGAGTTGCAAGAGGTTGCTGAGAACAAGATAAATACAAGTACAAGATGAGACATAAGAGAAAGAGGTTATATTTGAGAAAGAAGAAGATGGTTCCCATGAACTCCTTGGTTAAATGGTAGTTTCCCTCAATCATGATAGTCCACAAGAACTTATAGTAGTTACAATAGACAAATGCAGGATAACCAATGAATATGAGGAACAAGTTAACTTTGAGAGCATGATAAATCATCAAGTTGATGTTGAAGATGAAATAATTTCAAATGACCAATCAAAGATAGAAAATGATGATTTGTGGCCTCATGATCATGATCAAGAAAGTGATATTTTAAACTGTGATATGATTTTTCCTACATCTTCTACTATTCAAATTGAAGAAAGTCCAATCACACTTCAGCTTGGTGAGAACCAATCAATGGAATTGTTTGATATCATAAATTAAGGTTACTCTTTAATTCAAGGTGATTCTTTTCAGGTTGAGAGAAGTAGTCCCATCAAGCAAGGAGTCAGCTCTCCAAGCACACCATTCTAAGAAGTTGTATTATCAGAAGATGACTTGTTTGAGATTTTAAAGAAACATTATCAACTACTCACTCAAACTTCAGATGTATTTCAATATTGGAAGGTGGATATGAAATAAAATGGCCTCAATAAGTCATGAAACTAGATACATCTCTCTTAGAAGCCAACCTTACAGCCATAACATAAGAGCCACTTCAAGCTGTCCAACATGACCATCAACAAATTATGACTAAGGAAGAATGGATATAATTGATTCAAGATAGATGGATATGAGAGGAGTATCATTGGGTGTTTAACTCACATATACAATACATGCACCTAAAAGTGGAACTAGAAGGCCCATATACTTCCCTAAGAGGCCATGCATGTGCTAATGCTCCTAGCTGCAAGATTGAGCTATCAAGATGTGGCAATCATACTTTATGGTGCCATAGTGGTCAATTAAGTTTTCCTTTTGATCCTAGAGGAAAGAGTTTGACCTTAGATTATTTTTTTTAGTTTTTTGTCTTGTTTTAATAAGTGGTTATCACAAGTAGTAGTCTATTTCCTTGTTGTTTTGTTTATCTTGTTTTATTATTTTCCTTATGTTAGGTGTGTTTGATTCTTAGTTTAGTTGTGTTTCTTTTTTTGTTTATGTTTGTGTCTTGTTATATTCATGAGGGTCAAATAGTGATAAATATCTTTGGTAGTACAATAGAGTGATCATCAAAACTATGTTGTCATGTTTAAGGACTGTCATTGTCAAAAAAATTCAGAGGGTTCCCTTGACCAATAGGCTAGTCAACCCCTATGAGTCACCAAAAAATGTTGGAAATTTGGCTTGTCAAGGCCAAATTCTAACTCATAAAACTAAAATTTTTTCATGGAACCCACATAAGCCTTTACATGATTCTATCCTAAGTCATGATGTCTCCTAATTGCTTCTTGAAGTCATTCAACACTCCTAGAGGTGTCATTGAGTTTGTTTGTGATCACCATATCTTATAGATGTCTTTGGTCCTTAGGTGATGTGATTCATTATCCTAGTGTTAATTGAATGTCAAGTCAAGGGATTAGGTATCAATGTCTTATAATTGTCATGTATCATTTTAATTGGTTTGAAGTGTCATTATGATGTTTGAGAATGTTTGGAGGTCTTTGACAAGGAATTCAAGATGTCTTATGATCTAAAAGTGCCTTAATGAAGATGGTGAAGATGGCAGTTGATAACTAATCATAAGATTATCTAGTATATTTGGTATATTTAAGGTATGGGTATGGATATAAGATTTTAAGTGTGATCAAAATACATATAAGTCCATTTGAAACCTTTTAGAGGCTATGATATACTCTTTATGACATTTAATGGAAAATATCCTTTGTGAATCTATGTGTACATTGTCTAAAAGAAAGGTTTTGGTTTTAAAATGGAAAAATTACACCTTTAAAAGACATTAAAGAATCCATAATATCTATAAACACCCTCATGATCATGACTTTGCTTTAATGAAATGGTTTCATGCTTTGGAAATGTCTCCACTACAAGTCTAAATCAGAGTTTGGCTTCCAAAGAGCTCCCACATGTGAAACATACCCCTATTTTGATCTCAAAATACTTATTACTTGTTTTAATATTCATTTTTACTTGTTATCTTCCTCATGTTACCCTAAAATCACAATTCCAAGATTGAAGTATAAAGAACATGTAGGAGAAAGGGCATTTTCATGTGTTTCATGCAAGAAATACAAATTTGTGTGGAATTTTTCCATATAGTGGAGGTCAAGAGTTTAAAAATGGATTCATGGTAGGTGTTTTAATGAATATTCATGGTGAAAGGATCTCATATAGACTCAAAACTGGTCCTCAAACACCACTGATCTTCTTTGCAACTTAGGAGAGCCCTTCATGTTTTTAGATGGTACGATCATGAGAAAGAATTTCAAGATCTAGAATTTTGAGTGGAGGAAAGGACCTTAGAGATATTACATCTTTAGGGATTGGTTCTAATTTATTTATCTCTCCATTTGAATAATCCTTTAAAATTTAAGGCACTCACAATGTCATCTTCATTTAGGTAGGCAACCCATTTTTTGAGTTTTATCCTCTCCTGAGCATGATGATAAAAAAGTGGAAGTTTATGGAGAATGCTAGGAGTATGAACCATATTTACATGAAATTATTCAGCTTAATTCCACATGTGTGAGGTTATATATATCTAAATAAGACATACAATTATAGATTTATAATCTATAGGTAGTTTGGAGAGGTTATATGGTTCATGATAGATCCAAGGGTATCAAGACTCATTATGACATTGTTTGTAGGCATCATTCATATCAATTTGTTATTATTCATGTTTCTCAAATATTCATCATGATCCATATTGTATAGATCACCAATTAGACTTCAAACACATGCACACTCTTAAGAACAAAATACCCAATCAAGCCTTATATGATTAGAAGCTCTAATCAGGCCTATGTATGCCATGTTCAGAAAAGAGTTATGATGGACATGTAGGAAAAATGGGACACTTCATTTATCCTCTCTACATCATCCAAAGAGTCAAAATGATAACTATATGGATCATTCTAATCAACACCTTCATAGAAGCCTTATTAGGTGAGATGATGATGAGTGTCTTGAGTGAAATCTCCACCTACAATAATATTATGAAACAAAGATATTTAGAAGATAGATGAATTGTTTGGGGGTATAACTCAAAGTTCAAGAATACTAGAAGAGGTAACCTTGACAATTTAAAGAGACCAATGAAACTATGAATATTTAAATCATGAATATATAAGTCTATTGGAGATAAGGTAACATTATATTTCCCTTATTAGTAGAAGTTACGGTAAATTTATATTGTTTAAGGTAATGGACCTTTTATTGTTCTCATTACTATTCAAAGAGATTATGGCCAGTTGGGTTTTCTTCAAGAAAGGTGTGCACTATGGAGAATTAATAGGAGTCTTGGAACAAATTTTGCCTCTTGAGGTCAACGTCCTACCTACCATCAGTCTATACACACAGTCTAATGACTATGTACAATAGTCATCATAAAGTCACTTTAGCATGATAGGAGAGTATTTGAAAGGACAAGTTATGAGTGGATGAAGGCTTATGATGAGATATAAGAAAATTAGAAATGTTAAGTAAATATAATTAACTTGTCTTAAGGCATCCACCTTATATACTATACTCAGAATTATGTCAGTTCATATAATAGGGTTTGGAACCTCATGATGAATAAGTTTCTTGAAGTGAGATAAAGGTCTAGATTTTGGGAAAAATGAATGGTGAGATAGTTTCAAGATGAGTGGTGAAAGTTTCAAGGTTATATAATTTCCATCTCACCTTATGTTCTAATCAACCTACTTTATTATACAAGGCTTAAATATATACACCTTAACCAACAAGTATATTGGTAGTCTTGAGACTTATTTGAATAAGGATAGTTGAATAAGACCAAGTGAAGGTGAATAGTTTATATGAGTTTGATAACCTCAAGGAGAAATTACGGGAATACAAGGTTAAATGGTTTTCTAGACCAAATGAGATAACTGATAAACACCTATATCCAACCTAATGGATCTATATAGCCAGGTGTGAAAACTCAGTCTTGGTATATGATTGAAGATTGCATTTGTTAGGTATGAAACATCAAGAGATGTTTGAGTGTTTTAAAATACATTGAAATTATTTGAGGGGCTATGATCCATAAACACAACATTCACCATCTCCTATGACAAACTATAGGTACTAGTACTATGCTATATATATGAGTAAAGTAAGCATGTTGTATTTCTTGGAAAAAAGTAAAAGAGATAGTTAAAGACTATGTAGGATATAAAACACATTTAAAGGACTATAAAAATCCTGATTAGAATGTGAAATGGTCCTAAGACATAAAACATAGTCAAAAGTGAACTACAATATACTTTTCTTAAAGAGCTCTCATTTGTAATGAAAGAGAAAGATGACTGTTGGTATGTTAAGGGAATGGAGTTCATTTGAAGATGATGCATACAGGGTTTTAACCACCCTAAACAACTCATACACCTTATTATAAACATGAAATGATAAAAATGGCCTAAATCTATTGAAATCTAAGAGAACTTATACATAGTCAATATATGAAACCAGTCTTGGAGGAATTTATGGTTTTGAGGCCTCTATAGATGGAGTTAAGATACCATACTTAGTAAAAATGGTATCCATGAATATTTTGATATTCATATCCTATTTTAAATTTCATACCAGTAGTGAAAACATCAACTTTTTTTTATCACAGATAGACCCTAGTCTATTAGTAGACATAGATGATACTAGGTGCACAATTGAAGGTGTGAAGATAAGACATAGCTTAAAATTCATTAAGGGGTTTTGAGACATGAAAAGGTGATGATATTTCCTTAATATGATCTATAGTATTGATGATAATTAGGTTTTAATATAAAATTCCCTTGAGGGCTAGTTGAAGAAAGACATACCTATAACCAGTCTATACATGCTACCTGAAGACTTTTATTTGTTTTAAGGTTTGTTTGAAGTTGTATGCACTTTGGGGAAAATTTGATAAAGTATATAATTGTTACATAATTATAAGAAAATAATTTTATATGATACAATGATCAAAATCAGTCACTAAGGGCTATTCGAGCTGAACTGCCAAAAAACCCTAGGTAATAAATGAATGCATAAGAAGCAAAATTGATGGAAAGGCTTGGCTTAGGGATATTTTTAACCTTGAGAGATTTTTTTAGAAGTTTAAAACTCCATATATTATGTCCTTGAAGGAAATAACTATTATACCTCTATCTTCTAAACACACAAATTGGTAGGGGAATCTACAGGTACAATCATTAGATAATGGAGATAGAATGTTATTTTGAGTGATAAGGGTAGTTTTTTAAAGTAAGAAAAAGTTAGAATAAGTTTATTATGTTGAGGTATAGTATCTAAAAGCATATATAATCCACTCAAACCTCAAAACTTAGTATTAGACCAATCAGGTCTAAAATCCTCATAAGCAAAGATGACCTCATGAGAAGGTGTGAAAGGATTATATAGGTCTTAAAAAGGTGATTTGATGAATGGAAATCAATAGGAAGGTTAGTTTGGGTATTAAATAACTAACTAAAACCATGAAATATAGGCAACTAGTTTGAATCACTTGCTTTAATGATTATATCTTTCACCACAAGGAGACTTAGGGCAAATGTTCTTACCTAAATTTGAAGATCCCTATGCACTTGAAATGTATGAAGGATTGAGTTTATTGGAGGGGCACATGTTTGTGAACCATTTATAAGACTATAATCATGTATATAATGCATGTAGAAGACCATAAGCCTACTTCTCTATGTACATATATTGATACACTATTTACATGGGAACCCAAGCTTCTTAAGAAAGTTGAAGGGGTCTATGGAATAAAGATCTATGGCAAGAAGTTTTGGTTTGGAGGTCCATATTTTATGAACCATTCTTAATATGAATGACCTATAAAACCCTCCCTAAACCCTACTATAGACCAATCTTGATAAAAGTGAAAATTCTTGCACCTAAAAACCCATGAATCACCCTAGAAATACTTGAATCATTAAGTACACTCAAAGAGGGTCCTAAACATGGTACCACATTATATGAAACTATATGGAACTATCATAAAAAAGGTTTTTTTGAGGAAAAAGTGAAAAAAGAGAGGTAAAAGGTAGTTTTAAAAGATTTCAATCATTGGAAAATAAAGTTTGACACTTTTTTCACCTCTTTAAAACATTGGATGTCCAAGGATCTATTTGTAAGTGCCCCTATGAGTCTCTTATAATTAGCTAATCTATAGGAGTGAAGGAGAAGGTGACCTAGTCAACTACTTTGACAAGTTTTTAGGTGTTTATTACCCAATAGGACCAATGTTATGATTTGAGGCATTGATTCAAGCCTAAAAATCACTAGTTCATAGGTTTCTAAGCTTTCATACATGGTTTTTATGGCCATAAAACACTAGTAGTTAGGATACTATGCCTATTTGGCCTAGTAGACCTACTTGATCAAAAATTGAAGATGAATAATGGTGTTAAAGAATTTATGAAATGAGTTAATTGATCCTTAAGTGCCAATTCATGCATAATTAATCCTTAAGTGGTTGATGAATGAGTTAATTGATCTATAAGTGACAATCAATGCATGTTCCATGGCCTTAATGAAGTAAGGAGTCATTATCTTCACTTAAGTATAATGCTAAAATAAGAAGTTGTTATAAACTTATTGTGGACCACCACCTCATTTTCAAAACCCAAAAACTCATTCAAAGATCATGAAGGAGCATCAAACATGGAGATTTTTATGGAGGACTATTTGTAATTCAAGTGATTTATGAGTTAAGGATGGTCATGGATGAAATTTTATTATCTCCCATATGATATTATCTTTTATTATTTTCTCCTCATTTTCTACATATATTTAGGCCTAATGGCCTTGAGAAAAAGGGACTCCTCACTTGAGTATAAGGAAGTTCTACCAAGTTTTGTACTTGATATACCTCTTGAACTAATGAATAAACTATTGAAACTAATCTATTATTATCTTATAGTGTGTTTATGTTTATTTATATGTCTATAAGTGGTATAAATATTCCCTTAACATGTCTTTGTCACACCTATATGCTGATTGGCTATCTTATGAAGGTTGTGTGAAGTGTCAAAGTTTGGTGATCATGTTTGGAGTGTAATCTGGTTGAAAGTGCCTCAGAGGAAGCCTCTCATCCATCACCTCTAATTTATAGTCACTAATAAGGACCTTCATATGAAATATTATTGATTAATATTTTTGGAGATAATGCTTTAGTCCATTTCTAGTTCATTAGTGTTGTTAGGAGTTTAAGATTGAGTGGATTAATTAAATAATTGGTGCATCACCATCACTAGTATATGTTTTCCATTTATGTTATATTTATAACTCTTTTTACCCCCAAAGAAAATAGGTTTTTGGAAAATGATTCAAAGTTTATATATCGGAGGAGATAGCCTCATAATCTAGAGGTTTGGTCTAGTTATAGGTAACCCAAAACCTATAGACCAATCCAATGTTAGTCCAAGTTTGAAAGAGAACTAAACCATCTAATTAATAAGGTACAACTTAGGTTGCTAACACATACTTCAATAAGAGATTCCATTCTCTTGGTTTGTCTTATGCTAACTTATTAATTGCATCCATCAGATTCTTATTGGTGGATTCAATTAATTCATTTCCTTGTGGGTATTATTTTGAAGAGAAATTGATTGTCATAGGCCCATTTTATAAATTTAAAAGATTAAAAAGCTGGACCATTATCATAAACTAAGAAAATGGGAGTGCCAAATCTAGTCAACATATTTTCTTCCAAAAAATTGATGACATCAATTACTCTAGAACTCTTTATTGTTATAGCTTCATTCCACATAATATAGTAATCAATAGTTGTGATGAAAAACTTGTGTCATACAAAAGAGTTTGGGTTTATCACCCTAATAAAATCAAGGCCCCATCGTATAAATGAATGTCCCTCAATGACTGGCTACAAAGGCATGACATCATTTAATTATCTCTTCCTTAATACTTTTTAATCATGGTAGGTCTTGACATGATTTTGGGAATCCTTGAAGATTATAGGCTAGTATTAACCCATCCTCATAATCTTATGAGCTATTATTTTTCTTGAGGGATGCCCACTACCTATATTTTGATGTAGGCTATTTAGGATTTTTATAGCCTCTTCTTTTGAAATGAATCTTAGATAGATGCCTTCATAATTATTTATATACAAGACTTATTTATTTATCATGTAATCAATTGATTTGAGCCTGAGTGCTCATCTTTGATCTCTATTTAATTCTAAAGGACATGTACCTATAACCAAATAATGGATGATTTGTGTGTACCACTCTCCACCAATTACCTCAGTCTCATTAATGTGTTTAATATTGATTCATGGATTGGTCTCAATTATCAATTAGATGATCCCTTGGCCTCTTACCATCTTGTTTGGCCTGATCTCAAGGTTAAACTCTTGATTTTTAGCTATATATTTGCCTCTTCTTTTCCCTAGTTCATTATGGCCAAGTGTGATCTTGATAGAAAGATTATGAACACTAGCATATGATTTGTTTCATAAGATATAGTGCTTAATTTTTTTGATATCTTTAATTAAGGAATAAATCTACTTATCTATCATAGAGTACTTCAACTCAACATCTTTCAAATTGGTATTCATGAAGGTAATGAGATGTTCACTATCTTCCACCTTTTGGGTAAGCATAGTAGGCACAATATGTTTTAAATCAAATGAATAGAGATAGAAACTCTTACTAAAATTTGGATTAATTAGAATTGAAGCTTGAGCAATAGTAGTTTTGATGTCTTGGAAAGCACTATGGGATTCTATATTCTACTTATCTTAGCGTCTTTATTTAACATAACATTTAATGGCTCGATAATATCTAAAATCCAAAAATGAATTTTTGCATAAAGTTTATCTTACCAAAGGACTGTAATTCCTTCTTATTGATTGGATATGTCAATTTGGACATGGCATGTACCTAATCTAGATTAATGGATATTCCATATTTAGTGATGATATGGCCTAATATTTTCCATTCAACAACTCTAAAGATACTTTTATTGAGGTTAAGTGACATTATATACCTTTTGCATGTGTCAAACACCTTTTCAAAGATGATCTATGTGATCATCTCTATTTTTAGAGAACATGGTGAGGTCATCCATGTATATGATGATGAACTTCCAAACCAACCCATGGAAAATGAAGTCCATGGCTCTCTAAAATGTTTTTCCTATATTAATTAGGTCAAATAACATCCTCTTATATGTAAAAATTACCCACTTTATTCTAAAGGTAGTATTCATTAGATTCTCTACCTCTACTAGTACTTGATTATAGCCAGAGAATCCCTCCATAAAGGACATCACTTCTGATCTAATTTTCATTTGAATTACCTCATATAGTGAGGGAAAGGGGTAATTTTATTTCTCTAATGTTCTATTCAGGTTCCTAAAATTGACATAGAGTCTGATTTATCTGCTCATTTTTCTAATTGGTACCAAATTAGCTACCCAAGTAGAGTGCCTAATTGGGAAAATAAATCTAGACTCCAACAACTTATATACTTCTATTTGAATTATAGGTTACAAAATTGGATTTACTAGCATCTATCTCTACTAAAATGATTATGATCTAGATTTAACAAGATAGTGTGAGTAATGACTCTAGGGTTGAAGACTTTTAGGTCTTCATATGTCTAAGCTCTCACATCTTTGTATTCTACTAGTAGGTCTTTAATATTTTATTTCTCAATTTGAATGAAACTTTGACCTACATTCACCTATTTAGGGCATTGGTTAGGGCCCAAATTAGGGATTTTTTAGTTTAAATATTCATTAATTCAGAAATATTCTAATTTATAAAATTTGGATTTGGTTGTTTTTTTGGACCCAAAAAGAGCACTAGGTCACCAAACATTTTGGGTTGTAAATATAATTTAGAGGTTAGCTCACCTATCATTGATAACTAATTCCAAAATTTTGACTATAAATTACCATGCCATAGAAGGACATTCTATAATATTTCACCAACATATATTATACACCACATATCTAATATATTCATAGATAATTGAGATCATAAATTCAACCTATCCCCAAATGATTACAATGACTCAATGGTAGGATGGTAACCACAAGGCCTAGATAGTGAAAAGAATCAAAAGGCATCCAAATTTTTTGGATGGTATCCATTGAGGATGGACGATGACTAGGTAGACTAGATGACACCCATAGGGTTTGATCAATGTCCACAGGGTCTAGATGGTGACTAGATAGACTAGACACCATCTATAAGGTTTGGATTCTATCCATAGGGTTTAGATAGTGACCAAATAGGATAGATAACATCTAAAGGGTCTGGGCACCATCCATCGGGTCTAGATGGTGACCAAATAAATTATACAACATCCACAGGGACTAGATAGTGTCCATAGGGTGTAGCTAGTGACCAAACAATTTGGACAATGTCCATAGATTATGGGCATCATTTACAGACTCTATATAGTGACCAAACCATGTGGATACCATCCATAGAGTATGGCCATCATTCATAGGGTCTATATGTCATCTATAGGGTATAAAATATATCTATAGGGTCTATATGTCATCCATAGGGTATGAATACTGTCCATTGGGTCTAGATGTCATCCATAGGGTTTGGACAATAAAAAATAGACTTGATGGCATCAACATGATCTGATGGAAACTAGACAGATTAGATGACATCCATAAGGTCTAGACAATGTCTACAAAGATTGGGAAATGATTAGAAGTACTTGGTAGTGTTTGGCATCTATATGGAATCTGAATAATGGCCACATGGAAAGGATGACTGACTACATAATACTAAAGTAGCAAACTATAGCTTATCTTACAAAAAAGTATGCAATTTCATCTAGTGATAATGGTAATATATTAGGCCAATCATCAATGAAAAAGAATAATTTATAAAATTTTGAAGAGTAAACCTAAGAAAAGTTAACTTACAACCAAATATAGGTACTAAATGATTTACACTATTTATTTATTTATTTATTTGTAATAACTACTATTTAACATTTTAAGGATAATTGTAAAATCTTTATGCATAGAGATCCTTCCACTGAGTGTTGTTTTATAATCAAATATTTAATCATAATATTATTTCATCATTTGAAGATATTATTGATGATGACATGCCAACACTTCAAGACATTCTTGAACACGGCATGGATATTGTTGTCCCTGAAAAGTGATTCCTCATTTTTTAGACAACATAGGACTATTTTGGTCCTGCATGGCCAAAATTATTTTTCCCCTTTCCAAAATTTGTTTTGAAACATTCAATTTCATAATTTTACCAAACTTTTTGGCAAAGGGACTAACAGGTCCAACAGGTTCAAAGGCTTCTATGGGTGAGTTCAATCAAAAGGGACTAGTTTCTCACACTTGGACACTTTTGAGACAGGTTCAACACTTTGGTTCAACCAAAAAAGGGTCATCGGTAATCCTCTAATCGAATGAGCCAATGAACTATTGAACCTTGAACCACTTTAGTTCAAAGTTTAATGGGTTCAAGGTTTAATATCAACAGCAAGCTTCAAATGGGTCAAGCACTTCATCAAGGTTCAATGGCTTCAACGTTCATCACTTCAATGCACCAAGTTCAAAGGTTCAAAGACTGCCTCAATTATGAAGAGAAACACGTGCAAAAGAAAGAAGTGGTAGAAGGTGCCATGTGTCCCTTTTTGAAAAATCATCAAAAGCCACCACGTGTCTGCATCTGTGAGAGTGCTAGAAATATGTAGACCATGCCACGTGCCCCTTTGTGACTCAACAAAATGTGACAAGTGTCAGTGTTCACTTCTCAAAGTTTATTATAAGTTGCAAGGCTTATTTTAATGAAGCTTCTTTCAGAATTTCATAGAGGGCAACAAGTGGCAACTACAGAAGGCCCCAATGTATTCATCTAAGAGTAATGAAATGTGCCATGTGTCCCTCCAAAGCTTGTTAAAAGCCTCCAAGTGTCAATATCCACAGTCTCTTCCCTTAGCTTCACTATTTTGAGCAAAGACCATGGTGGTCCTGGGGACGAGTGACTAACTGAAGTGAAATGTGCCAAGTGTCTGCATATGTGTGACTAACAAATATATTTAGACCGCACCATGTGTCCCTTATAGAGATCAGTGGAGGCTAACAAGTGTCATCATCCATGAGAGGCTGAGTGAGCCCCAAACATTTCTATGATGCTACAAAAGCCCAATAGCAAAAAGTGCCAGGTGTTGATGGTGGAAGGTTTCAACACAATGTAGTGAAAGACTCCATGTGTCCTTGGCAAGAAGAGATGGATACTGCCACATGTCAAAGAGGGATGCCCTTACGGGGGGCATAGACCCAAAGAAAGGAATTTATTCAGACTTTTTATTCAAAGAAATGAAGGAAATACATGGAATAATAGGCCCATCGAAGATGAAAATATTGAAGGCCACCGGGAGGATCCAGAAGGACAAAGACCCTTGTAGAGGGACACTTGACACATAAAATAGACCCTATTTGAGATCTTAAAGGGCAAGTTCCCTTTAAGAAGGGTTGAGACTCAAAAGTGTAGCAGAAGCTACCAAGTGTCACATGTCAAGGCACAGTTTCAAATAAAGCTTCTTAGAGCGGAACCCATCGCGTGTCCCATCCCAGTGCAGTAGAAATTGCCATGTGTCTACGTCCACGCCTCTATCCTCTAACAAGTTTTGAAGCTTATTCTAATAAGCTTATTTCAAAATAGTAGATGCTGCCACGTGTCCTCACCCACATCATGGCATGATGATAGGCATGTGGACATCAAATTTAAAGCAACTAGCTAGCTATTAACCTTTAATAAGGAAAAGACCTGTGAATGCCAAATCAACTGCATTCAAGTGTCTATTGATTTTTGTAGACTCAAAAGATGAACCTAGATGCATTCAAAAAGCATGAGGCTAGGATCAAGAGAAGGAAGAGATAGAGAGGGAAACTCAGCAGGAGTTACTACTGGTAGGTGAAGCAGTTCATTGGGTAGATGTTTGGGGAGCTAGCAACATTGAGAGCACCATCTATTTGTCCCCTTGGAGGTGAAGATAGATTAGCCAGTTGTGCGGCTAAGCAGGTGAATGAATGAGTGATTTGGGCTAAAGAGGAGGCACTAAGAGAGGAATCAACATGCCAAATTTAAGGTAGCCACCCTACTCTAGCAGAGCCCTTCCTGACAAAACCAAGAATGCATCCAAGGCATTGAGTGCATCGAATGGGTCACTTCATTGGGAGAAAGTGCCAAGCCTCCCTCGGGCCTCTATATATTGTAATCTCTTGTGCTATCTTTAGGAGACCTTTTTGATTATCAGAAGCAAAACTCTACCCAAATTAAAAGGCATTACTAAGACTTTGAGCTTAGATTATAATTCATATTATTTTATTTGAATGAGAAAACAAGTTACTTGTAGACTTTGTGCTGTTATAGCTTGTGCTATCTTAGGAGATTGTTTGTATGTCTATTTCCTAGGAGCTTTCTTGTCCATTTGATTTAACAAGTAGAACTAGTGGAGGTGATTAGGAAGGTGTCCTAAAGGCCAACTATGGGATGATGTTGTGCCCCCATAAGTACCTTTAGTGTGTTTTCATTTTCCTTTCTTGTGTAAAGAGCCTTTGGACAATGTGATGCCCCCATTGTTCTTCATTTTTCTCTCTTGGGTTGCTAGTCACTCAGCACCCCTATTATCGATTATTAGCTACCTGAAAGATTCTTGATGCCTACTGAAGAACACTTCTGAAAGAAGAGAAGTACCTTCTATCATTGCACCAAGATTTCTACTATTTAGGAAGAAATTTGGCTCTTGGCTGAAAGTTGCTTCTGAAAGAAGAGAAGCACCTTCCCCATCACCTAGGGTTTCTTCCTTATTTATCAACATCATCTCTAAAAAAAAGAGAGATGGATGGTTCATCCCACCCCTGTGTCTTATTTTTTTCTTATTTATATAGTATATAGCCTCCACATATTTAATAGGGAACCTCCCCTTGATGAGAGGAGGGATTTGTCCCCTTGTGATGTGGTAAAGTTGCACACCTAGATGACCAATCTTTCTATGCTATGGTGATAGGAACTATTTTGAATGCAAGTTAGCTGGTAGACAAAATATTCACCCAACAATTTTTGGTGACTCCACTGGGGAAGGACAAGTAGTTTGAAGCCTCAAGCTTCAAACTAAAGTGCGACTAGTCCTTTTCCATTTTTGATCCACAATCTAGCAACCCCATGCTATACCAGAAGCTAAAGAGCTTGAGGTGTTGTTGATCCTATCTTTGAGTTGACACAGTAAAGAGATTTTGACTTGCTTTCTCCCCAACCCTAAGTTCAATGATCTAGGAGTGTCCCTCCTACTAGTACCATGACACCAACACAAGATAGAGCTACTTTTCCTATGGTTAGCAAAGCCTTGTCTATCCAAATTCTACCTAGATTTGTTATCCTTGATTTCAATAATCCTATCATGGCAGTTTGAGGCCCCTAGGGTAACTCTTTTGGTCCACTTAATTTAACTCCACCCCTGCATGAACTTCCATGAAGCTCAAGGAAGAATTTCCCCAAATTCTTTAGGGATGGAAAAGTCCATCCTGATGAACACATTGCTACCTTCAGCATAGCCTATGGCGTGATAAGCATATAATTTGAGGATGTGGTAGTTAGGCTTTTTGTGGAAACACTACAAGGTGTTGCTGTAGACTAGTTTTACCACCTGCAAGCCTGATCAGTAACTTATTGAGACACACTCAAAGCCAAATTTGAGGCTAGATTTAAGCCTGTAGAGGATGCACATGCCTTATTGGCCCAGCTCATGTAAATGAAGAAGGAGCCCCAAGAGCCTATGAAGGATTTCATAGCAAAGTTTGATAAGCTAAAGAACTAAATTCTTGCTATTACTTAGCCAACCCCTAAAAACCTCAAATGCTTCTTGATTAACTCAAAACTACCTGAAGTGAGTTTCCTGCTAAGGAGAGCCAGTCGCATAGATCTCAAATTTGCTTAGGATTTGGCTACCAAAGTCAAAGATGACCTTATCTTAGTAGGAAAGATAAGGAGGGACCCAAATAAAGGTAAATCTTCTTCTTATTTAGAATATTCCCCTTTCACCACCACTGATCCTATGATGCAAAAGCTAGAAAATGAAGTGCTAGTTCTCATAAGGCAATTAGTGCAAGGAATGTCATCCGCTCTTGCATACAAAGATATACCCAAGAGGACATTTCAAAATTAGGTGTACCAAGGCAATGCTGCCAAGAATCAAGGACAACAAAATTGCCTTCCTCCTCGATAGAGGAATCTCACCCTTGAAACACCTCCAACTGACTCAGTAGTTGGATATCTTGAAGCTGAATCAGACTTATCATCTTAGCCTGAGTTGAATCTTGAAGATGATGCTAATCTCTTCACTGAGGAAGAAGAGGAATTAGCTGGCGACTCCCATATTGGTTTCCTAAACTATCAAGATGAACCCAGGAGTAGAGGTAATGTAGCTGAGGGGTCATATGCTGTATTCACCCAGTCCAAGAATCAGTCAACTCAATAAGCTGATAAAGAGAAAGTAGAGGAGTAACCTCAACCATTGGTTTTGATTGCTAAGCAGGGATCCACTCTCCCTTTCTATCCAAAGAGCCCAGTGATTGCAAGAAAGGTAAGTACCCCAAATGCCCCTATGCCTTTTACTTCAAACTCACAGTCCAGTACTTACCCCCCTAAAACTCAAAAAGATGAGCTCTCATCCTCTGTACCTAGTTCATTTCCAACATTTGACATAATTGATCATATTAAGAAAACCAAGATTCAAATGTCTAAATTTGAATTCCTGCAGTCCCATCCTGAACAATTAGATAAATTGGTTTAGTATGTTTAAAACCAAAACATCCCTATTGAACAAGTAGTTCCAAAATGACTCATGATCCCCCCAAAGATGCACCCACTAGGAACAATCTTGTCATTTCCCCTCCTGCCACTCTTAGTAGGACTAAACCTTTTTATGTCTCATTGCAAATAAATGGATGGCAATTGAATAATTACATTATCAACTCTGGAGCTTCAGATAATGTCATGCCCACTAAAGTAGCTGAATCCCTTGATATCACACTGACCAAGATGTTTGGTAGGTGTTTCTCCATGGCGAACAAATAAGTGCCACTGCTGGGGCAAATAAAAGATGCCCAATTTGCCTTTGTTGCCTTTCTAGACAAAAGAATCAAGATGACAGTCTTGGTAGCAGATGTCATAGCATCATATGGTCTCCTTCTTGGGCATAATTTTTATAGGGATGTTGGTGGTGAATTGAGCATGGATTTATCAAAGGCAAGGATTCCAGTCAAAGGTGTCATGAAAAGGCTACTTCTTGAAAAAGAATCAAAATACATAGTTACCCAGACCTCAGCACTTGAAGCTCAAATCATGTTCGAGTCTTCAAGCCTGGGTAACTACTTTATATCCATAGATGAAGTTCATGAGGCATCTGATGAAGCTCCTATGGGTGATAACTTGGAAATGCAATCAGGTGGAACAACAGAAGAATTGGCTGAGCCTAATGCAAGTGTGGAAGAATCCCTTCTTTAGAATAAAGAATAACCCCAAGGGAAATCAGTATCAAATGAGGTATGGATTTTTGAATTCGATGGCAGTTGCTCCTCCACCAATTTAGGAGCTGGGGTTGTGTTAATATCTCCTCAAGGAGATATTTTTCCTTTATCTTATAAGTTGAAATTCAACAACACCAATAACATAGCTGAGTATGAATCTCTGTTACTGGGATTAAGAGCTATTAGGGATAGAGGCATCAAGTTCCTTCATGCCAAAGGAGATGCCAAACTAGTGGTTTGTTAGGTAAGGAACCTATATCAAACCAAGAATGAAAGATTACACCACTATTGCAATTTAGTCTGGGACCAGCTTGAAGACTTTGATGCTGTCAACATCTCTACAGTTCCCAGAGAATTCAATGACTAGGTGATGCATTGGCTATTTCAGCTACTCTCTTGGTCCCCCACCCATACTTCAAAGGAGATAGGTACACTATTGATCTTGTCTTTAGACCAAGTGTGCCTGATAATGCTAGTTATTGGTAGGTATTCAATAATGACAATCACATCATTACCTTCTTGGAGTAGAAGGACAACTTTGAATGACTACATTTTGAAGGCAGTGAACCTTAAGAGCTTGAACTGACTCCTGAATCAATTTCAAGCACAGGTGAGGAGTTCTTGCAACTAAAAGGGAATAAAATTCCCAAAGGACTTGTTTCCCTTGAGAAACTATTTGATAAGCATGATAGATTCATCAAACAACAACAAATGGATTCAATCTCCTCCCAGGAGTTTGATCAAGTAAATTTGGGAACCAAGGCAGACCCTAAGATGGTAAACATCAGGAAGTGCTGTACTTTTGAAGAACGTTTCAAGTTCACCACTTTTCTTAACGAATACATAGATGTCCTATCATACTCCTATGATGACTTGAAATCACTCTGGCTTAATGAAATTTGACACAACATTCCTCTCAAGGTTGATTCAACACCTTACAGGCAAAAGTCCCAGCATTATAATCCAAAAATATTAGGTACTATTTTATTAGAGATTCAAAAAATGCTAAATGCCAGGATAATCTTCCCAATCCATCATTCCACTTGGATTGCCAATATAGTGCCTGTAAGGAAGAAGAATGGTGAAATTTGCCTTTGTGGGGATTTTAGAAATTTGAATCAAACATCCTTGAAGGATAATTATCCTCTACCAATCATGGATCAAGTGATACAGATAGTGATAGGCTTGGAGATGTTATCAATGCTAGATGGCTTCTCAGGATATAATTAGGTCAAAGTTGGTGAAGTAGACTAGTATAAGACCACTTTTACCACACCTTGGGGCACATTTGCATATAAAAGGATGCCTTTTGGTTTGATAAATGCTGGCACCACCTTCCAAAGAGCAATGGATCTTGCCTTGAAGGATGAGATGGGTAAGTTCATCATAGTTTATCTTAATGACTTGACTATCTTTTCGAAGCATCACTCAGATCATGTGAGCCATTTGCATCAAGTGCTAGAATGCTGTCGCCAAAATGGCATTTCCTTAAACCCCAAGAAGTCAATTTTTAGAGTAACAGAGAGGAAACTTCTTGAACACATTGTGTCCAAAGGAGGCATAAATATTGACTCAAATAGAGTCAAATCTATCCAAGAACTTTCCTTGCCCACAAGCAAGATTGCTGTTCACTCTTTCTTTGGGAAGGTGAATTTCTTATAGAGGTTCATCCCTGAGTTTGCCGAGAAGACTAGGCACATTGTAAACATGGTGAAAGGAAAAGCCACCTTTAGCTAGATTGAAGAAGGCAAGTTAGCCTTTGAGGATGTCAAGACTGCCATTGCCAATGCTCCAATTCTGGCCTACCTAGACTATAGCAAAGAATTCACAATCTAGATCTATGCTTCAGAACATACGCTTTCAGCAATTCTAGTTTAATAGGATAAATAAGGTATGGAATCTCCCATTTCCTTCATGAGATATCCTCTTAAATCCCATGAGCTGAAGTAATCAAATATGGAAAAGCACGCTTATGCATTGGTGAAGGCTGTGAAACATTTTCGTTTCTACATCCTCAATTCTCGAGTGACTGCCTTAGTCCCTGACACAACAGTGAAATCTATAATGACTCAATAAGAGTTTGGGAAAAAAAGAGGCAACTGGGTTGTAAAGATCTAGGATTTTGATCTGATCATCAAGCCAACAAAGCTGGTACATGGGAAGGGGCTATGAGAAATGATTATTGATAACAAGCCAGGAGAGATGGAGCATGAAGAGCCAGAAGTGGATGACTCACGTATAGTCCTCTTTGTCTCTACCAAAAATGAGTGGTATTCAGTTATTTCTCATTTCCTTACCTATGGTGAATGTCCTACAAACCTATCTTATAAAGAAAGGAGGACCATCATGTTGAAAGCCACTAATTTTGTCCTCTGGGACAATGGCCTGTACAAGAGCCACCTTGATGGAACATTCCTTCATTATGTGGACAAGGAGAAACAAAGCCAACTTCTAAAGTCTTTCCATAATTTAGCCTATGGGGGACATTTTCTTGCCCCGATGACTGCCCATAAGATCCTGTGAGCCAGGTACTATTGGCCAACTCTCTTTCGAGATGCATACAAGTGGGTCAGGGGATGTGAATCATGCCAGTAGTTTGTCAAAAGGCCCAAGCTAGCTGCCCTACCTCTCAAACTAGTGGTCATAGAAGAGCCTTTATAGCAATAAGGAATTGACTTTATCGATGCTGTGAACCCATCGTCAAGTGATGGACATGATTATGTCCTTACGGCAATAGATTACTTCACCAAATGGGTGGAAGCAATTCCATCCAAACATGCTACCTTAGAAGTAGTATGCAATTTCCTCAAAGAAAACATCATGTCTAGGTTTGGGGTCCCAATCAAAATCATCACTGACAATGCCACCTACTTTAGTTCCTAGGAGATTACTCAATTCTGCTTTTACTATAGAATTAAACTCTCCCATTCCTTTGATTACTTCCCACAAGGGAATGGACAGGCTGAGTCAATCAATAAAAACTTGGTGACTATCATCAAGAAGTTGGTGGACAATAACCAAAGGACTTGGCATAAGGTATTGGTTGATGCTCTTTGGGTAGATGAAATTAAACCAAAGAGAACAATTGGTATGTCTCCCTTCCAACTTCTTTATGGTGTAAATGCCGAGATACCAATCACCTTAGAATTGCCAGCATTGAAATTAGCTAAGGTGATTGAAGATCAAACATATGAGAGCTCACTTGAGAAGAGGATCATGTGCCTTGCTAAGATGAATGAGTAGAGAACTACAGTGGTGGATAGAATTTTTGCCCATCAAAGTCTGGTGAAGAAGCTCTTTGACTAGAAAGTAAAGAATCATAATTTCTAGATTGGAGATCAAGTCCTACTGTGGGACAAGAGAAGAGAAACAAAGGGGATGCATGGAAAGTTTGATTCCCTATGGAGGGGCCCCTTTACTATTCATCAACTCAATGGTAAAAACAATTTCCTATTGAAGTATCAAGATGGCACTCTCTTTTCTTTTCCTCATAATGGACAACATCTGAAGCACTTCAACTCTTGAAATATCAAATGAGTTCCCTTATACATATGTACATTTGTATAGTCTGTTGTTCTATTTTGTTCATTTTTGTTTTGATTTTTTGGAGCCTTTCTTTTTGGGTAGCATGACTCTGTAGCCTAATGGCACACTTCAAGGCACTGGAGATTCTAGTTTCTACTCCCTTCAGCTATTTTGAGTTGTCATCTAAAGTAAGTTCCCCAACAGGAGCTAGCTATTGTCCTTGAAAAGTGATTCCTCATTTTTTAGATAACATAGGACTATTTTGGTCCTACATGGCCAAAATTATTTTTCCCCTTTCCAAAATTTGTTCTGAAACATTCAATTTCATCATTTTCCCAAACTTTTTGGCAAAGGGACTAACAGGTCCAACAAGTTTAAAGGCTTCTACAGGCAAGTTCAATCAAAAGGTACTAGTTTCTCGCACTTGGACACTTTTGGGATAGGTTCAACACTTTGGTTCAACTGAAAAAGGGTCATCGGTAATCTTTTAATTGAATGAACCAATGAACTGTTGAACCTTGAACCACTTTGGTTCAAATTTCAATGGGTTCAAGGTTTAATATTAGTGGCAAGATTCAAATGGGTCAAGTGCTTCATCAAGGTTCATCGGTTCAACGCATCGGGTTCAAAGGTTTAAAGACTACCGCAGTTATGAAGAGAAATGTGCACAAAAGAAAGAAGTGGTGAAAGGTGCCATGTGTCCCTTTTTGAAAAATTGTCAGAAGCTGCCACGTGTCTGCATCTGTGTGAGTGCTAGAAATATGCAAACCATGCCATGTGCCCCTTTGTGACTTAGCAAAACATGAGAAGTGTCAGTGTTCACTTCTCAAAGTTTCTTATAAGTTTCAAGGATTCTTTTGATAAAGCTTCTCTCAGAGTTCCATGGAGGGTGACAAGTGGAAACTATGGAAGGCCCCAATATATTCATCTAAGAGTAACAGAATGTGCCACATGTCCCTCTGAAGCTTGTCAGAAGCCTCCAAGTGTCAATATCTACAGTCTCTTCCCTTAGCTTCACTATTTCAAGCAAAGACCATGGTGGTCCTGGGGATGAGTGACTAACTGAAGTGGAACATGCCAAGTGTCTGCATTTGCATGACTAACAAATGTATTCAAACTGTGCCACATGTCCCTTATAGATATCGATGAAGGCCAACAAGTGTCATCATCCATGACAGCCTGAGTGAGCCCCAAGCATTTCTATGATGCTACAAAAGCCTGATAACAGAAAGTGCCAGGAGTTGATGGTGGAGGGTTTCAACACGATGTAGGGGAAGACTCCACGTGTCCTTGGAAAGAAGCAACAGATACTACCACATGTCAAAGAAATTTCTCCCAATGAAGTGACCAAGCCTCCCTCAGGCCTCTATATATTGTATTCTCTTGTGCTATCTTTAAGAGACATTTTTGATTATCAGAAGCAAAACTCTACCCAAATTGAAAGGCATTACTGAGACTTTGAGCTTAGATTGTAATTCATATTATTTTATCTAAATGAAAAAACAAGTTACTTGCAAACTTTGTGCTGTTATAGCTTGTGCTATCTTAGGAGTTTGTTCATATGTCTATTTCCTAGGAGCTTTCTTGTCCATTTGATTTAATAAGTAGAACTAGTGGAGGTGATTAGGAAGGTGTCTTAAAGGCCAACTGTGGGACAATGTTATGCCCCCATAAGTACCTTTAGTGTGTTTGCATTTTCCTTTCCTATGTAAAGAGCCTTGGGACAACGTGGTGCCCCCATTGTTCTTCATTTTTCTCTCTCAGGTTTCTGGTCACTCAGCACCCCCGTTACCGATTACTGGCTACTTGAAAGATTCTTGCTGCTTGCTAAAGAACACTTTTGAAAGAAGAGAAGTACCTTCTATCATTGCACCAAGATTTCTACTATTTAGGAAGGAATCTGGCTCTTGGCTGAAAGTTGCTTCTAAAAGAAGAGAAGCACCTTCTCCATCACCCAGGGTTTCTTCCTTGTTTATCAGCATCATCTCTAAAAAAAGAGATATGGATGGTTCATCCCACCCCTATGTCTTATTTTTTGCTTATTTATATAGTATATAACCTCCACATATTTAATAGGGAACCTCCCCTTGATGAGAGGATGGATTTGTCCTTTTGTGATGCAGTAAAGTTGCACAATTGGATGACCAATCTTTCTATGCTGTGGTGATAGGAACTATTTTGAATGCTAGTTAGTTGGTCGACAAAATATTCACCCAATAGATATAACGAATGGAAATCTAGATGATATGATACAAACATTAAAAGGAACTTCTAGATCTCATAAAATAACAAATTCCATTGCAAATAAAAATATGATTTTTTTCCAACTAAGAGGAGACTTGAAGACATTCCATATGATGAGATCAATCCAGCAAAAGACACTTCTACTCAATAGACACAAACTTTAATCGATAAAAGTACTCAAAAATTTGTGTGAAGAAATAGAAATAGATGGACAATTAGAAGGTCTTTTAAGTTTGACTAGGCAATAAAATTTCCTTTCATTGAACTAGTAGATCCAAAAAATAATAATGATACCCCAACTAAATGTAAATGTACAATATATTCTTGGAAATTAGGAAAGGGCCACAAAATACAACTTAAGTTGGACACAATTGAGAAACATTATGGCAAAGTTTATGTGTCAGTTGAACAAGATGGACAAATTCAAAAGACTCATAGATGGAAAGATGCCATTGAATGCATGCATGTTAGATATGAAACATTGTATAAAAAATTTAGAGACATGTCTGACATCTTGTTGATAAAGGAACAACAATTACAACTCAAATAGGAAAAGTTATTTAGTCTAATCAACATGCCAAATATATATATTTATCAATGATCTACCACATTCTCAAAAAAGGTAGACCTATATATAATTTTTTAGATTATAAAACTCTATTTCTATATAAGGGAATTCATAACATTCAAAAATCACATTGGTCAAATTCCATTGCTTGGGACATGGAAAAATGTCTTGTGATGATTGAGAAGGAAGATTTGAAATAAAAAGTTAAAAATGTAAGCTTTATATCAATGTTCATTGATGAGGTGACACCAATTGACAACATAACATGGGTTTATATCTATTTTTAGACTTTTGAGAATAATTAAAGGACACCTCATCTATTAGATATACATAAAATGGTTGAAAATTGCAATGCAAAAAAACTTTTAAAGTTAGTTACTTATAATTTGAAAGATATTACTAGGATGGATGATTATGCTATAACTATGATGTTGGTATGTGTTGGAGTTGATGGTGTGGCATTAATGTAGGGGAATAGAAATGGTTTATGTGTTTGACTATAGACAAAAGTTACCCCATATATGATTTTAATTCATTACATGGCCCACAAAATGAATCTTGCATACAAAATTGTAAGCACATTTAAAAATATTGTAAAAGTGGAGGAACTTATCCTTGATTTACATGCTTATATATCAAGCAGTCCACAAAGATTATTAGAGTTTCAAAAAATTTCAATTGGGTTTACCAATGAAAAAAAGTTTCTAAAATATATTGATACAATATGGATTTCCATGTATGAGCCTGCATGTAGAATTTTTGAAGAATATCCATTATTGGCAGGTTTTATGTTTAAAAATGATTTGTTGTACCATTTAACAAATTTAGAAATTATTTTAACATTATGTGGTATTCTCCTAATGTTTAATGAAATAAACCATTTAATGAAACATGCTCAAGAGAGATTGATGTATATTATAGACTTCATAAATTTGAGAAAATAGGTTTGTCAATCTCTTGATGTCTTATATTTGGGGCAAAATAGTTTTAAGCTACCTAATTTTGCTAGTTAGAAAACTTTAAAAAATATCAAGGATCCAAAATACTATTTGAAATTTACTATTAAAGATTAGTTTTGTATCTTTGTGAATGGAAATGAAATACCATTGCACACATTTAAAAAATGAGTTGATTTAGTAGGATCAAAAATTGAAGAAGTCCATGTAAAACATATTATTTACAAAACTGTGATACTAGAAACATGGATAAAATTGAATAAGATAAAGGATAGCTTGCTTATATAAATTGGATAATGTTTTCAAATGGATGAGTTTCTTGAAGTCATGGTAGTGGCAAATCCCATATTTTGGAGAGTTGAGGATCGTAAAGAACAAATTAGTAAATTTTTTATTAGATACAAAAGCACTCTTAAAAAAACATTTTTTGAAGTCTGTAGATATCAATAGAGGTGAAATTCTAGGTAGTTTACAAAAATATTTTTTGAGAACATAGTCTACCCAATTTGGATTCACAATGATTGATCGATGTAAGTGTCTAAAGGAGCCAACTAAAAATAGTGCTATTACAAGGCTATGGAAAAACTATATCCCAGTACCATCCTAAAAGAATATATTAGTGAATATTTTTTATTGTATTAACTCTACCAAACAATGATTTTTAGCTCTGTGGCAGATGAAAGAGTCTTTAGTGCATTATCTTTTTTTAAATTGACACTTCTTAATAGATTGGACAAAAATCTAGACACATGTTTGAGATTGTATGTTTCATGTATCCAATGGATACATTTACCTATGATAGAGAAATTCAAATTTGGAATTATCTTAGTCAAATAAGAGGAGTTACCAATACAACAAATGACACAACTAATCCATAAATTGAAACTCTATATACATTAGATAAAGTACATACAAAAGAAAATTATGGATAAAGGGCTACTCAAAAACTATTTTAGCTACCTGAATTTTAGTATGTTTGTTTCAACTTTCAATTTTGAAATTGATTTTTTATATTATAATTTGTATTAAAAATAAAATAAACATTAATATTATGTAGATTTTAAGACTTCATAAATTACGTTATTGTATTATTTTAAAATATTTGTGTTATATTACAATTAATTAAAATTCAAGGTTTGTTAAACAATATATTTAGGTTATATGTACAGAAAATATTTGTTTTATAATATGAAATTATTGTTTCATGTGGTTATAAATATTATAAATCAATTAATTATGATATTATCACTTTACATCTTAAGTAGTAAATTTATAATATAATAGAAAACTTGTCATGGATAAAATACACAGAAGAAAATAGAAACATAGACTTATATTTAAACTTGTAAGTTTAATTTATAATATAAACTATTCAGTTTCAACATAACATATATAAAACCATAATTTCCATATCTTAAGACCCATTTACATTAAATGGAGATACATGTATTGAATGGATATCATTCCACATGAGGAGTTCCATTTTGTTATTTAAAAGTGGATGATGCTGTCTCAGATTCCCCCTTCCTTGAATTTGAATGTAAAACACTTATCGAACAAGATCCTTGGATACAACATTAGTATTTGAAAGTATTGTCGATAGGATAGAGGGATATGCATCTATTTTCTCCTTTAGAAGAAATTTTGGATCTATGTCATGCTATTTAATGGTCCTCATCTATATATTATTCTATTTGTTTACTAGATTTTTTTTTTCCTTAAATGCAATTACTACATTTAAGATTTTTCATGATTTTTCTAGATGAATATTAAATAATTGTGCTTCATTCTTTAGGTTGTTATATTTTGAATGCAATTTGGAAAATAAAGTGGGTAAGATAAAATTTACAAAAGTGTGATTAAAAATGGATAAAAAACTAATTGCTTACCAAAGCTTTATCTCTATCTATATTGGTAAGGAAGTAAAGGTTTTGGTCTTTTGCCCATTTGCTATAGTAAGCCTATGCCTCTACATTCAAAGTTTCCAATCTATTTATCATAACATCTAAAATATTAACTTATAGGGATTTTCCAATGTAATGGATCCTGATTCAGATTGATTCACTAAGACATCAATTTTGGACTGATCATTTTGAACCAAATAATATAAATAATATCTTTGTGAATGTTTATGATAACACTCATTAATTTCCTTTACCAAAGCCTTGCCCCAAATCTCCCATTGTTTCAATAATTTCAAATAAATATGTACTATGTCATATAAAAAAATTAAATCATTATCTTCAATAAGATTATTCAATGGAAAGAATGTCAATTCATCAAAAGATTTCTCCTTATCATTGGATGGCTCAAGTGGTGAACTAGAAGAACCACATCCAATTATTTTTTTAGGAGCATGGAATTGAGATCCATAAATAATATTATGTGCAATAAATTTTTCTATAGGCATGGAATCAATATCCTCAAGGAAAGAATCATCAAGATAATATTTTCCAAAATTATCATGACACCTATTATAGCAGACACTCCACCAATAGAAATATTGGGGAACTCTGATGTTTTTATATGTATTGTTCCTATGCTACCTAATGGAATTGATAAATTCTTCCCCTAGTTTGTACAATGTTGAGGGGGGAGGAGGTGTCATAATAATTCTTAATGGATGTTTCCATGTAATAGGAAATGCCATAATTAATCAATAAACAAACTTAATCAAATTTTAAACTAAGTTAAATAGAAGGTCAAAGACATTAGACTTAAGATCCATATTTTGAGTTGTAGCTATGTTTTATAGTGGTGGACATGTTATAAGAGAAGGTGAAGTTTCAATTTTTATCAAAGACTAAAAGTCTCAAATAATCAAAGATTTAATTTAACATGTTGAATTTCATGTAATCTAAAAATAGTGTAATTTCAACCATGAAGTTAAATACCTTGCACATAAGGTAAATGTTGAACGTATTGATGGAAAATGTTACCAATGCTAAATTCCACTTTGAAATTAAATTAAACATTAATAATTCCATTTTTTTGTTGTTACATCAAATTTAAATAATTTATAATTTTAAAACCTGGATTTAGGCCTAGGGATGTGCCTAAAGGGCCTAACCGATGTTCAACAATAGGTGAGATAGATCTCCACATATTCTTTTTTCTTATCAATGGTGTCACCACATCAGAATATATGTCATCACCCCTATCATATTAAGAATCCATGGAGCCCTCGACAAGATGGTATTTGTTCAGTACAACTTCTCTTCTTAATTGAGAAATATTTTCTCTTCTTTATTACAAAGAAACATACATAATTAATTTGAATTTTAAAAAACTAGTAACATGAGAGTTTAATGAGTTAGAACTAAACTTCAAACTTACCTTCAACTCAATAAGGGAAAAAAAATTAGATTTCATTTTTTCATCCAAGATAACTAGAATAGTTGTTCCTTTCAGCTCATGATACACCTCATAGTATAAACCTAACATATAATTAGAAATTAAAATTGTGTGACTATCACTTTGAAATTCATAATCCAAATCATTTTTTATCTTATTTGAAATGAATGTATACCAATCAAATTATTATCCTCTAAGAGAATGAACAATGTATGCTATGACCTATAAGGGGATGTCTATAAGTCTTCCCTATAAAATAATATTTGCCTAGAAAAATTTAATAAGGGCTTATATATATGGGTTTGTTATATTTTGAACTGAAATACCCCTTCTCAAATGATTAGGGGTTCTTGTAAAAAAAGCAAAAAAATATTTACAATCTTTATCTAAGACATTTACTTTAAAATTTCATACATAAAACATTGAATATTAATTAACGAAAAGAAGATTACATGTCGAGGTGGATGTTTTTATAGCCAAGTGATTTTATAGATATATTTTGTCTTTGTTAGATAAAACAAATTTTGTGGATATATGTTTGACATTTATATGTGGTAGCCCTAACACGTGCTTAATATCTAAAGGTGTAGTGCAAAAGTAAAAGTCTAAGAGTCAAGGGTAAAAGAAAACTCTCTAGAATAAGGTTTGTAACTAGACACAAGAATGTTCAAAACATTCATGTCTATCTCATACTGGGGCATGTAAATGAGGCCTCTTAATTTTAAGAGTTCTCATCTTCTATAAGCCTCAATATTTTTCAGAAAATAAGATTTATGTTGACAAATTTATGAATGGGGGTAGAAGATACAGGGTTGGAAGACATTTATGAGATTGAGAGTAGAGGATGAGGTTTAGGGTAATGGATGAGATCGAGGTTTGGACTATGCATACTAGAGAAATGAGAAAATACAAAGGGTCAAGGATATATATAAGCATTTCCCATAGATCATAGACATAGTCTAGAATATATAGTCACTTTTCGTAGATTATAAACATCATTCACACACTCTGTATGCTATCTAAAAAATATATATGTCACCCACTCACTCTAGATGCCATCCATAGACTTTAGATGGTGTCCATCGAGGCTGGGTGGCATACACCAAGTTTAGATAGTGTTTACCAAGTCTAGATAGCTTACATAGACTCTAGGTAGCATCTACCAAGTCTAGATGGTGTCCACCAAGTCTAGACAATGCCCACCAACTCTAGATAACATCCATAAGTTATAAATAATGTATATGGACTCTAGACAACATCTACTAAGTCTAGATGATGTCCACTGAGTCTCAATGGAATCCACCAATTCTAGATAATGTCCATAGACTCTAAGTGGTGTCCACTAAGTTTGGATGATGTCCAAAAGTTATTAACAACATCCATAAACTCTAGATGGTGTCTAATGAGTCTAGATGACATCCACCAATTCTAGATAGTGTTCATCAATTTTGGATAGCACATGAGCTCTAGATGGCATTCACACACTCTAGATTCCATCTATAGACTCTAGATGGCATCCATGGACTCTATACATCATCCAAAAACTTTGGACATTATCTATAGACTTTAGACAATGTCCACCATGTCTAAATAGCATCCACAGACTCTAAACAGTGTCCATAGAATCTAGATGGAATCCACATGCCTTGGATGGCATCCATAGACACTAAATGATGCCCAAATTTTTTGGACATTGTCCATAGATTTTAGACATATTTCATAGAGTATAGATGCTACCCACTAAGTTTTTAAGGTGTCCACAGACTCTAGGCAACATACACAACTTTAAACAATGTCTAAATAGTCTAGACACCATCCATAGAGCTGAGACACTACCCATAGACTTTGAATAACATCTATAGAGTTTAGATAGTGTCTAAAGGCTCTAACCACTCTCCATCAACCTTGGACCCCATCTACTAATTCTAGATATTATCCAAAGGGTGACACATAGGATTTGCCTTCTTGATGAAACTACTTTCCCTTCAATTTGCCTCCATTTTGAAATTGGATTTTCTATATTTGCTAAAAAATTACATATGGATTTTTCATAAGGGCCCTTAAAAAACCCTGGCCTAAATTTTCTTTGGTAAAAGTTGATTCAATTACTCTTGGTGGTTTCTACTTCTGATCTTGGGGATCTAGGTTAAAATCTCATTCTAGGTAGACTATGCCCAAAGGGATGTTGTTCTATTTTCATATCAAAACACAATCTTCTCCTAGATCTTCACCATGTATGGGTTCAATGTCCTTTTCATCTATTATATGGGCTTTGAAATCTCTAGAGTTGTTCATGCATTACACTATATTTTAGTCATACTCAAACACTTATAAGTTTTCCATGTTATCTATGATGGAGGAGTAAGGGAATAACTCCACAAATAACTTCTACATCTTTGACTCCTAGAGTGGTGTCAGATTAACAATTGAAGCTATTACTGAATCAGATGTTTGGTTTCGATCTCTAAGAATGGATTTGATGTTAAATCCTTTAAAGGACTCAATCAAGTCAAAATCTATATGATTTTACTTCTTTAGGTAAGTTAGCTTACAATAATACTTATTCATGATCTAATTGACCACTAGTTTAGATTCACCAAAGATCTATAGTAGTTTAACATTATACTTGAGTGCAAACTATAAGTTGGGGATCAGATCTTCATATTTTAATCTATTATTGTTATAGGGGAGTTACAACATGTAAGTAGTAAGGTAATTTTTGAAATTTAGAAATTTTAGGGCCACCCTCACACCAAAACTTTGTTTTGACCTGGATCTAGAGAAATGAAGAGTCCACATCTACGATGGATCTTTAAATTCTTGTTCATTCAATGCATGTTATTATCTAGTGGTAAACATGTATATAACTACATGCAAAGATATAAAGTATACCTTTTTATTTACAACATTATACTTAGTGATTAGGTGTCTCATCTTGGGTTAATAGTCCACTTGGATTTGGTTGGCTACCCCATTCTAGGGAAACCACATGTGTGAAAAGTCGATGGCCATGTATCCATTCAATGTCTTAGATTAATCACATCTTAATAATAAACTATAGGCTTATAAAATGTCAATGACCAAGATGTTGATGGTATGCTACACATGTGGCCCAGATACCAACTAAATTCACACTTTTTCCAATTCTCTAACACATGGGACTGAATACTTATCTAATTGTAATACCACTCTCTTTGACTTGTCAAATATCAAGCCTAATTTATGGCATATAGCTGTTTGCATCACATCGACTGAGGCACTTGAGTCAACCAAGTAGTTGTGCATATGATTTACACACATTTAGACAATTAGGAGAAATGGTGGTATTTTAGGTTTATCTTTAAGTATTATCATATTGTCATGCACAACTTTAGATTTTTTTGATGTAGAGGATCTCCCAGTTAGGGCCTTGAGCAATAGTTCTATTTGTTTGGTGATTTAATCTAGTTCATGTAGTGTTATATTATCCTTAATCTTATTCATGTCTTCAACAATGTTGTACCCAACCTTACTTTGTGGTTCTGTGCTCTACATCTGCTCATCTCTCCTAGGGGAGGTGAGTTGTTATTGGTCTGAAGATCCAAGGGAGTATCATTATTTTTTAGAGGTGTTGAAGTAATAATTGGCTACTTTTTCCTTAGATTGTATTTATTCCTCTGGAAATATTTAAATTCATGAATCTTATATATATTATTCTCTGGGTCATTATCATCCTCTTCTATAAATGGGAGATCATAGGTCTCAAAGATTATTGTTGTGTTGGAGTGTTTGGGTTTAGTAAAGGAATAAGATTAGAGTGTTTAGGTTTAGTAAAGAATCAAGGAACAATTTTTTAGATTCATCATGTGATTATTTAAAACCAATGTTTTGGATATAATATGTGTGTCCATCTTTAGGGTATGAGATCAAAAAAATGAAGAACTGAATGTTGAATGCTTTAAACATAGATAATAAATAAACCTCATAAATAAAATTACAAAGGTGAGCATAGGTAGTTGGCCAAACCAAGAATAATAATTCCCAAAAGAAAGTCAAAAAAGAAAAAAATAAAAAAAAACAAAAAAACAACCACACCTTACCCACCATAGATATCACCTTGATTTTTCAAAAAAATTATAATTAGATGCCATGATTCACCCACACTTAAACCATTGTATATGTTTAGGTTATTTGGATTTTTATCTATTTTAATAGTTTCACAGACCTTTATTTTCCACTATTCATCCTCTTTAGCTAAAAATTTGGCTTGATCTAAAAAATTTTGGTGTTTTGTGAGACAAGAATGCTCAACAAGGGCAAAGTTATCTAGATGTGAATAGTGAATGTCTCTCACATGCTCTTTAAGCCTCATTTGAAGAGATCTACCAACTTACCCAATGTAGGGAACCCCAAATGAACAAGGAATGCTGTAAACACCTTTTTGTGTTTTAGGATTAATAGAGACCTTAGCAAAGTCTAAAGATATTCTGAGTGTGTTATGAGGTTTGAAATTTATTTACAAACCCACCTTTCTAAAAATTCTTGAGATCTTTTATTAAATGCCACATAGGGGATGGTAATTATATACAAATATTTATTTATGTTATTATTAATTTGTATCTGATTGCTCATTTTTTGGACGGATTTCTTAATTTCCCATCTTTTATAACAATTTTCCATTAGGACTTTAACCAGGTAAACTTTTTATTTATGGAAGTTTTCAGGATCTAAAATCTTTAAGGCCATGTAAGCAAGGGAATAAAGAATAGTAGATTTATGACAAGGATGATAGTGGTAATCAGCTTGAAGGTAAATATCAATGTGGGTCTTCTTTCTATAAACCTCATGAGACAAAGTACCATCAGGTCTTTTTGAGATAGAACATCAAAGAAAGGTAACTTGTTATATTATTCTTTTTCCATTATAAATAGTATCTAGTTGGATCTTCCATTTAAGTGTAGCATGAATTTATCAAGCTCATCACTATCATGAGGACACTTTACATTGGTGTCATCTAAAAATCTATCTCACCAATCAAGTTTCAGGGGATAGGAATTAAGAGATTGGGATTCAAAATGTTCCATGAATAAATTATAAATTGTGGGAAAAAGAGGTTAACCCATTGCTACTCCCTCAATTTTCCATAAAATTCTCCCCTAAAAGTGAAAAAAGTAGACCTTAAGCATAATTCAATTAAAATAGAGGTTTTAGGGTCCATGATTCTATGAATGATGCAAATTACCTCATTAAGAGGAATTTTTGTAAAAAGAGATACCATGTCAAAGCTAACTAGAATATCATCTAAATTGGCATTTCTCTCCTTCATCTTCCTAACAAAGTGTTTTGAATTTTTTATGAAAGAGGAATAATTACCTGCCAAATGTTTTAATTTCCCTGTAGTAAATTTTTCAAGATTATAAGTTGGACTATTCCTTGTGTTTACAATGGGTCTCAAGGGAATGCCATCTTTATGAATTTTTGGAGCCCTATAGATTTTGGGAATAATAGGAGCATGTGGAGTTAGCTTCAACTTATCTTTATCACTCATGGATGACCTTTTTATAGATTTTGTGACGTCACAAACAATTTTATTCAAAGGATTTCTCAAAAGGTTTTTGTAGCTACTACTCAAATTTAAATGATTCATCATATTAGCATCATAATCTTTTTTTTTAATCTTAAAGTATGTTTATGTTACCTTTATTAGCTTTAAGAATGACAATATCCTTTTTACCCCTAAGTTTGTTTAATGCAATTTTTTCTTCTCTTGAAATATTAGATTTTGGAAGATGAGCCTTTTTAATGCAAGTGAGCATTTTGATCTCACTTCTTCAGTAATATCAATACTAAGATTTCTAACACCAACCTCAATACCTATGATAAAGTCTTCATAAGGTAAATTTGAGGGGGCAATAGTAAAATCCCAATCCATAACTTAAAATTTTAGTTGAAGTATTATCAAGGATGAGCTCGAACAAGTTTAGAATGTTATTATTTATCAAAATCTTAATTTTATCACTTGTTAGATTATTCGAGTCCAACTGATTCATACTTTAAGAAATTTGAGTTGTTCTCAGTTTGAGATTATAACTGCTTGTAACCATGCCCAAATATGAGATGTTAGGTGTTAAACTATATTGTATATTCCCTATATAGGAATGAACCAAATCACAAGGTTCCATGTCAAAAAAGGAGTCATTTAATAAACCACCATCTTGAGAAACCAACACCACAATAACCTTAGTGTTATCAAGGGTTAAACTAGAGCTGGAAACTACCAAATTTTTTGAGTTATCAAAATTTATAGATGTGAAGTCATTAGGAGATCTAAGATTTTAAGAAATATACAATATACTTCCTCTCATGCCACTAACACCAGCAAATTTGATGCTTAAAATAAAATTATCAGTATTGTTAATATGGCTACCATTATGTGCCATAAGTTTATTAAATTTATGCATATGAATATCCATGGTTTTAATAGCAACTTATTCCATTCTAATAGCTATGCATCCCTCAATATGGGACCATATGTTAGACTTGATTTTATTTCACTAAAAATAAATGAATATCTAGCATTTTTGAAAAAAATTCAGCTATAACCTTCCTTGTGAACTGGATCTCTTTTCTTAAAATGCCCATGCTGGTATTATGCAAAATATGTATATTTCTAAATTTTAGAGGATGAAATATTAAAAAAAAAGAAGGAATGATATTTTAATCTATAAATTTATTGAGGAAAGATAAAGGTTTAACTAATTTAGATATCTTTAAATTCAATTTTTGAAAAAAATTGGACTCTTTACAAGTGTCCCTACCATAAAGGGAAAAGATTAAATTATGTAGATTTTCATGATCATGATGGTTTGAAGAATTTTTTGGATTCATCATGTTGTGATTATTTAAAACCAATTTTATGTTTGAATAATAAGGTTATTTTTTATGTTCATAACCTTTTTATCTATCCATCTCCTTTTGAAAGATCTTGAATGCTATGTAGAAATCGATGCAATCGAGCTCACTATGTTGCATAGTGTTATGGACCTTGCACCAATTAGGAATGGTTGTTTCCATAATATTTATCTTTGGCAACCTATTAGATGGGACATATTATTATTTATTATTTTTAGACTTATTAAAATGCCTATTTTATCTTTAGAATCCAAATCTTTGATTGGTGTTCTATCCTCTAGTGTTACCCATGCATCTCTGCATGTTCAAAAATGCATTGCTCAATTTTTAGACCATCCTCTGGATTGATTCCAACTCTATTTTTATGGAATTATAAGTTATTTCCTATGTTTTAGTAGTATTTATTGGTATCAATGATTGATTTGGCTTTTGTTGATTGGACATAGAATTATTCAAGAAATTAAGATGCTAATTAGGTAAAGCCTAGGTTAAGGGTAACTGATTATAAACTAGATTATAGTTTTGGGCCATAGTATTTTGATTTATATTTTAAATTTTACTAAAGTCCAAAAATAAAATACCAAGAGTGAGTGGGACCAAAGGCTACATCTGAGGGTTCAATTGTTTATCTACATTGATAGCTTTGGCATAATCCAAAGTAATGTATCAATACCAATAGCTATGCATAGAAAGACAATAGTCATAGGTTCCATATCATTATTGTACATATTTAGGGCCAAATTTTCATTGGGTGTGTAATTAGTCTCAATTATATTATACATATTCTAAAATATAGCATTGAATTCTCATATTGGCTCATTTGGATTTATTTTCATGCTTGAAAAGTATTGATAAACAATACTTACACTAGTTAACTGACCAAATTAAAAAGTGTTTTAACACTCTTCCCAAGAGGTGATTTAACCTTGTGGGATATTAAGAAACTAGTCACAAGTCACATCTTGCAATGTGAAGGGAAATAGTCTACATGCTGCATCTTCATGAGTTATATCTGTCATTCCCAAAGAAATTTTTAAGGCCTTGATGTGTTATTCTATAGTCCTTCCTCTTGAGGGAGAAAAGGAAGGAAAATATTTTTCAAGGTTTCTTGGTAATTCATAGACAATTACAACATTAATAATAAAACCAATCAACCAAGTTGGAGCCTGAACTAGATCTTGGATTTGATGGTGTGGATGGGCCATCAAGAGTAATGGAAGATGAGGTTGTCTACCTGGAGAGATTGACTAAGCCTAGGGTTATCTCTAGAATATTTTATTATACCTAAAATTTCTGTGTATTTTCAAAGGTGGGAACAATAAGTTAGTGTTTGAGGTTGACCTCGTAAGTCTTTTGGGTGCTTCCAATGTAACTCAAGTGGTTATTTTCAAATGAAATAGAGGTAGAGGTGTGATCCCTACTTCTAATTCTAATTTAAGTTTGGATCTATTGATGTGGTTTTTATGCACACCATAGTAAATTTTATGAAGTAGCCTCTAATGTTTTAGGATCAATGAAAAGATATTCATAATGAGGCATGAGTTATGAGGTATTGGGTTTTATAAATAAATTGTTAGAGGAATAATGATGAGTGAGGTAGATTATTTACCATGTGTAAATTGGATATAGGTGAACCTAGATATAATTGATATGGGTGACCTGATGATGGTTCTAACCTAAGGTGGTAGGATTTCAAAATAAACTCAAAAAGGAGAGAAATGTAGGGTAGGAAAGGAGGCTTGTGGACCACACCAAATAAAACCTTTCAAGACCAACAATTAAACTAGAGGTTGGAAAATAAATCAAAATACCAATGTCTACTATAAATTATTGTATCACACTAATAATCAAACATAGTTAGGATTAAATGGAGACCAAAATATAGAATACTTGAACATATGAATTCAAAGGTTTTTGCATTTATTAGAATACAATAACACACATACAAAGGGGATTATGATTTATATGTAGAAGGTATTTAGATAGGATATAAATTAATATGAATAAATATAAATAAAGATATCTCATACACAACCAAGCATTAAGAAACCTAATGATAACACTTCTTACACAATCCACAAGTTAGAGAAGAATCAAGATTTACACATCAAGACTAAAATTGTAGGACTTGTCAAAGTTTCCTATTAAACTCAAAATAAAAAATTATCCTCCATGTGAAATAAGAGGATACAAGTATAAATAAGCTTGGGATGGGAAGGCCTCATCTCTCAAAATAATTCTAAAAATATAAGTCCAAAAATAACATTGTGTGTTAATCTCATGTAAATAATGCATGTATAATATTTATCACTTAGAATATAATTATTCATCTAAAAATAAAATATATACATGTTAAATAAATTTGGAACCAACAGTTCTAACTCAAATATACCATGCAAGTACATATGTATAATTATATGGTGTTGATGTGGCACCCTTAGGAAAATTTACACTATGATAAAGCTGATGTAGAAGTTGACGTGGATGGAAGTGGAGTTTTTTTGGAGTTACAATTGAGATAGGTAGTGTAACTAGAACTAAGCTCAAAGTAGACATGGGACATAGTGGAACTAAATTTAAACCTTATGGTATAACTAGAAGTGGCATTTGAGCTATATATGAACCTGATGTAGTTGTTGGAAGTGGGACATAAACTAGCCCAGCCTGAGTATGCACTAATGTGTAATTAGGAAGCTAAGTACTCTAAGGTGTGGTTGGCATGACCCCCAATACCATATTTTTTTGCTTATTTACTTCCATTTGAAGGTAAATATTAAGATTCACTTGAAATTCCATGTCAATGGTCTCAAAATTGAGTAAAGCTCTTTTGAATAACTGAAGACGCTTGTCCATTAGTTTCTTATGTATAACTAATGTAGTTTTAACCTCAATATGTAGTAACTTAGTCCCTATATTTTTATCTCTTATAAAATTGACCTATTTCATTACCTCATCATTGGTTCTATAAATAGTCCCCTTGATCTTTGCTCTGAAGCTATCTAGTGTTGTTTGCAGAAGATTCTCAAAAATGGGCCTAGTCATGAATTACCCCTATGGAGTGCTTACTTGAATGATTCTTAAGTCATTTAAGATGGAGATAAATTTACTCTCTTGGTTTGAAAATTATTGGTCTAAATCCCACATCTCTTGATGCTATTCAAGTATACTATCCCTTTTTATAGTAATATAGTTTTGTGCCCAAGCAAATTTGGATGCTATCATTAAATTGAAGTGGGCATAAGCCTTATTTATTGTTTTTTGGCTTATAAAATGTAATTTTCCATCAAAATATTTTATTTTTTTAAATGTTTGAATAATGTCTCCTCATTTGGGTTGGGAGGTGGCCTTTGTAGACATCATTAAACCAATGGTATCAAATAACTTTCTAGTTATCCCCTATAAATAATCCACTATCTCTTTGGGGGCCTAGATGGTACTCACATTTGGATGCTTCTACATGGCTTTATAATTTTTTTAAACATTTCCTTGATCACCCATACTATTGTGTCCACAAAAATGTAATGGTATTCCCTAATCCTATCTAGTTCTGAAGGATTCACCTTATTTCTCTTAGTTAGAGAGAAAATATCTTCTCTCTACTCTAGCTCTATTTGTTGGCCTTCAACCATCACATTTTTCCTCTTGAATTTTATCAAAGTGTTTGTTTTTCTATCAAAATAGAATATAAATATAGGTTGTTTAGTTATTACCAAGTCTTGTCTTCCAGTTTCTTCTTCTTGTTGTAGTTTCTTGATTCATGAAAGAATATTCAGTTGTTGATATGTTTATTATGTTTTCCCTTCATATGGTGCTTATTGAGCTAGCTAATATCCTTGAGTAGTTGGAGGGAATGGACCTAGAGGTAGCATAACCTTTGGGAAGGATGTCCCTATTACATGAAAATGAGGAATAACCTTCATATAACCAGTAACCTACTTCTAGACTAATGTATCTATGATGTATTTGACCCTCCCCTCTACTTTGAGCACTAAAATTTTAGGTGTCTCCACCTATATGGCTCAACCAATAGGCATTTATATTTATGTAGATGGCTTGGGAGGGGTGAGTTATGCATTAAAAATAGAGTTAGACATCATGTTTTTAAAATGTACCCCTTTTCTTATCTTAGGGGACTGAGGATTGGTCTTACTAAAAAATGAATAGATCACTAGTTTGATTGATAGATTTTTTAAATAATTAGTAACATAAGTCTATGCAACCCCGACATTCATAACAATAATGTCTATAGGATCCACAATAGTAGGTTAGGTTGTGGTGGGAAAAATTAGTAATGTAGTATAAGTCTGGGCCTGGGTTATTTGGCTTAAATAATATGAATATTGTGTTATACTAATTTTTATTTCAAAAATTGATGAAGTTGTCAAAAAATGTGGACTTGGAGAAATTATAACCAAAATAAGAATAACTAGTTTACTAGCTACTATAGTTCACATTGCTGTGGTCTGAGGTGAAGAGTTTGGAGATGTAATTAGGGATGTCCCTTGTACTATAGATTATAGTTGTGACTCTACCTCTCCTAATGCATCTCCCTCTCTATTTGAAAAGAGTTTAGCAACTACTGAGTTATCATCCCTTTGGTTGATATATTCAGATCCTTCAATTAAAATTTTTACCCTGAATGGGAAATTTCCTTAGACAACCATTCATCTTCTTGATATGATTTTATTGTCTCATTGATTAACCATGACTCTTTAGTTTCTATCTCATAGACCCTGTCCTCTTCATTAGCCATTCTTCTTTCTTCCTCTTAATTATCATAAACCATGATAAGGTATAATCTAAATGTGATTCTTAGTCTCTCCTCCCTCTCTTTAGGTACTTCTATTTGTATACATCTAATTTTTACCACAATTATGTTCCAACTAGACTTCATATTGATTTCTACCAAATAGTGTAAATTAAGCCTAAGAATCATTGAATGTCTCAATTTCATCTGCACATCAAACATTAGTACCTAAAATCATGTTGAGGCATCCCTATTTAGGGTATTAACCTGTACACAATAGTAACCTCTCATAGATTCATCTTTAGTCAACTTACAACCTAACAAATTGATAATTTGGCCTTTGGACCCATTAAGCGGGGCAATTAAATAATTCCTAAAGTGCAAAAATGCTAAGTAGAATGAATTAAGTAAGAAAATAAAATTAAATTCTTAAGTGAAATTTCCATGTGAAATTAATGAAAATGAATTTTTTAAAATGAAATTCTAATAAAAATGAGGTCATGATGATTTCATCATCCTCAAAGTCAAGGAATTGAAAATATCTCTTATAAAGCCTTAAACTTAGAAATGTGGAGCCATGTTTATAAATCAGATCTCTATCCCAAATATTAATTTCTTATCCCCTCCTTAACTCAACTAGGGTTAATATAAGCCTAACCATGGTTAACTCTAACCTAGATGCACTTGGGTTAGGGTTAGTTTGGAAGGCTATAAATACAAGGCTTCATCCATTATTCAACAATATCTTTTGGTGTAATGTTATGATGCAAAAATACCTTCAAGGAGCCTCTTTATGTAATGTTATAATGCTCATTTGTTGAGAGATATAATCCAAGCCCAACATTACCAAGGTGACAAGGAGAGATGATGCAAGGAGCACCATTTCCAAAGATTATTTTATAACATAACCAATCACATTTCTCTAGGGCTAACATATAACTCTTGCTCTCAAAGAAGGTAAAAATTTTTTTTTTTGACTTTTATTTATAGTTACTTGTATTATTCTCTTATTCCTTGAGTGTCTAGGCTTGATGTGTTAGATTTATTAGTGTGTTTTTATTTGGTTTTTAATCATACAAACACATAACTAATATACCCTCCTAGATTCCTATTGATCACATAACAACATGCTTGATAGGACACACACCCCACAAAGATATTTTAGGTACTTCATAAGATGTTTTTATAACCATTTTTATGCCAAGTTTTTTATCTAATTACTAAAAATGTGAAGAAATTTAAGCTCTCATTTGAGCCATACGGATCAGATCACTAGAATCGATGTCAATCAAAGGAATCATCAATGATCTCTACATCAAAACATATCTAAACTAGAAATGTAGTAAAAATAAAAAATTTCCTACTTTTCTTGGTGACTAACAAGCTATTTATTATATATCTAACTTAATTCTTGTAGGGATGTAGGAAGTTCTAAGTTTAAAACATTTTTTGTAAAGAATTTTTTCTTTCAAAGTACATTTGTCTTTGGTATGATTGTAGGAATTGCTAATGATATTAATTGAATTGGTGTCAATCTAAAAATTGGCCACAATCCCTATAGTATTCATCGATGATTTCTCTATTTTTTTCTTTTTTAGAAACTTGAGAGTTAAATTTTGTGTTTTTATTGAGCTAGCTTGTAGGAATATAACTTTGGTTTAAACATAAATTAATCCACTAACTTGTTTATAGGGAATCAAGCCAAAAAATAAGAAGTTTGGGTGCTTTTTAATCAAATTTTCATTTTTGCAAAGTCTAAATTTTACAAAGGTTAAAAATCATTCACATTTGGTTAGGGTATTTTAAAATTTACTTACCAATTTTTATGTTAGCCATTGGTGTCTTTTAATCATACTAAAACAATACTAAGGTGCTTATGTTTTCAATTTGGTGTTAGTAAAAAGAACCTACATCTTTAGTTAGAGCCCCTAAGGGCTTTTTTGAGTTTTGTTTGTTCTTTAGAGTAGTTTCAATTTAATTAGAATAAATTCTCTTGTTTTTTTGGTAAAAATAAACTTTAGTGTGTATTCTCTCACCCCATCCCATTTAGGGAACTCAGATGACCAAAAACACTTAATTTATTATCATTGATTGTAAAAACTGTGTTTAAAAGAATGTCATGTAAGGTCTCCCCAAAATCTAAGTGACTTGGGTGTATCAAAAGTGACCTATAAAGTCTTTCAATTATTTATTTATTTATTTTTATGAATTTGAATTGTGGGTGGGATTTCATATCCTCCCCATGAGTTATTTAGGGGTGTGTTGACCTGGAGATTCATCTCCTAGCATTGTACCAACCCCACTCCATAGTATGGTATATAAATTGGGAAAACCATTGAATGGGATAATGGTGAGTGGTTAACCTGACCATAACAATGGGAACTTGGTCTATGTGACAACCAGACATTAGAATTCACTAAGAAGTACATAGATGAATTCATTATGAAAAGGAATAGACCATTTCATAAAAATATAAGAAATTTGAATCTGATTGATATGATTGTGCCCTTGTGTTAGCCATACTTGGGACCATTTAGTACGTGTGAAACATATAAATTTTTATTCAAACCCCACTTTATATATAATTTCATGCCAAATGTCGAGTTAACCTCACTCTAAGTTCATGCCACATACAAATGCTTGAGAGACATAGGGGTGTAAAAACTCTACCTACACCTATACTTTAATTTATGGATTAACAGTTAATTCCTTACAATCATTGGTGTATCAATGGAAAATTTGGTTAAATATATTCACACCCATGTCAATTATATGAATAGGATGAGTTATTTGTACTACTTATATTTTCTTTGATTTACATGTGTGTTTTGAGACTAGGAATTATTTGTTTATTAAAAAATGAGTCATAAACCATCACATGTTCTTACACCACTTTATCTTAAGAGGTGTTATTCCATTCATTTGGTGTCAGACTTTTGACTTAGACTCTTTTATAAAAAAATTGAATGTGTCACTTGTTTAAATGGGGTGTTGTTACATTTCCTTTTCATCCCAAGTATTATCCTTGAAGTTTTGAATCAAAAACCACTATCCTACCTTTTGATTGAAGTAGCATCATTACATTTCCCATGTCATTTCAAAAACATTTCCTTATTTTAAAATAAGTTAAAAACCATGGGTGCCTTTGGTCTAAAATTGGTGTCATTATGTCATATATTTAGGTCTAGAATGTTATCCATTTGAAAAATCCTAGTCTTTTAAACCAAGTTCATAATTTATCTTATGAAGTATAGATTCAAAATTTATCAATCTACACCTATGTCTTGCTTAATTTTGGCTTGGGTGTTTACCTCTTACCTATGAATTGTGTAACTTGGACTAATTTCTTGCTTGCTTTGAAGATTCCTTTTGCCTAGATCTAGGAAGTGGTCTATTTTTCATGTGCCTCAAGTTAAGTTGTTACCTTGAACTAAGGATAAAAATCTCTTTTCAAGTATAATATTAAGCACAATTATTTTACACTGGAGCCTTGCTTATCACTTGGGCTTGAATGTTTTACTCATGACTCTTATATTGTTTACTTGAGATTGACTCTCCCAATTAGTTTTAGGAATGTGCCTAGAGTGAATGTCTTTTACCAATTAGTTACATAATCCATGTTTCAAGATTGAGTCAAAGTGTTTTGAACTATTTTCCTTAGAAGTTAGATTAATTACAAGTTTTTACCTTGACCTAGTTTGTTTTAAAATTCTAGCTTTGTGCCTTCTTACCAAACACTAGCATTTGCCTTTCAATTTTTAGATCTAGTTTATTTTTAAGTCTAGCTTTGTGTTTTATTACTAAATACCTAAAATTTGCCTTATTTTTTAGACTTAATTCATGCCTTTTGAGTTTAGCTTTGTGCCTTGTTTCCAAATACCTAGAAAATTTTCATTTTAGACCTAGATTAGATTTGTTTGAAACACTTTGCCAAAACCCGGATTTAAATTTACTTTTCATTTGACCATTTATGTACAAGACCTTAGAATTGGGGATTTTTAAGACCAAGCTTACCATTGATGATTTTGCATAAGAGCTCCATTCTAGTCCAAGTTTAAACCATTTGTAATAATATATAGAGTTTTCCATTTAGACCAAGTTTTAGGACATACCAAGCATCAACCAATCCTTTTAGACCATGTTTCAAGAGTTTAGTGAATCCTATACCTTCTTCTTCATGAGACATTAGTTATGGATTTATATATGCCTCAATACACATGTAGTAGAACCATGTATAATACAAATTAAAAAAATATAGTTATGAATGATGAATTTATTCAAGACCTATATGGTGATGACATAGTTTATGAGATGGATCCATATCCCCCTTACACTACTCAATATGTTGAATAAGGCCAAGATTTATTAGCACACCTCCTAGTTAATACACATCCTTATCTAGGTTAGGAGTAAGAACAAACAACTCAATACCTTGATAATGTGCCATATATTATCAAAAAAGTCCAACAATAGCCTTAATATTTACCATGCCATCAACTTATGACCCATACATGTTCAATCGTCACTTTATTGAAAATAAGGATGAGGTTTTGGTTAGATCCGTATAGGTAAGGGCCAAGTTTTTGGAATACTTTCCCCATGAAAACCTACCTATTCTAGTTATAGTTCCTCAAAACATAACTTACACACCAACTATTGAAAAGGCCTCTACTATTTACTCTTAATCACTCATGCTGATGTCACACCAAGATATAAATATGCTTGAAAAAGGAAAGGAATCCATGTCAAACCAATTTGTGTAAATTCAATAATCATATTAGACTTATCTTAATCTAGCACAAAATTTCAACATTATGGTCATATCAAATACCCTACTTATAGAGATAACTCTTTCTATAGGAGTACTAGTTGATTCATTAGATCAAGCTAATTCAGGCTTGGACCCATTTTACCAAAGTAATTCAATAGGTAATATGTTTAATGTCCCATTCATTAAAGAAGTAATTATGGATTCTAATCATGACCATGTGCCAAATACATTGGATAACACACAAATATCTTCAAATTCAAGCCAGGTGGGTTAAATGCACCATCAAATAATCTATAATAATAAATAACTCTTTCCAATACCATGAGTGGTTTAGAACAATAGGGGGCATGGATGTCTACCTGCCAACCATTTTAGGTTCTTCCCACTCCTTAACCAGATACTTCTTCAAAAATGCAATAGTAGGGGATAAGTAATTAAGCACCAACCATTTTTTTACCTCAATAAGTGGTAAATGTTATCTTGCGTCAATAGGTGATAGCTAATATTATATGGCCACAAGCATAGACTAATTTAACACCTTAACAAAGGTAAAACATTACACTAACTCAATAGGTGGAAACAAATGTTCCACCTCAATAGGTAGTAATGAATGTACCTCAATAGTCATAGACCAATGTACCTTAATAATCATAGGTGTTGTCTAATTAATAATGCATTACTATTGGTTAACAATAAATAACAAACACCCAACAAGCATTTAGTTCATATAGGTGTTTTTTAACAAAGAGGTGTTAGTGTCTAGGAAGTACCTATTAGGAAACCATTTCCATTTACCCAAAATGTGCCACATATTCAAAGATAGGGACTTAGTCAACAATAAGTACCATTTATATAGCTAAGTTTGACTAGTCAGTAGTAAATCCCTACTCAAACTCAATAGGCTCATTACCTTCCACAAATCCACTTACTTCCATCACAACCTCAATTCCCTCAAACCCAAGGCCATTTTTTGAATCAAAACTAGAATATTTACCAATAATGCATGAAATATTAGTAGCCTAATCCCAATGCACATATGTATATTCTTGGTCAATTAGTCTATCAAAACAACATTACACAATACTATATACCTCCATTGTACCCTGGTAAAACTAATCCACCTTTGAACACCTAGCCACAACCATAACCAAGTGTGCCATCAAGTTTCTTCACCCATGAATTATAATAGATGAAGGATGAAATTGCAGCCATTTAAATAGGAAAGTAGACCAAGAAGTTCAAATTGGATGACATGTGTTCATATCAATTTAACATGGAGTATCTTCAAATACCATTTCCTCTAGGTTATGAGCCACTAAAATTTGAAAAATACAAGGGTAAAGAAGACCCTAGAGAGCACATAAAAGAGGCTTTTATCACTTTCTAACCAATGGCCTATAGTGACATCTACCTACTTCTTCTTTTTCTTCAAAGTCTATTTGGATAGGATTTAGAGTGGCTTCTTAAGTTGCTCAAAAACTCAATATTTAACTTTGATGATCTATTACACAACTTTGTACAACATTTCTCCTATAATCTTGAGCACAATATTTTAGTAGTGGATTTAAGTCAAACCAAGCATAAAGTTGGTGAAATCTTTGTCAGCTACTTATAGAGCTGAAGAGCACTTGTTAGTCACTTCACCCATAATCTACCAGATAAATAATTGGTAGTTGTGTTTGCCAAAAGTTTACATAGTGAATTATTTTATCAATTAGAGATTTAGTGTGCTCACACATTCAAGGAAATCATTGAGAAAGACATATAAATTGAAAATTACCTTATCAATAAAGGGATTATCAAGTTGTCTTCTTCAAACCAAAACTAGAATTAGAGGCAAAACCTAAATTTATACCTAAGTTAGAACCCTAGCCTAGTCTAAGCACAAGCATATTCACCTGATCAAACTAATAATTATGAAAAACCTAATCCCTACAACCATAACAAGAATGTTTTTGGTAATGGATTCATTGAGTCACATCATGCCCAATCAGTGTAAACACCATTTACTTAGCCTATACTACAAATTCAACTTATTCTATAAATTTAGCCTATCCAATAAGTACAAAATATGCCTCAACCTAGGCTATCTCCTCAAATGATATAATCACCACCTTTATAAACCCCTCCTCAAATAAGAAGACCCACTCCTAAAGTATTCAGTGACCTTGGTCAGCCTATTGAAGCAATGTTTCACAAACTAGTTGAGGCCAATATGATTAGTTAGCTAATTCCCAAATGCTTTACTGAGGGAATACCTTATCCAAATTGATACAAAGATAAAAAATTATGTAAATATCATCATGTTGATGGGAATTATATAAGTATTTTTATGAAACTAAATAATTTTATCGAGAATATGTTGGAAAATAGAGAGATTTAATTGGATAATAGAGCATCTACTTCTAATCAAAACCTAGGTATCTACCAAAATCCTTTTCCACAACATAAGAATGCCAATAAACAATGATAAAAATGAAGGAAAAAATAACAATAATAACTTCAACCATGGAATAGAATGAACCAAGGCCAAAATGACCCTAATAACCAACATACCTATCATGCAGTTGTACATGACTATAATAAAGTTATTAGGTCATGATGTAGCATTAATTTGCACCCTTGGAGAGAGTTCTTTAGGATCTCTCCAAATAAGCTAAAAAAAGAGAAAAACCTTAGGTTGTGGGTATCCTATAGTGAGATTAAACCTCTAGAGAGGGATGGTTCCCTTGGATCTATCACCTAAACTAATCTGTTGCTTGGAAAAGGGAGAGAAATTGATAATAATTCATGAAAACATGTAAAATAAGGTGATGCACCAATGTTTTGAACACTTATTATTTCACAAGACATGATATCTAACACTTTCAAGCCTAAAAATATCACTTCACTCATTCTTTGATCAGCTTTCACATAAGTATTTCACAAAAAGGAATGAACTAGTTATCAATCTAGCATGGGAAGGTAGATCTCAGATTCTTTCCACTTCCAAACTAATAAAAAATCTATCTATGGCACTTAGAATGACCTGTGAAAGCTAAAAACACTTCATAAAGGTGAGAAAACTTAGCTAGAGGCAAAGCAAATTAGATATTCACTTAACTACATTAATGAATTTCATCGAACACACTTCAATTCTACTTATGAATGGAGGAATTTAATATTTTATTACATCAAATAGGTGTTGGAATACAAAAATATGCATAGCCTGTGCATGCTAAAAGCATAAGAGTCCTTTTTATAGGGGGAGAAATGGGAGATATATAAGAAAAGTGGAAGAGAAAGAGGGAAGTGAGTAAACAAAAATCAATAAATGAGGCCCAATCACTTTTTGATCGATTATCATTAATCCTACCTCTACAAATTAACTTTCATTAGCTCCAAATAACTTTTACGCCCTCTCATTGGCTTAGAAACACACTAAAAGATAATAATTTTTTGAGGATGATGAGTCATGACCCACTTAAAAGGGAAAAATCCCCAAAGACTTTGAAACTCCATTGAATGCTCCATTTGTCTTTTTTTAACCTCTAAACTCTTCAACTTCTTAATGAGCTTACACCACCATGCTTCATCTTGATATGATATTTATGTTATTAGATAGTCATTTGAATTCATTCACTGGTTTCCCTTCTGACATTTATTTCATAGTCACAACTCTACCATTTATCCAAACCCTAAACATAGGTCCAATGTAGATAAAAACTAATCCCTTTATTGGTTTTCATATAGTCATAATCTTAATGAAGATCCATAGGCTACCTAGTCTCCTAATCATGAAAAAGATGTAAAACTTATGTATGGGGGATTTTTAGAGGTCTAACTAATCTTTAATGGTAGTATATAAACCTGTAGGGTTTAATTTTGGTAACCCAAATCATATTTTGATCTCACATTTATATGTTTACATGCTTGGGTGGTGAAATCATTTGATCTAACATGTTTTCCCATGTGGCATTTCCTCAGGCTACTTATTTCATTTTAAAACCTAACTATTGTCACCTCAGACATGTGTCTTCATCATATACCCCATAAAATATGATCAAATTTAATTCTTTGATTTCCTTGAGAGTCTCCTAGCTTTGACCTTCATCATTGGCTATCGATCTTTGATCTGCACTTGAGATTGTGACACTTGGTAGTATCACATGCCTTTTATGGACCATGCTATCAGTCTCTATTTATTTAACATGCTTATGCCACATGGAGGCCTTGCATATGATCTAGGCTCATTGAATTTTTTTGACCTTGGTATCTACTATTGATGTACTTCTACATGGTTAAATATGTGTCATAGATCTTTGATCTATGAGATCAAATGGGGTCTGTCAATTTGATCTAGAGTTTACCAAGATTGAGACACTTGGCACCATTGCATTCATTCTTAGGATCCTCTAACCTTTTGAACTCAATACTCATTGTTGATCTTTAATTATAGGATTGAATAAGTGACATAGATATATTTTTGATTGGTTTGGAAGTGGAAAGGATCTGAGATCCACCCTCTCATGTTAGATTGATAACTAGTTCATGTATACACATACTATTTTCAAACTTTTATTGATTACTAACACTTTGTATCTTGAAAGAACCTATCGAGTCTCAATCTCTCTAAGCACATAACTTAAGGGGTACACTGGGAAAGGGGTGGGTAGACCATTAGTGATTCATAAGATTGTTTTCCCTTTTACCACTTTCCATCTACACACTTGTCTCCTAAAACCATTTACCGTAAGCTTATTCTTCTCATTTGTACCCATTCTAAACATTTTTCATGCTTTATCCTCCTTTTTATTACCTTGACCCCCTTTTGATAGTTGACTATATAGGTCAATTAGGTCAACCCTATATAATTTTTAGCCTCTAATTATTGTATAGGGTTGATAAGGTCGACCTTGTACTATTTAGATATATTTTTCACTTAGAGTTTTGTTAGCCCTTTAGCTAACCTAGCTCAGGACTTAGTGATTTATCTCCTAAAAACACATAGGGTCAACTGGGTTGACCCTATACAATTGACATATTCAAAAGGATATAGGGAAAGATCTTCCCATATATACAAGTTCATTTCTAACCATTTGAGAATAGAGAAGTGAAGAAGAATAAATGCAAATATACATCTATTTATTGACCATTCTACTTGAGGAATAAAGCTTAGGGTTCCATACTTTATTTAGAGATACAAATCTTATCTTGTGGAAAAGTATTTTGGATGCATAGATAGGTTTTGTAGCCTATATCTGATTTGTATTTGTTATCCTTACATACCAAAATAATATTTTACAAAGCACCTTGGCCAAGGGAGAGATTGAGGCTCGATGGGTTCATCTTCAAAGGTAAGTATTCCTAAATTTATTTCTCCTTTGTAAGAGTAGATAGATAATATAATTGTGATTCTCTCCCATACATTAGGATTCTATATACATTGACATGGGTATATGTCTTCTATGCATGTTTAGTTTAGTTTTTTTTGTTTCTAACCTCCACTTTGTGCTACAAGATTTGGTGTGTACTAGATTAGATTTACTTTCTTGTTTATTAGATATAGAGTGAACATTAAACCTAGGACTCTTTTCAGGTTATTTCATGATTGTGTTAGACTATAGGCTTTGTAACCCTTCCTAGCATGGTGTATTGTGACAAGTGATCCTCTAATCGGGTCTAGCAGATTTTCACATTGGTCATGCTCTAACTTAATAAATGTATTCCCATTTGGAAGTGTATGTATGCTCTATCTTCTCTAAGCCATAATGATTTATATACATGATGCATTTTTGATTACATACATTTTGGTGAACCCAATGTGAGCTAACCCTTGCAATATTTGCTTACCATATTTCACTTATTTCATTCTTTCATCATTATTTTTATCATATATTTGCCATACTGGATTGAATTTATTAGCCTAATATATAAATTTTGTGCATAGGTTTTAAGGTACAATCTACTAGATCTATGATCTAGGAATTTTACTCAATAGAGGATGTTTAGTATGGTGTTAGTTTTAAAATAAAAACAAAATGAAAGAAACACACTAATAGCATAACATATCTAGGTCTAGACACTAGGGAGAGCTTAGTTAACAAAATAAAATGACAAACACAACTAAAAATTAAGGAATGAAAATATAATAATTCCTTCACCTTCTTTGGATGCTCCTAATACCTTTGTAGTGGTGGCTTGCTCAGCTTGTGCTCATGAAGTCCTTGAAAATGGAAGCTTGGCTACCTCCATCTCTCCTTGGCACCTTGGGATTTAGCTTGGCTTGGATTGGAATCAATTTGGCATGGTAACACTAGTTGATCAAAGCTTTTGGAACCAATATTGAATTATAAATTTGCATTAATTAAGCTTATAAATGATGTTGTGAGGTCTCTTATTTATAAATTTTTGAGAATGTCTAGAATCAACCTGAACCATCCATCCTAAGATGTAGATGTGTGGTTGAAGATTAATTCAATTTTTGGAATTAATTTTGTAATTATTCTCAGTATGAAATTGGAATAAGGGGTAATTAAGAGGCATGGATGGCATCATGGAAGACATTGATGAGGCATGGGAGGCATGAATCTTGATATTTATGGCATTTATGGCCTAGGGATGCCTTCCCAAGAAATGAGGTCACTTGATGATGTAGATATTCAATATTAATTTCTAAAAATAAGTATTCAACAAGTTTCCATGGAATTATTAATTATGCCTTGATTTGGTTTAATTATCTCTTAAGCATGATTAAGCACTTTGTGCACAAATTACTCAAATTGATCAGAATGCCCTATTATTGGTCTTAAATTTGACTAGATTAGAATTAGAAGTCCACGTTAGATGCATTGGAATTATATTCCAATTTAGGATGTTTCCAAAAAAAACAACAAAGGTATAAGTTTTATGCAAAATATTGGATAGGGAAGAGCAATCTAGAACATCTAGGTACAAAATTAGCATTTTAACTCAAAATAATCTAATCAAAGTTAGCTAGCCCATAAATTGCATTACCCTATTTAGGGATATGCTAGCTGAAATTGGCACTTGGATATGTCATTTTCACATCATTAAGCATGTTTTAGTCTTTTTAGGCCAAATTGTGCATTTTGGGTAGAAATTGGTCAAAAACTTAGTTGGAGGTTATCAGTGGCTAGTTTTAGGTGTCTGCAGTTTGCTCCTATTTGGGAAGATATTGCAAACCATAAGCAAAATAATGTCTTCTCAAATAATGAGAGATGGACTGTATGCCAAAAACAAGATGATGGTTGAAGAACAAAGCTCCAAATGGTTTTGGGAAGCCTATGATGATGCCCCCTCGAGGGAGTGGCTATCACATTTGTTGATGGACAGTCCCTCAAAAAGAAATAAGAAGAAAGGTAAAATTAACCCATAGTTGAGATTAATCCAAATGAGAAAATGCTTGCATGCATTGATTTAAAAAGATTACTAATTTACCCAAAGGTGGTTATAATCAGGAATAAAAGTCAAAGTAATGATTTTCCCATAAGTGGTTATAATCATTAAGAGGACCTAGATTGGATAAAGATGATTGTGCCCCAGTTAGGGCTGATTAACAAGCATAACCCAAAGATATAACCTAGAGTATATATTAAATATGAGTGGGTGCAAAGTGATGAAATAGATGAATATAAGAATAAGATTGATCAATGTGAATGATTTAGTTGTACCTGCTAATAAGGAGATGCTCATTTTGATTAGCAATGATATAAATAGAATGGTCATTGGGTTGATTTGATCAAGGGTGAGATGGAAGGATTTACCAAGGTGCTAAGGAGAAACATTAATAGCTCCATTGATTATAGACCTTCTTGAAGCTGATTTTTATTGTAGCATGTGATGGTAAGATTCATGATAAAACACCATGAAGACTTGGCCAAAATATTCATAACAACTGACTCCCAATCTAATAAACACTTAAAAAGTAATGCACCAATGATAAAAACCATGATGACAATGTAGAAATATGAATATGGATGGGCTCAAGAATAACGTGCACAAGGAATCACCCAATGAACACATATATACCAAGTCAATGCAATAGTGTTAAAAACAAATAAATAGGCAATCGAATAAATAAAAAAATAAACAAACAAACAAATAACTTGAAATAAATAAATAAACAAAAAGCCTAAAAATAAAAGCAAAATAAAGCATTCTAACAATGACCAATGCCCCAGTAAGGTAGATTGAGGATAACTAACTAGGCCTAGATAAGACAAATGTTTTTGGATTTTTGAAATGTTATGAATGTTTTTGGAATTTTTGAGGTATCTTAACTCATTAGAGAATGACAATATACCTAATTACAAAATGGAGAGAGTGTTTAGCTCAGGTTACTCATAAAATGGTGAGATCATATGGAAAGGGGGATTGAGGTGACCTCAACATGAATTGAGCATGACCCACATAGTCCTAAAATGACCTCAAGTCATAGTAATTCTATCCACACAAAAAGTGGGAAAAAACCAACTAGGTCCCAACAAGTTCTCAAATCTGACAAATGGCTAGTCAAATGAAAATAATGATGGCAAGGTGATGCAATAATGCATGGTAAACAAGTGTTGCCCCTAATTTGCCCATAGGAGGTTATAACTAGGATACAATGACATAGGTTAATGATAATAATTTTCCTATAGGTGGTTATAATTATTAGCAAGAATGGTGAAACACTGATTTGCCCATAGATGGTTATAATTAGGCTCACATAAACAAACTTGATAAGATGAAAGATATCTTTCTAGATCAAATGCCACACTACTTTCATAGAATATCATTGTAAACATAGACTTGTATTGATTATTAAAATATGATCAAAATCCTCTCACTAAAAGTGTAGGAAGAACCAAAGTAGCTAAGATCAAAATAGGATTGGGTAGGATGACTAGAAATAGGCTTTGGTCTAGATAGGAATGGAATGATAGGATGGTATGGTCTTGCTAATGATAATGATGGTTTTTGATAGATTGGATAAAGTGGTAAGGTTTCCCCCAAGTGATGGGGTGAATGGAAATAATATGTGATAATGGAAAATAGGCATATGTAACAATGATAATCGCATTGTGAAATGGTATGGTACATTTTTTTGGCCTAGGTGTGGTTTTTGATTCTATTATTCCTATTGATGTGGAGATGCACATCCTAATCAAAAAATGATAAAAATAGAATACTTGATTATGTTAATTTATATCCTACACCTCATCTAAATAGCTACTCTGTCAAGAAATCAATGTAGATTTGGTTGTCAAGAATGCTTTTGTGATCTTCATTGGTTGTTGATTCTGATTCCTTTAAGCATCGAGACAAGGTATATTTATAGCCTTTGCAAAGGAAAGTGTGGCCATGGATGGTAAACAAGGACAAATAATGGATGGTAGGTTTGATTGTGAATTGGAATGGTATATGATAATGAAATGTATAATGGTGGGGAAACAAATGAAGATCATGACATTCAGTCACATGTAATGTTGCTGATGCTAGATTTGACATAATTTTGGTTGTGGCAGGGCCGAAGACTTTTTATCTTGATAGGACGACTAGATTTTTCTATTGTTTGATCTTAAGAGTAGCTACCATATGATCAAGTTGTATATTAGAAGCTATTTTGATTTTATCTTCATCAAGTAGTGAAGAACTTTTATGCTCAACTATTATTGTCTCAATTAGGTTTTCACCAATGAAGTTGTCTTGATTGTCATGTAACACCTTTGAGAAGGTTTCACTTAAGAATGCTAACTTTTGACTTTGATTGCCTTCTAGTGATTTTGAAAAAGTATCACTAGAAAACTTTGATTTTTAACTTGAATTATATCCTAGTGCCTTTGAAAAGGTCCTACTAGGAGAGTGTTCTTCTGCTACATGAATGTTGTCTTAGCCTCCTTTTTCTTCTTTAACTACTATGTTGCCATGGATGAAGTTCAACAAAGTGTGATTATATCAATCCCAATCAACATTTATGGGAGATGGAATGTCAATAATATGGCTATCTTAGTTGATGGTAATGGCCTACAAAATGGTAATGGAATGGGGAGAGGCTACACAATCCTCATAGAAGATACTAGGAGAACTTGTGTCAAAGTTGAAGTATTCATTCTCAAAAACTATAGAAGGATCAAAAATGTATTCAAACTAATATATGAGGCATGCATAACTAATATTGTAACAGTCATGAATATATTCTTCTTATGAATCTGATTCTGACTCAAGGGACTCTGAATCTAATGTTGAGACTGATGTTGATTTTGATTCTGATGCTAAATCAGAGATTGGTTCAAAAATAGAACTTGACTCTAACTTTGATTCTTCATCTGATGGGTACTCTGTTATAATGATATCTTGTTGAATATTTGGTTTTGGACAAGTAACAACATATAACAATAGGATGGGCTCCACAAAGACTATTTTATCAAAGTGAGACTCCTCTAAGATGGGAAATAGGTCAAAAGACAACTCCTTAGAGACTAGCTTATCAGTAAGAGGCTCTATAAAAATAGGCATATGGTTGAGGTAATGATTTTTCCAAAGGTGGTTATAATCATTAAGAAGTGACTCAATAAAGACTGGCTCATTAGAGTGAGACTCCTTAATAATTGGTATAGGATCAATAGGCAATTTATCATAGGCTAACTTATTACAAATGGTTGATTCAATAGAAATATCTCAGATTGGTTGGTTCTCTTGACCTTGGTTTCCAATGCGTTGGAATATACTAGTTTTTAACATAGCTTGGTCTTCAAATGATTATATCAATTGAGGTTTGGTTGGGATTGGTACTAGATAAGGAATGACTTGTGATTGGATAATGGTAAGGCATTGGGGAGCCTTATTACTTGCATGAGCCAAAGGGAAAAGTCTTGAGATGGTAATGATAGGGTAGTGTGGAACATGATTTCTCACATAAGCCAAAGGACTACGTCCTAAAATGATGAAGGGGTATTGTGGAGCTTGGTTTCTCACACAAACCAAAGGACTTGGTCTTGGAATGGTAATGGTATTCATTGGATATTTTAGATCTTGATAGCTTAAATAATATAAAGGAGGGTTAGGGTTAGTCGATGATGAAATAGAAAAAGGACATTATGAAACTTGATTGCTTGTATAAGCAAAAGCATCCAAGTCTTCCTCATAAACCATATCATCCCAGTCATGAGTTGGATCATAAACTAGTTCTTGACTGTATTCCATGTACTAATTTTTGAAAAAAGGGTATGCATTTGTATCCCAAACAACATTATCTATAGTTAGGTATTCAAAGTCCTCTTCACAAGCCTTTTCATACCAATCGAGGTCTTGAGTTGGATCATAAGTTATTTTGTGACTTTGTTCCCATGAATGATTAATATGAGGCAGATATAAATCTATCTCACAAACCATATTAGCATTATTTTGGTCTCAAAAAAATCCATAAAAGTCATTTTTTGTGGCCATTCTACCATAAGTTAGAGTGTAAGTGACTCCACCATAAGTGTAGTTAGACATATTCATGTAAATGATGAAAGCTCCAAAAACAAAAAGACTTAGAGCTCTACAAACTCTAAAAAACTATGTCCAAAGGACAAATGGTTCAAACTTGGTCTAACTTGGTTGAAGGGGTGAAGCTTTATCTCTAATATGGTCTGAAAGTGGAGCTTTATCTCTAAAATTATTTGTGTTAAGACTTGTCATAAAACAACCTAACATCAAATATCTAATGTCAAATTTCATATGCAAAGAAGGTCAAGTGTCTGAATAAAAACTAGCATGTGAAAGGTCTAGGTCAAAGTGTTCCAAACAAGGTCTAAACTAGGAAAGGTAAAAGTTGAGTTACTAGGTCTTTTGTCCAAATGCAGAGTCAAAAGATAGGCTCAAACAAATAGGCATGTACTAGGACTTTTGGCCAAATGGCATCAAAATCTAGAATTGAAACACAGGCTGATGTGATTTGATGTAATCTAACAAGTTTAGAAATAACTTTGACATAGACTCGACACATAGAATCAAACATAAACATGATTAGTTGGCATAAGGCATAAGATAAAAGACTCTTTGAGAAAGGCTGTGTTCTCCCAAATAAAGGCACAAACAATAATGAGGATAGGCTAGTAAACAAACAAACCATCAATAGTTTTCAAATTTAGGTAATCGATTAACTAAAGTTATGCCACCCAAAAGAGAAAGTTATATGTATTATCCCCATGAATTAAGGCCTAAATAGAAATCAATCAATGTTTGGATCCAAACTTAATAAGGTTAATTGAAAACTCAACATTGAAAACTAGGATTTGACCAAATAGGCTAGACAAGGTTGGACAACATGACGACACACGAAAAAGCTCTAAATGGTATACATGACATGGTTTGAAACAAATGGTTTTGATACAAGAAGAACTAGTATTAAAAAAAATTGAGTAGCCTAATGGCGTAAGCATACTCAAATAATGTGGTTAATGTTATGCTTCAAAAGACTCAAAGGCTGAAAATGTTTTGACATGATTTGGGTAGCATAACGCTACCCTTCTTAACTCAAATACATTGTTTTTGACATGGCTTATGAAAAAACAAACAAGTATTTAGCCTCAAAACATACCAAGAAAAAATGACCAAAATACACTAAGTATAATCATCCAAATCCTAGCAAGGGTATGGCAAAATGGAGTTTACTAAACTAGCAAGGTTTTGATCATTCTAGGGGAATCAATTACATAATGACTTTTACGTCAAACAATGCAAAAGATAAGCATGGAAATTAGGTGACTATGGTAGTGGATAGTTGTAAAAAGGTCTAGTCCTTTTTACAACTTGTTCACTCAGTGTAGTGCGATGTACAAATGCAAATATGTCCTATGTGCAACTCCAAAGGAGTAAGTGAAGTCAATGCTGGGAGATGAAACTATGGGTCAAAGCTTCACTAAAGAACTTGTAGGAGGTGATGAAGTCTCCCTCGCAAGCCAAATTTGCATCAAAATAAATAAACATAACATAGAAATACTTTAGGGTCATTTTCAAGATCACCCAAACTTTAACGATTTTTTTGGGAGTGCTTTGGGTGACATTCTTTCTAAGCCTTGGACTAGGATATTTGTAATAAGAATAACGCTTTTGATTCCAAGGGTTCCCTATAGGGGACAAATGGAAGAGCATACATGCAACATTCCTATTTTTGAAAAAAAAAATTAATCTAATTAACTATTTCAAATAAGAATTGACAAGTGTGTTCAATTTTAAACCCAAATGAAATGTTTGGTGGTGTTCATTTGACCCTTGGTCTTAGTTGCAAATTTTGAAAAAAAATTCACCAAAAACATCTAAATTCTTTGTTAAACACCCAAAACAAGGTTTTTAATTGATTTTTAAACATGTAAAGGTTATTTAAACATGTTTTGAGCAAATTTTAAACTTGGTCTTGCAACAAAATTGTTAACATGTCTTTTAGCTTTGAAGCTCTTTTGAGTTTGAAACAACAATCTTTAGAAAAGTAGCTCTCAGGTCTATGTTTTTTAAAAAATACAATGACCAAATTTGGTTAATACCACTGATGTCAGTTACTCTGGCTAGCTAAGATCTAACTGATGTCAGTTTTATTGATCGATGTCAGTTAAGTAGGTAATTGATGTTGATATGTCTGTCGACATCGATTACTGTGTAAAAATTGTGGCAACCAAAAATAACAAAATAAAGTTAGAAAATCAATTTACAAGAGTTTTAAGAGATCAAATAAATATTTTAGAGTTAAAAAAGATCTCCTTTAGGTGTGAGATACGTCTAGTCCCACTGGGCATGCCATTATGTGATCTAGGAATTTGACTCAAGAGAGGATGGTTAGTATGGTGTTAGTTCCAAAATAAAAACAAAATGAAAGAAACACACTATTAGCATAAGATCTCTAGGCCTAGACACTAGGGAGAGCTTAGTTAACAAAAACAAATGACAAATGCAACTAAAAATCAAGGAATGAAAACACAATAATTCCTTGAACTTCCTTGGATGTTCCAAATGCCTTTGTAGTGGTGGCTTACTTAGCTTGTACTCATGAAGTCCTTGGCAATGGAAGCTTGGCTACCTCCATATCTCCTTGGCACCTTGGGATTTGGCTTGGATTGGATTGGAATCAATTTGGCATGGTAACACTAGTTTCTTAAATCTTTTGGAACCAATCATGCATTATAACTTTGCACAAACTAAGCTTAGAAATGATGTTGTGAGGCCTCCCATTTATATATTTTTGAGAATGTCTAGAATCAACCTGAATCATCCATCTTGAGATGCAGATGTGTGGTTAAGAATTAATTCAATTTTTGGAAATAAGTTTATAATTATCCTCATCATGACATTGGAATAAGGGGCAATTAAGAGGCATGGAGGGCATCATAAAAGGCATTGATGAGGCATGGGAGGCATGAATCTTGATATTTGTGACATTTATGGCCTAGGGATGCCTTCTCAAGAAATGAGGTCACTTGATGATGCAGATATTCAATATTCATTTATAAAAACAAGTATTCAACAAGTTTCTATGTAATTATCAATTATGCCTTGATTTGGGTTAATTAGTTCTTAAGCATGATTAAGCACTTTGTGCATAAATTACTCAAATTGATCAAAATTCCCTATTATTGGTCCTAAATTTGACTAGATTGGAATTGGAATTTCACATCAGATGCATTAGAGTTGTATTCCCATTTAGGATGTTTCCAAAAATAAATAACAAAGGCATAAGTCTTGTGTAAAATATTGGATAGGGAAGAGCAATCCAGAGCACCCAAGTGCAAAATTAACATTTTGACTCGAAATGATTTGATCAAAGTTAGTTGGCCCATAAATTACATTACCCCATTTAGGGATACCCTAGCCAAAATAAGCACTTGAATATGTTAGTTTCACATCATTTAGTGTGTTTTATTAATTTTAGGCCAAATTATGCATTTTGGGTAGAAATTGGTCAAAAGCCTAGTTAGAGGTTATCAGTGGCCAATTTTAAGTGTCTATAGGATCAACCCTATCAACCTAGTATAATTTTTTAAACTTTTAAACATCTAGTCTAGACTACTAGGTCAACTAAGTCAACCCTATACATTTTTAGGCACTCAATAATAGGTTTCTATAAAGCTTGATCAACCTAATCAACCTAATTAGCAAAATTTGTAAGCATATATCAAGGTTTTTGAACATCAATCTTCATTATTTGCATCTCTGATCCACCAAAGTTCCTTTTTATCTCTCTATATCTTTCTTTATAGTCTTTCCTTTTACTATTTTTAATCTTTAAAACTACCCCTACATAGTCAACTAAATTGACCCTACCGACCCAACTCTATGTTCTGTGTGATGTCTAGAGAACTGGGTCAATTTTGCTGACCTTGTTCATTTTTATACCTTACTTATATAATATAGGTTCAACCCTGTTGACCTTGTTATATATTTTATGCATACACTATTGACTATATCAACATTATACCTTGTTTCAAATTTGGAATTAACCTTATATGCTAGTAATTAGTTCACACTTTCTTTTTTTTATTGCTTACATGCTTAGAATAGATTACATAGTTTAATTAGGTGGTTTTATATTAATCATTTAGTTTCAATATTTTCTATTTTATGCACACATGACCAAATCAAAAAATCAAAACAAGAATTTTAACATTTGTCTACCCAAGGCCAACCTACTTTAATTTCATCACCAAGGGGGAAGCCGACTTAATGTTCTAGTCAAGTATGAAGTATGGTTAATGGTATATTATGGATAAGCACCTGACACCCTTATCATTGAGCTATGTGAATTGAGGGTGTAGGACCCAATACCAATCCTATATCATTACCACTATAGATCCCTTTCAACCCAAACTACCTAAAATGATCCTTAGATTTCCTTGCTTATAGCCAATTTCCCATCACATTTAAAAACATATCTTAATAATCTAATAAAAATTTAGGTTGACTAATTAGTTAGCTATTTACTTTCCAAGTTTATTACTTTCTCTTTGATCAATTGTATTTTGTATTACAAAAACTTACATTATCCAACATTGGTTCAAGGTTGTGTGTTGTGTGCCTCAATTGGGTCAACCTCATTAATCTAATTGATTGTTTATTTCCTTTCATTTTTTGCTCTCAAAAGTACTTGAATTTTTTCCCCTATTTTAGCCTACTAGTTCAACACTATTGACCTTGTATATTTTTTTAGCCTACTGGGTTGACACTGCTGACCCTGTACATTTTTTTAGCTTACTGAGTTGACATTGGTAACCCGGTATATTTTTTAGCATACTAGGTCAACACTGCTGACCCTGTACATTTCACTCTAGGTTGATCTTATTGCTCTTTTTAGCCAATTTTATCCCTATTTTCATCCTAGCCTTTTGATATCCACTTTTTCTTGGCATCATGAAGCCTCTTATCAAATTCTTTCTTGATAGTCTCAACCCATTTCAAATGTGCATGGGTTGTTCTCTCCTACCCCAATTGTCCACCATAGAATAAATCTCTTTATGGTGTAGCTCTTCATCAAAATATTCTCAATATTGATCTACCCCATACCATATATTAGATCTAGAGAATCCTATTAGACAAATCCCAAACCATGACAATCATATACCTTAAACCATTTTTACATCTTCTAAATCTAGAATTCATAAAATAATCAACCCATATACATCAAATGTTGGAACCTAACATTATGTTCCACCTATTACAACTTATGTTCATAATCCTCTTGTTACACCCATAATAAGATCACCTAGTATTATCGCTTCCCAAATTAACATGGTTGAAACTACTCAAATTGATAATCTAGGTGGTTCCCAATTATTCAAAAACCTTGATGATAATACTATAAAACACTCCCCACAAGAATGGTGGCTTTACCAAGCTTCTTTTTTATTCTACCACACTTAAGACAACTAACACTAATGTTGGGAATCCTACAACTACAAATAATACTCCTCCTACCAACACTAACAATCCTCTTCCTAAAAATAATAATAACCCCCCTATAAACACCAATCCACCTAGTAATATAAATCAACTTCTTGCACAAGTTATATAATAAATGAACATCATGCAAACAACCAATCAATCTCAAATGATGAACATGAAACAACATTTATTACACATGACTAGTCAACCACCGCAAGTCATCATGTCTCAACCAAATCAAAATTTTATCCCTCTTCCTCTTATAGATGCCAATGGGAATATCATCCCTTAACCTCCAATAAATAACAAAATTCTTTAACATCTTTAAAATTAACCTTTATCCCCATTCATTTCATCCATAGATATTGGAAACATTTCTCTAAATATCACATATAATGGGACTAAAGACCCTACTATATTTCTCAAGTCTTTTGGTAATCTCTACAAGGAATGGGTCCAAACTAACACCTTTGCTACCACCAAGATCTTAGCCAAACCCTTTATGGTTGATGTACTTTAATGGTATAACTAACTTCCTAGACATTCTATCTCACAACTATAAGATTTAGTCAATGCTCTAGTGAAGGAATTTCAACATGATGACCTTCCTAAAAATTACCTTAGCCATTTCATTAATGCTAAACAAATTCCTAATGAATCTGCTCATACTTTCATCAAATGATGGAAATATCTCAATCATAAAGTGGACCATAACATGAATGATGACACTCTTTTAAAACTATTTGTCACTGATCTTAAACCTCCCCTTTAATACAAAGTTAAAATCTTTTCCCTTAAAACTTTAGACGAAGCCTTAGACCAAGCAAAAAGGAAAGACTTTCTTATGACTCAATTTTAACCACCTCAAAAAACTACTAAAGAACCTTTAAAATGATTTTATCATAACATTGATTCATCCAATCCTTTCCATCATCAAAATGGAGAATCCAATTCAACTAATTTTAAGCCAACCCTCCTTCCCTTGAGTCTAGAAAAAATTAAGAGTAAATTGCCACCCTCTAAACCCATGAGCTTTGATCCTTCCAAACCTCCTCTAAACTAGTACAATCCTAATAATTTTTGTTGGTGGCATGATACTATAGGTCATTCTCATGAGTCTTGTCTTGATCATCACCATTTTCTTATTTCTTCCTTGCTTGGTCTGGATTTTAATCTTGATATTATAACAAAACAATGTTATCAAGACTATCTTCAAGCTTCTCAAATTCAATCTGAAGAACCATAATCAGATCAAAATCAACTAACTAATGATATTTTTTTTTAATCCCATACCTATACCTCATCCACTAATTTTTTTCAAACCATAGTTGATCATTCTTCCTACACTAATAATGGAAGGATAGCTAACATGAACAAGTTCAAACACATTGTTTCATCCATTGAACCTCAATCTCTTAAATCACATGAAACAAAGGGGTACCTAATTCAATTTCCCACTCCAAATCATATCATACATGGTCCTCATTTACCTCCTTTACCTCTTCATACCTCTCCTACACATCATATGTCACATTCAACCTCCTTATAATCTAACAAACCAACATATTTGCCTATCTTTGAGTGCACCTACTAACCCAATGCAAACCATTTTAATAGTTTAATATTACCTCACTCCACCTCACATGTTGGGGCATCTTGAAATGCCCATCCACATGTCCCTTGAAATTTTGGGGCATCTTTCGATGCCCATCCCTACATTCACTTACCCATTGGTGCATCTTATGATGACCACTCTTATTCTAGAATGCATAGTAACAACCAAATTCAGCTTTAAAAAATATTTCAAGACTTATAAACTTTTATTTTGCATGCTAATATTTAATACAAATGTTAACATAGATCTTACTTATTCTTTTTGTCTCATGTTTATTTGTTTTTGTGCACTTTATTTATTTTACTTTCATTTTATAAGCATCATGTCTTCCTTTATGTTCTTTGGTTTTATTTCACATTACATTTGTCACTTGATTTCATATTTTCCTCATATATTTCTCTATCTTTTTATGTTATTCTTTGCCTTAGTAGCTTTATGATTATTTTTTCTTTTATTTAGAATTCACCCTCATGGGCTTATATTTTGTGAATTTGTAGTATAAGACTATGGATAAGATCTGGCCCTCCTCACAAAATACCACTTTTACTTTTTTTTCTCATTTTATTGTTTCACATTTTGGTTTTTGGCACCCTCATGGGTTTATCTTTTATGATTTGTATTACAAGACCATGGATAGGATCCGACCCTCATAAAATTACCATTTTGTCATTCCTTTCTCATTCTCAACTTTATCTTTTGTTTATTTTATTAGATGGAGTTTGCACATACAATCTATGTTAGCATGTTTTCCCTCCATTTCCCTCATTATTATGATAAGTAATCACACTTTATTGTCATTGTATCCCTTTTTTCCCTTTATCAATTTTTTTGCAATCTGAAGTAATTCAAATTATTCTATGTGTCATTCCTCTTGATTTTCCCTTCCTTTCACTCCACATTGGATAAAACAAGGTCCAAGTCAAGATAACACTTTTATTTCACTTAGATTTAAGAGAATCTTAGATCCCATGCTCTTTTAAGTTTCTCTCTCTTTGTAACCAAGTCCCAAGTATTCAAATGAAAGTCATATTTAGCACCCATGTTTGCTTTTCCAAATCCATATGGAGGAGGAATAGAAAAGGTCATCAAGAAAGTTAAAATATAAATCATTTGAAATAAAAGTCAATGATATCTAAAAGGTAACATAAAAATTTAAAAATTCAAAATCACATCAAAAGATGTGATTCCAAGCACATCTCTTATCTCTAATTAAAGATCAAACTCCATAGTTGGCCTCACATAGAGTTGAGGTTCATTGGGGTGTGGTAGGCTAGTAGATTGGAATAGGGGAATTCAAAAAACTCTGTGGTGCTACCTACTTTCTCACACAAGTACCCAATATTCATAGTAGACCGATGGCTCTATAAGGGGTCTTGAGGAATAGGGAACACATTATGGGGAGGTAGGTGCATTTTAATTTTCATGCATATAGCATTCATGGGATGAGATACGTACTCCATTTGTTGACCTAATAATTGTGGGGGTAAGAAAAGTTATTCATAGTCCTTAAGGTTGAAAATCCTCTTATTTTGACAAACCTAATTTGAGTTTCTTGACTTTGATTCTTATACCTTGGTTTTTCCTTCATTTCTCCCCTCCACCCATTTCATTTCCCCCCTTGATATGAAAATTATGATTCTAAATCTATTTTACCTCTTCTTTTATTCCTTCTTCTTCACCTCTTAAAAACATGTTAGCATTACTTTGTTTCAATTTTATCTATCCTTAGAGCAAAAAAACATGTTTGAGTAACTATGGATTACACCCTTGCACTATTTATTTACCACACCACTTCATTATCATACTAATCATGTCATTAGGTGGTTGTGTTTTCTTACATTATATCTTCTAACAAGTACTAAGTTTGAGTTTTCATCCTTTAGAGCTTTTGATTTTCATTTATCCATCATGTTCTCTTTTTATTTATATGGACTTTACTTATCTTACATATGATATTTGGCATTCTTACATGTTTATCTTTATGTATGCCTTCTTCCTATTTGTCTCACATTTTCAATTACATTTCATTTTCCATCTTTCATGTTTTTATTTTTGCCTATCTTACATGACCTTACTTTTCACTTTATTACATATCTTTGTTCATGTTTTCTTACATTGATATTTCATTTGTCATTCATGTTTTACATGCTTCCTACCGTGATTTTGTATGTTATAAATTGTTTTCTACGTTTTATGATTTTAATGGTTTTCAATATGATTTAATGTGTTCTACAATAATTTGTCATTCATTTTCCATCATTTTTTCATGTATTTACAAATCGTTTTCCATCATTTGTCATTATTTTACTATCTTTTTGTCATTTATTTTCCTTCAATATTCTAAACCTTGCCTTACCAATCCTGATTTGCCGATTTTTCCTAATACTCTCATATCTTTGCCTTAACTCATTTTACACTACTATATGCCTATCTTCCAAAAAAATTATTTTTTGGCTATTTTTTGCATTAACTTCTATAGGTTCACCTAATATTCTTCATATTGGACACCTTCACTTTTTATTTCAGCCTACTTCTTTATCTATAGCACTGAGGTAAGTAAAGATATGTGTTTTCAATTCTATCCTTTCATTTATCTTATTTGTTACTTACTACACTTTAATTAGCATAAACATTGTGTGTTATCATGTTCTATTTCCCAAAACACCATCCTATGTTGTAATTATGTGACACATGATGATCTTTGAGTGGGGCATATGTATACACATAATATTTTCAAAATTTTATTGATTACTGATATTTTTTATCTTGAAAGAACCCATCGAGTCTCAATCTCTTTGAGTGCACTTCTTAAGGGGTGCATCGGGAAAGAGGTGGGTGTACCATTGGTGCTTTGTAAGATTATTATCCCTTTTTTACACTTTTCATATACACACTTATCTCCTAAAACCATTTACCCTAAGATTATTATTATAAATTTTACCCATTCCAAATATTTATCATGCTTTATCCTCCTTTTTCTTGCCTTGACCCCCTTTCACAAGTTGACTATATTAGGTCGACTAAGTCGACCCTATACAATTTTCAGCCTCTAATTACTGTATAGGGTTGATAGGGTCAACCCTATACTATTTATGGATATTTTTCACTTGGAGTTTTGTTATCCCTTCAACTGACCTAGCTCAAGACCTAGTGATTTATCTCTTGAAAAAATATAGGGCCAACTGGATTGACCCTATACAAATGACATATTCATAAGGATTTAAGGAAAGATCTACCTATCTATACAAGTTCATTTCCAACCATTTGAGAAAAGAGAAGTGAATAAGATTAAGTGTGAATGAACATATGACTATTGACCATTCTAATTGAGGAATAGATCTTAGGGTTCCATACTTTCTTTAGATATATGGATCTTATCTTGTCAATAATTCTTTTGGATGCATAGATAGGTTATGTATCCTAGAGCTAATTTTTCTTTGTTATTTTTACATACTACAACAATCTCTTGTGAATTACTTTGGCCAAGGGAGATATTGAGGCTCAGTGGGTTTGTCTTCAAAGTTAAGTATTCCTAACTTTATTTCTCCTTTGTAAGAGTAGATAGATAACGTAGTTGTTCTTCTCTCCCATGCATTAGGATTATGTATACATTAACATGAGTATATGTCTTCTATGCATGTTTAGTTTATTTTTTTAATTTGTAACCCCTACATTATACAACAAAGCTTTTTTGTGCACTAGATTAGATTTACTTTCTTGTTTATTAGATATAGATTGAACATTAAACCTAGGAATCTTTTAGGGTTGTTGGATGATTATGTTAGACTATATGATTTGGAACCCTTCTTAGCATGGTGTATTGTGATAAGTGATCCCTTAATCATGTCTATTGGATCCCCATATTAGTCATGCTCCCACTTAACAAATGTATTCCCAATTAGAAGTGTAGGTATGATCTATCTTATTTGAGCCAAGATTGATTTATAGACATGATGCATTTTTGATTGCATATAGTTCATGCCTTTTTGTGAAATACTTATGTGAAATATGATCAAAGAGTGAGTGAAGTGATATTTGTAGGCTTGAAAGTGTCAAATAGTGTGTCTTGTGTAATTATAAGTGTTCAAAACATTGGTAGATCACCTTTTTTTATATGTTTTCATAAATTATTGTCAATTTCTCTCCCTTTTTTAAGAAATAGATCAATTTAGGTGATATATCCTAGGGAACCAAACCTATTTGGAGGTTCAAACTCACTATAAGATACCCATAGCCTAAATTTGTTCCCATTTTATAGCTTAGTTGGAGAGATCATAAATAACTCTCTCCAAGGGTGAAAATTAATGCTACAATAGTTTCTAGCACACTTGATGGGACCCATTAGAGTTGTTCTTGGTGAAGCTATAGTTTTAACAATATTCTTCATGAAGAATTTGGTGACTCCATGCTCAATTAATTGCTTTTAATAGTCTATGCATAGTTTCTAAGTATATTTTAATTACACTATCTTGATGTTATTTTCATAGCTATGTATGAGGAAAACTATGCTATACTTCCTTATCAACCCTATGATGGATCATACCATTCTTATCATGATCTATATGAGCCTAAATAACCTTACCAAGAGTTTTATAAAAGCTATAATTAGCCTTATCAAGTTTCTCATGATCATTATTATCAAGAGCATGACTCTTACCTTCTTTGTGAACCATATCAATATCATGACCATATTTCACCTTTCTCATATGGATATGATGTTGCACATGAGCAACATTGTTTCCAAGAAATAATGGATGAGATAGATCTCAAAATACTAGTATATGCACTAAAAGTTTGATCAAGCTCTCAATATGAGGAAGTGAGTGGGTTGTTTCAAAGTATATCCAATGATCTAGAGGAGAGGAATGACTTGTGTAATCTTGTATTGGAGGAGTCTTGGGAGAGGTAGAAAATTGAGCTGAACTAGTTGTCTCAAGAACCCTATTGTATTCCTTACTAGTCTTCTTGTGTTCCTTATTCTCATGAAGTTCTTAACCAAGCTCAATTTGTGCCAAGGGAGCTTCCTAGTTGGAGTCAAGATCAAACTCATATGCCCATTAAAGATCCTATTCAAGAGACTAAAATTTCTTATAGCTCCATTTATTCCTTACTTGTACCTAAAGTTCAAGTTATCAATGGACAAAGAGGTTTCCTATTTTGATGAGGTGATGGCTAAGTGGAAGGAGCAAAATATAGAGGTCTTTAACAATTTATCTTTCTCTTCTCTCCAAGAATTTTTAGATGATTCCATTTCCCTCAAGACACCAAAATATGATCACCATAATCCCTCCATGCTTAATACTCCCTTTCAAATAAATGGATTTCATCCTCCCTTCTTTAGGAAGATCCTATTCTATGGAGGATAGATAAAGAGGTTTCAACTACAAGCCAAATTATTGGAGAGTGTGAAGAAGATGCTTCAAGCATGTATGAGGAAGAGTTTCTTAATGATAATTCACTTGAGGTTGTAGTTGAGAATGAGAAGGCTGGTCTTGATGTGGAATAACTCCATGAGAGATTGGTACAAATTAAAGTCATGAATGAATTTGAGATATCTCCACTTGAGAAAGATGAAGGTGCAATTCAAGCTAATTCTATTCAAATTGATCAAAATGAGGAAAAAAAAATTGATTGATAGATGTACCTTAAATCTTTGTAACATATTGAAGAGCTCTGTAGGTATATGTTGCACATTGAATATCATGTTTATGAGAAGTTTGATCAAGAGTCACTCTTTCAAGATCATGATATATATTGGGTTGACTATTCAAAGCTCCTTGAAGATCCTGATGAACTTGCAATAGTTGATAAGAAGGATGAGGTCACTCAAGGATAATGAGTAGATGAGATATCACTTAATGAGGTTGTAGATGAAAATAAATATGAGGAAGATCCAAAAGAATAAGATGAGTTTGTCTTTTTTGGTGATTGGTTTTCTATTGATGACTCACTTTAGGAGATGTTAAGAGAGTTGGTAGGCAAGAAGAGTGGCTTATCAGAGGTCATATTCAACAAGAACCTTGCTTTGAAACTTATGCCCTTCCTTGGAATGAGTGAGTTCAAGAATTTCCATTTTGATCCAGGTGGATCATGTTTTATCATGGTTAGTTAGATTAGTTTATTTATGTTTTGTCCCAAATAAGTGCTTTATTTTCACACTTGATTTGTTAGTTAGTTTCCCTATTTTGTGTGTTTCCTTTCTTTTTTTGGAGGAGAAAGTTGTCTTATTTTAGGTTAAAAGGTTTATTGTAGTCATGGATCAGATTTTTTGTTGTTTATGAGTCCAAGAGTCATGTAAATGGTTTGGTTCTTGAGCATATCAAGCATGCTTCCTATTTGAGTCACCAGAAATGTTGGCCAATTTTGGCCTACATAAGAAAATTTTGCTTGGGGTGGTATTAGAAGCTAGGTAGAGTCCTTATTGAATAGGTGATCCAAAAATGGAAGGAGAGAACAAACTTTATGACCCTATCACTTGTCACTTGCAATATTTTGAAACACTTTAAGCAAGTTTAAAGTGTGAATTTGGTGATTTTTTTTAAGAACCAGACTATCATAACAAGTAATGTAGGAATGAATAGATTAGTTTGGCTGTGAATTTAATAAGTGTACTTGGGAAATCAATCAAAATTGAAGGATTACATGAAAGTGATGTATCTCATGCAATGAATATCCCATGCAAGTTTGGTGTCTTAATGTATTTTCTATCTCAAGATATAAGCCTTCAAAAATGATCTAGCAGTGTGGGATGTGCCAAGAAACATCAAATTAAAGCCACAAAAAATATTCATTTGGATTAAAAAATAGAAGTGATCTATAAGGCTTCCAAGTGTCAAAGCCTTGCTCACTTAAATTATAAGATCAATGGCACATGGGTGATAACAAGGTTAATAAGTCAATCTAAATCTATGGTGCACATTCAATCTTGTAGTTAAAGATCAATGACAAGAAGTGAGGTTAAAAGGTCAGAAGATCTTGAGAATAAATGTAATGGTGCCAAGTGTCTCAATCATAATAAACTCCTAAACAAATAAATGGACCACATTTTATATAGTATATTAAAGATATATAATGCATATTTAACCATGTAAAAGTACATTGATGGTGTGGACCAAGGTTAAAAAAATAAATGAGTCTAGATTGTATACAAGGCCACCATGTGGTATAAGCACATTAACTAGATAGAGATTGATAATAGGGTCCATAGAAGGCATTTGTAACTACCAAGTGTCAAAATATTAAGTACATATCAAAGATCGATGGCCAACAATGAAGGTAAAAGCTAGGAGACTCTCGAGGAGATTGATGGAGAAAATTTTATTAGGTTCTAAGGGGCATAGGATGAAGACACATGTCCAAGGTCACAGTGGTCAAGTTTTAAAATGCAATAAGTAGCTTGAGGAAATGACACATAGGTGGTAATGCTAGATTGAAATATTTCACCACTTAAGTATGCAAATGTATAAATGTGAGATCAAAATATGATCTAGGTTACTAGAAGCAATCCCTATAGGTTCGTATACCTCCATTAAAACTTATCTAGACCTCTTAAAAGCCTTCAGATGTAAGTTTTATGTTTTCTTCATGATCAAAATACTAGGTAACCTATGGATCTTCATTAATATTTGACTATATGAAAACCAATAAAGGGATTGGTTTTCATCTACAGTGGACCTATGTTTAGGGTTTGGAGAAATGGTAGAGTTATGACTATGAAAGGAATGTCATAATGGGCACTAGTGAATGAGTTCAAGTGACTATTTGATAACATAAAGAACATATCAAGATGAAGCATGGTGCTATAATCTCATTAATAAGATGGAGAGTTTGGAGGTTGAAAAAAGATCAGTGGAACATTTAATGGAGTTTCAAAGTCTTTGGGGATTTTACCCTTTTAAGTGGATCATGACTCATCAGACTCAAAAAATTCTTGTCTTCTAGTGTGTTTCTAAGCCAATGAGAGGGCTTGAAAGCTATTTGGAGCTAATGAAAGTTAATTTTTAGAGGCATGATTAATGCTAATTGATCAAAAAGTGGTTGGGCCTCATTTATTTATTTATGTTTACTTGCTTCCCTCTTTCTCTTCCCCTTTTCTTATATATCTCCCATTTCTCCCCTAATGAAAGGGACTCTTATGATTTTGGAATGCACAAGATATGCCAATTTTTTTACTCCAAAACCTATTTGATGGAATAAAATATTGAATTTCCTTAATTCACAAGTAGAATTGAAGTATGTTTGATGAATTAATTGATGTGGCTAAGTGAATGTTTGATTTATTTTGCCTCTATCTAAGTTTTCTCATGTTTATGAAGTGTTGGTATATTTCATAGGTCATTATAAGCACCATAGATAGATTGTTTATTGGTTTGGAAGTGGAAAGGATATGAGATCTACCCTCTCATGCTAGATTGATAACTAGTTTTTGCCTTTTTGTGAAATACTTATGTGAAATCTGATCAAAGAGTGAGTGAAGTGATATTTTTAGGCTTAAAAGTGTCAAATAGTATGTCTTGTGCAATTATAAGTGTTTAAAACATTGTTGCATCACCTTCTTTTACGTGTTTTCTTGAATTATTGCCAATTTCTCTCCCTGTTCTAAGAAAGAGATTAGTTTAGGTGATACATCTAAGCCTCTATAAATGTTCAACTTCACTATAGGATACCCATAGCTTGAGGTTATTCCCATTTTTTAGCTTAGTTGGAGAGATCTTGAAGAACTTTCTCTAAGGTCAAAATTAATGCTACATGTCATATTGTAGGTGGTCATGTATCTACCATTACCATCAATCCTAGACCAAATGCTAATAGACCAGGATCATTATCTAATAATGCCAATCAACTTGCCAATGTTGGTAATCCTTCTTTGACCTATGACCTCAACCAAGTAAAATAACAACCAAATATTACCATTTTAGGACCTTATGCTGGTAACTCTTCATTATCCCATGATTATTGCCACGCATACTGTTAATTAATAATTATCCTCTCTATCCCATCTCCATTATTTTATAGTTATGATGATGTTGTACCAAATATAGATTACACGATCTCAACTTGATGGTCTAAAATCACCATCCCAAGCCCACAACCCCCTACCAATGAGCTAATCAAACCCACTATATTGGATAGGAGTAAGCTAATTACTATTTTTATGGAAAACATGTATGACATTATGGAATAAATCCAAAATACACCTACATAAATATCCATTTTATATTTATTATGTACATTTACCATCTACAAGAATATACTTATAAAACTCCTAGGCTAATCCTAAGTGCCAAATGGCATTACACTAGACAAATTTTAAGCTTTGGTTGGACACCTATACCCAAGCTAATAGTTTACCTTTGACCAGAGTGATATTTCATCCCTTGCCCCTTTCCATAATAACCCATTATACATTGAAGTTATTATCACATGGTATAAAGTTAAATGTGTCCTCATAGATAATGGTTCGAGCTTGAATATTGTGTTTTTGAAGCTAATCAAGCATCTAAGATATATAATAGTCAACCTTTAGATAAATACTATTACTATCAAGGCCTATGATAATGAAGAGTAGGAATAAAAAAGAACCATAAGTTTGCTAGTGATCATTGGGCCTTTGAGTGAAGATACACTTTACCATGTGTTAGACCTAGATTTATCATACAATTTTCTTTTAGGTAGACCATGGATACATGAAATCCATGCAATTCCTTTCACCTTACACAAATGTAACAAGTTTTCTCACTCAAGGATGGAGGTAACTATTTCTATAGATTTATAGCCATATGAATAGTGCAAGGATTTGAATGCTGAATATGAAATCTACAATTACAGTTTTAGTCTAGACCCAATGCCAAAGAAGGAAAAAGATAAAAATATGCTTGTTGAATTACTAAAGACCAATTGTATAGACCTTGATATCCTTTCCTCAACCTCACATATGCCTCTTATTAAAATGTCTAATCATTTTACCATTTTAGACAATGGTCCAAGAGAGTATTTTACCTATGACACATTCCACATAGCCAAGCTTTCATAGAATCCTAAGACCTATAGAATACCTAAAGCTAAGTAAATATGCATGGAATGGTGATGTAAGGGAAAAATAAAGATACATATCCTATCACCTGTTATTTTCACAATTACCACTAGCCAAGAACATGACCCACTTGCCAATGATGATTCTTAGTTATATAATGATAAATTGGTTGATTACTACCAAAGTACAAAGTATCCCATCCCTAATAGGATCATGGATAACCAAGTTTATGAAGGTAGAGGCATAGGGATAAATCAATAGGGTACTCTTGAGCCCATTTCTATGACCATATACAAAGGAACTCATGGTCTCATATTTAAACTACCTGGGGGTGACCCCACATATATTATTTATATTCCAATGCCAATGACTAGTGATGATGATGTTGACAACAAAGTAGAGTCTGATCATAGTATATATGAAGACCTTTCTAGTACCAACATATTCAACCCATATACCATTCTTACCATTATACACGTAATCTAACATTCCTTGATTCCCCTTTATCATCTTAACTTATATATTGGGACCAACAAGAATCCATAGTACATTTAGAAAATTTTGATAATTATGAGGCTTTTTGTGATTTTTTAGGCCTAAGAGACAATGTTATGTTAGGAGAACATAAATAAGGGTTTTCTATCAAACTAGATCCTATAACCTATTTTAGAGAGTGGGAGAACACCCTTAGCCAAAAACAAATGAATAAAACATTGAGGTATCAGAGTTAAAACCTCTTTGAGGCACTTTTGGATGAGGGTAAAAGTAAAGAGAAATGCCAATCTCTTAGTGAAAGCCTATTTCAGCTGCCATTAGATGGGGATGTTCACCCTTTTTTGAATGAAGCTTAAGATACCACCAATAGAGAAATTGATTTTAGTTATGCGCTCAATACATAAGAACAACATGCCTTTGATCAAATTATCTAAGAATGTCCTAAAATATTTTTTACATGGACATTGCTAACAATAAGAGATTCAGATTCATCTTATTTTGGAGAACTTAAAAAACCAGACTAACTAGAGGACTTTACCATTATTGGCCAATTCACATTTTTACCAACTATTCTAGAAGATGGATTGACTCTCTTAGTATAATACACTATGGAAGTCAACATTAGGACTCTATAGGACCCAAAGTGGATCAAATTAGGTGTGTCCCTCACTGAGGAGGAATGTGAAGTTTTTAAAGCTTGTTTGAGGGAGTTTGTTGACATATTTGCATGGGCTTATTTGGAAATGTTAGGTTTAGACCTCACCTTGGTTGGACACCATTTCATTTTACATCCTTATGTCAAACCCATTAAATAAAAAAGTACATAATATACATCTTCATATTATTGTGTTAGTTAAGAAAGACCTAGAGAAAATCTTAGAAGTGAGATGTATCAGATTGATTGACTATTCAGAGTGGATCTAAAACATTGTTCCTATCTGTAAAAATCTAGAAGGGATTAGAATCTACACTAATTTTAGAGAAATAAATATTTCATACCCCAAGGATGGCTTTCCTCTATTGTATATCAATATGATAGTTGACTCCATAACTGTGTATGTAATGGTTTCCCTCATGGATGGATTTTCAAGATATAACCACATTAAGATTGTGCTAAAAGACTAATACAATATAACATTCACCACTCTTTGGGAAAATTTTGCTATCAAGTTGTGTCTTTTAGCCTCAATAATGTTGGGGTAATGTACCAAAGGGATATGACCATTATTTTTGATGACATGATGCATGATATTGTTGAAGACTATGTCGATAACATATTGGGTAAATCTAAGACCCATGCAGATCATCCAACCATGATGCAAAGTATATTGAAAAGGATTTGTGAATATAACATTTGAATTAATCCTAATAAGTGTGTCTTTGATGTCACTTTAGGAAAAAATTTAGGCTTTATTGTCTCTTACTTAGGTGTTGAAGTCAATCTTACCAAGTTAACAAGCCATTACTGATATGCCACCACCTTCTAATTTGAAGTAGCTTCATATTTTATAGGGAAAAATTTAGTCTATTAGATGCTTCATTTCATAGTTGGTAGATAAATGACATCATTTTACTCATTTATTGAAGAAAGGTATTAAATTTATTTAGGATGCATAATGTTATAAAGCCTTTGAGCACTTGAAATAATACCTGGTCAATCCACCTATTTTGTTACCACCAATGCCAGAGAGGCTATTTATAATATACCCATCTACTACTAATAATGCTTTATGGGCACTATTAGCCAAAAATGATAAACATGGGAAATAACATGTCATGTACTATCTAAGCCATACAATAGTAGCATATGAACATAAATATAAGCCAATAAAAAATATTGTTTAGCTATGGTATTTGAATCTTAGAAGTTATGTCATTATATGCTTAAAAACAAGTGTCATCAGTGTTGATTTCATGCTTGAGGTAGAGGTGTTTCAAACCTACCTCATCTAGTTGATACAATAGGATCAGTTCTAGCTGTGGGTAGCCTAGTTGATGAGGTAAACCTCTAGTTTTGGGGCTATCTCCCTTGATGCATTATTTATTGGCTCAAAGCCTAAAAATACTAACTTGATTATGAAAATGGATAAAAATATGCATGAAATAAAACCTAAGCTAAGGGAGGTGATACACCAATAATGTTTTGTCTACTCTAACTGATCCTTTAACAACACTTGTGAATTAGAAAAGGACTAGTGATTATATTACTCTCTCCTAAAGACTCCTAAACATCAATACGTCACATTGAGGTTGTGTTAAGTGGATGCAATTTGAGGATGATGAATGGAAGGTATTCTTTCATGACACTACCAATCAGGTTCTACTTTAAACATAGTCACCAATACTTCTACACGCCATATGACCTATTTAAGAAAATCTCATATCAACTAGGTGAGAACAAGGATCTATAAAGGAAGATGAGACTCAACACTTATGAAAATAAATAAGTATGAAATAGACTAATCTATTATAGAGAATATAAACAATTATTATATTCATATAGAAGGTTTATAAGGTAAAATTTGGGTAGAGTTTATTCATACCCAGCTAAGGGATGCATATTATGACATTTTAGCCTCAATTTATAGGATAAGAGGAGGGTAAAAGAGGAAGAATATAGCATGGAAGTGGGGAAATGAGGTCATAATGATCCTCATTTACTCAATAATTAGTTACAACCATAAGCAAGGGCTAGTAATAGCTCTATGATTCCCCATATGATTCATGGCCTTGACTATATATTAACCTTAAATGAGAGTATGGCATAGGAAATGGTCTAGTGGAGGATCCTTTAGTTTTGGTTGACCCCATTAAAAGTGTGAGCATGCCAAAATATTCAAATACCTCTCCTTTTGATAGTTATAAAGGTATAAATGTGGTCCATCTTGGCCTCCATGAAGCATTAAGTAGCCTACCTCTCTCTTGTATGTCAATAAGGCTTGAAAAATAACCCCATCCTCCATAATGGACATGAAATTTACCTAATTGCCTCCATGAAGTAGTTATAAGGATGTTTATGACACTATATTTACTCCCTTAGTAGCCCTCTATGCCAATAGACATCTCCCTTAGTTGACCAGATAAGCCTACTAGGCAACTACACCTAATCACTCGGTGCTAGTTGCTTGGATGGTCATGAGACTTGTATCAAACATTATGAATGGGTAAATTATCATGTTTTATGTCTAAAAAAGAATATCACACCATGAATTATACCTTTCAAATAGTGTAAATGTATAACTCTTTCTATTTTAGGTGATTAGGTCACCTTTCACAAGCATTTATTGACTACCTCTTTAATCTAGACCTATTGAATCATATTTAGGAGGAATTGAGAGTATTTTTTAGCTTGAGAGTTTGGAATACACTCCATAATATCTTATTGAATGATATGTAACTATTCATCTAGATCTATACCTTGGATTTATCACTAAATATTTCAAAAAATAAGGTTATGGTATAACCATATAGTTTTTCATACAAACCAATGACATGATTAGGACCTTCTCAGAGTGCACAAGGTGTTCTAGGTGTTTCCCAAGACAATTAAATGTATTTGAGTACAAATTTCTCAACATCTTTCCCATCAGGCTTAAATTAGGGTTTTAGAGAGGTTTAGGGAGGTTTATACTCTTAACAATAGTTCATAAAGTTTAGGCCTTCAACCTATGAACTAATGTCATTAACTTCTAGTAGACAAGGCCCCTTAACCTTCCCTACATGCTCAAGACTTCATGTAGATCCTTTGTGTAGTTTTGAGCATAAGAAAGTGCTCTTCAAGGGACTATTTTGCATTTTGTGCACTCTTAAGGCAATTTAAGGCCAAAAATGTCCAATTCTGAGCTCTCCTTTATAAACTAATGGTGCTTCCACATATGAAACTCCTTAAAATACACTTCCATTTTGGTTTTAGGTCCCATTCACCCCTTTCTTATCTTCTAACTTTAGTTTCCAAGTAGTAATGCTTTGAGAACAATACTAGACCAATAGACCTAATGATAGTGTTTTTGTGTTTTACCTTTAAAGTGAGTCATTTAAGCATTTTCCACTTTTGAGAGTATGGAACCTACCCTTCAGATCCATTGGGTCACTTGTGTTAGCTTGGTTAAGCTACTTTTTTCCTCTTCATGTATACACAATCAACTAATCAGGCACTTGGGCATGTCTTTAGGTGATCATCAGATGTGGAGACCCTTATAAATGGTCATTTTGTAGTCTGATTGACCTCTTGATATATTTCACTCTTCAAGCTTATGCAAAACATACAAACTTTCTTAAAATTCTTGCACATAAACCTGTATCAGTCCTCTCTAGGTTTGTATCAATTCTCTCTAGGCCTAATCCATACACTGCACACTCTACATGTGCCAAATAGTGGCTCATTTGGGTGTCCATGAGACCTAATAAGACCATCAAGACCATTTCAAGACTCAACTACCTCATTTGAAGGCATTTAAGGTTAAAATTATTTCATCAGGTCCTTATCAAGATTTAAGAAGGGTTTTAATGGCCTACCATCTTAATGATGGTTCATAGAGTATAAGCCTTAGATTTTAAACTTAGTGCCATGGATGTTGAGCCCATATATCCCCTCAAAAATCCCTAATAGCTCTTGGTCCCATATACATTTTATGGTGATCTTTGAGTGAAACTTAGTAGCCTTTGAGTGCTCCTTACAATTTCTAGGTGTGTTGATAGTGTTAAGGATCATTCATAGAGTTGAGATACTAAAGCATAGGGATCCCCAAATTCCCGTAAGAGCACTAGGCCCCACTCATCTTTCCATGTAATATATGAGTATTTGAATTGGTAGCTCAAAATAATAGATTGGGGTGATAGAGCTCAAGAGGGCTAGTTAGCCCAAATTGACCATTCCTCTACCTAAAACACCATCCTTGAGACTTGTATCATTATCATGCACCTCTTCATGACCTAAGGTTTTCCATGGGGAGGTTGAGTATGTCACAAGGAGGAAGTTGGGGTTTTGAGGCATAAGAAGAGTTTTAGGCCTTATAGGTCTAAATTGAGCCTTAGAACTTTGAGTCACCTATACATGTATTAGTGAATTTAATGTCATATTATAACCCTTTTCCATCTAAATTTAACCTTTTGCATCTATCATCAATTGATCAGACTCCCATTTCTATCTTCCTTCTCATCTAGGTCTGCCATTTCTGGCCTTGGCCCAGTCTAAGTGTTTGAATTAGTTAATGTTAAAGGCCTAAGTGGTCTATGTATTTCTTTCCTTATTATTAACATATTTTTAATCTCATATAGTGTGTACTCAAGTTCTAACAACATTCATTGAATTGGGTTTCCCTCAACTCTGCTCTCAAAACTCCCTTTACAGTCATACACATAGGCCTGTGTGTCATGGATGTTCAATCAAAACTAGGACACTCTATAAAACTTGATTCTACCTTTATATATCCTAAGGATGATGGATGTCATACATTACCATGGGGTTACCCTTGCATATTTTTTCCACTATCATTTAAGTCAGCTAGACCCCCAATTGACTAGGTAGACTTATATGCACTTAACTCACTATTTATTCCTGATTCAACTTGTTTTGGTTATTCCTTAAGTCTCCTTTATATTTCATCAATATAGCCCCCATGTTCTTCCCATATTATTTATATCTCTCTCTTTCATGTGTATATAGCATCTCACATTCAATGTTAGAGGTAGACTACATGTGGTCATGTAGGTGGTGATTAAGGGTACTTGATTACCAAGGGAGTTCTTACATAGGTCCATAAGTAAGAGGAGGGTTTATATACTATGTTAGAGACCTAGTTGACCTTTCCTAAAACTTAATAATTTACCTTAAGATAGTCACTTTAAAAAACATATAGTCCTCTCTTGATTTGATCTAAGTTCAGCTGTAGATGATCATTTTGGGAAACTCCTTGAAGGTTGAGCTTGAACTTGACTTCCTAGACTCTATCATTGACATTCAACCATGTGCCTAAACTTGACCAAGTTTTCTTCTTCTCATAGCCTCATTGACCTTCCATGTAATTATGTAACATTTGACCTTACTTATATGCCTTAAGCTTGGGCATAAGGGATTAAACTTATAGGTGGGGGTTATACAATCCTATGAAGTTCTAAGTTTGGAAATCAAAGCCTACTATGGGTTGGAAATAAATTGATAAGGCCATTACACATTAGATGCCTTTTGATAGATCTCATATGGACTATTACTCCTTGTTCAAGGCCATGTATGGGGACCCTAGACATCCCTATCTATATACTAAAAAATTTAAAACACTTGGAACTAGTTAATCAACCATCTTGAGGGAGAAACTAAAACTTGTGATTTTACAAAAACCTTAAACAATGCAAATGAACCTTAAACTTTACTAAAAGGCTTATGAGATCATTTAGAGTTAGTTCATGGTTTTTTGGCCTTAAGATCCATAATGAGGTTTGTTATTTTTAAGAGAGGGGATCCTTCACGTGTGTACAATATCTATGCATGTTTTATAGTATTCTAATGATCTTCAAAACCCATGAAACACTTTGTTCACACTTGCAATGGAGGTCAAACTACACAGGTAGTCCCACTTGAAGATAAGATATTAAAAGAGTTGAAGGTTCATTGATGAATCCATTATTCTAGGGAGGCAAATAAGACCTAAATGGTTTCAAGAAACCCATCATCCAACCTCAAACCACTACTTATAGATTTATGCATTAAAGTCTCCATAACATCAAGAAACCACTACCTATAACATGTAACTTATGACAAAATCAAGGTTTCTTGATCCCATGATATCACACATGTGATATAGGGGTGGATAATGAAATAGATGGACTATAAGGACCTCTAGAATACACATACAAACATTTATTTCATCAATCAAACTATGAATTTGCTAAAACTATTTTAAGATTGACCTTATGTAGATGTAAAAAACTAGTTTGACTACCTAGATTCTTAACCATTATTCATAAATCATAGGTCATAAATCCAAAAAATAATTCAAAGGATTTTAAGGTCATTAGATCCTATTCTTTTTTAAAAGAGCTTAGGTCACCATTTTCTCTCTCATGTCTGTATTGAGAAAGAACCTGAAAGGTTATCCAAGGCTACCAAGAAGAGCAATGGAGAGAATGGATCAATTTTTGGCTTCTTTGACCCTAAAACTCATGGATATTATTATTTGATAACTAAAATTAGTTCCATTAAATATTAATAACCTCTTATAATCATGACCATACTTTAGGGTCCGTACAATCTTGAAAACACTTGCAAAGCATCACTTTGCTACATTTTCTCAGGTTTCAGATCTTGAAATGCTATTGGTGGGTAGGAGGATGGAAATGAAGATTCAAAATTGTGTTAAAAATATTTATTACAGGTGGAGGGAAGGTGAATATTCATTATTTCACATGTGTGGCCCCCCTTAGTGGTGAATAAAAGTATTTGACTTCTAAAAGAAGACCCCTTTGCATATGAAACCACTCTATCATGGAATTATGATGATAATGAGACCCATTTTATTGTATTTTACCTTTGATAATGATTTAATTATTTCCTATGATTCAAAATAATATTATTCCCATGGTGTGAATACCCTTTGAAGGTAATTATGCATGATCTCAAGTGAAATATCAATTGGAAATTACCTTAATATTTGATAAAAGACCTTAAAATATGTTAAGGCTTTAAACAAGGCTATCACATTCTCTTTATACCAGCTCTAATACTTTGATTTTTACATATATTATAGGTTATCAACATGCTTAGATGGATTCACAATAGGCCATGAGCTATAACATTTGAGTAATCTTCAATATGAGTGATTTTATATAATTAGGACCACCTCAAGGCTTGTTATGGACTGTTATACATAGCTAACACAAAATAAACTCTTGAGACAAGATCAAAAGGGTGAGAATATGACCACCATGACACTTATTAACATAGGTATACAGATTGAACATGCTGCCTCTGACTTGATGACAAGTGACCCCTCTTTAAACTACCCTGACACTTCAAAAAACACAAGAAGGTTACCAAGGTTGAGGTCAAGTGCTCATGCTCATAGGTTGACCCTTTCTAAGCCCAAGGGAAGAAATAAGTTAATAAATATACCATAGTCATTACCAAATTAGATCCACTCAAATATCTACTATCAAAAATAGCTTTACAAAGTTTCATGGTTAAGTGGATCATGTTTTTGAGAGAGTTTGAGATTTATTATGTCAATCAAAAGGATATAAATGGACAAGTACTTGTAGATCAAATTTATGAAGCTCACATTTGAGGCACTCAACCACTCACTTTTCATTCCTATACATATCCATCATGAACATCATAGAAACACCTCTTGAGGAACAACACTAGAACCTATATTTTGATGGGTCATTCACATCTTATGGATCAAGCACAAGCCTATTATTTATTACACCATAGGGGGATCTCATTCCTAAATAATTTTGTATCATATTTCCTTGTAATAATAAAATGTTTGAATATGAATCAATCATTATAGGTATTTATCAATTAGTACAATGGAACATTTATCATCTTTTGGTTCACAGTGATTCTTAGCTAATCATCAATCAACTTACAGACTATTTCTAGACTAAAAATGATAAGCTGGTACCATACAAGTCCATGGTGGACACTCTCAAGTAGTATATTACCTACATTTAATTTGAACACATACCATGGGATAACAACTAAACTGTAGATGCCATGAATACCATTGGTTCTTTTATCCATATCATAGATAAGGTAAAATACTATCATTTCCTTGTTAAACATCTATTAGCATCTGCTCATGAACCTTTGATCATCAAAATGATATGTGATAGTGTTGGTCCCAATTATTTTTATTAATTAGAATTATATAATTACCTTCATGACCAAATCCTTCCACTAGACCTTTCATGTAAATAATAAAAATCTTTCACATGCCAAGCCTCTCGATATACCCTACTTGGCCTTATCCTTTACCACATAAGCATTGATGCAACTTTGATTTGTTTTTTGAATTTGGCATAAGTCATATTAGCATTGAAGGAAGTTGATGAAGGATTTTTTGGATCCCACACTAGCAAGGCCATCCTTGATTAAAAAAACTCTTACCAATTATTATTGGCTAATCATGGAAGCAGATGTAACTGCTTATGTGAAGAGATGTAACAAATGTTAGAGGCACAAAATTTTTATTCATTCTCTGGATATAAAACTCAAACCAATGACTACACCATGGTCATTTTCAATATGGGGATTAGATATTTTAGGAAATATTAACCCTACCTCCTTATATGTCCATAAACATATCCTTATTTCCACTGAGTACTTCACTAAGTGGGTTGAATCTATACCTATCACTTATGTGACTAGAAAATACATTTCCAAATTCATATTCAACCAAATCATTTAATTCTATGGTATCCTATCTAAAATTATATCTGATAATGGTAGATCATTTTAAAAAAGGATGCCAAATCACTTTGTGTCAATTTTAACATTAACCAACATTTTTTATTGCATATTACCCATAAGGTAATGGCTAAGTAGACGCATATAATAAGACCATTGATAATATTCTTAAGGATATTTTCAATGATGATATCCATGATTGGTGCTTGCAAATATTTCTCACCCTATAGGCTTACCATACTAATTACTGTTGTCACCAAATATTTCACCCTAGAGGAGGTTGTTCAAGCCTCCTCCAGATTTGGGCAACATGGGAATACTTTAAATGGTTTTCTAGTGGAACCACTAACCACACTATATATGGTTTTCTAAGAGAACCAAAAAATCCAAAAAATGGTTTTCTAATGGAACCACCAACCACTCCATAGCAGTGTACATGTTTGCCCACTCATTTTTACAAAAGGGAACAATATAAGAAATTATGCTCCTAACTATGAATAGGGAAATTGCATATGTTCTTATTACCACACATGCAAAAATTAAAAATAATAAAAGATATATGATCACCATTACAATAAATAAATATCATTGTTGGTGACTAACAAGAGATGTAATTTGTCCTCCATTCTTCTTTTGCCTCCATCCACTAGTAGTTCTTTAGTATAGGAAGTCTTCCTCATCTTAATCCTTTTCAGGTTCTTCTTCAATGTCCTCCTCATCAATTACATTGGTCTCATCCATTTTAATCTTTCTTTTAACAATATCCTTGGCATGAGTAATATAGAAAGAAGATTTATATCATTTTTTATTTCCATAAAATCATTCTAATTCCTCTTTGTTCTTTGACAATTTAGTATGCTTCTTTTTAATATAAAGGGTAGTTTCTTCTTCATTATCTTCTTTTGTTTGTTTTTCCTCAACTAGGAGTGTAGATATCATGCCTTCAAGTGATTGTGTTGGCAGTTGACCAAGAGTAAACACCACCTTACTGTATTTTAAAGGTAGGTTATTTAATAAAATTACTTTAGCATCTTCATCATCCACTTGAGCTTGAAATTTTGTTAATTATCTTAGAAGAGACCCGAGTTCATAAATATGGATTGACATTATTTCATTATCATTCATTATTAGTTTAAATAAATGCAATTTTAGTTTGAATTTAGCATTTAAAACCTTAGCACCAAATGTTTGAATTAGTAGCTCTTTGATATCTTTAGATTTCTTTTCCAAGTCAACATAATGCAACTTAATATCAGATAAAACAAGTCCAATAATGGATTTTGCTTTGTCATCCCTGGTTTTCCATCTAAGTAATTTTTTAGCATCAATTGGTTCTTTTTATTTTACACTCACAATCCCCCAGAAGTTCTTGTTCATTAGTTGCATTTTTATTTTCACCTTTCATGTGTGAAAAATTAATCTAGTGAACTTATCTAATGGAATTTCCATTATGGGTGTTGAACTAATTCAAAAATTCACCCTTACAATAGTACTTAGATTTTGACAACAAAGAATTTGACTCTTTTTGGAAGTTTTTGACAATTTTGACTATACTATTGATATGGTCCGAATGACTTGAGTATACAATATGACATTTGAGAATACAATTTGACAATAAATAACTCTCGACTCAAAAATATGTTTATATTTTAATAATATTTTATAAAGTAGTTAAATAAAAAAATAAAATGTTTTGACTAATGTCAAAAAACTTATAATAATGACTCACAATTTTTTAACTTATGCTAATCTTAAAAAAATGGTTTTGAGTGACTCACCAATGACACGACTCTTAAAATCTACAAAATTTTGACTTAATAAAACCTCAAACAAATCTAGACTATTATAATCTATGGAGGATAACATACATTATGTGTGATTATTGAGCTAGAAGTAGAAGTCCATTAAAGTTACATGATCCATGATGGACACATGAGAAATCAAATTGAATAGCTGGACAATCCATTCATGCAAGGAACATGATCAACATGGAGATCCAAGGAAATGATAATGATCATTAGACATGCAATATATAGATCCAATAGTGAGAAATTAAAGCCACGTGATCTTCCTCAATACATTGGTCCTGTAGATCTAGTATTATAAATAGATAACAAGTAGAATACACAATGTTGGGCATAAAAGTATCTCAAATATATGAAGCTACACATGGACCAATGATATTAGTACCATTTGCACAACCAAAACACTTATTATCAATACTTCATGCATTCTTAACAAAACCTACTTCTTTAAATTTATTTATTTATTTGATATAATTATAGCTGATAAACTTCTATGCATGACATAAGGATTCTCAAGTCTATTTAGATATGTGCATGAATTAATAGAAAATATCGTAGTTGATGATCTCCCTCTTCGATGCAAATAAAAACTAATCTATTGAATATTTATTAAGATATGACTATGATTCATCTATAGGTGCATGCTAAGTAGTATATATACATATAATTAAAGTAGGTCAAAGACTATAATAAATCCACATGGTCAAGACTCTCATCGTCTCTCGCTCTCATACCACATATTGCAAAACTAGAGGTTGTAGAGATAAATCTAATCAACAATAAATTAAAGAATTAGCATAGGAAATGGTTATAGAAATGATTTGAATAAAAATTTAGTTATTATTATTATTATTATCAATATTTCAAGTCATTCTTATACAATTCCTTTCTCCTAAAAGTATGAAGTCAAGTCTTATCACTATAACTTCCTTTAATCCCTAGTTTTACTCCCACACCCTTATATCTGCAAGTTGTGCATTACAACTATTTTGTACACTCATGTATTATTTAAATGTTACATAATAATAATATTATAATGTTCACACTATGAACATATTTTAATTAACATACTTCTAGGTATGCGGGTTTACCTATAGTAGAAGTATACCTCTAGGTTTAAGGGTTAGCTCCCTAAATGTACCTTGAAGTTCTTATCACCTACACTAACTGCTTGTTTATGAAAAAGGGATATAAGTATGAATTAAATAAAATTAATATTAGGGGGTGATACACCATAAATATTTACATAAGACCATCATACTTCTTTCACTAATAAAAAATACCTACAACACTAGCTTCAAAGTCCTAGAGAGCTCTAACATTAGTATTTCAATATGGAGGTGATATGCATGAGAGATATTGAAGGTAAGTAAACCATATATAATTTTTAGACACTAAGACTCATTTTACACTTTAAAATATACCCATAAACTTGACACCAATTCATATGACATGTTAGAGTGGGAACAACTTGAATCAAACATGGAAGGATTGAGAAAAAGCAAGGATATATGAATATATCTTAACTATTCACTATACATCTCTTCACACACTTTGACAAGATGATATATGAACTCAAACCAGATTATATTTATTTTTAAAGGGAAAAGTACAATGTCAAAACCAACAAGGCTTCACCATACATGGAGTGGAAATATTCTACAAGAGATAAAATGGCTAGTACTTATAGAATTTGAGAGAGGAGAAAAAAGAATGAAGTCCAAGAGTCATTAAACCACTTGTCAAGATAAGAAATGGAGTTAAATTTTTATGAGAAACGAATATATAATAGACCATGCAAGGTATAATTGGATAAATTCTCATCAAAGCATGAAGTTCTTGAAATGTGGTGTAGGACTCTTTATTTGCTTGCCTAGAAACTGCCTTCATCATTTGACCTTCCATTAGTGCTCCATAATAGAATATGGAGAGATGAGATGATTTAAATATGAAGAGGGGGTTATAAATAATCCCAAATATGCATTTTTTATGTCCCTAATAAATGAAATTCTTTTGGACACGAGTTATCATTATCTGCAGTCATAATCACCCTCTTTTCACTCACCCTTCACACTTAGCACCAAAGAGGTCTTCAATTTTCTAATTTAATCCATAAAAAGGAGTGTATGATAATTTTAAATAATCTTCATGCCATTATATTGATTAGGCAAACCTTAAAAGTTCTCCCACTTGGAATTTTCACCTTCTCATTTGGTGGCCATTCCTTGTTCACTATGTCAGTTTGGACTGGCTGGGATGAAGGTGTTAGTAGAGGCACTTTTGAGATTAAATGAATAAAAAAATTAGTATTAGAGATTATATTAGGTCCCATAATAACTCTCAAAGTTATTTTCATCTTTTTGGAACCCTTACATACCTACACAACACATAAAATTATCAAGAAAATCCATTTTCCACCTTGTTTGTATAAGTAGGGTACAAATTAGCATGATGGGAAGGAGCCCTAGGAGTCATATTATAGATCTAATCATCTCCTAGGTAATTATATCTCATCTAGATGCCTCTCCTTCTTCATCTTTCCCATCGGATCACTAGCAAGGGTTTAGGAGGGTTTAGAGTAGTTTTCACCCTTAAGCTTTATTTATAAAGTTATGATGTTGTAACCGTGAACAAATTCCATAATAAATTTTTTTGGGACTGTATCTAACATATCCTATATCCTTGATCTCCCATGCTAAGCCTCCATGCTATTTTTAGCTCTCAAACTTGCTTTCTCTGGGAGTACCCTCTGTCTGAGATAGAATAGAGGGCACTTCCTTTATTACCTCAAGAAAAAGGATGGCATGAGGGTCTTCAGTAAGTAGTGGAGACCTTATGTAAAAATTTCCATGACCATATAACATAAATTCCTCAATTATCACAAACCCCCAAGGCAAACTTATATAGTGTTAATTGACTGTGTAGGGTTAATGAGTTTAGTTGTAGGTTACATATGGAACCCATCCATACTCTATTTATAGTCTATAGGCATCAGGTGAAGTGAATATCACCACTATGGAGACATAAAAATAATGTTTATCAATAAACCTTTGTCAGACCCTTCAACATACACCTTGCATTTGACTAGTCAAGACTGTAGGTTGATTGTAACTATGTTTACTCTTAGAAAAGAGACTACCTATATTTTGATATTTTATCCTAGACCTTTTATCATTGACATAAGACCATTTTGAAGTTATTAGGACATATTAAAACTCATTTAGACCTATATTCATCATGTCTATGCTAGGCCATCTTTAAGGCAGTCATTCTTTAGGTCACTATTATACTACAGTCAACTATAGTTGACCATCCTTAAGGCAAAATGGGCCTGTAGATGCATATCAACCATTGAAATCTATGCTAAACTTTATGGATCTATTTAGATTCTTGGGTCCAACTCTTATTATCAAGTTTTTATTATTTTCATGCTTATAATCTTCTAAGGTGTACTTTATGATCTTGTGAATTCCTATAGTCAAGTTGTAGGTGGCTTGTCTAAGCAAAGGTACACTTGTAGGTGTGTATATAGGTCAAAACCTTACAATTGAATCCTTGTTGATGTTATTTGAAACAAAAACATCCTCCTTACCTAAATAGGATGACCTAACATAGATGCATTATTATATACTATAACTTTGGATTGTAAGCCACTTGAGAGTTCAATATCCTGTAGAAAATATTGACAAAGTGTAGTGAACAAATGCATGACTTGGGAGCCTTCTTCACATCACTTATGGGACCAAACAACCACTCTAATTTTGAAAGCTAATACCACTTCATGAAGGATAAAATATTAATTAATTTAAATTCATCAAGACTCTATTTCACATCATTATATAATCACACCAAAAGTGGCTAGGGCTATATTTTGGATTTTTAGGGAAACAAGCCCTTGAACTCAGATTTCTTCTCTTGAAGTGACTTCTTACATTTTCCTACCACTCTATGGAATAAATAATTATTATAATGGTATATAAAACATCCTATAAATTTATTAGGATATAAAATCACGTCAAACTCCTTTATACAACACCTTTAGGTCTTTATGAGAGCCAACTGTAGGTGTGCATTAATTTTGCAAGCAAGGCAGTGAAGATGAGAATATGGACTGTGCATAGTATATGGTTATTCCAACTAACTCTAACCTATTATAAATATTACACTTAATACTTTACCATTTTTATGAACTTGGGAAAAATTTACATTCCATATTTCAACATGATATTCTCTTGTAAGCACCTGTAGGTGCACACCAATGGACTGTGTATGGAGTTGAGTTGGTTATCAAAGTTACATACATAATTTGAGAGATTGGTTTGATTTTTCATATTGTAATAATATTTTCAACCTCATAAAATCATTATGGAAACTCCATGATAATTCTTAGGATCTTCTTATACCATGGTTTAATTGACTATGTATGATAATCATGCAGGAAGTTGATTGTGGGTCCTTCTTGACTGCAACTGTATGGATGTTTTACTTTAAGGTTGAGATTGGAAATAAGGTGATTTTCATGACATGTAAAAAATTAAATATAACATATCATACTCATTATAAAACATTTTAAGATCTAAGACCTCTGCACATGGTGAAATATGCCTATAGCTTAGCAATAATGCACCCAACTTGCAACATAAGATGTTTGAGATTTAAAACACAAATCTAAACATGAAAATAGAGATTTGAGCCATGAAGGAAGGAATTAAACATCCTATTTAATAAATTTTACTAACTAATCTGTACAGACTGGCTCAAATAGAATTAAAACCTGTAGGGTGTGGGGATTAGCAAGAAAAATAAGATAGTCAACTTATTAAAAATGAATAATAAATAATAAACAACCATTATTAAAAATATTATAATGAATTTAAATAAAATAAATTTTACTATCCACCACCAATATAATTTGACTTAAAACCTCTCTTACTAGTTGTACCATCAAAAGACATGTTGACTATTTTTGTATGTTTAGTGGATCGATGGATAAGATAAATGTTTTTGGTCCATTTTTGGAACTTAAAAATTAGATAAAGTGTGAAAATTGAGTAAATGAATTTGAATATCCATTTCATAAGTGTTTTCTATATTTGGCCCATGTAAAGATCTTTTGCTTGGAAATGGCTTAAACAGATGAGTAAAGTTCTAGATGGAATGAGTGGTCCAAAAATCACATGTAGATTGTAAAGAATTTAAAACACTTTTAGTAAAATTAAAGTTTAGTTTTTCAAATTTTGAGGAACTAGGTTCTCATGGTGATCAATGCAAGAAGGATCATAGAATAAGTTCACATATGCCTCAGGAGATCATCGAAGCTTTCAAAGAACAGGCAAAAGTTCATAGCTCAAGCTTTGAAGAGATAGATCATCATCTTGACATCATGAAAGAATGGATAGGTTAGCTCACTTGTATATTTTATAAATATTCTCAAGATGATTACCATGGTTGAAAGGTTGTAAAGAAATGATGCTCTTTGTGTTGAGATCTTACTCTGCAAAATTCATATCTTAATGAGCCTTTTATCTCAAGATATGAGACTTCAAAGTTGATCTAGTAGAGTAAAACATTCACATGATCATAAAAATTAAGCCATGGTAAATAACCATTTGGATTTTAAAATCCTTAGACATTCATGTAGATGTCAAAAAAGTTTGCATGGACATTAAAGATGGGCGTGTAGATGTCAAATTTAGGCCTCCTGAAATAGCCATTTGAGTTCAAATGGAGGTAGATCAATGGCTCATATTCAATTTTAAATCTTGATCTAATAGTGTGAGGTAACCTGATAGTGTTAGTAGCTTTAGGTAGATCTAATGATGTGTATTTTATCATGCATTCAAGATCAAAAGTGAGTGGTGGGTCAAAGAGGTCAACAGATCTTGAGTGAAATGTGTGAATGACAAGTGTCCTAAGCATGTTAAACTAATAGAATATCTATGAATCACACTCAATCATACCAAGTAGATCTAATAGGGTGATAAAAGTAAATTTTTTAATATACCTGAGTCAACATCGACAATCAATGAGTGAAGGCGAGCCCAGGAGCTTTTTCATTAGAGGTCAAAGAAGTAGTTTTCAACCTAAGCAAAGCAAATATAAAGGAATCAAGATTGAATAGGATCCAGGTTGAACCAAAGTATTCCATGAAGGAATACACATTGGATAAAGGATATCACCACCTTGAATAGGTAAAATACATAAATGTAAGATTAAACATGATCTAGATAACCAGGAGTAGATCTTGTAAAGCCATCAAATGTCATTAAATCCCTATAAAGCTTTTTGAGAGATTATAGATGTAGGTTTTATGTCTCATTGAGACTTAATAGACCCTAGCTTATGGACCTCCATTTATAATCATTAATATATGAAAACCAATAAATGATATTGATTTTCATCCATAATAGATCTATATTCAGTATTTAGAAGCAATGGCAAAATGGTGACTCTACAAGGAATGTTAGAAATAAAATCATGAGCAAGATCAAGTAAATACCTAGTAATTTAAATAATATCAAGCATGATCAAGGAAAATAATGAAGGGAATTAAATGAGGATCTTGAGAGAGATTCATATGATGGTGGGGATTGCTTCCTGTAGCTAAGTCTTGATATTCACATTCTCCCTCACACCAAAAAGGATACTTAGGATCATTAATTCTCCCTTCATTGCTAACTTTTCTCTCTCTTACCTTCATTATGGATATAAATACTATCTTTTAACTCTTTATTTGCATCCCTTAATTGGGTATAACAAACTTCTACTAAAATCACTTTGTAAACTCTTTGAAATAATATAAGACAAGTTTAGATTCTATCTAATGTTAAGTGTGTTCTATTGAAGTTTGAGATACAGAGTGTATATTTTATATTCATCATCTATAGGTCCTTCATGTACTTTCATTTAGGACTATTAGTTTCTTATAGGTTGTGTAAAGTGTTATCTAGTGAAGTTTCCCTTGAAGCGTCATAAGTCCATAGTGTCTTGCATAGACCTATTTATTTCTATCCTTCAAGTTATAGGCCTATTTTCAACCTTCACATAAAATATTCATGTTTGGAACTCTATCATATAATCTAATCAATACTTATCCCCATTATATTCATTATTAGTCATAAAAGTGTCTAAGATGATAGTGGATCATTGAGCATTGGTGCATCACCACACTTAGAGTAGGTTTTCATTCATGTATTCTCTCCCCATTTTGCCCCAATAAATCAAGTTTCAATAAGAGGATTCAAAATTTCATACATGAGGAGCTAGCCTCATTAAAAACCTTAGAGGTTTGACCCAATATTAGGTAACCCATAGCCTAGGGGCATTCCCATGTTGGACTAGGTTTGGGTAGAGGACCCAAAAGATCCTTTGCTCAGCCAGGGTGCAACTTATAACCTCTAATAATAATATTTTCCCACGTGCCACTCTCCTCTATAAGGCATACAACTACCAAAACTCTCTCTTATTCACTTGATTTCTTGATTTTTAGTTAGAAACCTACAATTTTTAATTAGAATTGACATTTACAATAAGTAATTTGACATATTGGATGTTTAAAGAGAGTTTAGAACACTTGAACACCTTGGAAAACTATATCACCTTCATAAATGACTCTAAAATGACCCTTAAATGACATAAAAAGACAAAAAGACTAAATTGGACTATGGAAAAGCCAATATCATATTAAATCACATCAAAAGTATCATGACACACCCTATAACATGCTAATATACCCTTATATCAAGTTTTGGACTATAATGGGTTGACCTATTTTGACTTGTGGTCAATATAGTGAACATTCTTAGTGATTTCCCAAGGGTGTATGCTTGTTTTGCCAAGATCAATAGCCTAAACCTATCCATTGGGGCATGGAGTCACCTATCCACTAGTTTTGACACATAATTCACCTTTGAAACCATGCCAAACATAAAGGAAAGACACACAAAATGAAACACACCTAAAAGAAACAAACACGTGTTCAACTAGAACACTTATGAAACATAACACACACAACTAAAATAAAGACACACACACCTAATCTATTATTTATAAAACCTCACTCTTGAGGTAAAAAACATCTTACCCTTCTTTAAATAGGGTTAAATATGGTTCCTCTTGCATCTTTGTCACTCCATGAAGGCAATCTAGAATGAGAAACATGTTCATGATCAATCACTTGAATATGTGTATGGTCAAAAATCCTAGCATATTTAGATATTTTCATGTCTATAAGTGGACTATTTGGGGACTTAATGAATGCTCTATCTTGATATCTAAGAACCTTGATTGGAGCTATAATCCTCTTGATCTCTATTATATATGATATGCACCTCTCAAACTACAAACTAGAAAGTATGACATCTACCTCATCTTTATTCTATTCTAGGATATAATGTGCTTGGTATATAGATTCATAAAGTTTACCTACATCATGTTCCACCACATCTAGAAATGACCCAACATCAGGCTGAGCTCTTGATTATTATTTAAACACAACAAAATCTGCCTTGGACTCATGAGAATCCTCTTTGATTTTAGACTCTTAGATAATAGATTGGCATATACTTTCATGCTTGATGGAACACTCAAAAATATTCTTGTTAGAATCATTATAAAACACATTAGATATAGAATTATTAGGAGAGGAAGTAACATTATTTAAATGATCAAACTCTTGACATATGTCATTGTACCTTTGCCATAAGTCATCCTCCTCTTCATCATAAATATCATCATTAAGGGAAGCTTCATCAATAGCAAACAAAAATACATCATTATTCTTGTTATGATTATCAATTAGGTTCCTCAATATATCATCATCATATGCATGGATCAAATAGTTACTCTTATCATCTTGTGAGAAAGAATGCCTGACACTTACCTCAGCTCCCTCAAATGGCTCTTCATGGATGATATAGGTGCCAAGGCCAATTTTCCCACAGTATGCATAAGGATAATTATCATAAGCATCTACACCATACTCATCTAGAAACAAGTCAGCTATGCCTTTATGTTTAGAAACACCATCATCCACATTAGACTCTTCTTTCTCATTGATAACATAATTCAAGTTAGAACTTGTTTCAATATAGGGCTTAATTTGAAACCTTGAAAGAGGCTAAGTTATTATGGTCACCTTGGTTCCATACCTTATCATAAAGGCCAAGAAGGACGATTAACTTGAGAGGTAGCCACCTATCTTGACTGTGAAATCTCTTGAAAGATATCTTGCAAAATGAGCAAGAAGGTCGACAACAAAAATGTATTGAAGGATGGGAAAACTAGGATAGTCACAAAAGAAAACCTTCAAGTTTTTGATAAACCCTATTATCTTGGTAGGTGTAACATACAAATAAATCACTCCTTTGATATGGGGTTCATATTTTAGGCCCAACTTATCAGCTACAACTTTGGGCATGACTGATGTAGAGGCACCACTATCAACTATGCAATTGTGTACTAATTTATCACCCATAATGAGGGTGAGGTAAAATGGTGGAGCCTTCTTAGCCTTATTATATGGTTAAATAATTTTATTAGGAGAATTTTTAAGAGCTAAATGACCATGACTGTTGCTTTGAGGTGAAATACTAGTTAGGATGGTGGATAGCTATTTTTATAAGAGCTCCTTTTGGCAAAGCATATGGAGGACATCCCAAAGGGAAATGGATGCCTTAACATTCTTAAATGAATCCAATATCCTTAGATTATAAATTCTTGCCTTCTCATGAGTCCTTAGAGGGAAATAAGTTTTGTAACTTGATCAATTGAATCACCTTGAGTAGACCTTACCACATTTTGATTTGGGGAAGGTGTAGGAGTATTTGGGACTACCATACTTGTAGCCATGCCTTGTTTCCTTATAGGAGGATTAGATGAAATTGTAGGAAAATTAATATCACATCCTAAATCCTTCCTCTTAGATCTAGTGTTTTTTGAAATATAATTTCCTTAATTGAGTACAAAGTGTCCTTAACTAGGAAGTTGGTGAAGCTTTCTCCTTGAGGCTACCAACCTTAATTTACTTACATCATGATTCCACCTTCAGTTGATAGGAGAGGAGTGACTCCTCCTTGAGTAACTAGAAATTTCTCTACACCCTTATTGGAATCCATAAATTAGCATTGTTTCCAATCTTCTCCTTGCACCAAGTTGTTATGCACTAGTACCATTGATCTTGTATTGGAGGTTGAAGTAGGATTATATGCATTGATAGGCCTATTAAAGTTAGGCTACCATTGACCTCTCCCTTGTCCATATTGTTGACCATGTTGTTGCTGGTAGGGATAAGTATTTTTATGGGCACCTTATTTCCTATTGGCTTGCATAGTTTGAGCCTATAAGGATAGGAATATTTCCCTCCAATCAACATCATCTTTTTCCTTATTAAGAGCAGTCTTAGGCTTGGTATTAGCATTAGGAATTTGAGCAATGTTTGGAGTAACACCAAGAACATTAGGCATTAGAGGCATAAAAACCTTATGAGTAAACTTTCTTGATTAAATGAGTCCATTATTATCTCTAATGGAATGTTCATATGATTCAAGAAGAGTGAAACCACCCATGGATTGAAGCATGATGGCAATATCAGTACCAATAGATCTCAAGTATGTAAGAGACACAAAGCTAGTAGGTGGTCTCATGGGAGGGGTAAATCTATAATAAGTCTTTTGAAACTTTTTATTGAAGTCATGTATTATTTCCTTTGGGGCACTTTGGATCACATTGAACTAATGTATGAGATAATTATGGTCACTTTCATCTTCAAACCTTGAAGTTAGCAACAATCTAAAGTCATCCCATGATGTGATGCATCCATTGGGTAAAATACTATACCAATCAAGTGATTTACTTCTAAGGGAAATGGTAAGGATTATAATTGAAATATTATCCCTAGTGATATTGTGTAAACTATAAAAATTGGAGATATCCCTGATGTGTTCACTAGGTGTGACATGACCTTCACCATTGAATGTAGGCACACTCTTTGTAGCATTAGGAGGAATGGCATCATATGCATCAAGATGAAATGGATTTTCATTATTAAAGTTAGGGAAGGTATGTTGCCTATCCATGATTTTTTCAAGTTATTCACTCTCTTAGCTATAAAAATCCTTTTGGTCTTTAAAGGGTAGATTAGGTTGAGGGTATTGAACTTCAAGAGGAAGTTTAGGTTGAATAGGTGGATTGATAGGATTGAGAACTCTAATAGATAATGACCTAGTAAGGATCATGAAGTATGATATAAAATATATGATAAAATAATGGTGTAAAACCATATTTTACCTTGAATGGAGTTTCAAAATATTGAGTAGCACACCAATTGCATCTGATGTTGTCAATACCAACATTCACCCTAACAAGTTATTTTTAGGAGAATGGGTCCCACCAGGTGTGAAAAAATTGTTGTCACCAAATATTACACCCTATAGGATGTTTTTAAATCCTCCTAAATATTTGGGAAACATGGGAATACTTATAGGTATGTGGGTTTACCTATAGTAGAAGTAGACCTCTAGGTTTAAGGGCTAGCTCCCTGAATGTACCTTAAAGTGCTTATCACCTACACTAACTTATTGTTTGTGGGAAATTGGATATAAGTATAAATGAAATAAAAATAATCTAAGGGTTTTATATACCATAAGGATTTACATAAGACCATCATACTTATTTCACTAAGAAACAAGACCTACAACATTAGCTTCAAAGTCCTAGAATACTCTAACATTAGTATTTCAATATGGAGGTCATATTCATGAGGGATATCCAAGGTAAGTGAAAAATAGATCAGTTTTAGAAAATAAGACTCATTTTTAACTTTAAAATATACCCATACACTTTACAACACTTTATATGACTTGTTAGAGTGGTAACAACTTGCATCAAACATGGAAGGATTGAGAGAAAGTAAGGATAAATGAATATCTCTTGACTATTCACTATACATCTCTTTACACAATTTTAAAAGATGATATATGAAATAAAAATATATTTTATTTATTTTTAAAAGGCAAATTAAATTTTCAAAACTACCAGGGCTTCACCATACATGGAGTGGAATTAGTCTACAAGAGCCAAAACGGCTAGTACTTACAGAATTTGAGAGAGGGGAGAAAAGAATAAAGTATAAGAGTCACTAAACCCATTTTCAAGATAATAATGGAGTTAAATTTTTATGATAAAATAATATGGAATAGACCATGAAATGTCTACTTGTAAAAATGTCCATCAAATCATGAAACTCTTGAAATGTGGCATAAGACTCTTCATTTGATTACCTAGAAACTGCCTTCATCATTTGACCTTCCATGAGTGCTCTACAATAGAATAAGGATAGATGAGATGATTTACATATGAATAAGGGGTTAGAAACAAGATCCAACATGCATTGGTTATGTCCCTAATCACTAACATTATTCTAGATATGAGTTATCACTACTTGTAGTCATAATCACCCTCTTTTCACTCACCCTTCACACTTGTCACCAAAGAGGTTTTTAATTTTCAAATTTAATCCATACAGGTGAGTGTATGAAACTTTTAAAGAATCTTCATTCCCTTATATTAATCATGAAAACCTTAAAATGCATCCCACTTGTAATTTCCACCTTATCACTTGGTGGCCATTCTTTGTTCACTATGCCAATTTGGACTGGATGAGATGAAGGTGTTAGCAGAGGCACTTTTGAGATTTAATGAAGAAAAAAATGAGTATGAGAGGTTATATTAGGTCCCACACTAACTCCAAAAGTGATTTTAATCTTTTGGAACACTTTTATACTTGTATAACACACAAAACTATTAATGAAATCCATTTCCCACCTTGTTCATACAAGTAAGGTACAATTTAGTATTATGGGAAGGAGACTTGGGGAGTCCTCTAGAATCTAAAATCATCTCCTATGTCATTATATCTCATTTGGATTCCTCTCCTTATTCATCTTTCCCATCGGGTCACTAGCAAGGGTTTAGAGTTGTTTTCACCCTTAAGTTTGTTCATAGAGTTATGACATTGAAACCCTAAAAAAATTCCATAAAAACATTATTTTGGATCCTAGTTAACATATCCTATCTCCTTAAGCTCCCATGATAATACTCCATGCTATTGTGAGATCTCAAACTTGCCTTCTCTAGCTCCTTTCTTCGTTCTCCATACCCTATTATGACCTTGGGCAAAGAAATGACTTCCCCGTGTTTTTCTCTACATGATAAAATATTGAGAAAAATTTATAACCCAATATGAACATGTTAAAATTCATTTAAATGCTCATATAGTGTCAAAAGTGATAGCGGACCCTCTTGAGGGATTTAGGTCTAGACTAGACTTAATAGGTATACTTGCATACCTATGGGTTTAGGCCACCCTATTGGGATTATATCACCTATGCATTTTTATTCATGTTATTCCATGTGTAACACCACTTTTCACATCTCCTTTCAAGGTTTTAATACCTTTAAAATCATTTTCCTAACCTTACTTGTTAATCTTATAGGTTTCAACACTCTTGGAGTGCCCTCTGTCTGACATAAAATAAATTTAATTTATTCTATTAACTATGGTAAAAGGATGGAATGAGGGTATTAAATAAGTGGTGGAGACCCTATATAACAATTTATATGACCATATCACATAAATATCTCCCTCAATTCTCATAAACCCCCAAGGTAGACTTTTATGATGTCAATTGGCTGTGCAGGGTTAATGAGTTTAGCTGTAGATTGCATATGGAACCCCTCCATACTCTATTTATAGTCTAAAGGCATTAGGTGAAGTGAATATAATCATTTTTTAGGCATTAAAATCATGTTTATCATTATAATTTTTTCAAACACTTCAACATACACCTTACATTTGACTAGTCAAGACTGCACGTAGACTGTAACTGTGTTTACCCTAAGAAAAGAGACAACTTGTAGGTTGATATTTTTTCCTAGACCTTTTATTCATTGCCATAAGCTCATTTTAAAGTTATTAGTCCATATTAAAAATAATTTAGACCTATACTCATCAATTTTATGCTAGGCCATCTTCAAGTTAGTCATTCTTTAGGTCACTATTATACTACAGTCAACTATAGTTGACTATTCTTGAGGCAAAAGGGGCCTATATATGCATATCAACCCTCAAAATATATTATAAACCTCATGGATCTCTTTAGAGTCTTGGGACAAAATCTCATTATCAAATTTTTATGCTTTTAATTCTTCTAATCCTCTAAGGTGCACTTTATGAGCTTGTGAATTCCTATAGTCAGGTTGTAGGTGGCTTGTTTGAGCAAAGTTATACCTGTAGGTATGTATATAGGTCAAAACCTTTTAATTGAATCCTTATTAATGTTATTTGAAATAAAAACATCCTCTTAACCTTAATAGGATGACCTAACATTGATGCATGCTTATATACTACAACTTTGGATTGTAAGCCACTTGAGAGTTTAATACCCTATAGAAAATACTAACAAAGTACAGTGAACATATGCATGACTTGGAGCCTTATTTACATCACTTGTGGGACCAAAAACCCACTCTATTTTTGTAATATAATAAATATTAATGAAGGATACAATATTGATTCATTTAAATTCATCAAGACTCTATGTCACATCATTAGATAATCACATCAAAAGTGGCTAGGGCTCTATTTTAGGTTTTTTAGGGAAACAAGTCCTTGAATTTAGATTTCTTCTCTTGAAGTGACTTATCAAATTTGCCTACAAATCTATGGCCTCAATCATGATTTTAATTGTCTATTAAACATTATTAACCTTTATGAGGATCACAAATCATGTCAAAATCCTCCATACAACAACTTTAGGTCTCTATGAGAGCCACCTATAGGTCTGCATTAATGTTATAGGCAAGGCAGAAAAGGTGAGAATATGGAATATGTATAGTATATGGTTATTATAAATATATCTAACCTCTTATAAATATTCCAATTAATCCCTTACCATATTTATTAAATTTATACCAACTTTCATTCCCTATTTTAACGTGATATTCTCCTATAGGCACCTGTAGGTACACACCAATAGACTGTGTATAGAGTTGAACTAGTTATCAAAGTTACATACATCATTTGAGAGATTGGTTTGATTTTTCATATTGTAATAATATGTTAAAACTCATAAAATCATTATAGAAACTCCAAATTCATACTCAGAATCTTCCTACACCATGGTTCTGTTGACTATGTATGATAGTCATGCAGGAAGTTGACTATGGGTTCTTCATGACTGTAACTATATGGATGTTTTACTTTGAGGTTGATATTGGAAATAAGGTTATTTTCATGATATGTAAAACATTAAATATAATAGATCACACTAATTTGAAACCATTTTAAGATCCAGGATCTCTGCACATGGTGAAATGTGCTTACAACTTAGAAATAGTTCACCCACCCTGTAACTTAAGATGTTTGAGATTACAAACATAAATACAAACATGAAACCAGAGATGGAAGACATGAATTAATAAATTATACATCTTATGGAAGCAATTTCACTAGCTAATATGTACAGACTAGCTCAAATGGTAGCAAAACTTGTAGGGTGTGGGGAATAACAAACAAAACAAGACAATCAACTTCTTAAGAATGATTCATAAATCATAGGCAACCATTATTAAAAATCCTACCATTAATGTTAATCTGACCACATTTAATATCCACCACCAAGATCATTTGACCTGAAACCTCTCCTATTGGTCATACCATTAGAAGACCTGTTGACCATTTTTTCATGTCTAGTGGAGTGATGGAGAAGTTAAATAGTTTTGGTATATTTTTAGAACTTAAAAAGTAGATAAATATTGGAAATGGATTAAATTAATTTGAATATCCATTCCATAAGCTTTTCCCACATGCCACTCTACTCTATAGGTCATACAACTACCAAAACTCCCTCTTTTTCACTTATTTTCTCGATTTTTAGCTAGGAACCTAAATTTTTTAGTTAGGAATAACATTATTGATAATTAATATAACATATTGGATGTTTGAAGAGATTTAATAACACTTTTACACCTTTTAAAATTGTACCACCTTCACAAATGACTCTAAAATGACCCTTAAATGACATAGAATGACATAATGACTAAATTGGACTATGACAAAGCCAATAAAATATTAAATCACATCAGAAGGACCATGGAACACACTATAACATGATAATAGACCCCTATATCAAGTTTTATACTATAGGGTATTGACCTATTTTGATTTGTGGTTAAAATAGTCAACAATTACCATACTCTAATAGGAGCCACACCATATTCCCTTATCTATGGTCCTTTTAGAGTACTCTATGTGAAATTTAAAGTGGTCCTTTTTTATTTTCTTGCTTGATGAAGTGTTAAATGGGTGAATAGGTCTCCATGAGATCTATAAGAGCTACAAGGGCCTATTTGATAGGTGTAACTGATTAAGGGTGACCCATGGGTGCTATGGCCAACCTATGAAGATAGTTTTGATTCATGTCTTGATGTGAGAGATTCATTAAGGGTTAAATCATTCTTATTAGCTAACCAAGATGGTGATAATCATGAAAGATCTATAAATAGTGAAATCAAAGATGATGATTTCTAGACTTGTGAGATTGGTGAGAGGCTTGTATGTGTGGAGCCAAGTGAAGGAGAGAACATTTTCAAAGAGAAGGTACATGTTAGTGAGGACCAATAAAGATCAAAGAGGATCATACATGCTTGTCTAATCAAGTTGATGAAGGTGATCACATAGGTCATTGGACCTAATAAGCCTAGAAGAGGTAGAATGAGTGAATATGCTCAAGAGGCTATTTGAGAGAGTGTGTATGGTGAACAAATGCTAGGTGAAGGATGTGTGTGCCCAGTGGATGGGTTGAAGGGTAGAGTAGGTTGATGATAGTGTATATGACCTAATTCATATTTATGATGTCATAAGATTAGTCTTGTAGGTTTGAATATTAAGTGTGAGCAAAGGGTTGAAGAGTGGGGTTAGTTAGGATATGTAATGTGTCTTAATTGATTTTTATGTGTTGGTTCAAGTATGTAATGTGATTTGGCCAATAGGGAGTGTTAGATTAAAGAGTGAAGGTAAAGATTGATAATCAAAGGTAAATCATCAGGTGTTTAAAATATTAATTCAAAGGTGGAGATTTTCATAAGTGTTGTGATTGCTCAACATCTAGGGGGTTGCAACCTTCTTACAAGGTGAAACTTGATAAAGGTCTAGTTATTATAGTAACTTAGCTAGATAGGTGTAGTATCTCCTTTTGGGATTTTAGTCTCACTAAAATTAGGGATGGTAATTTGTTGATTAGTTGTAGCTAGTCTAAATTGGATTTTGTCATTATAGGATTGTAGTCCATCCTATAGGGTTGAGTGGGTTTTATCCCCCAAGAGAGTTTCCCACATAGATGTTGTGTTGATGTGATGTATGTTCTTGTTCATGCTTTGGATGTATGTGCTTTCATGTTTATGTTGATATATCAAGTTGATGAATGATGGAATGACTTTGAAATTAAATGTACATTATTGTATATTGATTCACCCCCTCTCTTAGTAGCTACTTTCAACAATTAGTATCAAAGCAAGTCCTTTAGAGGAAGCTTAATAGCTTGAATGAGATCCTAAGTAACACAAGATGCATAAATAGTTGAATAAAAAGAATAAATAGTGGAAGGTTGTGATTAAAGAAATTGAAGAGTAGATATGTACTTTGAAGAAAGATATCAAAGAATATAAGAATGTTATAAATGATCTCAAGGTTCAGCTAGTAGATGCCAAGACAAGTTTGTGTTAAAAAAAATCCATCATGTTTAATAAATAAGCTTGCCATAATAGTAAAGAAAATGACATCAAGGAAGAAGTTGATCTAGAAGCTGAGCTCATGAGTACACTTGGTGAGCTAAAGGATCAGAAGAAAAAGAATCATAAAATGAAGAATATGATCAAAGGTATTTAATCTCAAGTTAGTTCTCTTGAGGGAAGTTTATTTGGCATGTCCAAGAAAGAAGAAAAGAAATATCAAGAATATATAAAGTCTATTGAAGTGAAAGCATATAGATTGAAAGACATGGCCAAAAAGGCCAAAGAGGATGAAGAGAAGATCAATATTATTAAGGATCAGTTAAGGAATACAAATGCAAATCTAAAAGCAAAAGAAGATGAGTGCAATCAATTGAAGGTTGAAATTAAGTCATTAAAAAGTGAGCATGAGTTTTTTATAGTAAAGTTGGATAAAATAGAAGAGAAGCATGAAAAGATTGAGTATGCCAAGAAGAATTTAAGCTTTAAAATCAATATAAGAAAGTCTATTAGATGACCAAATGCTTCAAGGCATGATAGTTTATTTCATGGTCATTGTTATATATGTATAAAGTATGGTCATAAAGATAAGGACTATAGAAAGAAGCCAATCAAGTATGAGTTTCATGGAGCCTTGGAAGAAGAAGCAATTGGTCTTGGAGAAATCATAACTCGGATCAGTTAAGAGGTATGTTGAATGATGTTATTTGTTTTAGTTTTCATAAGAGTGGACATATTGCTAGATTCTATCCAAATGATGTTAAGAGGTATTCAAGGTATGGAAAAGGATATAGAGCTCCTAGAAGGTATGAGAAAAGACAAACTCATGTATGAAAACTAAAGGTAATCATTGCCAGTTCTTTTAGTCATAAGGATGATAATAAAGTTTCTCTAGAAAACTATGTTTCAAATCAGGATAAGCTCAAGGATCAAGTAGGTAAGATGCTTGTAAAAGATAAGAAGAGTCAAAATATGGTATGGAGACCTAAGGTAGTAAAGACTAAGGAGACTAACCCTATTGAGTCCAAGAGTTTTGATGGATTTTTTACCAAGGTGAAAAAAGGATAAAAAATGAAGGAAAGTCAATAGTTTATTCTATCAACATTTATTGACAAATCTAAAGCAAAGAATTAAGTCAGGCATCCATTCAAAATCAATTGGATGATGAGGTAGGACTACAAGTCAGAAAAAGATATGGAGATATGGGAGTTTACTAAGTTTTGGGACTTTTGGTCTCACTATGTCAAAATGGTGTCTCTATCTAGGATTTAAGGAGACACTTGTCAATCAGAAGAAGCTTGGTGGCTATCAGATATTATTTGATGAGAAAATATGAAAACAAGGTATGTTCATTCATTCTTTTTATATATCTTTTATTGGAGAAAATAAGCTTGTGAATATTCTCAATGGTCTTGTCTTGAGTAGGATTTATCTTGTTGATCATGGTTTGGATACTCTGATATAAAGGTGAGTTTCAAATATCTATCTACATATTAGTTTGTGGTAGATGCCATGTGAGCCTATAAGTTGAAGGCCTTTCTTCTAGGCTTATGTTCTAGATCTTGCTAAGCCTATTTAAGGCTTGTTGAACATTTGTGTATGACATGGAAGTTCACAATGTTCTAAAGATGAGGTGTATATATATGAGTACTGAATATGATTGGATAGTATTTGAAGAATTTTTGAAGATGTCATGATCTAAGTGAAGCATGGATTTAGGGGGAGCTTTGTAATTGGTCAGGTATGGAAAGAAGGTATGGAGGTTTTTTTATGTGTTGCTAGGTTTATCTATCTTATTGTAGGTCAAAATCCATGGTATAGGAAGTCAAGTTTCCCAAAGGTATGGAAGCTCAAGTTTTGGTATAAAAGTGTGTGATGGTTGTCTCTAGGTGTGCAAGAAGTTTTAGAGGAGGGCATTGACCAGAGGAAGGTTTGTTGACTCTATTTATTTTGAGATTCTAGGGTTTTGGGATATGATAGAGAAGTGGTTTTCCATATTATTTGAGGTTTTAAGCTTATTAATAACTTGAATGATCCAAATGGGATATCAAAAAAATATTCATAGAGATTTGAAGGTTTGTGTATTTCAAATTATTTGTGTTTTTGTCAAGATGGAGGCCTAATTAGCTAGTAGGTTTGTGAATAAAGTATGTTACATAGGATGATATAGGTTATGGATTTTTATTTTATTTATGGGGCATATGGGAGTACTCTATATATTAATTTTAAAGTTTTGAAGGTTCATCTAATGAAAGTTATGGGCTCTACAAGTTCTAGGTAGGGCTACAGAGAGTCTAGACTAGCCTAGTGAGAAGAAGAGTGATTTGTGTTAAATTTATCCTAAAGATAAAGGTATGAGTATTTCAAGGTGATTTCTTAGGGTTTTTAGTGCATGTTTCATATTTTTTAGTGTCATGAATTTATTTTGGTGGTCCTTGAGGTGGTTTGAGAGAGAAGGCTATTAAGTCTGTATGGTGTTTCTTTATGGTGTGTGGAGATTTGTAGATGTTAAAAAGGTGAAATTGATAAAAAATATTAGGGGGATCCCCTCTCAGATGTTTATTTATATTTTTCATCATATTTTAATATTTTTGTGTGTTCTTTCTTCATTGGTTGTAGTGCTTGGTTGAAGAGAGTGTTGACATGGAGCAAGAGGAAGTTGTCAAAGTAATAAAAGGTAGGGACAAGGTAAGGGGGATTTCGTATCATATTTATAAGGTTTTATTATCCTATTGATGATATTTTTAGGTTATTAGGATCATTTTGTGCCCACTTTTCATTGTGTCAAAGGGGGAGAAGATTCATATTGTGAGAGTGCTTGAAGAGAGAGAAGGAAGGTGAGTTGTATATTGTTTCTTGATGGATGTTGACATCAATGACAAAGAGGGATATTGTTATATATTTTTTAATGATTTCATGTTGATGTCATGGAGGTATCCTAGTGAGTGGATGAAGTGCCTTGATAGTCTAAGTGATAGTGGAAAAGTGTGCCATGTGATTGTCCAAGTATGCTTGAAGTATGTTTGGTTGATCTTAAGTTTTGGCATGGTTAGAGATGTTCAGGGATGAGTATGGTGATCTAAACATGTGAAATTAGTCTTATAAGAAGTCTATAATTATTTTATTGCTTGTGTGTATGAGTGGAATTCATCTGTTAGTCCATTGGTCTCATCTAGATATTTTGGGTCTAGTGGCAAAAAATCTAAGTAGGCAGTTTGCTGACATCATAATTGCCATGTGTGGATGAGTCAGGGGAGTTGTCATATATTTGTGATAATTTTTTTGAATAGATATTATGCAATAAATCTCAAGTCATGAAAATAATCATGACAAAAAATATGCAAATGTAAAGTTGGGCTCCCAGGTAGTTTGACAATGTTTTCCCATACTTAGCCAAATTTGCAATGTGGCAAGAAAAGCTATGTAGGAATTTTAATGTTGTTATATTTTGCACATGTGAAGGTACAAGGATAAATGATCATATGGGTTTGTTAATTTTTATGTTTAGTTGATTTGTGTTGAATTTTAGATATGCAATGAAATGCATCAAAATATATGTATGTGCAAAGTTGGCCTTCTAGATAGTTCTTGGCATAGTTGGTTCTATGGCAGAAAAATCTAAGTGAGTAAATTAATGGAGTTATATCTCACAAATGTGGAGGTTTCAAGATAAGTTTGAAACATTTTTGTATTCTCATATGTGAGGAGATAATATGGTCCAAATTTTAGATCATGTGTCTAAGCACAAAAAGAGTTATTGAGGTCCAAATTTGGCCCTCTAAGTAGATAAGAAATGGTCCAAATTTTAGATCATAAATCTAAGCACAAAAAAAGTTATTAAGGTCCAAAATTGTTTAATATCAAGACCAGACAAAGATCTAATAGTTTATGAGATTTCATATATATATATATATATATATATATATATATATATATATAGTGTGTGTGTGTGTGTGTGTAGTAAGTCAAATGGGTCAAAGTGTTTGATGCTTAAATTGAGTAAAGATTGAGATCCTTACAAAAGGATCAATGGAGTGTGTTCATTCTAAGATGTCTAAAAGCAACGAGATGAGGAAATTGTTCAAATTTTAACATAAATAAAAGATAAATATCAAGCCTCTTCTAAGATATAATGTTGAGTGAGTGTTTGTATAGATATATATCGATAGTGTGTATTGAGAGAGATGTTTTCAAGGTGTCCAATGTTTAACATAGATAAATATTGGGCTACGTATAAATCAAATAGTCAAGATGAAGATCAAAATATGAGAGATGATAGGTAAATATTAAGTTACTTAAAATTATATTGATGGTGCATGATTGATTTAATCAGTGAGGACATGAGATGTGAGTAAAGTGACTAAGTTTTAATTGTGTCCGTTTGCATTTGAATATTTGAATTTCAGGCAAAATTTGCTCATGGTATAAAAAGTGAATTTGTAGAGGGATAAAATGTGAATATATAAATATATATTTTAATATATATAAGTGTCTATATTCAAATATAATGAGGTTAAAATTTGACTATGTTTTCATGTATGCTCTACAGGTAACCCGAGAAGGATAATTGAGCTTATATTGGTGTTGTTTCAATGTTTCATGATGACTTATCTATTGGAGAGTGTTTTAGAATCCATTATGATCATTTATATGGATTTTGGAGGTGTGATAAATATATATTGAGTATTAAAAATGTTTAATAAGTTGACTGTGTGTTCATTCATAGTATTCCTGTGTACAAGGTCATTGTTTGAGTTGATAAAGCATATGCAGAAGTGAGTACATATGACTATGATCATTTTAGAATGTCAAAGGGGTCATGTGGAGTGGATATATTTAATTAAAAGTTGTATTATGTTATTTTTTATATCAATGAAGTTATAAATGGGTGAATAGGTCTCCATGAGACCTAGACGGGCTACAACGGCCTATTTGATAGGTGTAGTTGTTTAAGGTTGACCCATGGGTGATATGGCCAACCTATGAAGATAGTTTTGAAACATGTAATGATGTGAGAGATTAATTAAGGGTTAAATCATGCCTATTGGCCAAATAAGATGGTGATAATCATGAATTCTCTATAAATAGTGAAATCAAATATGATGATTTCTAGACTTATAAGATTGGTGAGAGGCTTCTATGTGTGGAGCCAAGTGAAGGAAATAACCTTTTTAAAGAGAAGGTATAGGTTATTAAGAACCATTATATAGTGAATAATATCATACATTATTTTCTAATCAAGGTGATGAAGGTGATTATATAGGTCATTGGACCTAATAAGCCTAGAATAGGCAAAACAAGTGAGTATGCTCAAGAGGTTGTTTGAGAGAGTGTGTAAGGTGAGCAAAGGCTAGGTGAAGGTTGTGTGTGCCCAATGGATGGGTTGAATGGTAGAGTAGGTTGATGATGGTGTGTATTACCTATAGGTATAATTTATAATGTCATAAAAATTCTATTATAGGTTTTAATATTGAGTGTGAATGAAGGGTTGAATAATGGGGTTAGTTGGTATATGTAATGTGTCCTAATTGATATTTGTGTGTTGGTTCAAGTATGTGATGTGATTTGGATAATATGGAGTGTTGGATAAAATATTAAAGGTGAATATTGATAATTATAGGTCCATCATCAGGTACTGAAGACATCAGTTCAAAGGTAGAGATGTTCATAAGTGTTTTTGTTGCTGCTCAACATCTAGGGGGTTATAGCCTCCTTACGAGGTGAAATTTGCTAAAGGTCTAGATGTTGTGGAAACTCATATAGATAGGTTTAGTAACTCCTTATGGAATTTTAGTCTCACTAAAATAAGGGATGATAGTTCCTTGATTAGTTATAGCTGGTCTAAATTGGATCTTGTCATTACAGGATTGTAATCCATCTTGTAGGGTTGAGTGGGTTTTATCCTTTAAGAGGGTTTCCCACGTAGATGTTGTGTTGATTTGATGTATGCTCTTGTTCAAGATTTTTATGTATGTGCTTTCATGTGTATGTTAATAGATCAATTTGATTAATGATGGAATGATTTTAGAATTGAATGTGCATTATTGTATACTGATTCACCCTGCTCTCAGTAGCTACTTTTAGTAGCCTTCTCTACGTATCTCATTAAAAAAAATACTTCATGACAAGGATTTTAGGGTAGATCATCTATAAGATTTGGAGTTACTAAATGAAAAATTCATGGTTATTGTAAATATCCTTAAAGCATATCAAAATCAGTTACGTGGTTAATATAATATGCATGTCAAGAATAGAGAGTTCAAGATTGGTGATCTGATCCTTAAAGAAAACTAGAAGAACACCATAGTTGAGAAAAATAATAAAGGCAAGTTCAAGCCTAATTAGATAGGCCCTTATGTCATTGTTGCTAATTATGGCTCTAGAGCTTACCAGTTAGCTACACTAGATGGAGATGAACTTGATGAGCCCATGAACATAATACATCTCAAGTTTTATTTCACTTGATATACTTAAGGTATTGTTTATGATGATCATTTACATCATACCATAATATCACCTTCCTTGTTCCATACCATATACCATTCCTTCCATACTTTCCCTATTTACCAAAGTTGTTTTACCCTCCCTCCAAACCATTTTGACCTTGGTTCTGATCCATTAGTTTTTTAGGTACCTTCAATGAGGGGATTCAAATGACATTTTAGTAGTTGATTTAGTATTTCCAACAGAGATAGTATCTTAGAGTAGTATGATGGTGGTTTGGAAATTTCATTCTTCATTATTATCACATTCTATCTCATTATTAGTGCTACTAATTATAACTTCCTTTAGGAAAATTTATATCATTGACCCATACTATTGTTTCATCATTATAACTGCCTTTAGGCAAATTAGGAACAACCCCATTTTTATCCACATTATTGCATACCTTTTCCATAATGTGTCATTTGCCTAATTTATGAACTTATTGATACCTAGTTAGATTCTTCCATTTTAAGGAGGAACTATAGTGACTTTAGGTCTCCTTCAAGACTATGTAGGTAGCATTTGATTTACACTGAGGTCATCTCAGTCACCCTTTTGCCATGCTCTCATTGTTTTATGAGTAATTTAAGTTTGAATGCTCTTATTGTTTTGCGAGCATGTTTAAACCATTATCTCATTGTTTTGTGAGTTAAACTATTTTGTATCACATAATCCTCAATTGAGTTGAGATGCCTATAAAATTTCAAAAACACTTGAAAATTTCAAAATCTTAAAAATCACCAAATCATGAAATTTGGATTAGAATTTCCATGTGAAATATAAAGCCATAAATTTTTTTTAGGATGGTCCATCTTCTCTATTTGGTATATTTATAGTCCACCTTGGTATTTTTCCTTCCATTTATGGCATAAATACACCAACCTAAGGTCTGCATAGATCATATAAGAAGTGCTTGGATACATAGGGTATCTCAGGTTAGTTGACTGCACCTTTTCTTTTTTACCACTTATTTTCCTTAAGGACTCTGGGACTCCTAAATATTTCACAAGTAACCACTTATACTTTAGTTTCCCCATCCTTATTAGACTTAGCCATATGATCTCTTCATTTTTTGAGTTTATATTATGAGCATTGTGACTTCAAATTTGATACACTAATGATCACTCAAATTTTCTTACACTCTCACCATTTTGTAAGTTATTTACACTATAATTTTTTTGCAAGATTATTCTCATTCTACACCTTAGATGTAGTAAACATTATGAATTAATAATTTGGTTCATTTATGGATACTCGTCTCTTACCCTTCAGTTTGGTTTTTCCTAAATCATACTTTCACACTTACATGATTTTTTTGTGTTGATTTTTTCATGATTATGAGCATCATTTATCTCTTTTTATATGCACTCATTGTTTTGTAAGACTATCCCTATTTTCCTCTACTAGTCACTCATGTTTTCCTATCATTTAATTTTCTTTTATCCCATGTCTTGGGAGAACTACATTTGGCCTGAAGTTCATGTTGGATCTCTTGTGCATGGAACTATGTAGGCAACATCCACTAGCCTAGTGCATCTGGATTCAACTCGGCTACCCCTTAATTTTCTTCTATTAAAACACATTTTGCTTATTGGTGTCATTGTCTCCTAAAGCCTAGGGGTAATATTTATCATCTTTTTATCTATCATTGTTCCCTATAGCCTAGGAGAAACATTATTATTCTTCTATTCTTACGTTTTTATACCTGCATAATTGTTATCTAGCTTAGGGGTCACCCTACCAGCAAGAGTAACACCTCTATTACACATAAACAAACAATTTGTATTGTAGTTATACTAACATTGTAATTAACCATTGTTTATATTTTGTCTTTATCTTTATAGACTAGTTTGCTTATTGCACTTTTATTTCCTTTGGATAGTTTTCTTTGTTTTCTTTATGTAATTTTCTATATTTGTGGTCATGTTTTATTTTTATTTTTGTTAATTGGTGTTTTGTTGTGTGTTTATCTTTGTTTAATGGTGTTTTATTATTTTTTATTGTTTGTTTATTTGTTTATTTGTTTGTCTTGTTTTGTTTTTATTTGTCTTTTTTCCTTTTTATTTCTCAGTTATTGTAGGATTCTTACAATTTATTTACACTTACATATTGACTACCCGTATCTTGTACTTAATTTATGAATTAGTTTACATTCTTACACTTAGTTTATTGAATTATATTCACTTGGGATTTGATTATTTATATTTGTTGCCTACTCCCTTGAGGGGGCATTCAAGGCTCAACCATCACCTTTTGAGGCATTATCCAAGACATTAATGACTTTTTCATTATTTGAGAATATATTACTATGATTGTATCTTACAACATCTTCATAAACAAGTGAAAATTGTAGACACCCCATTTTGGCTACAACTATGTTCCAATCAAACTTCAGATTGATTTCTACCTAATATTGTAAATTAAGCCTAAGAATTATTGAATGTCCAAATTTTATCCATACATCATACATTAGTAGCCATAATCATGTTGAGGCATCCATATTTAGGGTATTATCCTATATGTAATAGTAACCTCTCATGGATTCATCTCCAGTCAACTTTCAACTTAACAAATTGATAATTTGGCCTTTGGACCCATTAAGCAAGGCACTTAAATAATTCTTAAAGTGCAAAAATGCTAAGCAAAATGAATTAACTAGGCAAATAAAATTAAATGCTTAAGTGAAATTTACATATACAATTAGTGAAAATAAATTTTGTAAAAATAAAATTCCAATAAAAATGAGGTCATGATGATGTCATCATATTCAAAGTCAAGGAATTGAAAATATCTCCCCTAAAGCCTCAAATTAATAAATTGAGAGCCATGATTAATAAATGAGATATCTATATAAAATATTAATTTCTTGTCCCCTCCTTAACTCAACTAGTATTAATGTAAACCTAGCCATGGTTAAATATATCCTAACTACACTTGGATTAGGGTTAGTTTAGAAGGCTATAAATACAAGGCTTCACCAATTGTTCAACAAGATATTTGGGTGTAATGTTATGATGAAAAAATAACTTTAACGATCCTTTTTTTATAATGTTATAATACTCATTTGATGATAGATAGAAGACAAGCCAAAGCCAAAGCCAAGCCCAACATTTCCAAGGTGACAAAGAGAGATGATGCAAGGAGTACCAATACCAAATATTCTTTGATCACACGACCAAACACATTCCTCCATTTCCAAAATACAACTCTTGCTCTCAAAGAAGGTAAATATGGTTTGTTTTATCTTCTATTTATAGTTACTTGTATTGTTCTCTTACTTCTTGAGTGTCTAGGCTTGAGGTGTTAGTTTTATTAGTGTGTTTTTATTTGGTTTTTAATCATACTAACACAATTCTAATCTCCCTTTTTAGATTCCTATTGATCACACTATTGGTTATTAATTTTAATTCCAAACTTTGAGGAGAAATAGGTGGGGTCTTGGGATTACTTGCATATGTAAGTATTAGTTTAGTAGTAGTATAGGTTGGCCCAGTAAGAGGTGGAATGAAAAAATGAAGGAATGGAAATTTTAGGTGGTGATGAAGTGGTGAGAGTAGTCAATACTATAATAATGATTTATGGTAAATATAACCAACTAATAGGCTTGGAGAATATTTTTGGTGATGTCAAATAATAAGTAATAAGTACTTGAGATAATAATGAAGGAAGATTTACCTATTGTGCAATGGTTAGTAGAGGCAAAGACAACATAGAAAATATACTAATTACTCCACATGGAATTGCAAGCCTTTATTACTTAACTATTGGCTATGTGGATGTAGTATAAATTGTGTGTGTAGGAGAAGTTGGAGGACTCCCCACTCCATCTTTAGCATAAGATACCCTATATGGTCCAACTTCTTCTTATGTTCCTTTTTCTACTTGAGGAAGGGGTCCTTGAATAGGTTTTAAAACCCATTTCCACTTCTCAATCTTTTTAGCATCTATTTTAGTGATATTAGGATCATATTTGATATTCTACACCATAATTATAGACATGTTGGCCATGTGCATCCTAATAGATACTTCATAATCAATTTTAGCATTTATAATTATGTTGTCATGTTGTAAGCCTAGTGCCTATAGTTCATCTTAATTTTTATTTCATATCTATTAAGGTGTGATATAACATTCCCTATAAGGTCCTATTATCTTTAGGGTGTCCATTTTAACCCATAATGTGTCCTAATTTTCCCAATAATTTTTAGGTTCTCCCACCTTGTGTATTGCATTCTACCAATATTGAGAGGGCTGGGATGGATGGCTGCCTAATTTGCCTTCCTTAAATTGATGTCAACACTATATTAAAATTGAGTACCAATCTCCTACTCGTAAAACTTATTAGGAAAATCTTTGGTAGATATAAATGATGTTCTGTAGTACCTTATATTTTTATTACTATGCACTCAAGGTACAACTAGTAGTCACCCATTTTTTGAATAGATTTATTTATTTGATCAGACAATCTAGGCATATTATTTTTATAAATTTATTGATAAATAATAATGTAAAAAGTTTCAATCAACCTATTCATGTTCTTCCTGAACCTGTGCACATGGAAAATATTGAACTCATCACACATCATATTCTGAGGATGCTCTGTTGATGGTTGCCAAGGTTATTAAAATAGTGAGTAGACCATCATAGTTATAATGTCCACTACATATGATATCATATATAAGTTTCCATCAAGAAAAGTTCCAAAATTATTGATTGTAAGAATTAAGTTAGAGATAATGATCTCCCCAATTGATATGACTTTGTTGTACATCATAATCATGTCCAACAAAGGGACTCATATATCATTAATGTATGCAATGGTCAAGATATTATATATTATATTCAAAAGTACCATATAAATTCTCACACTTAGCCTAATATAGTGATAATAATGGTGGATGTGGGGCCCTAGTTTGTGAGTTTGTTTGGGTTAACAACCCACTCCTATAACTTGATGTTGATGTTGTTGAGAAACCATGAATTCACCATACCTTAATTTTGTGTCCTCTCAGGCATTGAAAGTCTATAATACTTATTGAAGACATTGCCACCTATATATGAAAATAATTTTTTACTTAGCCTAAAGTGTAGCATTTAAAAAAAAAATCCATTTATAAATAAATCAAATAATATGTTTATGCATGAAATTACCATAGGTTTGGCTACCACATTGTGGAGACCAACTTATTTGATTGCTAATAGGTCATTTGTGTATCTTTACATGAATATGGACAAATAATCCTCATTTTTATAGGGTTGGGATGCCTCAACCACATCCTAAATGGTATAATAATACTTAAATTCATGGTTCATGGATACCAAATCAAATGTTTTATTAGTATATTTAGTTGACCGTGTAGTAGAGTATGTAGAGGGAATTGGAATATGATCTATACCTACCATTAAATATTTGGTTTGAAAATATTTTTCTCTATGAAAACTCATAAATTTATCTATCACAAGATGATAGAGCAAGAAATACAATTGCATATAAACACTGGATCTAGATGTGAGACCAATAACAAGTACATTCACCATGAAATAATGAGAGCAAAGTTGAACACACCATAACACAAATATACCATGGGAAAACCTCATAAAAAGGTAAAAACTCACCATTTATTATTATTATTATAGAAATAAAATGTGCCCAATACAAGCTTTTTCTTCTTTCTCTTCTCTATTTTTCATTACATATTACAATATAAACTCTTTATTATATAGGCAAGGTAATCTGGCCATTATAAATGACCTTTTTCAACCACCACATTAATGGGTCCAACCTCTCCAAAGGTTATTTAATATATTTTATGATTTATTTACATGAAGATAAACTCATGATAAATAATAAAATATATTATTATTTAACCAATGTAATTTAATGTATTAAGGGTACATAAATATCACCACTTAACCACCACATTAATGGGTCCAACCTCTCCAAAGGTTATTTAATATATTTTATTATTTATTTACATGAGGATAATTCATGATAAATAATAAAATAAATTATTATTTAACCAATGTAATTTAATGTATTAAGGTTACGTAAATAGTACCACTTAACCATTAATTGTTCCAATACTCTCCCTTAATTTTAAGTAGGGATACATGATTATTTTTAGGAGGTAACAACATAATTAACTTACACTCTATGAACCATCCACATGATGAGTTTTAGGAGGTAATAATTGAAGGAAATATTCTCCATCATGCCATAGTCACCTTTAAAGAAATTATGCTATGTAAACATAGTCACCCAAAGGTATTACACTATTTAACTATAGACACCCAAAGGTATTACATTATGTAATCACAATCACATAGTCAACTTTAAAGGAATTACACTATATAATTATAGATATCAAAAGGTATTACACTATGTAACCACAATCACATAGTCACCTTTAAAGGAATTAAACTATACACCCATAGATACCTAAAGGTTTTTCACTATGTCCCCATAGGCACCTTTAAAATAATTACACTATGTTACCACAAAACACTTAGAGTGAGTTTATGCTAACATGATTGTGAGACTACATCTCATAGTGAGAATACATCCCATAATTTCTCATGAATAATCAACTAAGCATATTGGAGTATTTTATAACATAAAGACCTCCATGCTACTATGTATTTGGTGCAAGGTAAAATTCCATATGAAGTTTATAAAAATCACATAAAGTGATATATTAAAATGCTTTACAATGAGAATAAGTATAGAAATATAGAAGAAAAGACACAACCCACACAAATTTTAAGAAGTGATATTTTCATGCACACTCCCCCTCAATGGAAACTTTTATAGGTCCAACATTGAATGAACTTCCATAGGCTTTAATTTGTTGGTGTTGCATTGGATTTTTCACCAAATTTATATAAGTTTGACTATCACCAAGAAGGTTGGTATAATGAGGAACTTCCACATGATGTTATTCTATCAATCTTCATAGCCACAAGGCTTCTTTAGAAACTTCCACATGAAGTACTCCAAGTGATAGCACCTACACCAAATATAAACACATATCTAGAAGTAGGCTTATCATAGTATGCCTAGAATCATAATAACCAAATAAATAGCATAATCAAAAGAAAAATAATATAAACTAAAGTTTATAGTTCCTTTTATATATTGAAGTATTTGTTTTGCTAATTTATTATGATCCAAGTATGAAGACTACATGAATTTAGAAGAAACACCCACATCTTATGAAATATCTATCCTAGTAATGGTTAGATAAATCAAATTACCAACAAGATATTTGTAAATAGGGTTTAGCTTTATTGCACATAGTTTTTGACTCAATCTTTAACATAACCTTCAATAGGAGTTTATGAAAGCTTGCAATCAAGCATGTTAAATTTAACAAATAGGTTATGTGATGCACATACAATAATTCATTAATAATTTGATACTAAGTTAACCAAACATTACATATCTTATTAATAATAATTTATACATATTTTAAATCGACACTATAAGTTTGCATTTTATACTAAACCAAAAAAAGGTTTAGAAAGTAAAAAATTTAAAATGTTTTATAATTAATTTAAAAAAAAAACACTCTAGTGAGTAAATAAAACTAGCCACTTTAGTTTATTGCAAAATAATTCAAAAACATAAATAAAAGAAATAAGGATGAAAGTTGCAAGTATTTCAAAAAAATGGTTGCAAGTGTCGTAAATAGTATCTCAAGACCACTATTTGACCAAATTGTTATAAAAAAAATAGTAGGAGGTTTCAAATAAAATAAAAAACCTTCCTAATGTGTCCAAAACATGACAAAACTTATAAATCAAATGGTTAGATGACTATGGTTGACAAGCAATTGATAGGGTCAAATTGTCAAACAAGGCACTAGTTACCACGTGAATGAGTACAAAAATTTAAAAAAAAAATACAAAAAAAACTAGTTTTGATGAAAAAGGAAGATTAAGGGGATTTAAACACAAGACCTCTCTTATACAAGTGAACTAGCAAAATTATGCTAACCAACTCACCCACTAAACTAGTTAACACAATTAATGCACTAACATGAATTTAAACCCTTTTTTTAATCTATTATTTTTTTTAAGAAAATAAATAAACCAAAATTAAATGATTTTATTAAAATAATATCATGTAAGTATTGATTTGAAATTTGAAACCAAAGGATTTTGAAAAGCATATGGGGGGTCCAATACTTAGGTGGAAAATAAAGAATTAAAACAAACTTGTATTTTTTAAATAATTTATATAAAACTATAACATATCTATTTAATCTCTATTTTTGCATGCAAAGTAGATTAATAGCATAGGTGGAGAGTGGAGGAAGGTGGATGAAGCTTCAGGTGACCATTTTTGGAAATTTAAATCTCAAAATTGCATAGAAACAACCCTTTAAAGCCTTTGGGAGAACCAATTTTAAGTTTAAATGATTTTAAGCTGATTTTGAACTTATTGTTTCTATAAAGAAGATATATAATGATGCCTAGATAAGATAGGAAAACTCATATTTGTTCCCAATTCCTCTAATTGGCCTTTTAAAGTACTTTTAGAGGCCAAGAAACTGAGAACCCACCCTTCTCAGATTAAAAAAACACTACAATTTTATTTTTTATAATTTATTTTTAAGAATAGGCCATACCAGGTAGTATAAGGGTGTTAATGAAGGTTGAGGAAAACTAGAACAGTCTTTGATAAAGATTTGTATTGCCAAGATAGAGTCTTGAAGGGTTAAAAACTCATAGTGCAACCTCTAAGGACTAAAACCAGATTGCAAAAGATCTGATACAAATATTTTTCATTAAGTTTCACCAAAGAGGACAGACAAGGCCATACTATGGCTTCCAAGGAGACAAAATCTTCAAAAAATTGAATCAATTTGATCTAGAAGCTCTACAAGAGGGCTAGTTAATAATGAAATCTAATCCTTTAAATTGAACAACAGAGGTAGAAGTAAATAAAAAAAATTTATAATTTTATTAGAGATCAAAATGCCTCAAAGGGCTGTACCATCTTGCTCAGGTAATGAAATGAAAAAATATTTTAGTGTTTTTATAGAATATCTTGAATAACCAATCAAAATTTTATAAATCTATAGCTAGAAACAAGATTTTCAATATATATATATATATATATATATATATATATATATATATATATATATTAAAAATTTAAACTTGATCTTCAAAAAAACCTTTAAAAAATATTTTAGGCTAAAAAAATGAGGATCTTAACACTAAAAAATAAAAAAATTTAAAACAAAATTTTCTTAGTTTTCCACTTGCCTCAGGGAGGAGATGTTTCTCTTGATTGGTTAGATCTAAAAGTGAATCCTTCACATGAAATATAAGTGCATAGATCATGAATTAGAAGAAAAGAGGAGCTCCAAAAACTCTCAATGATGTGCCATAAGATCTATGGGTTGATCTTTGAGTAAAACTAAGCTTGAACATAACTTAAAAATGCCCAATCTACAACCTTACCACTTGATCATGCATCAACCTGGCTCTGATACCATGAGAAAACAAGCAATACAATTTCATACAAACATTGGATCTAGATGTGAGACCAATAACAAAGACATTCACCATGAAATAATGAGAGCAATGTTAAACACACCATAACATAGATATATCGTGGGAAACCTCATTAAAAGGTTAAAAAACCACTATTATTATTATTATTATTATTATTATTATTATTATTATTATTATTATTATTATTATTATTATTATGTGCCCAATACAAGCTTTCTCTGCTTTCTCTTCTCTCTTTTTCATTACATCTTACAATATAAACTCTTTATTATATAGGCAAGGTAATCTGCCCATTATAAATGACCTTTTTAAACAACCGCATTAATAGGCCCAACCTCTTAAAAGGTCATTTAATATATTTTAAATTTATTTACATGAGGATAAACTCATGATAAATAATAAAATATATTACTATTTAACCAATGTAATTTAATGTATTAAGGGTACATAAATATCACCACTTAACCACCACATTAATGGGTCCAACCTCTCCAAAGTTCATTTAATATATTTTATTATTTATTTACACAAGGACAAACTCATGATAAATAATAAAATATATTATTAATTAATCAATGTAATTTTATGTATTAAGGGTACATAAATAACACCACTTAACCATTAATTTTTTCAATACAAAAGAGCTTTAGATTCATAGTATGCATTTTAAATGTTTTGAAAGCAATGTGATTAAGGTGGATTTGGAAATTCAAAATATATTACTTTAGCTATGTTATCCCTAAGAATTGAATGCAATAATACATTGCTTCATTCAAATTAATGGCTGCAATGGCTTTTGTTACTTTTCCTTGCCTAGTCTTTTCATTTGAAATTCATAAAAATGACTTTTTTAACTTTTTAAGGCCATGTGGATTATTTTATAATATTCTCAGATGCTTACTCATATTGATATGACAAATATATCTTTTCCACTCTTTTAGACTTAGCTATGGTATCTTTGATGTTTGATTATGTGCTTTAAGAAGACATGTATCTATGTGTCATTATTCCATTGATGGCTAAGGTGTGATCTATTTGTACTTTGCTATTTAGGCTATGGGTTATCAATATGATGACATGTAGATGATCTCAATAATCCACTTACCCAAAAGTAATCTTATAAAGGTCAATGATGTCACCTCTAGTTTAGTGGGATGGTGACATGTGGATGGCTCTCGATGATCTGCTTGCTCAAGTGTATCCATACAAAGTTATATGATGACATCACCTATGGGTTATAAAAATGGTGACACATGGAGAGTTCTCTATGATTTGCTTGCTTGGGACTATCCATAAAAAAGACATTACTAACATTACCTCTAGGAGGTCAGGATGGTGACATGGGGATGGCTCTCAGTGATCTACTAGCCCAAGATCATTCATATAAAAGGTATTTTTAATTTCACCTCCATGAGGATAGGATGGTGACACATGGATAGCTCTCAATGATCCACTTTCTTGGGATCATTTATGGAAAAGGTATTATTAACATCACTTTTAAGAGGTTGGGATGACTTTTACCTCTTATCCTGGTGCTTCATATGAGAAGAATGATGATGCATAACAATAATGAACTCTAGAATGATTTATGAAATTCCTAAGTGGGAGATACTCTATTCAAAAGACACAACATAGATAACAAACCTAACTATAAGTTAAAAATGTCAGTCTGGTTAGCCTTATAATTCATAAATTATACCATTTGCATAAACACTTAAATAAATATAAAGGTGAAGAGTAAATCATATAGTATGGCTTAGACATAGCTTTAATTCCTTTTAGCATTGAAAACACCTTGTAAATAATTAGGTGAAACTTGCAGATTGCATTAAGCAAATAACTAGAAACCAAGATAGTTAAGCAAATTTCTCAAACATCAGATAAATTCCTTGAATTTGTCCTTTTCAAACTTTTGTATCATAGAATTCTAATTTAGAAGAGTGTAAAAGGATGTTTAATTAATATTGGGCCCTTATTTAAAATTTTAAAAATGGGGTGTGTGTGTTATGGCACAACAAATAGCCCTAAAATGTAGCCCTTGTTTCATTAGTTAAAATGTTATTACTCTTATAAACCACATTCAAGACATTGTCAACATATGTTTGGTTCATAACATTATAGAAAACAATGTAACTATGAGACACCTTGCTACTTCCCTCAAAGGAAAAGCACTCTAATGGTATAGGGGGTTGCAACCCAATTCAAAACATAACTAGGATGAATTAGGAGCAAATATTTGCAAATAATTTGGGGATATAAGTGACCATTTATCCCTAATGGATTAACTTACCACTATAAAAAAATATCCTCATGAAGTCATGATAGAGTTTAATTTTAGGGTTCAAAAGACTTAGTATAGGATTCCACCACTAGTCAAGCCTTCTCCAAGCATTGCATTTATGTACTTTTTTAGAGCTTTAAATAGTGATGTGGATATCATGATTCAATCCATGGGAAGAACCATATTACCTGATGCTTATGAAATAGCTATAAAAGCTGAAAATAATTTAACCCAAGCTATAAAAATAGCTTTTAGACCACCAATGCATCTTTTTTCTAAGCCTTCACCTAATCATCCCACTTTGGCACATCTTCCTAGAGTAATTAGTCAACCAAATCCACCTTTTACCCCTTCTAATGAGTTACATGAAGTCAAAACCTTTCTATATAGTTTTGAAAATGAGTTGGTGGTTTTAAAAAGGTATCAACCTCAGCATAATAGACCTTATTAGCCTTTTAATCAAGCATATCATCCTAATAGGTAGCCTTATCAAGGTAATGCCCAAGGCCAAGGCCAAATAGGTTATACTAGGCCCTTGAATGCCCAAAAACTATCTTTTACAAGTTATTCTAAGGCCATTTTTCCTATTCAAAACAACTTGGTTCAAGATTATGAATGGTGTTACCCATGTAACCATCCCCACAATCAAAATGCTTATCCAAATTAGGTTGTTAGCGAATATCTAATGGTTCAAAGTGAATAAATACTTTAAGAACAATAAGTGTAATCAACTTCAAAGGGGGAATGAAGCTCAATAATAGGTGACAAGTGAGTCTCCCTTGTTGATCTATCAAGAGAATGATTTTTGTGGTTTGAATCAAAATGAAGTATTAAACAAGGGAAAAAATCTAGTGGAATATAGCACAAGGTCCAAAAATAAAGAAATGTAAGGAGAAACATCTTCCATTATTGATCAAATATCTACTTATCAAGCACCATAAGAGGTTATGAAATAATGTACAACTACAAATTAGGCTACTAAGAAGGACATTCAGTCTAAAAATCAGCCTCTAATTTGGTCAATAATCAAAATAATATGTTTATGCTACCAAATTTTAGTCAAAGGTTAGTCACAATCCATTTAGTATTTGTGTAGCAAATGAAGAAAACCAATCTAAATATGACTATGTGGGAAACTTTATCCATTCCATCACAAAAAGATCTATTTCAAGAGGCCTTGAACCATTTTCTATCAAGAAAGTGAATTAGTAAATGGTGTATTAGTTAATCCTATAAGTTTATGCTAGCCAAAAGGAGAAAAAATTAAGATCAGAAAGCCACCTCCCTTATACATCTCCCTAATCATTGGTAAGTATCTTGTGTATAATTATATGATTGATTCTAGAGTTAGTAGTTATGTTATTCCCAAGATGATTACTTATTTTTTAGGCATAGAATATACACTAGTTAATAAGGGGATTTTCCACTTAGATGGTATTATTGTTAAAATATGAGTCATTAAAAATCTAAATCTTACCCTTCATGTATGTCCAAATCTTTCTATATTGCAATACATTTCAGTCATTGATCTCATTCCCTATTTTTCCATATGCCTTTCTAGATATTTTAATACAAAAATAAGGGTATAATTATCTTAATATTGGTCACATATGATTCTTAGGACTATATATGGGACAAGCATAACCATTAAAGATGAACCTATCTCCAAAGATCATATTGAGCCATATATGCCTAGTCCTATTAACATGAATTTTAATATGCATGATATATAAGAGGAGGGTGTTATTCATGAGGCTAAAACATCCTTGGATGAAGCTACATAAATTTTTATTGATTATTAGGTAAAGGCACACTATGAATCTGATCCATACAACCATATGGAAGAAACTGGGTTAGGCACTTATTGCATACACGAGGAAAATTTTGTTATACCTAACCTCATGAAGTCACAAGAAGATCTTGATGGAACATGGTAGCTCTACTTTGATGGCTCAATAATAAATAATGGTTTTGGTATTGGTGTTATGATGATCTCTCCTCAAAGAGAGAGACATTTATTTACTTTTAGGCTTCAATTCAAATGAACCAATAACATAGTCAAATATGACTCATTGATCTAACATCTCCAATTATCACAAAAGAGATGAATCAATGTATTAAAATTATTTTGAGATAGTTATTTCATCATACATTAGGTTATATTTTAGATTATAACTAATAATAATTTGTTAAAAACATACAAACATGGAGTGTGGTACCTAGTTGAAAACTTTGATGTTTTCAACATCCAAGTGGTACCAAGAGTGAAAAAGAAATGATAATAGGCTTACAACATTAAATTCACAATATTATATTCCTCAAGATGTTATGAAAGACTTATATTAGCATGTTAAGATGGTGGTTAGACTAGTGCTTCCAAGTAATGTAACTAGTTGGCAAGTGTTTGAAAGTGATGAGAAATTTATTAATTTTTTGAAAAAGGAGGTAGAATGTTTTACTAAAAATTAGTCAAAGGTTCAAGATAAATATGGAGATAATATCATCCAACTAAAGACCAAAAATTTTCCAAAAGTATTGGTCACTTTGGAGAGAATCTTTAATTTCAATGATCAGCTCAAGAAGGAACAAATGAACATGTCTATCAAAGAAGAATATTTTGAACAAGTGACCATCTCAAGTGCCAAGAATTGAAAGTTTGGAAAGGTATGTAGTAATTATATAAAAAAAGCTTTCATTAAACTTTTTAAAGAGTATGATGATGTGTTTACATGGAGTTATGAGCATATTATAGGTTTTGATTCATGTTTATCTCAACATATCATGGAGTTGGATCCCAATGCAAAGCCCATCAGGCAAAAATAAAGGCCAATAAATCCTTAGATGAACCCTAAATTAATAAATAATTATCCAAGATCATAGAGGTAAACATAATTTTCACAATCAAATGTTCCTTTTGGGTGGCTAATCTAATTCTATTTAGGAAATAGATTATACTATGTGTCAATTTTAGAGACCTAAATAGAGAATCTCTCAAAGACTATTATCCTCTTCCATCCATGGAATAAATTATTAAAATGGTAGCTAGAGATTAATTTTTTTCTCTCTTAGATGGCTATTCAAGGTAAACTCAAATCCTTGGTTAAGAATAAAATCCATTTAAATTATCCTTTACGACCAAATGGGGGACCTATGCTTATAAGAATATGCCCTTTGGGTTGACCAATGCTAGTGTAACCTTCCAAAATATAATGGATATGGATTTTAAAGGTATCAATAATGGCATGGTTTTATTTTATTTGGATGATAAATTTTTTTTTTCAAAGCATTCAAGTGAGCATTTATATCATCTAAGAAATGTCTTCAGAAGATGTAGGGATTTTAAATTTTCTTTTAATCCTTAAAAGTGTGTGTTTTTTGTTCATAAGTGAAAACTATTGGGGCACATAGTCTGAAAGGATGGTATTTCCATTGATATAGAATGAGTAAATGTAATTTTATCTCTTTCTCTCCATATCCATAAGAAAGGTCTCCAAAGCTTCTTGGGGAGAATTAATTTTATGAGATTCATATCAATTTTGATACCTTGGTCAAACCTCTTATCTCTACATTAAAAAAGAATTATGTTTTCAACTAGTCAAAGGAAGGTAAGAACAATTTTGAAGGTATTAAACAAGCAATATCTCAATCTCTTACTCTTATGAATCCTAACTATGACAAGGACTTCATTCTCTATGTCTTTAGAGGAAGTGAGAGCATTGCAGCTATCCTAACTAAATATAAGAATAATCAAATGGAGCAACCAATAGCCTTTTTTAGTTAATCACTCAAGGACTATAAATTGAGGTATAGTTTTGTTGAGAAAAGATTTTTTTGTTGTAATAAAGCTTAAAAATTTCATGCACTTGATTTTTAATAATATAATTCAGCTAATGGTGCCTCATCCAAGTGTGAAAAAGTTCATTTTGAGTATGGATGTGAATGAGAAGAGAGTTGGATGGATCAAAAAATTCATGGAATATGACATGCATATCAAAATCACCAATTCTTTGAGGTGTAAAGGGTTGTGTGAAAAACTTGTATAAAAATTGGAAGCTGATCAGAAGATAACATACATGCTACAAAAATACCAATCATCTCCTCTTCATCCTCTAAGCAGTTGGTTTTAAGATATGATTATTTTCTTATAAATATATGAGTATTATCAAGGAATTAATAAGTCAAAGAGGAGGTATTTTAGGTTATAATCCTTTTTATGGTGTTTTATTTATAAAGGATATAAATAGAGTATTATTAAGGTGTATTGAGCATAACCAGGTTGTTAGAGTGATTGAAGAGTTCTATGATGGCCTATTAGGATGTCATTTCTCACTAATTACTAATACTACCAAGTTCATGAGAGTTGGTTATTATTTCCCTGATTTGTTTAAGGATCTCAAAAGTGGGTGAGAAATTGAAATAAGTGTGTCTACTTTGTAGGAAAGAAAAGGTTAGTTGCCCTTCCTCTTCATCCTATATAAATAGATCAACCATTTATTTATTGGGGTTTAGACTTCATTGGTATAATAAATTAACCTTTTAGTGATAGCCACAAATGTGTGTTGATAGCCATGGATTACTTCACTATATGGGCTAAAGTAATTGCATTAAAAGAGGCCAATGAAACTTCCATCCTAGATTTCCTTGAAGGTATTATTACAGGGTTTGGTGTCCCATTTACTATAATTTATAACAATGCTAAAGACTTTGTAGGCACTCAAATTAATGAATGGGTAGTTAATAATATCATCTATATTAAAAATTCTTCAAAATATTACCCTAAAGGTAATGTATTAGTTGAATCTACAAATAAGAACTTTATAATGATTATCAAGAGGATAATGATGGATAATTAGAGAGCTCATCACACCAAACTCAAGACTACGGGAAAGAGGAAAATATTATTTTTTCATTTGATTTACCTTCTCTTGAGCTTGCACAATAGTTTAAAATTCTAGAAAATGGTGCAATGATAGTGAGATTCCCTGAGTTGATGGAGTTGGAAGAGGTAAGAGACCAAACATTGCATAACCTTAAGGGTCATCAATCCCAAATGAATATAAATTTTGATAATAAATTTGTTTATAGAACCTTTAAGGAAGGATATTTGGTTATTAAGTGGGATGAATACATATCTAAAGCTGTAAGACACATAAATTTCTTGTCACTATTCCAAGATACACACTTACTGACTTGTCTATAATTTTCATTCACAAATAAGTTAAACCTTTCTTGTCAATAGATAATTTTTCATTTGTATATTTATCACCAAATTGAAGGAAAATAAGCCAATTATAAATATTTTTAATTATTTTAACAAATAAGAACATCCTATTATATTGATCTATAATATTAATGAATTTATTTTTGATTTGTTAGGTTATTTTAGTAATCTGTCCTCTATTAGACTTACTAAGTCTATAACCTTTTATTAAAGATTTGTCTACTCACTATTATTGTTAATCCTTTAATGAGACTTGATCAATATTGAATAATAACCAAAATTAATTATCCATTTCCTTAATACACAACCTTGATTTCAAGTGAATAAATCATATTTAATCCTTATACAGATTCTCCAAATAGTTATAATTTTTTTTCAATCACCCTCATATATCATTCTACATGGCCTTACTCATTACCTCTATATTTGTCATGATAAGAAATCAGAACACATAGTCTTCTTAACCCTATCAATAATTTTTTTTAAAATTTTATTAGGAAGGTTGACTCAAAAAGCAAACCAATTCAGGGCTTACATTTATAATGAATGTTGAAATTACCACATTCTAAATACAAAAACTCACTTTTAATTTCAAATTCCAAATTAAATGTCCCCCTATAAGGTGGATTCCATCAAATATCTTTCTTTATCCATCATCATAATAAGAGTATTACTTTCTTTTACAAATCTAATGGATTCATTTTAAGTAAACATGGCTCAGGTATATTCGAAAGAACTTACACATTTACCAATTCTAGAATATATTTAATATCACAACTAATTTGGGTTTTATTTCAAACAAATAATTAAAATTTATAGCATACCAATTATGGAATATATTTCCACTCAACAAAATAATATGTGAAGGATCCAATTTTTTATAGTCCCATTTAATAAGTGGCATTAAGTACAAAAAAATTGGGTGCATTAGTTCATTTTAATACACTCCAAGTAGGCTTTAGTGGTATTCATTAGAGAGAAAGAAGTGAATTAAATATCTATTTAATTAGAGAGTAAATGAACATCAGAGCATTATATATTATGTATAAACTTTTTTTACTATTTTTGAGCCATATTTTTGATAATTTGATACATTTATAGAGTTATATTATATTTTTCACTTAGGCCCTTTGTAGATCAAGCATGCAATGTATATATATATTGGGGGGACCACTGAGGGGACCCATAATTACTTGGAGTGTATTAAAATGAACCAATGCACCCAATTTTTTTGTACTTAAGAGAATATTGGGGGGACCACTGAGGGGACCCACAAAAATTATATTAAAGACAAAGGAGGAATAGATAAAACAATATTTACCAATGTACAAAGGAGGAATAGATAAAACCGTGAAAAAAGTGAAAAATATAATATAACTCTCATAAATTGGCTATAAAAAAGAACTAGAAAGGCAATATAAGGATGGTTTCAAGTAGTTAAGACTGAAAGGGATCTATATTGGTGATGGTATATATTTGTAAATCAGATGATACCCTTATAACTATGGGATTTTGAAGTGAGGTGGTAGGCCCCAATACCATCATGTTGAAAGATTGAAACATAATCATACTATGTAACACTAACATATGATCATTGGCTTAAAAAGTGTCAAGCAATTGTCACAAATGCATAAATTCCATATATTTTGATCATTTGGGTATTGAAAAAAATTATATATTTAGAAACTCCATTCAGAATGCCACAATTCATATTCTTATGTTATTTTCAAATTATATTTCCAAGTGTCTATAAAAATCTCTCCAAGTTTAACTATTATTATTTTTAGGTTTTCCATGTGTCTATAATAATAGTAGACTTTAGTGGTATTCATTAGAGAGAAAGAAGCGAATTAAATATCTATTTAATTAGAGAGTAAATGAACATCAGAGCATTATATATTATGTATCAGATAATGCATGAAAATCTGATAAACTTTAATATGGTCATATCTCCTATATTACTTTAATACCATTTAATGTCATATATTACTTACCCTTACTAACTAATATAATCATGTGCATATATAATATTTGTAGTTTTTTTATTACAACTAACTTTCTATCACATTTAAAATCATATTCTAATAAACATTTAGGTTAACCAAATAGTTAGTTTATTAATTAAGTATCCTATGTTTTGTTTGATACTATTTTATCACACACACATATAGTAACACCTCATAGATTAGTTATCTTCAGGAATACCACAGTAGCACATTTTAATACACTAATTGTCATTACCCTATACATTTTAATACTCTATATGGGTCAATTTTTGATAACAGGAAATATTTATTATATGTGTGTACTTATCTTATATACGTGCATGGTAGAATAATTAGTAAATAAATTAGCTAAGACATCCTTTATGGGTGTCTTAAACCTATACTATAATCATCTTATAGTATTTGATAACTTAACCTGAAAGTTTATACATAATATATAATGCTCTGATGTTCATTTACTCTCTAATTAAATAGATATTTAATTCGCTTCTTTCTCTCTAATGAATACCACTAAAGTCTACTTGGAGTGTATTAAAATGAACCAATGTACCCAATTTTTTTGTACTTAATGCCACTTATTAAATGGGACTATAAAAAATTAGATCCTTCACATATTATTTTGTTGAGTGGAAATATATTCCATAATTGGTATGCTATAAATTTTAATTATTTGTTTGAAATAAAACCCAAATTAGTTGTGATATTAAATATATTCTAGAATTGGTAAATGTGTAAGTTCTTTCGAATATACCTGAGCCATGTTTACTTAAAATGAATCCATTAGATTTGTAAAAGAAAGTAATACTCTTATTATGATGATGGATAAAGAAAGATATTTGATGGAATCCACCTTATAGGGGTACATTTAATTTGGAATTTGAAATTAAAAGTGATTTTTTGTATTTAGAATGTGGTAATTTAACAAATATATTTTAATTGTTATCTAACTATTCTAATTTATACCATTATTGCATCCTCTATTGTAAGTGAAAAATATAATATAACTCTATAAATGTATGCTCTGATGCAATAATGTTTCTTTGAAAGGTTTTTATTGTGATGTAATATCCAAGGAGGGGGGGTATTTTACTTATATTGATAGGGATTATCTCCTCTACTGAAAGATTATATGAGAACTATTGCACAAACTTGTCCAAAAGATCATCAAAACTAGAAAATGAATTCTTTGACATCTTTAGGAACCATTCCAATGCTTACCCTACTAGGCTCCATGGAAACAACAGTAATAGGTATATATCACTATAGGCCATTAGTTGGCATGCAATAAGGAATTCCATCAAATGGGCCTTAGGTTTACCTTTCCCCTTATATTTATTAAACTTTGGTGGTTTTTACCCTTGAGTTAAGCATATTAGTTAAGTAGTTCTAATACATCACATATTAGGACATAATTTAGTAGATCTTATTAGGTAACTACATAATTTTTTTGTACTTAATGACATATTAGTTTAATATAACTCTCATAAATATTATAGTAAGAGAATAGTATTGTTTCTTTTTTATAGTCCATAATCTTGATCATATTAGTTAAGTAGTATTCTTGATTGTTTTTACCCCTTTCATCACATATTAGGACATAATTTACTATGATTATCCTTTATGGGTGTCTTAAACCTATACTATAATCATCTTATAGTATTTGATAACTTAACCTGATATAATAGTAATTGCTCTGATGTTCATATTAATTTGTTGCATAATATGAAATACCCATCTAAATACATAATATATAATTCTCTGATGTTCATTTACTCTCTAATTAAATAGATATTTAATTCACTTCTTTCTCTCTAATGAATACCACTAAAGTCTACTTGGAGTGTATTAAAATGAACCAATGCACCCAATTTTTGATAACAGGAAATATTTATTATGTGTGTGTACTTATCCTATATACGTGCATGGTAACAAGTTTCTTTAATATAATAAACTAAGATATATATATAGAGTTTTTTAGTATCATTATACCTTATGTAATGTATAGGGTATATATATATTTAAAAAATTGGGTGCATTGGTTCATTTTAATACACTCCAAGTAGACTTTAGTGGTATTCATTAGAGAGAAAGAAGCGAATTAAATATCTATTTAATTAGAGAGTAAATGAATATCAGAGCATTATATATTATGTATAAACTTTCAGGTTAAGTTATCAAATACTATAAGATGATTATAGTATAGGTTTAAGACACCCATATAGTAACACCTCACAGATTAATTAATTATCAGGAAATTATTTAGGTTAAATGATAGATTAGTTGAATAATATGTGTCTTACTATATGATTTTTGTACTGGAGTTATATTATCATTCTTATTCCTCCTCTATGCACCCAATTTTTTTGTACTTAAGAGAATATTGCTAATTTATCTTTAGAGAATATTCTCTCTAATGAATACCACTAAAGTCTATTTGGAGTGTATTAAAATGAACCAATGCACCCAATTTTTTTGTACTTAATGCCACTTATTAAATGGGACTATAAAAAATTGGATCCTTCACATATTATTTTATTGAGTGGAAATATATTCCATAATTGCTCCAGTACGCGTATGAGAGTGAAATAAAAATATATTATCTATGAATTAAATATAATATGATGCCTTAATTATACCTAAATAATTGAGATGCCTTAGCTGTTGTAGATGATGCCCAATGGTTATATATTACCATAATAAATATTCATAATTATCTCTATAATATACTGTCACTTCGAAAAATAATTTTACTATTCTCTTAAGTACAAAAATAATTTTACTAGTATAATAACCTGATATAATAGTAATTGCTCTGATGTTCATATTAATTTGTTGCATAATATGAAATACCCATCTAAATACATAATCTATAATGCTCTGATGTTCATTTACTCTCTAATTAAATAGATATTTAATTCGCTTCTTTCTCTCTAATGAATACCACTAAAGTCTACTTGGAGTGTATTAAAATGAACCAATGCACCCAATTTTTGATAACAGGAAATATTTATTATGTGTGTGTACTTATCCTATATACGTGCATGGTAACAAGTTTCTTTAATATAATAAACTAAGATTTCTAAGGATTATATACTCATGAACTAAAATAGATTTATGTGTGTATTGTCATGTTAAATATTAGTTTATTATATTAAAAAAACTTGTTACCATGCACGTATATAGGATAAGTACACACACATAATAAATATTTCTTGTTATCAAAAATTGGGTGCATTGGTTCATTTTAATACACTCCAAGTAGACTTTAGTGGTATTCATTAGAGAGAAAGAAGAAAATTAAATATCTATTTAATTAGAGAGTAAATGAACATCAGAGCATTATATATTATGTATTTAGATGGGTATTTCATATTATGCAACAAATTAATATGAACATTAGAGCAATTACTATTATATCAGGTTATTATACTAGTAAAATTATTTTTGTACTTAAGAGAATAGTAAAATTATTTTGCGAAGTGACAATATATTATAGAGATAATTATGAATAGTTATTATGGTAATATATGACCATTGGGCATCATCTACAACAGCTAAGGCATCTCAATTATTTAGGTATAATTAAGGCATCATATTATATTTAATTGATAGATAATATATTTTTATTTCACTCTCATACGCGTACTGGAGCAATTATGGAATATATTTCCACTCAACAAAATAATATGTGAAGGATCCAATTTTTTATAGTCCCATTTAATAAGTGGCATTAAGTACAAAAAAATTGGGTGCATTGGTTCATTTTAATATACTCCAAGTAGACTTTAGTGGTATTCATAAGAGAGAAAGAAGTGAATTAAATATCTATTTAATTAGAGAGTAAATGAACATCAGAGCATTATATATTATGTATAAACTTTCAGGTTAAGTTATCGAATACTATAAGATGATTATAGTATAGGTTTAAGATACCCACAAAGGATGTCTTAGCTAATTTATTTACTAATTATTCTACCATAATATATTTGTTTACTAATTATTTACAAGATTATATTATACATAATATATAATATATAATGCTCTAGATTATACACGCTATTATTCATCTTATAGTAGAGAATAACTTAACCTGAAAGTTTATACATAATATATAATGCTTTGATGTTCATTTACTCTCTAATTAAATAGATATTTAATTCGCTTCTTTCTCTCTAATGAATACCACTAAAGTCTACTTAGAGTGTATTAAAATGAACCAATGCACCCAATTTTTTTGTACTTAATGCCACTTATTAAATGGGACTATAAAAAATTGGATCCTTCACATATTATTTTGTTGAGTGGAAATATATTCCATAATTGTTAAAGTATTATTTTTCTCTACAAGAGTAAATTTATGACTAATTATTTATTAAGATACTATTCACCTTATACAATGGGTTAGTGTGAATATGAAATATCCCATAAAGAATAACTCAATCCCCTTAATAGGTAGAGTAGGTTTTTCTTTAGAAATGGGAGATGTATGATAATTAAATAATACATCTCTTATATATTATGATAATTAAATAATACTACGCATTAAATTTAGTATATACCTAATATGCTATATCTCTAATACTTTAAATTTACTCATGTTTTCACTATCCAAATTCACTTTGATACTTCATGATACTTTAAAATTCAATAATTTAAAATATATTGAAACCCTAGAGAAAAACATATCCACCAACAAAGAATATTTAATTTAATTTATATGTATATCTTGATCATGATCCTAATGTTTAGACTATTACCCTTATTTTAATTAATTATCATTTAACCTAAATAATTTCCACTTAAACCTATACTATAATAATCTTATAGTATTTGATAACTTAACCTAGTGGTTTAACCATTTTAAAAAATTAGAAACTATTTTAAAAAATCAAATACTAATAAACTATTTTATAATTTTATATATAATTAATACAATAAGTTAACTATTTACACATTTTATGAAATAGTTCATAGAAGAGGATAAGTAGAATTTTGATCATTCAACTATAGATAAGAATAATGAAATATCCCCATAAAGCTAATAGTTATCCCATATTCTATATTAAATGGAGAATAGGGGATATTAAATATTAACTCAATATTCACACTTCATATTCCCATATTCACACTATATCCCCATAAATCATATTTTTAATGAAATTGTACAGGGGATATTTCATAGGGGATATTTTTATAATTATCCTAATGTTTTAATCATTTTATGAGGATAAGTAGATTATATTAATAATTTATATCTTGATCATGATCCTAATGTTTAGACTATTGCCCTTATTTTAATTAATTATCATTTAACCTAAATAATTTCCACTTAAACCTATACTATAATCATCTTATAGTATTTGATAACTTAACCTAATGGTTTAACCATTTTAAAAAATCAGAAACTATTTTAAAAATCACTGTATTAAAATCTAAAAAATCAAATACTAGTAAACTATTTTATAATTTTATATAATTAATACTATTTTATAATTTTATATATAATTAATATAATGAGTTACTGATATAAATAAAGGTAATATCTATTATTGAAATAGAACTATCTAATGCATACTAGTAGATTTTAAATATACTAGATATCTAGTATTAAACTATTTTAACCATTTTAAAAAATCACAGTATTAAAATCTAAAAAATCATATTTAATATTTATTTATTTTACCATAAATTGAGATAACCATTTTAATTAATTATCATTTAACCTAAATAATTTCCACTTAAACCTATACTATAATCATCTTATAGTAATTGATAACTTAACCTAGTGGTTTATACACAAAAAATAAGGGTAATACTTATAAGTAAAATATTTAACTTCATTGAAATAATTGGATCTATTTTATACTTTGATACTTCATTTCTCATTTTACATTTAAATTGATTAACCTAAATAATTTCCACTTAAACCTATACTATAATCATCTTATAGTATTTGATAACTTAACCTAGTGGTTTATACACAAAAAATAAGGGTAATACTTATAAGTAAAATATTTAACTTCATTGAAATAATTGGATCTATTTTATACTTTGATACTTCATGATACTTTAAAATTCAATAATTTAAAATATATTGAAACCCTAGAGAAAAACATATCCACCAACGAAGATTTACATAATTAACTTTGATACTTCATGATACTTAGATGTAATAATTAGTTATATTACATGTAACTTGAAATAAATTTAAATATCTTAACCTAAATAATTTCCACTTAAACCTATACTATAATCATCTTATAGTATTTGATAACTTAACCTGAAATTTTATACATAATATATAATGCTCTGATGTTCATTTACTCTCTAATTAAATAGATATTTAATTCCCTTCTTTCTCTCTAATGAATACCACTAAAGTCTACTTGGAGTGTATTAAAATGAACCAATGCACCCAATTTTTTTGTACTTAATGCTACTTATTAAATGGGACTATAAAAAATTGGATCCTTCACATATTATTTTGTTGAGTGGAAATATATTCCATAATTGCTCCATGCTAATGATAAGTATATGAGATTTAAATTATTTCTTGATTAATTACTTAGACATAATTAATTAATGTGACTAAATTATAATATCTTCAAATAGTTCAATCATTGATTTAATAAAATAGAGAAAGTTTTTGTAATTTAAGTAAATCAATGTAAATTATCATATAAATTAGTTTTGGTATTTCAGTGGTCCTCCTTATTTTGAGTGAAAGTGATGTAATCAAGGATTCAACTACTTAGTTTTACATCCTTGATTTTGATGCCTCATTATCACTTCACTATCCTGCATAGCTAGAACTGTATTATGTTCAATTTATGCATTTTTACACTGAGATACCATCTTCTTGAATTTGAACACCCTTATTTTTATGCTAAGAATATAAGTTTCCACTTAATCGTAATTTGATAACTTAAGTAGGTAGATATTCACAAAAAATTAAATATCTATATTTTATAGATGTTTTTTATATTTATATATTTTTAAAGTGAAAATTCACAATAATATATGTATAATATGGTCACCTACTTTTTGAAAATTCATTTAACTAGTGATTACTATATACCCCTGATATTAGTTGATAAAATAGTATTTTACCAATGTACAAAGGAGGAATAGATAAAACAGTAAAAAAAGTGAAAAATATAATATAAATCTCATAAATATTATAGTAAGAGAATATTTACTCTACTAGTGTATAAGGTGAGTATGACTAGTGTATAAGGTGATTCTAATAGTTAGTTATATTTTGTAAGTAAATAGACATATGTATATTGATTGGTAAGCATATTGTAAAGTATCAACTTCTATAAAACCTTATGGTACATAGATGATGATGCCTCATAGTTCCCACCACCATTGACATGAAAATATACTTATCCCATAATCACTTTACTGTATATTTATCTACTGATTATATTAGTTAGTAAGGGTAAGTAATATATGACATTAAATGGTATTAGACAATTATCATAATTTACAAGGTTAACCAAATAGGCAATATACCTACAAATATTATCATAAATTATTAATATTGTCATTATCCTACAAATATAAATGTTTTTAAGCACAATATATTCTCATATTTTTAAAGTAATCAAAGTGAATGTGCATAATGTAATATGAAGTTTCAATATTATGATAAGTGTAGAATGGACTTAATTAATTAATGTGAATATGATTACTATTTTATCACACACACATATAGTGATAAAATGATTTGTAGTTTTTTTATTACAACTAACTTTCTATCACATTTAAAATCATATTCTAATAAACATTTAGGTTAATCAAATAGTTAGTTTTCACTATCCAAATTCACTTTGATACTTCATGATACTTTAAAATTCAATAATTTAAAATATATTGAAACCCTAGAGAAAAACATATCCACCAACAAAGAAGATTTAATTTAATTTATATGTATATCTTGATCACGATCCTAATGTTTAGACTATTGCCCTTATTTTAATTAATTATCATTTAACCTAAATAATTTCCACTTAAACCTATACTATAATCATCTTATAGTATTTGATAACTTAACCTAAAAGTTTATACATAATATATAATGCTCTGATGTTCATTTACTCTCTAATTAAATAGATATTTAATTCGCTTCTTTCTCTCTAATGAATACCACTAAAGTCTACTTAGAGTGTATTAAAATGAACCAATGCACCCAATTTTTTTGTACTTAATGCCACTTATTAAATGGGACTATAAAAAATTGGATCCTTCACATATTATTTTGTTGAGTGGAAATATATTCCATAATTGTTAAAGTATTATTTTTCTCTACAAGAGTAAATTTATGACTAATTATTTATTAAGATACTATTCACCTTATACAATGGGTTAGTGTGAATATGAAATATCCCATAAAGAATAACTCAATCCCATTAATAGGTAGAGTAGGTTTTTCTTTAGAAATAGGTAGAGTAGGTTTTTCTTATGTATGGTTAATATGCTATGATACATAATATATATTATATATCACTAAAGCATTATATATTATGTATAATCTTGATTATAGTATATACCACTAGAGCATTATATATTATGTATAATCTTGATTAGAGAGTACATATTTTCATGATATAAATTGATACTCTAATTACCTTAGATGTTAAAGTATTATTTTTCTCTACAAGAGTAAATTTATGACTAATTATTTATTAAGATACTATTCACCTTATACAATGGGTTAGTGTGAATATGAAATATCCCATAAAGAATAACTCAATCCCCTTAATAGGTAGAGTAGGTTTTTCTTTAGAAATGGGAGATGTATGATAATTAAATAATACATCTCTTATATATTATGATAATTAAATAATACTACACATTAACAAATATATTTAGGGGGTTACAGAGAACTCATAACTAATAGCAATATTTTAATCAACTTTTAACATTGACTTATACTTTATGCATACATGACTTATCAACGTCAATTGATTTTGAATTTTTGGAGGGTCCACTATATCCTATGTCATTGGTGAAAATTTTTATGATATTTCATTATTTATGTATGAGATATAAAAATTTTATGATATTTCATTAAGGAGAAATGAGTCTATGATATATATGAGGTAGTAAATACTAAAATATGGTACTTTTAGTATATTAATGATACTTCCACTTGTATATGATTTTCGTACTGGAGTTATTCTACTTATAATTATAAGTAGATAAATATACAGTAAAGTGATTATGGGATAAGTATATTTATACATAATATATTTTCATGTCATGTATTTAGAATGTGGTAATTTCAACATTGATTATAAATGTAAGCCCTGAATTGGTTTGGTTTTTGAGTCAACCTTCCTAATAAAATTAAAAAAAAACTATTGATAGGGTTAAGAAGACTATGTGTTCTGATTTCTTATCATGAAAAATATAGAGGTAATGAGTAAGGCCATGTAGAATGATATATGTATAATTTAAATATTCTATAAATGTATAATAATCTGGTACTTCATAGTTCCCACCACCATTGACATGAAAAATATACTTATCCCATAATCACTTTACTGTATATTTATCTACTTATAATTATAAGTAGAATAGCTCTAGTACGAAAATCATATACAAGTGGAAGTATCATTAATATACTAAAAGTACCATATTTTAGTATTTACTACCTCATATATATCATATACTCATTTCTCCTTAATGAAATATCATAAATTTTTTATATCTCATACATAAATAATGAAATATCATAAAATTTTTCACCAATGACATAGGATATAGTGGACCCTCCAAAAATTTGAAATCAATTGACGTTGATAAGTCATGTATGCATAAAGTATAAGTCAATGTTAAAAGTTGATTAAAATATTGCTATTAGTTATGAGTTCTTTGTAACCCCCCTAAATATATTTGTTAATGCGTAGTATTATTTAATTATCATAATATTTACTGTATATTTATCTACTTATAATTATAAGTAGAATAACTCCAGTACGAAAATCATATACAAGTGGAAGTATCATTAATATACTAAAAGTACCATATTTTAGTATTTATAGAATCATATATATCATAGACTCATTTCTCCTTAATGAAATATCATAAAATTTTTATATCTCATACATAAATAATGAAATATCATAAAATTTTTCACCAATGACATAGGATATAGTGGACCCTCCAAAAATTTGAAATCAATTGACGTTGATAAGTCATGTATGCATAAAGTATAAGTCAATGTTAAAAGTTGATTAAAATATTGCTATTAGTTATGAGTTCTGATACATAATATATATTATATATCACTAGAGCATTATATATTATGTATAATCTTGATTAGAGAGTACATATTTTGATTTAATCAGTACATATTATGTATAATCTCAACCATACATATTATGAATAGGTAGAGTATATTTATCAGTACATATTATGTATAATCTTGTATAATCTCAATGGATTATCTCCTATATACTATACATAATACATTATGGTAGAATAATTAGTAAATAAATTAGCTAAGACATCCTTTATGGGTGTCTTAAACCTATACTATAATCATCTTATAGTATTTGATAACTTAACCTGAAAGTTTATACATAATATATAATGCTCTGATGTTCATTTACTCTCTAATTAAATAGATATTTAATTCGCTTCTTTCTCTCTAATGAATACCACTAAAGTCTACTTGGAGTGTATTAAAATGAACCAATGCACCCTATTATATATAAAGAAAATGTCAAGTTAAATTAATAAAGAATAACTAATGCCACACACATTAGTTTCTTGTATATTTTATTAAGTAATATATAAAGTTAGTGTGTTATTATTTACTAACTCATATATATCATAGACTCATTTCTCCTTAATGAAATATTATAAAATTTTTATATCTCATACATAAATAATGAAATATCATAAAATTTTTCACCAATGACATAGGATATAGTGGACCCTCCAAAAATTTGAAATCAATTGACGTTGATAAGTCATGTATGCATAAAGTATAAGTCAATGTTAAAAGTTGATTAAAATATTGCTATTAGTTATGAGTTCTCTGTAACCCCCCTAAATATATTTGTTAACGCGTAGTATTATTTAATTATCATAATATATAAGAGATGTATTATTTAATTATCATACATCTCCCATTTCTAAAGAAAAACCTACTCTACCTATTAAGGGGATTGAGTTATTTTTTATGGGATATTTCATATTCACACTAACCCATTGTATAAGGTGAATAGTATCTTAATAAATAATTAAAATGAACCAATGCACCCAATTTTTTTGGTACTTAATGCCACTTATTAAATGGGACTATAAAAAATTAGATCCTTCACATATTATTTTGTTGAGTGGAAATATATTCCATAATTGGTATGCTATAAATTTTAATTATTTGTTTGAAATAAAACCCAAATTAGTTGTGATATTAAATATATTCTAGAATTGGTAAATGTGTAAGTTCTTTCGAATATACTTGAGCCATGTTTACTTAAAATGAATCCATTAGATTTGTAAAAGAAAGTAATACTCTTATTATGATGATGGATAAAGAAAGATATTTGATGGAATCCACCTTATAGGGGGACATTTAATTTGGAATTTGAAATTAAAAGTGATTTAAATATTCTTTAAATGTATCATAATCTGGTACTTCATAGTTCCCACCACCATTGACATGAAAATATACTTTTCCATAATCACTTTACTATATATTTATCTACATATAATTATAAGTAGAATAAATCCAGTACGGAAATCATATACAAGTGGAAGTATCATTAATATACTAAAAGTACCATATTTTAGTATTTACTACCTCATATATATCATAGACTCATTTCTCCTTAATGAAATATCATAAAATTTTTATATCTCATACACAAATGATGAAATATCATAAAATTTTTCACCAATGACATAAGATATAGTGGACCCTCAAAAAATTCGAAATCAATTGACGTTGATAAGTCATGTATGCATAAAGTATAAGAAGACTATAAGTCAACCTTCCTAATAAAATTAAAAAAAAACTATTGATAGGGTTAAGAAGACTATGTGTTCTGATTTCTTATCACGACAAATTTAGAGGTAATGAGTAAGGTCATGTAAAATGATATATGTATAATTTAAATATTCTATAAATGTATTATGATAATTAAATAATACTACACATTAACAAATATATTTAGGGGGGTTACAGAGAACTCATAACTAATAAAAATATTTTAATCAACTTTTAACATTGACTTATACTTTATGCATACATGACTTATCAACATCAATTGATTTCAAATTTTTGGAGGGTCCACTATATCCTATGTCATTGGTGAAAATTTTTATGATATTTCATTATTTATGTATGAGATATAAAATTTTTATGATATTTCATTAAGGAGAAATGAGTCTATGATATATATGAGGTAGTAAATACTAAAATATGGTACTTTTAGTATATATTATGATAATTAAATAATACTACGCATTATGATACTTGTAGCCACACACATTAGTTTCTTGTATATTTTATTAAGTAATATATAAAGTTAGTGTGTTATTATTTACTACCTCATATATATCATAGACTCATTTCTCCTTAATGAAATATCATAAAATTTTTATATCTCATACATAAATAATGAAATATCACTTTATTAACTGGTGGCCTTACTCATTCTACATGGCCTTACTCATTACCTCTATATCATAGACTCATTTCTCCTTAATGAAATATCATAAAATTTTTATATCTCATACATAAATAATGAAATATCATAAAATTTTTCACCAATGACATAGGATATAGTGGACCCTCCAAAAATTTGAAATCAATTGATGTTGATAAGTCATGTATGCATAAAGTATAAGTCAATGTTAAAAGTTGATTAAACTATTGCTATTAGTTATGAGTTCTCTGTAACCCCCCTAAATATATTTGTTAATGCGTAGTATTATTTAATTATCATAATATATACTAGAAGTACCATAAATTTTTTATCATAATATATATATCATAGACTCATTTCTCCTTAATGAAATATCATAAAATTTTTATATCTCATACATAAATAATGAAATATCATAAATTTTTTCACCAATGACATAGGATATAGTGGACCCTCCAAAAATGTGAAATAAATTGACGTTGATAAAGACATATTAATATGATGTAATTTTATAATATACATCTAAAAATTATTTAGATGTCATGTATTAATATGTCATTAAGTACAAATATACTCATTAAGTAGAGATATTTGTCATGTACATCTACTTGGGTAATGAGTAAGTACCATAAATTTTTTATCATAAACTCATTTTTATCATAGACTATGTGTTCTGATTTTTTATCATGACAAATATAGAGGTAATGAGTAAGGCCATGTAGAATGATATATGTATAATTTAAATATTATATAAATGTATTATGATAATTATGATAATATTCTTTTAAAATGAACCAATAGTGTATTAAAATGAACCAATGCACCCTATTATATATAAAGAAAATGTCAAGTTAAATTAATAAAGAATAACTAATGCCACACACATTAGTTTCTTGTATATTTTATTAAGTAATATATAAAGTTAGTGTGTTATTATTTACTACCTCATATATATCATAGACTCATTTCTCCTTAATGAAATATCATAAAATTTTTATATCTCATACATAAATAATGAAATATCACTTTATTAATTGTAAGGCCAAACCAATTCAGGGCTTACTTGGAGTTTACTTGGGTAATGAGTAAGGCCATGTAGAATGATATATGTATAATTTAAATATTCTATAAATGTATAATAATCTGGTACTTCATAGTTCCCACCACCATTGACATGAAAATATACTTATCCCATAATCACTTTAATGTATATTTATCTACTTATAATTATAAGTAGAATAACTCCAGTACAAAAATCATATACAAGTGGAAGTATCATTAATCTACTAAAAGTACCATATTTTAGTATTTACTACCTCATATATATCATAGACTCATTTCTCCTTAATGAAATATCATAAAATTTTTATATCTCATACATAAATAATGAAATATCATAAATTTTTTCACCAATGACATAGGATATAGTGGACCCTCCAATAATTTGAAATCAATTGACGTTGATAAGTCATGTATGCATAAAGTATAAGAAGACTATAAGTCAACCTTAGTTTCTTGTATATTTTATTAAGTAATATATAAAGTTAGTGTGTTATTATTTACTACCTCATATATATCATAGACTCATTTCTCCTTAATGAAATATCATAAAATTTTTATATCTCATACATAAATAATGAAATATCACTTTATTAATTGGTGGCCTTACTCATTACTTTATTAATATGTAAGCCCTGAATTGGTTTGCTTTATAAGTCAACCTTCCTAATAAAATTAAAAAAGAACTATTGATAGGGTTAAGAAGACTATGTGTTCTGATTTCTTATCATGAAAAATATAGAGGTAATGAGTAAGGCCATGTAGAATGATATATGTATAATTTAAATATTCTATAAATGTATAATAATCTGGTACTTCATAGTTCCCACCACCATTGACATGAAAATATACTTATCCCATAATCACTTTACTGTATATTTATCTACTTATAATTATAAGTAGAATAACTCCAGTATGAAAATCATATACAAGTGGAAGTATCATTAATATACTAAAAGTACCATATTTTAGTATTTACTACCTCATATATATCATAGACTCATTTCTCCTTAATGAAATATCATAAAAATTTTATATCTCATACATAAATAATGAAATATCATAAAATTTTTCACCAATGACATAGGATATAGTGAACCCTCCAAAAATTCGAAATCAATTGACGTTGATAAAGACATATTAATATGATGTAATTTTTTGTACTTAATGACATATTAGTTTAATATAACTCTCATAAATATTATAGTAAGAGAATAGTATTGTTTCTTTTTTATAGTCCATAATCTTGATCATATTAGTTAAGTAGTATTCTTGATTGTTTTTACCCCTTTCATCACATATTAGGACATAATTTACTATGATTATCCTTTATGGGTGTCTTAAACCTATACTATAATCATCTTATAGTATTTGATAACTTAACCTGAAAGTTTATACATAATATATAATGCTCTGATGTTCATTTACTCTCTAATTAAATATATATTTAATTCGCTTCTTTCTCTCTAATAAATACCACTAAAGTCTACTTGGAGTGTATTAAAATGAACCAATGCACCCAGTTTTTTGGTACTTAATGCCACTTATTAAATGGGACTATAAAAAATTGGATCCTTCACATATTATTTTGTTGAGTGGAAATATATTCCATAATTGGTATGCTATAAATTTTAATTATTTTTTTGAAATAAAACCCAAATTAGTTGTGATATTAAATATATTCTAGAATTGGTAAATGTGTAAGTTCTTTCGAATATACCTGAGCCATGTTTACTTAAAATGAATCCATTAGATTTGTAAAAGAAAGTAATACTCTTATTATGATGATGGATAAAGACATATTAATATGATGTAATTTTTTTGTACTTAATGACATATTAATACATGACTAAATTTTGTAGAGATATTTAATGACATTAAGTAGAGATATTTAATTAATTATGATATCAATTAATAAAGTGATATTTTATTATTTATGATATCAATTAATAAAGTGATATTTCATTATTTATGTATGAGATATAAAAATTTTATGATATTTCATTAAGGAGAAATGAGTCTATGATATATATGAGGTAGTAAATAATAACACACTAACTTTATATATTACTTAATAAAATATACAAGAAAATAATGTGTGTGGCTACAAGTATCATAATGCGTAGTATTATTTAATTATCATAATTATCATAATAAAATTTAAAATTTTATGATATCAATTAATAAAGTGATATTTCATTATTTATGTATGAGATATAAAAATTTTAAAATTTTATGATATAGGATAAATGAGTTTATGGTAATTCTAGTATATATTATGATAATTAAATAATACTACATCATAAATTATCATAATTATACATATAATTATCATAATTATACATATAATTATCATAATTATACATAAAATTTTATAAGGAGAAATGAGTTTATGATAAAAATTTTATGGTACTTCTAATATATATTATGATAATTAAATAATACTACATCATAATTTTTTATCATAATTAAAAAATTTTATCATAAAATTTTTACTTAATTACTCATAATATACATGGCCTTAAGGAGAAATGAGTTTATGATAAAATTTTTATGGTAATTCTAGTATATATTATGATAATTAAATAATACTATGCATTAACAAATATATTTAGGGGGGTTACAGAGAACTCATAACTAATAGCAATATTTTAATCAACTTTTAACATTGACTTATACTTTATGCATACATGACTTATTAACGTGAATTGATTTCGAATTTTTGGAGGGTCCACTATATCCTATGTCATTGGTGAAAATTTTTTATATCTCATACATAAATAATGAAATATCTCATTATTTATGCATCATAAAATTTTTATCATAATATGTCATTAAGTAGAGATATTTGTCATGTACATCTACTTGGGTAAATATATATTATGATAAAATTTTTATGATGCGTAAATAATGAGATATTTCATTATTTATGTATGAGATATAAAAATTTTAAAATTTTTCACCAATGACATAGGATATAGTGGACCCTCCAAAAATTCGAAATCAATTGACGTTGATAAGTCATGTATGCATAAAGTATAAGTCAATGTTAAAAGTTGATTAAAATATTGCTATTAGTTATGAGTTCTCTACTTAATGACATTATGATTAAAATTTTATGATGCGTAAATAATGAGATATTTCATTATTTATGTATGAGATATAAAAATTTAAAAATTTACACCAATGACATAGGATATAGTGGACCCTCCAAAAATTCAAAATCAATTGACGTTGATAAGTCATGTATGCATAAAGTATAAGTCAATGTTAAAAGTTGATTAAAATATTGCTATTAGTTATGAGTTCTCTGTAACCCCCCTAAATATATTTGTTAATGCGTAGTATTATTTAATTATCATAATATATACTAGAAGTACCATAAATTTTTTATCATAAACTCATTTCTCCTTAAGGCCATGTATATTATGAGTAATTAAGTAAAAATTTTATGATAAATTTTTTTAATTATGATAAATTTTTTATGATGTAGTATCATTTAATTATCATAATATATACTAGAAGTACCATAAATTTTTTATCATAAACTCATTTCTCCTTAAGGCCATGTATATACATGTAGATGTACATGACAATTATGTAAATATGTATATTATCATAAAAATTCATTAGAGAGAAAGAAGCGAATTAAATATCTATTTAATTAGAGAGTAAATGAACATCAGAGCATTATATATTATGTATAAAATTTCAGGTTAAGTTATCAAATACTATAAGATGATTACCTCATATATCATTCTACATAGCCTTACTCATTACCTCTATATTTGTCATGATAAGAAATCAGAACACAGTCTTCTTAACCCTATCAATAGTTTTTTTTAAAATTTTATTAGGAAGGTTGACTCAAAAAGCAAACCAATTTAGGGCTTACATTTATAATCAATGTTGAAATTACCACATTCTAAATACAAAAAATCACTTTTAATTTCAAATTCCAAATTAAATGTCCCCCTATGAGGTGGATTACATCAAATATCTTTCTTTATCCATCATCATAATAAGAGTATTACTCTCTTTTACAAATCTAATGGATTCATTTTAAGTAAACATGGCTCAGGTATATTCGAAAGAACTTACACATTTACTAATTCTAGAATATATTTAATATCACAACTAATTTGGGTTTTATTTCAAACAAATAATTAAAATTTATAGCATACTAATTATCGAATATATTTCCACTCAACAAAATAATATGTGAAGGATCCAATTTTTTATAGTCCCATTTAATAAGTGGCATTAAGTACAAAAAAATTGGGTGCATTGGTTCATTTTAATACACTCCAAGTAGACTTTAGTGGTATTAATTAGAGAGAAAGAAGCAGTTTAAAATCTATTTACACACCAAAAATAACAAATTTAAGTTGGGTGATCATTACATGATACATTAAACTATTAATCAATTCATCAACAAATTCTTGGTTGTGTTGATCAAATAAAAATTTAGTATTCAATCTCTAATTATTAATGATATCCTTTGTAATGAATGTTTGAAAAAATATACTTCATTATCTCTCTGAATCATAATACAAATCTTCCAAATAGAATGAACTTTTATTCTTTCTCACTTGGTGACTCTCTTAATCCAAGAGCTAATTTAAATACAGAATTGCATATTATATTTTTTGTATGCAGGATTGTGTATTAATACTATAATAACTAATTTTATTCACTCTTTCCTGAGACCTTGAATACACCCAATGATTATATTAAGAGATCTTACCTTTTATACAAATCAATATCACGTTCAAATTCTCCATGCAATATAAAATGTGTAATAATCTACTCTCCTTCATTATGTATGAGAATTTCTTCAATGTATAAAATCCTTCATTTTATTTATTATTCTTCAATCTTTATATACAATCCTAATGTAAATATAAATATATAGGCCTAAAGGCCTTATTCCTTCTTTTCTCCTATCCGTTCCTCTTATCTAATTTTCTTGCACATATGAATGATGTTTATATGCTCAAACTCCTCCTCCTTATCTAATTCTTAAACATAGGTTTTAGAATAATGGCAAGACCTAAGTCTTCTCAACCAACTATCCCAATATGTCATTTGCTAATTTTATCCCTTCTCCAATGTATGAATCAAAATTATAGATGATGATGAAGTGTCTTCACACTTACATGAGGATAAAATAACTTTTACAATTGGTCTATAGGACTGTTACAAAGGGTCCACACCTTTTTACAAATGTTCATATTCATTATAAGACAATGCAATTAATTAATATTTTGGAGGTAAAATTAAAATATGATGACTTAAACTAATTTAACATAAATGAAGCATCCAAATGGATTTTTATTGGTTCTTAAGACACCCATATATCATGAACAAGTACAAACTATGATTTTTACATTATGAACATGAGTCACATCCTGATGCTCTTGTATCAGACTCCCTTGGTGGGAAAATATTTGATCTCCTACTCAAACAAAATTACTTATCCTTATTTTTATTTTTCCAATCTTCTGGAACCTTAAATTAATCTTCATTCCCATTCTTGATTTATCTTTCTTGTCTTCTTCTTCTTGTTTATCTTCATATCTCTTGAGCCTAGTTGGTTCAATCTTCATTTCTTCTTTATTGAATTCCATGGAGAAGGACCTCATCTTCTCATTTACAAAATCTTCTACACCTAAAAACATAAAACTCAAAACAAAATCAGATTTTAAAGATTAAGGCATTAGTGCCCCTTTATCTTCTGTATTCAAGAGATTCAATATCTCCATATTAGCTTCTTTTATAGCCTCTTAATCTCATATGAGGCTCAAATATTTTGACTCTATCATGAGTTGATACCAAATAATTTATTCTTATTCATTGACCTTTGCCATAAACTAATTCAAAGCCAGTTTGTCTTCAATTTGTGTCACTTGAAACAATTCTTCCTACTACATGTTAGATTCCACAAGTACTTAAATGAGTGCTTATTCCATACATTTATTCATGAACCTATCTAAAAATACTATTGTTTGTTTATAAAAAAAATCTTATTAAAAATTTACATTTTCTTCATCAAATACAATATTATAAAGAAAATTTTGAGGACATTGAGCCTCTTCAAATGCTTTTTTTTCACATTCATCTTCAATGAGCCCATACATAGACTCAAATTATTCTTCATCTCCTTTTTCCTAAAATACATTACCATCCTCATGAAATTTCCATTCATGTCAACAAAGTCAATATTTGAAGCAAAAAAACTTTTATCATCATCAAAATTTTCTTGAATTAGCTATGCATTTCTTATTATATATTGATCTTCTTAAAGATATTCTCCTAGCTTCATGTACTTAAGCATTTTTCCTTCCTATGGATGACAAAACATTGATTCATGCTTTAATATCATCTTCAATTATTCCATAGTATAATCATGATGTCCATTCTTGCACTTTTACTTCATCATTTAAATCCTCAAATTAGACCCTCTCTTCATCTATCATTTAACCTATATGCACACATATAAAGAAATCATTAGTTTTAAAAACTTGAGGCTTGTTTGCCTCTTTATTTTTCTCTTTGGATTTCTTTACTAGTAATCTCTTTTGTTTCATCCTTTCCCTTTTATCAAGGATTTATTTAAGAGGCAACTTGATCCTTTTTCTAATCCTTACATTAAAATTTTATCTTGACTCCTCCAAGACTTCCATCATGGTTGCTAAGACCATTCTTATTTTTGTAAATTAATTTTATACCTATATCTCTCTCATATTATTGTGGTAATTAAATTTATCTAATCCCTCCATTCTTTATTATTTTTACTACTTATCTTTTCCTTAGGCCTCACTTGGACCTATTTCCCTTAGCAACTCTGTTTCACCCTACTATCTAGTACCTTACCTAGGTTTTTTCACCCAAGTCTATTTGTAACTTACTATTCCTTTCCCTTAGACTTATTCACTATTATATAAAAGGGTGTATGAAGTTCTTTTAGTAGGTTTTGGGCTTATCACACTTAGGTTTAAACATGGGATATTCCCTCTACGCTCAACATTTTACACTCAACATGGGATATTCCCTCTAAAGAGTAGCTGAGAATGAACTAGGGCCCACATTGGCTAGTTGTGCCATGGTACATGACATTAATTATGGGACTTGGTAATTTGAGAAAAGGATTTAAACATATTCACAGGTGCAAGCCTTTCATGGGCTAAGCCTAATGACCTATAGGTGCAAGACTTTTGGTGGACTAGTTTTAGAGTCATGAGGGTGAAATCCCTTATTAAAATAAGATTAAATTCATATTGGTGCTTGAAGGGTCACAAGTCTAATTTTACTTGAAATTATCATACTAAGCTCACACTTTGGTGCAAGATCTACATATACTTAGTCCTTATATAAGTTATGACTATTATTATCATTTATTATATGGACTCTATTAACAATGTGAACCATAATCTTATAAATAACATTCCTAACATAAATGTATTGGACTTAAAACATTGCACTCATTTTTTATTTCACTATAAATTTAAAGGATGCATAAATTAGATAGAGTACCATTTAGAACAACAACCATTGTCAATAATCAAAGTTAAAACAAAGTATATAGTTCATAGTATTTAAAATAGAGTAAACTCTTTTCTCAAGCTACTTAATGCCTTGAGGCTCATAGGTGAGCTTGGGCATATACAAATGGAGCCTTAATAGCATCCATAATATTACTAGATATGATGGAGAGAATTAAAATTTATAGAAAGCATTTTAAAAATGCCATAAATTTACTATAATAGTTTTACATCATTTGCTTCACTGGTTCAAGATCCTTTTATAGCTTTCAAAGAACAACTTTGCTAGGGTGGAATGCACACACGAAATGTCGAGATGGAGCTATAGTGATCATTATTTCTAGATCCATCACCTTGTGAGCTTTATGATGTAGTCACTACATATCACCCAACCTGAAAGATGCCATAGAAATCTTGGAATTGGCTAACCACCTATCAGCTAGCATAAGGTATTCACTAAAACCTCCAACTGGCACCAAGATTCCAAGAAGTCATCATCATGAAAAATGAGTCCTCATGTTAGTGTAGATGTTATTATAGTATGAATCCTATACTTACCAAAATAAGGAGCCCAATATTACCCCATATAAAATTTTTAGTCAGTCCTTGAACTAGGTTGTCAAGGTTTTTGGTGCATAGAACTTGGGCACACTCTCCTTAAGCTTAATGATAATGTCTTTAAATACCTTAATGATGAGCTTGTTTTCTTTAGTGGAGTTTTTTTTTTTTTTATATAGGTAGCACTGAGTGTAAGCACATCAATCTTCTCTAGCTCCTTCTGAAAGGCCTCTACTTTTGTCTTAGCCTTAGTCACACTTCCATCCAAGTTTTCTCCTTGCTCACTAGCCTTAGTTTATAGAGCATGAAAGAGTGCTTTTAGGTTCTTATCTTGGTCCTTGATTTGGGTTCTTAGTGTATTTACATTCCCCATGATCTATACATGTTATGACCTATTTGTAGAGTACACTTACACCATTAGCTTCTCCTTCTCCTCCTTTGCCTATTTGAAGCACATGTCTATGACTGACGCTTGGTTTGAGAAGCTCAACATGATGTCATCAACTACATATATGCCATCCTATAATTTTACAAAGAGGTATTCTACCCATTTAAGCTTAGCAATAAGGTATTTATATAGAATAGTGTAGGGATATTCTTCTTCTTGCACTATCTAGGGTTTTATTCTTAGCACCATCTATTCCACTAGCACATAGATCTTATCAACCTCAAAGAGGTTTGAAGTATCAACACCAACCATAAAATATGGTTCAACCATCTCTATGCACTCACATAGCTACTACAACTTAAATTTGGTGGCCTACACTTCATCTTTTGCTTCTTTATAGATATTCTTCCATTTTATTGCCCTATCATCATTGGTGATATTTATGCACACAACTTCAATGGCCATTCTAATAAGTGCATTCCCAGATCGAATTGGGTTCATGGTGTGACAGTTTATGAGGAGGGAATCTTGCCCCTCATTATGCTCTTTTACACCTAAAATATCCTTTTTAGTTACCTCAAAGTGAGGCTCATCCATATAGTGATCAAACACAAATGCAAGTTGTTTATGCATCCTAGTTGTGGCAGTTTGGGGGCTATAGTGTCAAACATGTAAAAGTCTTCATCCTTCCACCCCTTTTGCACCTTCTCCCTTATGCTCAACTCTACACCATCCTTCTTGATGATGGACATTTCTATTTGTTCTTCCTCTTCTTCATTAGTGTCACCACTTTCTTTGATGCTCTCCTTAGAGGACTCATCTACTTGTTCCTTAGGGGTTTCTTCCTTGGAATTTTCCCCTTCATCCACTTCTTCATCCTTGGGTTTCTCAATGTTCACCTCTAGGTTAATTTATTTAGTTCTAGTATCACCTTATTCCTATTGGGGTTAATTGGCATTCTACATTTGCTATTTTAAGGCACTAGTATCACCTTCCTTTCTTTAGGCACCCCTTCACGGGCATGCATCTTGTGTAAATTTTTTTACCTTAATAGTTGGAGGTGTTGGGTACTTTTTTAGTTTCTTTAGTAGTTGGTCCCACACTTATGGGAACCTTCTCAGCCTTTTTCTCTTCTTTAGCTTCAAATTTTTATTGGGTTAGTCTATGTTTTTCTTCAAGCACTAATGCCTTCTCAATATTTGCCTCACTCAAACCCATTTTATTTCACACCCTTATTTTCTCCTCTTCCATTTGTGGAGGTAGTGTGGAGGGTTCTTAACTAGATGAGGATCTTTCCAGCTCCTCTACGTATTCAATCATGATGGTTGTGTTTATTTGGAGGGCCTCTTAAACATCCTTGGTGCATGGATCCTCTTTGTATTTGACCTGCATGATGTAAGTCCCTATTCCTTCTTCCTCAGTCTCTTCTTCCATCCCAAACATGAGGGTCTCTTCCTTATCCATTTCCACATAATTATAGTTAGGAATGTAATAGATCCCTTAGACTTATTCTTTTTTTTCTTCTTGTTGGAGGAATAAGTCTTTGGCATGAAGTTTACATGCTTTTTGGGAGCTAGAGGTGTAATTTGTTCACTAGAGGCAATCTTCAACTTGATGTGATCCGTGATCTCCTCAAGTGTCTCTCCCTACTTCTTATCAAGGATTTTCTCCTATGTCTTTGGTTATGGATTCTCCTCATCACCAATCAAGAGGGGGTGATCATCATATTTTTTATGTTTGATGCCCTTATTTCATGGATTCATCTTGTAATATAGATTTGAGATGTGCCTAATTATCATCTCTCTTTAGAGGGGATGGATATCCATCCTGTCAGAGTCATCATCCTCAAACTTGGTGGCCTTGGACTTGGGGTGCACAAACTGGCACCTCAACCTACTCCTTTCTTGATCCATGGTCTTCACTAGGATCTATAGCTATTTTGCGTTAGGAATCCTCAGCATTTCCATGAAATATTTGGTAGAAAATTCATAAGGTAACTTAAGCCAACCAAACAAGTTCCTATCTATGAGCACCAAGCACACTACATAGAAATGATACATGATGATGAAGGTCATCATTCCTACCATATGTTAGGGGAGCTCCTAAGGGATGCACCATTCAATCCCAAAGGCCTGAATATATCAATCATACCACCCTTGTATCCTTGTTTTGTATTTTTGTAAATAGTTGGTTGGGTAGTTGAAGTCTTGATACTTTAGCACTGGGGATTCATTGTGGAGTGGGAATACCCAAAAGTTATCATTATCTCTATATGACACACTGATCTCCTTTATCATAATTAATATCATCATATATCCCCACATAAAGGTCTCACATGCCTTATGTTACTCTAGCATGTTCTTAACCATCTCCTCAGTAACAAATTTAGAGATGTTAAACTTCACCCATATGCCATGTAGTGGGTGATGCATAAGTAAGTCTTGTTTATATCAGACCATCAACTTTTAGGATATAGATTGGATATAATCAAGTGTTCTATGATCCTCATGTCAGGGTCTTATATATCCTTGATGGGGAATGCAAACCCTACCTTATATTATCCTAGGAGCTTTATGACCCTCTTAACATCCACTTCATCATACATCATTTGGTGGATGTTTTCCCCTATACCTGGGAGCCTTATGATCCTATTGATTAGGTGCATCAAGATCTATATACACCTCCTTAAAAATAGAAATGATCACCATGGATGTGCAAGAGGATGAATTACACCAATTCCTCTAGCTTATCAAAGGTTGGTATCTCAAACAATTGGGTCATATTAGTGGTCATTAGTTTATCTCATATGGAGATGTCAAAGAGTGTTGTACCTACCTTCATCTTCTTTCCTATTATCAACCATCCAATCCTATTTGATTTCTTGCATGTTGTTATATACTCTTTTAATTTGTACATATGTACAAAGGATACCCATTTTTACCCCACTATGACCTCAAGGGGAACTACATCTCCTTATATGCAAGCTTTGAGCTTAATTTTAGTTTAGTCAATGATATGTCAATGCCTTCCACTAGTTTTACCTCTTGCTTTGTAGTGGATGCTTCCTTTACCATACATGCCTTCTTGGTGTCTTATGCCTATGGTGAACTTGTACTTAAGCTCTTCTTGAAAATTCTAAATTGGATTCTATTAAAATGTGGATGATTGATCTTTTTAAATCCCTTAATGTTTCTTTACACTTCCTCACAGTCACAAAAACTACAACTATGTCTTCAGCTCTCAAGTTTTATGCATTGTTAATGACAACCTCAACAATATACAAAATGTTTACTACCTAGTTCTATCATAGTTCCTCTCCACTCACCTTATATTAAATTCAAAATAGAACACAATATTATCATGGTTTAACCATTCTCACTTGGTGGTTCTAGATGCTTTGGTTTTCATTGTGGTAGCAATTTTCTAGTTTAGCTTTGGTTTGACTCTGTGTTTAGCTCTATGTTTAGGTTTAAATTATCTCAAGGTTTGTAACCTAGTCTAATTTATCATTTGCCTCTTTATACCTTAATTTTAGCTACCTTATTAATGGTTGGTGATTAATGGCATGGTGACATGTGGATTTATTAAAATCTACTAAACCTATGAAATCTATGAAATTCCACTGTTGCATTTTCATTTATTGTAGATCTTGGTGCTTCCACCATCATAGCATTAAATTTTATAAATATTTTATTTAGTGAAGTGATAGGTGATTCAAGCAGTCACTTCTTAGCAATTATAGGGTGGGTGCCAGCTATATTGATCTTTTTCTTATGTTTTTTTCACCTTAGCATGACCTTCACCCATCTTATGGTAACCTAGGTGTAGCACTTCACATGCACATGATTCAACCTTCTTGATTCCATCTTCTCTTCATGTTGCACTTCCTTTCAAGTACACCTCTCTTTTTTGGTATATTTCTCTATGATTTCATCTCTTTATTTGGCCTTCCTTATCCCATACAAATCCTTGTGTTGGTCCTCCAACAATTTATTCTCTCCTCTTGATCTCTTGTATACTAGCATATTATGTGCCTCTCTTTGTCATCTTATACTCACAACTTTTTGAATCTAGTAAACTTCACATGCTTAAAAACATAGGTGTTTGGCCTTAGGTGCTTAAATAACATTTGTGCTCAACTCACCCAATTGGATTTATGCATGTAATTACTAGAATAGTTCTAATGTAGGCCTGGATATGTCATGCTTATTCACTCAACACAAACAACACAAAACATAAGGAAACATTTGGCTTGCACCAAATTTTATTTTGGTTAATAAAACAATCAACTTGTGATCAATAAGTTGGTGTCTGATGGTGTTAGTGCCATCTTAGTGACTATAGGTTTTTAATCTGTTACCATTGAAATGCCCAGGGAGAATTTTACCTATCAACATGCACAACTTACATGTACCAATCTCCAATATGTTATTGATGATATAGGGTCCCATATACCTAATCTACAACTTGCCTAGGTGCTTGAGGTCCTTTGAGTCATAGAAAAAGACTAATTCACCTTCATTAATAACCTTGCACTTGATATGCTTATCATGCCATAGTTTTTGGCATGATTTTTCTATTTTTTGGATCCATATTATTTGGATGTGTGTCTTGTCCAAGAACTCTAGGTCTTCCAGTCATGCACTTAAATACTCTTGGTCATCCAATCAACCAATACACATAATGCATAATGAGGGCACTATGAACTCCATAGATAAAATGGCTTCTATTCCAAACACTAGTTGAAATGGTGTAGCCTTATTTAGGTGTTTGTACATAGTGTGATAGGCCCACAATACTTTTGACATATGATCATCCCAATCTTTGCAACTAACATCACATATATTTATGAGGCATGTCCCCAATACATTATTGAATGACATAGTGGTAGCATTTGCTTGGGGATGATGAGGTATTATCTTATGATATGTAACCATTTATGCAATTATCAAGATTTAAATGGTTTCATTGATGAAGTATGTGCCATGGTCACTAGTCAAGTAAGTGGGCATCCATAGTGATTGATGATATTCTCCCAGATAAACCTAGCTATGGTGGTGGCTATGCAATATTTGGTTGGCACTACCTCAGCCACTTGATGAAGTAATTTTTGGCTTCTAAAATGTATCATGCACCTATGTGTATCATAGTGGGAGTAATAGGCCAAAAAAATCAATGGCCCATTTATTAAATGGCACCTGGGAAAGGATGGGAATAAGAGGCATCTCATCCTGGTGGTTTGGATTTCTTAGCACTGGCAGATGTCACATGCTTTGGCACACTCTTTTGCATCCTAAAATAGAGTTATCCACCATAATATTTATTGTAGTACCTTACACACCATATCATCTCAAATTCAATTGCCTCCAATAATCCCCTCATGTTCCTCTTACAAGACTAAGTCTCATTCATGCTCTCAGACACATCAGTGTAGGACTTTATCTTGGCTCAACTTATACATTTCCCTACCAATGAGTTGAAAATGGGTAATGTGAATTGCAATTTGCTTCTTCCCCTTAGTCATCATAGTCTGGGGCATAGATCTAGATGTCAAAAATGTGACAATCTTTGCCAAGTCCTCAAGGATGTACTAGACCCTATAAATATATGCAATAGGCATATCATCTTCAATAGGCACTTATATATCACTAGATTTGATGCAATATATATGGTCTAATCTCAAATTTTGTTTCCTAGGATTTACTATAATATAAAATTGGAATTCTTGAAATAAAATAATCCATCAACAAATGCACCCATGAAGAATGTGCTTATTCACTAGGTACTTAGGCACCTTATGATCAGTGAAGAAGATGAAGGGGGTTGCCATCAAGTATTAACTAAAATTTTATAGGGCATAGACCATGTAAATAACCTCATGCTCAATTATGGTTTAGTTCTATTCTACCTTGGTCAATTTTATACTTGCAAAATAAATGGGATGGTCTATTTTGCCTTCACCTAGTTTTGTCAAAATGGAAATGATTGTAGTACCAGATGCATCGACATGGACATGGAAGGAAGTTATCCAATTGGGAAATTATAATATCATTATGCTTACTAGTTTGAGCTTTAGGGTCTCAAATGCATCTTCCTACACTGTGCCGCAATAGAATGGGCCATCCTTTCATAAGGGCTCTTCTAGTGGTGCTACAATCTTGGCATAGTTATTTTGAGCTTCCTATAGTACCCATAGTGTCCAAAAAAGGCATGAACATATTTATTCATTGATGGGGTGTAGAAATAAAGGATGATGGTAATATTTATTATATAAATGAGAAGACCATCCTTATAGATGATGTGCTTGATCAAAGTGATAAATGGTGTTTAAAAAACACATTTCTTAAGGTTAAAATAAATATGCATCTGCCTACACCTATCAAAAATTAGGCACAATTTATCATAGTGATCCTTCACTAATCCATATAGAGTGCAATCATCTAAGTACACTTAGAGGAACTTGTGAATGAAGTCCTTGAAAGTGGTGATCACCACTCAGTAGAATATGACTAGTGTATTCTTTAGTCCAAAGGGCATCACATTGTATGTGAAATAACCGCATTCTATTGCAAAGGTAGTTTTGGGCTTGTCTTCCTCCTCGATCTGGACTTGATGGTATCTTAATAACCCATCAGTGAAAGTGTATATTTTATAACCTATAATGCCATCTAAGACTTTTTCAATGAATAGAGTTGGAAAGGGGTCAATTACATAGACGACATTCAACAATCTATTAACACAAATATAGATGCACACATCCTTATTGATATTGATGACGGGGATAACTTATTTAGATTACTACATAGGGTAGATGATGCCTATGACTAGCATACCATCAATCTCTATTTTTAACTTGTTGTGAAGATTAGGGTTCATCTTGTAAGGTCACTTCTTGACAAGTCTTGTTTTATTGACTAATTTTATGATAATCTTCCTAAGAGATGGTTGTATGCCTTTCATATAATGGTGATTCTAAGGGAATATGTCTTGGAACTCTTTGAGGAGATCAACAATATATTCTAGCTTTGTGTCAGACTAATAGGCACCTAGAGTAGCAATATTTGATTCCCATTCTAAGTTGATATCTACCTTGGTAGTTTTTAGTAGTATATAGTAGGGCTCATTCTTCTCCTGATGTAAATCCTTTACTTGTCTACTACCCTCATTTTTTTTAATCCAAAGGTGGGTATGATCTTATTCTTCTAGGGAACTATCCTTGACTTAGACACTAACATCCTTTTGCCTATCAAATTGGTTTAGTTACATGCCTTCCATATGTCATCATCTTTATCACTAGAGTCACTATTAAGAGTTTCCTCTTCAAATAAATTTGGGAGCACTAACCCCTTTTCACCGAACATGTCTTTTAGGTGATCCTCCAATATTATAGTATCTTCAAACACTAACCTTTGAAATACCTATAATGGCTCAATTAGTTCAAGGTTTTTCAAAGAAAAGGATAAGGTATGGAAAATCTCTCCTTAAGGACATCCCAGTTAGCTATCTCATAGTGCATCTCATTGATAATGTACCATGCCCATGCCCACATCTTCAAGGTTCTATATAAGGCACGCACCTATAGGTTCCTTGGGGCATTCTCACCATAGATAGTCAATAAGGTCAAATTCATTAGAGTATGATAAGATGTCTAAGTCTTCATTACTCTTTATAAATCTAGTGTAAATGGTTTCCTTCACATCTTACCAAGTTGGAAAGGTAGGCCTATGCACTGCCTACCAATGAGTGGTAGTGTTATTTAATGTATACACTAATGCACCTATCATATCCACTTCTTTTGGGATACATGATTTGAGGTCATGAACATAATCTTCCATTGGATTACTCCCTTTATATCTTAAAAGTATTGCAATTTTTCCCTTATTAATGTGAAACACTCTCTTTCCCTTCTTTTTGGTGAAAGGGACCCATATTTTAGAAGCACAATCAATCTAGACCTAGCCTATCTTTACTAATTTTGGTGCCTTCATGCACACTAAGAAACACCTTTGACCAATGGTCTCATATGCTTCCTTAACCCAATGATCACAAGCAACATTAATGGTGTTCAAGGCTAATTGTTCATTCAAGGCTAATCATCCATCTTCTCAGGAGATCACTCCTTTATCAGTGGGGTATAACATTTCATCACCTTACACCATGATGTTATATATGTGGTTGATCTCATCATAAAGGTTCACACTCTCGACATAAGGGGTTTTTGGTCAGTTGAGATGGGTATAACTAACCCCTCTTTTCCATTCTCAAAGTTCATGTAACATCTTTTAAAATGCATATCTTCATTATTTACATAGTACCATGGCCTTCCTAGAAGCATTGAATAGTTATCCTATTCTTCTAACTCGATCACTTCAAAGTTAGCACAAAATTTGGCACCCATGATATCTATAACTATACTCTTCAAAATTTTGATAGGCTACACCCAAGTCTTATTGGCCATGAAAATTACACGAGGAGAAGGCCTCAGGCTAGCCTACCCATTTTATCCCAAGCATTCTTGGTCAAGATGTTAACTTCAGTGCTTGTCTCTATAAGGAACTCATAGATATACCATCCATCAATAGTGGCATTCATGAGGATTTATTAGTCATACTCCATGTTCTATATATGTTGAACTTATCATGCTCTCTCTATGTGTGGAGCAATGACTTCAACTATATTTTTTCCCACATGCTCCAAGAGTAAGTTATTTAATAGGGGAAACATTTCCTTTATTTGTAAGAGGTGCAATATCTTTGTTAATTCTTGTATCTCAACTTCCTATCTATCTTGCTTATTTTGAGAGGTAGCAACCTATGCTTTTAGATCTCACACTAGTTGGAGCTCCCCTTACAGGTTTTGGATTATATTCATGGCCTCCTATAATACATATTTTTGGTACATTAAATTTGGGTAGGTGCAGCTTTACATTTAGGCCACATTACATGCTTAGTGAAACCCTTATCCCTATATTCTAAGTGTAACTCAAGTATTGGCATGATTGATAACTAAGTGGTGAATCCACTATGAGTAGTTACCTACACCTTGACTATCTTTGTATAGCTTAGTTGTACATTTGAGGTCTACTTCTCTATTTTTAGCTCATTCTTGATCATTCTTTCACCTTTATCTACACCAAGCCTACCTTAGGTCAATATTTTGTACAAGTTAGGGCCTTTCTCATCTTTATGGGACCCTCAACAATAACACATGGGATGTGTAGGGTAGTCATACTGATAATGTTCTATGGAGTCATACTTATAACATGAGTAGGGTAGAAACCTTCCACTACCATATCCTCCACCTCACCCTTTATCACCTTGTTACATCCCAAATCTTGTGTTTTATTAGGCATATCCCTCATTACCATGGTCATTCTATTCTCCAACTACTGTGGTGGCCTATTATGCACCTCATTCTATATTTTCACATATTTTTTCAGTCACTTGATAATCAGTAATGGTATGGGTGTAAGAATCATATAACAGATAATAGATGGTTGTGTTGACCTTTCTAGCATGTTGCAACAAAGGGTGGTTATAGATATCATGTGCCTTTCAAAAAAAAATTTAGCTTAAAAGTAATGTGTGTGCATTCCTCTATAGGTAGTTAGTCCTATTATTACCTTCCACTTTGTATTTGGTGCACCATAATCCACTTTAAGCATCTTGTGATGAACTAGCAATAATATTTTTAGGTTGGGAGGCCATAGATGCAATATGTACCTCTATAAATGGGTTGATCCTAGTATCTACACTTTAGACTACCTCAGCTCTAATCATGACTTCAAGCACTTTGTGAGGGTCTATAAAAGTCTTCATGGAAAACACTCTTTAGAATTGCATGAGTAACCCTATAGTGAACCACTGTGCATGATAGGAAGGGTGAATATCATATGGGATCTTTTAAATGATATTTTTAAACCTTTCATCATATAGGCACATGATTTTTGAGATTCCTTGGGAAATCTCTTTAAACATGGTGATGCTCTATTGTTTAAACTCTAGTATGTCAAATTCCTTAATGAATACTTCCTTACAGCTATCAAAATCAACCATAGCATAGTTAGGATCAAATTTTTTATACCATGCATGGGTGCGATCCAATAAAGTGGTCATGAACTAGGTCACCTTTCACTCTAATTGGGTTATGCCCTATACATGCCACTATAGTTCACACTTTAGTACATGCTCTATGGAATTTTCCATGCTACGATACTCTATCAAGTGTATGTCCATTTTTAATAAATTTTTTTGTGGGGGGGTAGTTGGGATATGAGGTGCTTGTCCCTACATTATCTATCTTGGTGTTGATCCTCCAATGCCTCTAGCCACTAGGTTAGGCATTGGTCCCATTGTTAATGTTGGCATAGTTGATGATGATGGTGTTATACTACTTGTGGTACCTAACCACTTCCTATGTGTTATTTCCCACTTTATAGTACTAACATTGGCTGAGCTAGTATGTTAATGCTCAAGTTTTATTGTGGTGAGCTAGTACCCAATGGTCTAGAGGTAGTTTCACTCACCTCCTTATATGGAATAATTTTTTCAATAATAAAGTTACACTCTAAGTCTAAAAAATATCTAAGATATATGTCAACAATAGGGTTAACTATTACTTTTGTACTTGCTTTAAGTGGGAGATCTAGCATGTAATCATGTACCATAGGTTCAAGGGGGTTAGGCACATCAAACATATCTTTAGTCACCAAATCTTATAAGAACCCAGTGAATTCTACACTTGTCAAGTATTGAGCTTGATCCATTGCTTCATTGTATCTCTCATCCTTGCACTATTGTATTTCAAGAGATCTTTCCCCATGCCCTTCCCACTCACTATAGGTTCTCTTGACACTTCCAAGTTCTAGATCTTCCATTAGTTTGCACCATATCTTATTATAGGTCTACCTTATGAGCTCTCAATTGTCAATTTTCTCATCCCTTTCCATTATGCTTCACCTACACATCCCCTTTTCTCCCTTTATGTTGCTCATATGCAAAAGGACTTTAGCATTCCATACTAAATTTTATAAACTATAATACACCATTAGATTTTTGAGCTTTATGTTTAATTCCTTCATAAACATGCCTCAAGGGTCACATAAAAACTAGTACTCTACTTCATTAGGGCACAAGTATGTTGAGACTATGAACTCAAGTATGTAGCTATACAATGCTCCTTTCCACCATTTATCCACTATTCTAGTCCAAGTGGTAACTAGGTTCTCAAGCCTCTCTAGGCACTCCATCCACTCATAACATTATCCATAGATTATTATTTTATCAGTTGAATATATAGCCAACCACTAGTACACATTCTTAGGAAATTAATAAAAAATGACCTCATAAAGAGTATCATACAGGTTTTTATAAACCCACTTTCTTAGCTTTTGTCTTTAATAGATTGGATGATTTAGTGCAAAGCTATCTTCCAACTATTGCAACTAATATTCAATTTTTTTGAGGGAGAGTCGATACATCATTCTACTGCACCATTGTAAAAACAAAATTCAACATGGGTCCTAAAAATGGAACCAAAATGTTGTGTAAAAAGGGTGCACAAATTTTTCTTAGTCAGTTCTAGACTTATCAAACTTGTGCTCAAACATTGGATATTCCATGTATGCTAAATATTTTACACTCGACTATGTTGACATTAATTCATATAAGGCACAAGCTTTATGCACTTACCCAAAGCATAATTGAGAAGGAACTATATTCACCAGGTATCAAAGGAAATAAATAGAGAAATATATAGGAATGCAATATTTATTTTTGTTTAGAGAAGCTTTAAAAATCATTACAAAAATTTGAGTTGGTTGAGAAACCAACTATCTAGTACAAAACTACCTAAAAAACAAAGCTAACAAAACATTTAGATCATTTTAAAATAATCCAACAAACTCCTCCTTGATCTAAAGGGGTATAAAAAGACTAGAGAAATGAACTGTGAGTCATCTAAGTAGACTCTATCACAACTACAACTGGTACACTTGTGCATCCTAGACTGATCACATCTTGCTCATCCACACACTACAATAGAACATGATCACACACTATCCAACTACATCAAACCTCACACAGAATCCATCTAAAAAATGACTACCCTCTGTACTATGTATGACACATCTCAACTAATGCCCAATAATCACCAACATCTCTCATATTCCTTTGCTCAAAACTAACAATGCTAACAACATAATGCTAAATCATACTACACATCATCAATGACTAATCAAAAAACCAATATGAAATATCTTCTCCCCTATCAAGAAAGAGGTGAGAAGCTATGCAATAAATAAACCAAGTAATAAATCATTGAAATTCTCTATATCAAAGATCATAGAAACACTACATCTATGAAAGTAAAGTACGCAAGCCAAAAAATGCTACTACATCAAATCCCAATCTTGAGCCTAACAACTCACACAAGATGGGTATGTCACCAACTGAGAATATATAGTCATGAACTATAGAGCATGTAACTTCATAGTCATACCATCCATCAGAATAATATGTAGAATAATATCTAGAAGAGTGACTAGAGTGATTGGAGTGATCAACAATGTTTGCTTTTACCTTATGCCGATGTTGATAGGACCTCCTTTCGGAGGGACACTCTATAGAAAGATGTCTTATGCCACCAAAAATATATCATATCTTCTCACATCCACTAGAAATAGAGGAATAATAACCACATGAATAAGAATGCATGTGCTTGTGCTTGTGTCCATGTGAATGTTTATGGTGATGCTCATGCTTTGGAGAACTAGAATGATTTATATGCTTTAAAGTGTGTTTCTAAGAGTGTCTCTATTTCTCTTTGTGTTTTATATTGGGATCATACAATGGATTTCCTATTTTGGAATAGTGTGCCCCTTTAGTATATTTCTTATTTGCTAATTATCACTCATGTTGAGTGAGAAACTCACAAATAGAATCAAAATTAGATTTGTTAAGCTTATCACTAAGCTATAACATGTCCAAAAAATTATTGTAGCTAGGGTTAAAAAAATTCAAAAAAATATAAATGAGCATTTCATCATCAATTTTCCTTCTAGTAGTGCCATATCCTTGTTTCAAAATTTTAATGCATGACACATATTCTAAAACATCTTCATCATTAGTGAGTTTAGTGTTAAGTAACTGCATAAGAAGATCAATTTTCTTATAAGCAGGTTGTTTATCATACCAGTATTTTAGAGCTTTCCATGATTTCCTTGCTTCAAATTTTATGGCTTCAATGTGAATTATGACTTGTACACTGCAAGTTGATTTCAACAATGTGAGAGCATGTTTATCATGTTTTTAGAATTCAACAAGCTTTGCAACTTTAGTGGGCAATGTGGGTTGTTTTTCAACTATAGTTTTTAGGAGTTAAACATCCATTTTTATAAATTAGGCTCATAATTTTAGCCATGGTGTAGGAGAAAATAAAAAAAATGAAGAATGTTATTGGGGTTTGGCCTTTACCTCTAAATAGATTCTGATTTACAAATAATTCTTGGGACTTGTAAAAAGAAATTAAACCTTATAACTCCACTTACACACTTATTTCTCCAATTTTTATTAAAAAATATATCCTTTAAACTCTAAATATTAATAAAATTATCCCATTATAATTTTTCAAACAAAAATAAGTAAGATTCAAAAAAAGAAACTTTGACCAAAATACATATCCAAAGGGTTTTGAACCCTTTTTCTTCTTGATCAAATGCTTAACAAAGTATTGTTTGCCAAATCCTCTATGCATGCAATTTTAGAATATTAATGAATAATATTCTAAATAAAATGTAGCTTTCAAATATGAGGAAAATCCAAAAAAGTATTCACCATAAAAAAAAAATCACCTCATACTTGTTATTTTCTTGGCAAATCAAATGATGGTGGAGCCCGAAATCATAGGAAATATTATCCAAACCTTATTGAAAATTGATGATCCATAATCCATGGGTTATGTCCATACTATGGGTGATTTTGATTAGGTTATGGATTTCAACACACATCTGAAAGCAAGCTTTGGATTTCGATACAAATCTAAAAGCGTTTAAGACTGATGGATCTCCTTTTATGAATTTTGAGTTTCTAGCTTCTATTCTATCCTCTTTTTCTATGTTATCAAGACTATGAGAGTGTTTAATCTATTTTAGACCATCCATCTTCTATAAAAATAAGGCTTAAATATCATTATTACTGCTTGCAACCCTCACACTGTCCAAACAATACCAAGCAAATTAGGATATCCAAATGTCCATTTCCATCAACTGGATGCACAATAGAGTATTTCAGAGTTGGCTGATTGGTTGTACCATAATTTTAATCTCAGGGATATTCTACTTATTTTGATGAGGCCATCATTATATAGATCAAGAATTGTCAATCTCTTCAACACATACAAGACTCCTTAATCATCTTGGAAATGAAGCACTCTAAAATCCCCAACCACATCACTATCTTTCCATCTGCACTTCCTCTTTTAATACATGGCTTTGATACCACTATAGTCACTAGGTATCAGAGGAAATAAATATAGAAATATATGGGAATGCAATATTTATTTTTGTTTAGATAAGCTTTACAAAAAGTTGAGTTGGTACAAAACTACCCGAATAACAAAGCTAACAAAACATTTAGATCATTTAAAAATAATCCAATAGGAATTGGGGCCTATGTTGGGCTAGTTGTGACATGGTACATGACATTAATTATAGTACTTAGTTATTTGAGAAAAGTCCTTAGATAGATTCATAGGTGCAAGCCTTTCATGGGCCAAGCCTGATGGCCTATAGGTGCAAGCCTTTTGGTGGACTAGTTCTAGAGTCATAAAGGTGAAAGACCTTGTTAAACTAAACCTAAAGTCATAGTGGTGTTTGAAGGGTCATAGGGTTTCTTTCACTTGAAATGCTCATACTAAGCTCATGCTTCTAGTAAGGGTAGGAACATTTGGTGTAAGATCCACATATACTTAGTCTTTATATAAGTTATGGCTGACATCATCATTTATTATAGGGCTCTATTAATGATGTAAACCATAAGCTTATAAACAACACTCTTAACATAAATTTATTATACTTACAACATTGCACTCATTTCATATTTCACTAACAATTTAAAGGATGCATAAATTAGATAGAGTACCATTTAGAATAATAACCATTGCCATTAATCAAAGTTAAAATAGAGTATATAGTTTATGGTATTTAAAATAATTTAAATGCTTCACTCAAGCTACTTAATATCCCATATGCTCATAGGTGAGCTTGGGCATATACAAATGGAGCCTTAACAGCATCCACACTATTCCTAGATCTAATTGTTGCCATTATAATGTATACAAAGCATTTTCAAAATGCTAGAGTTTCACTATAATAGTTTAGTGTTTTTTGCTTCACTAGTTCAAGATCCTTTTATATATTTCCAAGAATAGCTCTGCTAGGGTGGAATACGCATGCTGAGTGCCAAGCTAGAGCCTTAGTGATCATTCCCACTGGCTCCATCACCTTATGAGA